>OX422207.1:687996038-689196038 GCA_949130495.1 Sambucus nigra | reverse complement strand
CAGTTGGTTCATTCTTAGCATCACTGTCGTAAAAATAAACTTTTTCAAATTAACACCCTAATTAATTAAGCTAAGTGTCAAAACCATTTTTAACCTTTCTAACCAAATTGTATTTTTAAAGAAAAGCTTATTTAATTAGTTATTAACCACATTTTCGATAAGTAAGAATCATACAACAATCATCCTGGAACATAATCCAATTAATCCAAACATTCAACATTCAAATCCCAACATTTAAAACCTAAAGTAAAACATTCATGCTGGAATAAATGCCAAGGTAACCGTACTAGAAATAACTGAAATACAAATGTCCCAATGAAACAGATAAATAGTGGAAAGGGCGACACATGCCCAATAAATGAGAATGATAGATGTGGAATCAAGTAGGCGAAGTCGTCTATGCAAGTGGCCTGCAACTCCCACCCAAGTTGCAGCACGTTCCTTTCAAGGGATCCTAAGCAAGACGCCCCTGTGGCTGGGCACCTGTAATACATACATATATATACAAGAGAGAGAAAGAGAGAAAGAAACGGGTCAGAGCCCGATAGTGTGTTTGATTTAAAATACGTTTAGCAAGTATTTAAATTGATACAGGCCAATGCAACAACATATTAGTGCGACACTCTCTTGCGAAATTCTCACATCTCTTCTAATGTGCACGCCTATCGCACTAACCTTCCCAACGGTTTGTCTTATCATTTATTGCACTAATCTTCCCAGTGATTTAACTTATCTTAGATTACTTGTAAGATTTCAGAACCGAACCGTGTAAATGTTTAAAAAGGAGGATTTCGCTTAATAACAATACTCTCATTTTTACTTTATTTATTAACAAAGTTTCCCAGTGTTATATTATACTTTTCAAACAAGTATTTCCGATTTACAACATTTTATCAGTCTTACTTACCATAACACAATAGGTAGTACCAAATTTCATAATTTCATATATATATATATTAACTACTCGTATAATATATATATAATAACAGCACCCCAAATAAAACTATGGTGCGACCATACTCTGCTATCCAATCCCCGTATCGATCACACTAAAGGAAATACAAGATCGGAATCACTCTCGAACTGTATCAACATATAAACACAAACAAGATTGAGGCGAAGTATAGATTCCAAGTCTCTAAGAGGTCAGTACATACCCTCACGTCTCTTAGGACCGCCTGAACTATCGCTTCGATAGCCTGTACCAAGGATATCTATCTCCTAGGGTACGAATCAATATCCCCCATAAGGCAACACATGATAAGATCGTCCCAGCGCGGTAACCTCAGGGATAGCAAGTAGCGCGAACATAGTTTTCACATGTATATAATATATGTATACACAATCATATAAATATACCACTTTTATCATATTAATATAGGTTCCTCTCATCACCCATAATTACAACATTTGTCCTTAATTTTCTCATTATTAGTATTACGTGTAAGAGTTCGTTTCTAACTTTAACTCGAAGGGTTTTCTCATCTGAATACGTAACATGCATGGACTCTATCCTCCCAAGTATAAAATTCAGTAAGGGTCCTTTCTATGTTCCAACGTAACTCTCTTACGCAACTCTCCCGTTAATTCATAAATTCATCAATCCTTAAGTAATTATCCCACATGTACAATTCTCGTCTCATATTAAGAATTCCAAAATTATTCATATGTCCTACTGGTCCTCCATATCTCCCAAAACATTTTATTAAGGATGCCCAAGAATTATTTCACATTAAATTGACTTTCAACTAATTAATAAGGGGAAACATGAGTCTACCAGGAGGGGTCGATCGATCGAGGTTTGGGGCTCGATCGATCGAACCTTCGATCGATCGAAGCTCTATGTTCGATCGATCGATCAAGCAGGTATTTCGATTTCTGCAGAATTGCAGTTACGGGTTCTACCACCTATCTTCATCCAAATTCATATTTTCCAAACCCAAACGTCCCCAAAATTCTACTACTAACATTATATCAATATACCAGATATTTCCATCGAAAGGCACTTGTATTTCTATCATTTAAACATGGATTATCAACCCAAAGTTTTATCTAATTATCAAGAACCCTAGAATTTTCTTAAACAGGTTTCTAACAAATTTTCTCCAGAATTTCCCTCTTATAATCATCAAAATTTCGTGGTTAAATTCCTCTACATGGCAAGGGTTTCCAGAATCATCATATAAACCAATACTACATGGATTTTCCTATCACAAATTGGGGTTTCTTCCATTAAAACTCAACCTAATTACTTTTAAACTAATATGAAAGATGCATCAACGAAATAAGCAAGATAAACACTTGCCTGAGATTTTTGGTATTCTGATTTACGGCTGATTTTGGTGTGGTTGCGTTCCTCGTCTCGCGATCTACGCGTTGGTGGTGGCGGCGGCGCAAACCGTTGAGTTTTGAGCCTTGAAATTGCTTGAGAGCTCTCTCCTCTCTTCTCCAATGGCCGTTCTAGGTTTTGGGAATTCTAACCCTAGGTGACAACCTCAATATCAGATATAGTCCCTCTAATTTTCGTGGGTTTAATTACCCAAAAATGTAAAATGACCAAAATGCCCTCCCGGGTTACTAATTAGGCCTAAAAACACCCCGAGACCCAAACTACACCCCCGGGTACACTTTTCTGACTATTTCGACCCTTCCGGACGCGTTGGCGCACTCAAAACGACCATACGGACAACTTATAAAATATTCACTTTTTTTTATCAAAATTTAGTCCCGACGCGACACGAGCACGTCCCGATTTAAATTTTCGAAATTGTCATTTAATTCACTCATGACATTCAATATAACCAATATCATATATATTACTTTGCTCATTAGTAATATTCAATAAATTTTCCATAATTACTAACTCTCGTCACGTTAATAATTATAACATAATTAATTTTCGGATTTTTATTAAATAATTAACTCATATTAAATTTAATAAATCCCCAAATTAATATAGCATAAAAATACAGGGTATTACATACTCCCCCCCTAATACAGGGTATTACATACTCGCCCCCTAATAACGGAATTTCGTCCCGAAATTCGGAAAGTAAGGCATACCTGTTAAGAACAAGTCCGGATATCTCTCGCGCATATCTGCCTTGCGCTCCCATGTGTATTCCTCCACATTGTGGTGCTCCCACTGGACCCGTACAAGTGAAACTATCTTTGACCTCAATCTCCTCTCACTATAGTCTACGCTAGCCACCGGTCTCTCCTCGTAAGAGCTGTCAGGCTGTAAGTCTATCTCATCTATCGTGATGTGAGTATGGGCCATATCATCCCGAAGATACCGTCTTAACGACAAGATGTGGAATACATCGTGAATGCGATGTAAATGCTTTGGCAGTCCCAACCTGTATGCAACCGGCCCAATCCTCTCGATGATGAGAAATGGTCCCACGTGCCTCGGAGCCAACTTCCCCTTCTTCCCGAACCTCATCACTCCCTTCATAGGAGATACACGCAATAACACTTGGTCCCCCATACTAAACTTTCGGAAGAACCGTTTCGCATCGGCGTAGCTCTTCTGCCTGTCCTAGGCTACCCGAATGCGACTCCTGATCATTTCGATCCTCGCGGAGGTCTCCTGAATCACCTCTGGTCCTAGCAACTTGTTATCCCCCACTTCGAGCCAACAAGCTGGGGAACGACAAGGCCTGCCATACAAAGCCTCAAATGGAGCCATGCCAATCGTGAACTGATACGACTTATTATAAGCAAACTCTACCAGTGGAAGGTGTGGCTCCCAATCTCCTCCAAAATTCAAGGACACACATGCGTAGCATATCCTCTAACATCTGATTAGTATGCTCTGTCTGTCCGTCTGTCTGTGGGTGATAAGATGAACTCAACCTCAACTCAGTACCCATAGCCTCCTGAAAGCTTTCCCAAAAGCGTGACACGAAGATCTTGTCTCTATCTGACACAATATTTAGGGGCACTCCGTCAAATCTGACGATCTCGACAATAAAAAGCTGAGCATACTGACCCGTGGTATAATCTGTCCGCACCGGCAGAAAATGAGCCACTTTGGTCAAACGGTCTACAATCACCCAGATAGGGTCATGGCCCCGCTGTGATGTAGGCAACCCTGTAATAAAATCCATGGAAATGCTCTCCCACTTCCACGCGGGTACTTCCAATGGCTGGAGCAACCCTGACGGTTTCTGATGGTCCACCTTCACCAGCTGGCAGGTAGAACACTTGGACACGAACTCAGCAATGTTCTTCTTCATCGCACTCCACCAGTATTGTCTCCTCATATCCTGGTACATCTTATCCCCTCCAGGATGCACTGCAAACCGGGACCCGTGAGATTGGGTCATCACTGCATGACGTAATACATCCCCTTCAGGAACTACCAACCTCCCATTAAATCGCAAACCTCCATCGGAACTAAAAGAATAGGACTCAGCACCCTCGGCTAGAAGTCGCACAATCTGCTCCTGGCAAAACGGGTCTGTGGTCTGTGCCTGTATCACCCTCGTAATAATTTCGGGTGTGCCTAACATAACGGATATGAATGAACGGGATACTGCGTCCTGGTGACCCAACTCCTTCCACTTTGCCTTCCAGACGTCCGCTACCTCGTTTACCGGTCTACGACCTAACGCATCAGCAACTACGTTGGCCTCTCCCGGATGATACTGTATATCGAACTGGTAGTCTTTCACAAACTCTAGCCATTTGCGCTGACGCACATTCAGCTCTCGTTGAGTGAACAGGTACTGTAACGACTTGTGGTCTGTGAACAAACGGAATTTCTCTCCCAACAAGTAGTGCCTCCATATCCTAAATGCAAAAACGACCGCTGCTAACTCCAGGTCGTTGGTGGGGTAATTCTTCTCATGCGGCTTAAGCTTGCGGGAGGCAAAAGCTATTGCCTTCTCCTCCTGCTGAAGTACTCCCCCAAGTCCCCGTAAAGAGGCATCGGTGTAAACCAGGTACTCTGCACCCGGCCTTGGTAAAGCAAGGACTGGCGCTGAAGTAAGCTTGTCTTTCAGCTCGTCGAAAGCCAACTGACAAGCGTCATCCCAAACATATGGTACCCCCTTTCGAGTCAGATTCGTCAATGGACCCGCTATTTTGGAGAATCCCCGAATGTATCTCCTGTAGTATCCGGCTAACCCCAAGAAACTACGCACTTCCGTCGGTGTCGTGGGCTGTCCCCATTCCCTCATCGCTGACACTTTACTCGGGTCAACTGCAATCCCCTGCTCGGAAACGACATGGCCCAAGAACTGTACTTCTCGTAACCAGAATCCACACTTCTCGTACTTAGCATACAACTGATGCTCTCGTAGAATCTGAAGAACCTGCCTCAAATGTTCGGCGTGCTCCTCCTCGGAGTGTGAATATATCAAAATGTCATCTATAAAGACGATGACAAACTGATCCAAGAACTCTCTGAATACTCGGTTCATTAAGTCCATGAATATGGCTGGAGCATTTGTGAGACCAAATGGCATCACTCTGAACTCGTAAGACCCATATCTCGTCAAGAAGGCAGTCTTTGAAACATCCTGCTCTCTAATACGTAGCTGATGGTACCCCGACCTTAGATCTATCTTCGAAAAGAAGGTTGCTCCCCTCAGTTGGTCGAACAGATCATCGATTCGAGGCAACGGATACTTATTCTGTATCGTGACCTTGTTCAACTCCCGGTAGTCCACACACAACCTCAGTGAACCATCTCTCTTCTTCACAAACAAAACTGGAGCGCCCCAAGGTGAGGTACTCCTACGAATGAAGCCCTGTCCTAACAGTTGCTTTATCTGATCTCGTAGCTCTCGCATCTCTGTCGGAGCCATACGGTACGGTGCGCGTGCTATAGGTCTCGTATCTGGCAATAAATCTATAACAAAGTCTATCTCACGACTGGGGGGTAGGCCTGGTATCTCCTGAAACACATCGGAATACTCCCTGATAACTGGGATCGAATCTAACGGAATCACAACCTCCTTAGAGGTATCCTCCTCTATATAATACAAATGAGCGGTCGAACCTCCCTCTGGGCGAGGCATTGCCACTACAAACATCTCTTGCCCCGGAGTGGCAAAAACAATGCTTCCACCGAAGCAATCAATCATGGCTCTATAAGCTGCGAGCCAATCCATATCAATAATCACATCATGCTCGTGCATGTCTAAGACTAACATGTCTGCAGGTAACACCAAACTACCAATCTCTACCCCCACTCCCCGGCATATAAAGAAAATAAGTGACCCACTCCCCAGTGGTGAGCTTACACACGTCACTGTGCTCTCTGCTGTGGCTAACAACCCTAAGACCTTCGCAAAATGCGTAGCTATAAAACAACGTGTTGTCCCAGTAACAAACAAAATTCGACCCAAAGTTTCATGGATAGAAAACATACCCCAAATCGCGGGTGGTGCCTGTGGAGCTGTTGCCTGGGGGACGTTATATACACGTCCATACTGTAACTGCCCCTGCTGCACTGGGGCTGTTGGAAAAGGTGGTGGAGCTGGTTTCTGTGGTTTATTACTAGCACATTCCTGTCGTGGGGCCCTATTCTTCTCTGGGCAATCCTGACGCCTATGGCCATTTCTGCCACATTGGAAGCACCTCCCTCGAAACCTCTTCACTTCATTACTTTGTTGACTAGTCTCTCTTTTTCCCTGGTCTTGCTGGCCTTGATTGAAAACTTGTGAAAAGACTTTGTTAGGGTGAGGACAATCACTCCACATGTGACCCGTCTGTACACATTTATAGCAGAGTCCTGAAAGTTCTCTCTGGTTGGGTTGAAGTTCCTTTCCAGACCGATCCGGGCAAGTTCGACGTTCATGCCCGTCCATACCGCATTTAAAACACCTTTTCGTGAGTTCACTCGATCCTCGGTTTTGTTGACCCTGACGCTTTTGGGCATCTCTGCACAATTGGTTACCTTCGTGGCTTTTACTGGCCTGAGGAGCTTGTTGTCGCGATTTTTGTATCTTCACGCACTTGTTATTTCCAGTCACGACAGACTGACTGTACTCTCTAGATCTTTTGTCCCCATGAGCTGTGTTGCGTTCTTGATACTGTAAAACTGCAGTGGTAACTGCCTGTGCCACAATACCTGCTAACTCGGCGGTTGATAGTCTCTCTAGGGGTACCTGAGGTGTGAGTCGATCCTGCTCGTTGACTCCCTTAACCGTTCTAGCGAGTTCTTCTTGACGGTCCATCGGAAAATTTAAATAAATTTGGATGAGTTCATCATTCAAATAAACAAATCACAGAAACACGAATTTCCAATGTATAGAGATGAACACAACATTCCTAGTATTAGGGCTCTATATCAAAGAAAGCAACGCTGAAAGCATAATAAGCCGCACAGATCCTAAAGGACACTAGAACCTGATGCTCTGATACCACCTGTGACACCCCGCCTAATTAAATACCGGACGATCACTCCTTTATTAAATTAAAATCAAGGTGAACAGTTGGTTCATTCTTAGCATCACTGTCGTAAAAATAAACTTTTCCAAATTAACACCCTAATTAATTAAGCTAAGTGTCAAAACCATTTTTAACCTTTCTAACCAAATTGTATTTTTAAAGAAAAGCTTATTTAATTAGTTATTAACCACATTTTCGATAAGTAAGAATCATACAACAATCATCCTGGAACATAATCCAATTAATCCAAACATTCAACATTCAAATCCCAACATTTAAAACCTAAAGTAAAACATTCATGCTGGAATAAATCCCAAGGTGACCGTACTAGAAATAACTGAAACACAAATGTCCCAATAAAACAGATAAATAGTGGAAAGGTCGACACATGCCCAATAAATGAGAATGATAGATGTGGAATCAAGTAAGCGAAGTCGTCTATGCAAGTGGCCTGCAACTCCCACCCAAGCTGCAGCACGTTCCTTTCAAGGGATCCTAAGCAAGACGCCCCTGTGGCTGGGCACCTGTAATACATACATATATATACAAGAGAGAGAAAGAGAAAAAGAAACGGGTCAGAGCCCGATAGTGTGTTTGATTTAAAATACGTTTAGCAAGTATTTAAATTGACACAGGCCAATGCAACAACATATTAGTGCGACACTCTCTTGAGAAATTCTCACCTCTCTTCTAATGTGCACGCCTATCGCACTAACCTTCCCAACGGTTTGTCTTATAATTTATCGCACTAATCTTCCCAGTTATTTAACTTATCTTAGATTACTTGTAAGATTTCAGAACCGAACCGTGTAAATGTTTAAAAAGGAGGATTTCGCTTAATAACAATACTCTCATTTTTACTTTATTTATTAACAAAGCTTCCCAGTGTTATATTATACTTTTCAAACAAGTATTTCCGATTTACGACATTTTATCAGTCTTACTTACCATAACACAATAGGTAGTACCAAATTTCATAATTTCATATATATATTAACTACTCGTATAATATATATATATAATAACAGCACCCCAAATAAAACTATGGTGCGGACATACTCTGCTATCCAATCCCCGTATCGATCATACTAAGGGAAATACAAGATCGGAATCACTCTCGAAATGTATCAACATATAAACACAAACAAGATTGAGGCGAAGTATAGATTCCAAGTCTCTAAGAGGTCAGTACATACCCTCACGTCTCTTAGGACTGTCTGAACTATCGATTCGATAGCCTGTACCAAGGATATCTATCTCCTAGGGTACGAATCAATATCCCCCCATAAGGCAACACAAGATAAGATCGTCCCAGCGCGGTAACCTCAGGGATAGCAAGTAGCGCGGGCATGATTTTCACATGTATATAATATATGCATACACAATCATATAAATATACCACTTTTATCATATTAATATAGGTTCCTCTCATCACCCATAATTACAACATTTGTCCTTAATTTTCTCATTATTAGTATTACGTGTAAGAGTTCGTTTCTAACTTTAACTCGAAGGGTTTTCTCATCTGAATACGCAACATGCATGGACTCTATCCTCCCAAGTATAAAATTCAGTAAGGGTCCTTTCTATGTTCCAACGTAACTCTCTTACGCAACTCTCCCGTTAATTCATAAATTCATCAACCCTTAAGTAATTATCCAACATGTACAATTCTCGTCTCATATTAAGAATTCCAAAATTATTCATATGTCCTACTGGTCCTCCATATCTCCCAAAACATTTTATTAAGGATGCCCAAGAATTATTTCACATTAAATTGACTTTCAACTAATTAATAAGGGGAAACATGAGTCTACCAGGAGGGGTCGATCGATCGAGGTTTGGGGCTCGATCGATCGAACCTTCGATCGATCGAAGCTCTATGCTCGATCGATCGATCAAGCAGGTATTTCGATTTCTGCAGAATTGCAGTTACGGGTTCTACCACCTATCTTCATCCAAATCCATATTTTCCAAACCCAAACGTCCCAAAAATTCTACTACTAACATTATATCAATATACCAGATATTTCCAACGTAAGGCATGTGTATTTCTATCATTTAAACATGGATTATCAACCCAAAGTTTTATCTAATTATCAAGAACCGTAGAATTTTCTTAAACAGGTTTCTAACAAATTTTCTCCAGAATTTCCTTCTTATAATCATCAAAATTTCGTGGTTAAATTCCTCTACATGGCAAGGGTTTTCAGAATCATCATATAAACCAATACTACATGGATTTTCCTATCACAAATTGGGTTTTCTTCCATTAAAACTCAACCTAATTACTTTTAAACTAATATGAAAGATGCATCACGAAATAAGCAAGATAAACACTTGCCTGGGATTTTTGGTATTCTGATTTACGGCTGATTTTGGCGTGGTTGCGTTCCTCGTCTCGCGATCTACGCGTTGGTGGTGGCGGCGGCGCAAACCGTTGAGTTTTGAGCCTTGAAATTGCTTGAGAGCTCTCTCCTCTCTTCTCCAATGGCCGTTCTAGGTTTTGGGAATTCTAACCCTAGGTGACAACCTCAATATCAGATATAGTCCCTCTAATTTTCGTGGGTTTAATTACCCAAAAATGTAAAATGACCAAAATGCCCTCCCGGGTTACTAATTAGGCCTAAAAACACCCCGAGACCCAAACTACACTCCCGGGTACACTTTTCTGACTATCTCGACCCTTCCGGACGCGTTGGTGCACTCAAAACGACCATACGGACAACTTATAAAATATTCACTTTTTTTTTTATCAAAATTTAGTCCCGACGCGACACGAGCACGTCCCGATTTAAATTTTCGAAATTGTCATTTAATTCACTCATGACATTCAATATAACCAATATCATATATATTACTTTGCTCATTAGTAATATTCAATAAATTTTCCATAATTACTAACTCTCGTCACGTTAATAATTATAACATAATTAATTTTCTGATTTTTATTAAATAATTAACTCATTAAATTTAATAAATCCCCAAATTAATATAGCATAAAAATACGGGGTATTACAGTGCACTCCCATAGTTAGTTCTAGGCTAAATCTCCCTAGGACTAATCGTTTTGATTTCAAGCACTAAGTAGGAGGTCCTGAACAGATAATGACACTTCGGCGTGGCCAAATAGTGTTGCGGCCTCAGCATCGAATCCCATCTCAAAATTACCCATGCACAATCTGATACTGCCTAAGCTCTGCAACCTCGAAGGAGTTAGAATTCCTGGTCAATAACCAACAAGGGTATTTTAGTAAAATAATAATTTTAAACCCTAATTATCTCATAACTCAAACCCTCAAAGATCAAAGGTAAAATCTTAAGTAAAACCTCATAAGATCAATGAGAATATCCTAAAAAAAACCTCCAATCCTCAAACACATAATCTCACACATGAAACCTAACAGAAAAGAACAAAATCAATGAACTAAGATGAATAGTAACATTACCAGGTCTCTAAATTCTCGATGAGCAGTAACTATCCACGATCCAAAAATCACTATGAACAGTAAACGACCATGACCTCTTAACCCAAAAATCACTATGAACAGTAAACGACCATGACCTCTTAACCCAGAAAAACTCAATGAACAATAAATTATGTATTTTCTAATGAATTGTGCCACCACTCCTACTGTTACTCTCTTTAGTGCTACTACCTCTGTCCACTTTATAAAACACTCCGTTACTACAAATATCCGTATCTTGCTCCTCGAAGATGGATTGATTGCCCCTCCCAGGTTAAACGCCCAAGTATGGAATGGATAAGGAGTAGCCAACGATTGAGGATCCACCAAAGGAGTATGGATCATATTCCTATGCAGTTGGCATGCTTTGCACTTCCGAACGAACTCAGCAGAATCCTTCTCCATAGTTGGCCAATTGTAACCTAAAGTCATGAGTTGATCATATAGCTTGTCTCCCCCAATATGAGCTGGCTCATGGGCTTGCTTTAGGACTTCTGCTACTTCCTCTCGTGATGCATCTTAAAGACCCGTTGAAGTATTCCCTGCGATAGAGCTGCTCCTCTTGAACATAAAAGCGTGGGTCCCTCCTTTTGATCGCCATTGCATCCATCTTTTCCGTGGGAACAACTCCATTTTTGATGAAATCAACATAGGGCTGTTTCCAATCTGCCTGAGTCTCCACGAAGTTATACTCAGCCGCTTGAACGAAGAGCTGACACTTTACACATTCTCTTTGCATTGCTGCTGCATCTTGTCTCATCGTTGGCCATAAGTATTCCTCTCTTTGGATTCTTCTATATAGAGGGATCTCAGTTATCTCGCAGTACCCCTCGTGTGTCTTCTTCAGCCGTTGTTCTGCTTCCTCTGGCCCAACACACCTTGCCAACCATCCTCCCACATTTCTGAAGTATAAATATCCTTGGCTTGCAAAATATTGGGCTAACTCTCTCAACTCCATCTTTCCTTCCCCAGACTCCAACTGCCTTCTGATATCACCCCTCCAGTTTGAATCATCTTCCATTAGCAAAATGGCTTGCACCACCGAGGGACAACAGTTGTTGTGTCACCTTTCATGGCCACTTTCTGTGTAATGGTGGCATAAACATCAGCATGCTTGTTCATCGTTTTGGGATGCCTCTTCACATTGACCTGATGGAACTAACCGATCAACCTCTGAATGATTGTCCTGTAGGGTACCAAGTTGAGATGCTTCAACGCATATTCCCCATTCACCTGCTTTACCACCAAATCTTAATCTCCTTTGACGCAAAGTGAACGGATGCCCCTTCGAAGGGTCTCTAGCAGCTCTAGTATCTACGCTTCTTATTTACCCTCATTGGTAGAGCAGGAGAAATCCAACTTGAAAGAAAGGCAATTCTCCTTTTTTTTCCTTGAAAGAATGACTCCAATTTCTCCTTTTCCTTGTGCTGATGACCGATCAAACTCCATAACCCACTCCTTAAGGTTGGCTTCCAAAAGTTTGCTTGCAAATCATCTCTTGGAATGCTCTCTCGTGGTGGCTCAAATATCCCCGATGAAAAGATTGTCAACAGGTCTGCAGATGCCTGACTCTTGATCGCACGAGGGACCACACACTTCAAATCATATTCTGAGAGATAAGGAGCCACTTTGCTGCCTCCTAATCAAAATAGTTCATGCCAACAAAAACTTAATGGGATCACATCTTGTCACAATGTGAACGGTGAAAGATAGCATGCAATGTCTAAGTTTTTGAGCAATAAACACTAAGGCCAAACAATGACTTTCAATACCGGTATACCTTGCCTCTGGGCCATGGATGATTCTACTCAGATAGTAGACAGGTATTTCTTGCCCATTAATCTATTATGTCAGCAGAACGCCGATTGATCTTGTAGTGGAAGTGAGATAGAGCTGTAACGATATTCCAGCTCTTAGAGGGATCATGGTTTATGGAGAAGTGAGCAAATTCTTGAGCTTGTCAAAGGCTTCTTGATGGGTTTCTTCCCATTTGAACTTCACGTTCTTTCGCAGCAGGTCTATTAAGGAGTGAGTTCCAGCACAAATCTCCTTAGGTAGGAGACTTTCCCCAGGAAATTCTTAAGCTCCTTCTCAGTTCTTAGGCAAGGCATCTTTAGAATATTTTTCTTCTTGTCCTGGTCCATCTGCACCCCTTGACGATCAACTACAAAGCCTAGGGATTTCCCACTTGTTTCCCCCAAAGCACACTTAAGCAGGTTCATTTTCAACTTGTATTTCCTGCATCTGTTGAAAACCCTCCTAAGGTCAACCAAGTGAGACTCCTCCTTCTTTGACTTGATGACCAAATCATCCGCATAAAACTCTAAGATTTCATGAATTGAATCATGGAAAATGGCCATCACTATTCTTTGGTATGTTTTCCCAGCATTCTTCAATCCAAAAGGCATAATATTGCACATAAAGTTGCCTAATGGAGTTCTAAATGTTGTCTCCTCTGCATCTGCTGAATCCATTTTGATCTGATTATAGCCCACATACCCATCCGTGAAGCTATACATCTCGTGGCTTGTTGTTGCATCTATTAAATTATCAAAGGAGCAGAGGGAACTCATCTTTTGGGCAAGCTCTATTGAGAGATCTGAAGACAACGCGGATGCGCATTTGATTTTTGTCCTTCCCCACTGGCACGATGCTAGAGTGCTAAATAGGATGTTATATTGGCTTAATGTACCCAGCTGTCAGCAATAGTTGCACCTCCTCCTTTATCTTAAGATCCAGCTCTGGTTTGCAGGTTCTAATTGCTTGCTTCACTGGTATGGCTGAAGGCATAACGTTCAACTTGTGGCAGCTCACTTCTTAATCCAGTCCAGCTATCTCGGTGTACTTCCAGGCAAAAACACATCTATACTCCCAAATGAGCTCAACCAATTCTCTCTCCTCTGCATCTGGGTCCTTCAAAATGAATATTGTGACTTTAGGCGATCTTCCATGCGCTCAGGCTCATCCTACATTTCTTCAACGAACTCATGGATATTGGAATTGTCAATGATAATGATAAGGCATTGCCCTTGGTTATTCACTAAGAAACACTCGTACTCCGGGTCAGCCTTCTCGTCAACTTCCTCAGCTGCTCGCGTACATCTTTAAAGGCGGTAAACCACTCTCCCATCCTCCAACTGGACCTTTTTGCACTGGCGATTGGGCGAAGCAACTGCCTTTCGCTTTCTATCTTTCCTAGCTTCCTCTACTCTTGCTCCTCTAAACCTACTAAGTACGCCCTGCCGTTTGACCTCATGCTCTATGGGGTCAATCCTTGGCCTCATCCTATCTCTCAGTTGTTTAGAGATAGCTTGGGGCTTAGGAGTGGGATTTTGCTCACTTTTTCAACTCTTTGGCTTCCACTTGTACCTTCTTCTGCATAGTTGCTCATCGGTTCCATCCTTACTCTGATCGAGGGGACTCTAACCCCGTCCATGCGCCATGTTAGAACTCGTGCATCCTCTGCCAGCTCTATGTAAAATGCAGCGTCCGCCAAATGAGCCTCCTCCTGTGCAAATGGCTTTTTGGTCGCTCAAATTACTATATCAGTTCTTTTCACGTTTGCCTTAGCACACTGATGATAGGTTGAGGGAACAAGGCCATAATTGTGCATCCACGCCCTTCCTATTAGCAGGTGGTATAAAGTTACATTCTCAATAACATGGAACTTTATGTGTGATGTGAGATTCCTCATCACAATCCCAATATTCACACAACCAATAGACTTTGAGGTTTGGTTGTCATACCCAGAAATCACCAAAGGTATTGGTATTAGCCTTGCCTCAGAAATGTTTAATGCATAGAAGGAGTTGATAGGCATAATGTTTATGGAGGCACCTCCATCCATCAACGCTTTTGAAAAGCTCACTTCATTTACACTCGTTGTGACATATAACTACTTGTTATGAGGAACCCTCACTGCTCTATCTGCATCAGAGAAAGTTATCTCAGACATAAACTTTCTCACCAGCTTGGCCATTGGGCCCTCCACCTCAACAAGGGAATTGCATTCTTCCTTGCAATGTCCAGTATTGCTTGGGTGATCTCAAGTCTGCTTTCCAAGGGAATCCCCACTTGATCAGAAAACCACACAAAATTGGGGGATTAAGATACAACTTAGTATTCCAAGTTAGGTTCCACCACATATCCCTCCACATTATAAACCTCCTCCATGTCCCTAGCACTTCATCATAGGCAATCATCACATTCGTCATTCCAATGGTTAATCCTCAAGAGCTGCTTCGAACTCCTCTTGCTCTCTTCTCAGTCCCCTCGTTCCTTCTTCAGCTTCCTCATCATAAGCCACCACCAGATTTGCTCCATGGGTTGGTAGTGGGCTATTGTTGACATCTCCATGTGGAATTTGCAATATTCCAGCCAACAAGTGTTTAACTAGGCACTTGTTGGGAGGCAAATACGCCAATGCACCTAGTAGTATTTGGTATCCGCTTGGACATCTGGTTATGCTCATTTTGGGGAGCATCCTTGGACGCATAAACTGCCCCCCAACATGGCGTTATAACAGCTGATAGCCTCCTTTACTGTGCAAGGCAACTGGGGTGGATTTTCTCTCTCTCTCCCAAACTTTCTTTTATTGTCCTTCCTCTGCCCCTTTCCGGCGTCTGCTCTTCAATCATCGAAGCCCACTCATGAGGCCTAGCCTCTCCTCGCTACAGTTTGTGATCTGAACATC
The DNA here is from genome assembly GCA_949130495.1 of Sambucus nigra. Classification (NCBI taxonomy): domain Eukaryota; kingdom Viridiplantae; phylum Streptophyta; class Magnoliopsida; order Dipsacales; family Adoxaceae; genus Sambucus; species Sambucus nigra. Next base: position 689,180,474 of record OX422207.1, on the reverse strand, counting down.
AAAAGCATTGCGATAGGACTTGGGAGAATCAGTAATGAAATATTCCTCACTGATTTAAAAAACGCTGCAAAAGTTCCCTTGCGAGTCTTATTTATCAAGTGGCAGATATACTCAGGGAGCAAACCTTCTTCACATAGTTGGAGCAGTTTGGACTCTTTGGCCTCCTCTCTCTCATCGAGAGATTTTCCCTAAACCTCTTTATATGCGCCAACACTTCTTCTCTTGGTTGTTGTTTCTCTCTTGCCAACTGGGTGAGGGTGAGCTCATCCTCTGCCCAAAAGAACTTCTGGACAAATAAAATATGTATCTCTTCCCAAGTGGCCATACTCCTAGGGGCTAAGTGAGAATACCAAGTGTAGGCCTTATCTGTGAGGGATTTGGAGAACTCCCTCAAATGCAGCTTCTTGTTGTTACAATGAGCTCCCAAGTGCTCCACAAACCGCTTAATGTGCTCTTTCATGTTCCCCCCTTTCTTAATATATTTCTCAAATATAGGGGGCACATAATCCTTGGGCTATGGCTCATTGTTGTACACCTCTGGGTAAGGATTACGAAAATCATCATATACCGTCGCTGGCTCGCTGGCTGCCTGCGAGGAAGCCATAATCTTCAAAATCTCCTTTATCTCCTCCACCGTCAAAGAAGGTGAGGGACCTGCCCTTGCCGTTACAACACTTGGCCCAGTTCCTACAGTTGGTGCAATAGTGGGAACAACTGTCGTGGAGACTACTCCCGAAGGAACTGTGCCACTTGTCCAGTAACAAAAGAACTGGGGTCCATCGCTGCACCAAAAGCAGTTGCCGCTGTGGGTGTATGCTAAAACTCCATGAATTTTCCCATGAGATGGGCCATCTGGGCTGGCCCCATCATAGCGCTCGTGGAGGCATGCATAATCATGCTTTCGCAGCTTTTAAGCACTTTAAAATTTGCAAAAGTTTGATCGATTTTTTTAAAATAGCAAAAAAAGATTTTTTGAGCTGAATTTTTTTATATGGGTTCCTTGAAATGTTTAAATATTACACAAAAATAATTAGGTAAAATTTTTTTTTTTTGCTATTTTAAAAAAATGATGTGCAAACTTAGTGTGCACAGGAGCCTGCCTCTCTCTCTCTCTCTCTCTCTCTCTCTCTCCTCCAAAGCAACTCAGTTAGAGGGAGAGAAAAGCAAGCACTCTCAGATACACCTCTGGTAGGCAGCTCAAACATCAAGATCCCATCAACAGGGATTGCAACAATAAATAGTAGTAAAAGCTTAGGGAAAACGTTAGTGGTGGGTGAATAAATGCTCTGGTTGCAACAATTCTTGCTTTCTCTCTCTTAGTCTCATAAAATATCTCTCAATTATGAAAAACTCTCTCTCTTGAAGTATTTGAAAAGCCTATATAGTCATTAACTTCACGCGAGTGGTTTGAGGCCCAATAAATGTGAAAGAAGGCTCTTAGGGACTTTACATCACTGGCATTGAATGCAAAGATGTGTCAGCATGCCCCTACGCTATAGGCATTAAATGCCAACAAACAAATTTTGATAATGTACTATGTGTCAGGCAACTGTCACAACAGTGGTAAATCCACCAAACTGTCTGACAACCCCCAAATCACTATAGTTTACTCAAGTTTGGATTGGATAACAGATAGATCCAGTGTGACATCACTCAGGGCAAATGTTACGTTTGGTAAAAGGCTGTTTGGCTCTAGGCCCAATATGGAATGGAACTCATGGTTGCTCTGGGTAAGCTCTCTCGGCTTATGGTCAATCAGTATTTTACCAAGTGTATATAGAATGGTTAAGTCAAGCTTTAACGTTTCCCAGTCCCTCGGTGAGGTCATTCGATAGAGCATGGGAGCTCTCCCAAACCCTTCCAGACCTGGTCCCTCGCGGACACCGTTTGACCTCACTCTCATATTACAAAACATTACATCTCGCAAGTTACAATATACATCTACAAATGCATAAATTGAACAAGTACAAAAGAAAGAAAAACTGTGCTTCGAAGAGTCTCCTCGCTTCTTTGTCCCCTCTAGCTCCCGAGTCTGCTCGTTTGACTCTCTACTCTTCCTCTGTTAGGAGGAAGAGTTATCTCTAATTGAGATTACCTTTAGGGCCCCCCTACATATCCAAACGGAATAAAGCATATCTTACAAATTTTCAATAAACATTATAACTATGACACATGAAATTGTCCTTACAATATGTATTAAAACTCTATCAAATCGTAAGCTCAATATCACTAAGAATTATAGAAACCCAGTGGACATATCAAGTTACCAAACCATGTATATTCTAGTTTTATGTGTGTGCTGTGTCTTTTTATTCCTTTTATTATCTCTCTGGCTGTTACATTTATGGCGTGGATTTTCTACTACATATATATATATATATAGTCACACAACAATTAACTTGAATACTTTCTTCAGTTTTATTTATTACTTATTATTTAGATTTTTGGCTTCATTTATTACTTACTATTAAGATGTATGGATTCATTTGTTTCCCCATTGATGTGTTGTCCAAACAGATGATCTAATCAGATATGCTCTGATATAAAATGTCATTTATTCTTTTTATTGTTTTTTACTAAAGCCCGAATCATTCATAACGTAAAAGGAGTAGGCTAGTATCATTGCTCTGGAAAAAAAAATTAATACTCGTTCTTTGCACAATTATATTTCTCAACTTTTTGGCAACTTATGGGCTGGCACGAGGTTTTGGGCACTGAAATCAAACTTTTAGCACCCCATACATATTTCTCAAAAGTTCCTAAAAACCCATTAACACACCCTCCCCTCCCCCCCCCCCCCCCACCCACACAACACACGCACAATATTGTTTTTAATATCAGGTACAAATTTGTCTTGAGCTGAGTTTAAATAAATGAATAGATAGATAAATTTGGGTCTTTAGTAGACCTCTTGGCCTGTTGGGCTATACATATACATTAAAATTAATTTTTGAGCTTTTTAAGGGCTTATAGGTTTAAAGGCCAAATGCAGGGTGTCTCTCGCCTCAGTAAGGGTCCTAATGTTCAGTCAAGTGGTTATTACTGATTTGTTAACATTTTTTTTCAGGATCTTTAAAGACATGCCTTGTAATTATGAATGTAGGCTGTATTCTAAGAAGATTCGCATCAAATCACATTTTTGCATTCCATTTTTTGCTTTAACCTGAAAAAGAAATAGGAAATATTTGTTACTGTATTTCCATTCCCTTAATTTTTCTTAAAATGTATCTTCATTTCTCCTCTAGGGCTTATAAAATACTCCCCATCCCTCCCTATTTCCTCTCAATATCTTTCAGGACCGCCGACTTGGACGAGAACTGGGACGTTCACATCATGACGGTATTAAGGAAAGGTTTGTGGAGAAGCGTCTGATCGAATCAGGCGATAGTAGTGGATACGAAAGTAGTGTCCAATGCAACCGCTCACTTCAAATAAAGGAAGAACCCAACGGAGAAAATTAGCCGCGCCAAGTTAACATAAGGTCAATCTGATAGTCATTGTTTTTGCCCTATTTTAATCGAGAGTCGGCGTGTGTATATATGTTTCACTTCATTTGTGCATGTATGTATTATAGGTTCTTCAGCATTCTTTACCATGCTTTCAATACCTTTGATAGTCATTCAGTTGAATGTTCAAGTTCCTTCTGATCTCTGCTGAGTTCGTTAAGTTATACTCAAATGAATCGACATTGCTTGGCCATTCTTTAATTTGTGTGTTGAACTTGAATTTTCTTTTTCATATTTTTATTTCCAGTGAAAATGGGATGTATGTTGAATAAAAAAAACCACCTTATGTAGAACATGTTGGGTATATTAGTATATATATTTATTTTGAATGAACTAAATAAGTTGGGGTAAGTGGTCTAGTGGTAACTTTATGGGGTTTGATGCTTGAGGTCATGGGTTCAATCCCTATGAGCTACATTAAAATATTAATAGTTTTTGATTGGGTCTTGGGTCTTTAGGGTTTTGGGCTTCTCTTGAGTGCGTAGAATTTTTACCTTTTTATTAATTCGTTTTTAACTCTTTTTTTAAACACATTTTCAATTTTTGATTTAGTCTCCTATTCTAAGTAAACTACCCGTTAGTGGAGAAATTAGTGGGTTAGTAGCATAAAATCACTACCCATGTTTTTTTTATCAATGTGGGTATAAAATAAAGGCTACAACTTTGAATAACAATACAATTTTTTGTTATCTCTCTCATTTACTCTCCAAAAATTATTTGCCTATTTTCTGCAATGTTTTTTATATTCGTTATTTATTTGGGAGTGCTGGAGTATTTTGAGAGTTTCAAGATTTAACATTAAGCTGGTGTTTAAATCTGATCGTTGAATCCTGGGAGGGGTTTGCTCACGAGGTTGACAACTACAAATATCAGTTGACAATTTTACTTTTAGGACTTTATGTCAAACACAAATCTCGATCGATAAGTTCTTTCAATTTTATCTATTTCGTATTTGGGTTTTTTCATATATTCTGCATTTATTATTACTAACAGTCTAAAGGTGAAATTTCTGTGTTATTCTACAACATGTTATGGAAAATCCTAATGCAAAATACTCTGAAAAAGCTGAAAATTTTAAAGAGATGACAAATGAAATTGCAATTTTACCTAATAACTCTTAAGGTAGATGTTTTAATTGCATCTGATAGACCGTCTATACCTAAAGAACTAGTTGTTTGGAAATAAAGGGATTATATGTGTAGGAATTATATTTTGAATTGTCTCTGCCTTGAACTGTATGATGTCTATTGGTCATGTTCCACTGCTAAAGAATTATGGAACACATTGGATAAAAAATATGCAACTGAATATGTTGGGTCTAAAAAATTTGTGGGTGGAAAATTTTTGGATTACAAAATGGAAGATAATAAGTCTGTTGTGTCGCAACTTGAAGAACTACAAATTATTATTCATGAAATTCTGGCCGAGGGTCATAGTATATGTGAGGGATTTCAAGTGTTGTCTATAATTGAAAAACTGCCACCTTGGAAAGATTATAAAAACCGTCTTAAGCATTAGAAAAAGAAGATGACACTAGAAGAATTGATAGTTCATTTGAGAATTGAGGAAGACAATACGAATGTAGAACTTGAGGAGAAAAATTCTGAATTCAGTTCTAAGACTAATTTGGTCAAGGGAAAATCAAATGGAAACCAAAAACAGAATCAGTTTAAGCCTGACAATTCAAACCAGAAAAATGGGCACCATAAACCAAACTAGAATTCGAGGTCCAACCATAAATTCAAACCTAATGATCAGAATAAAAAGTTTAAAACTCAGTTTAAATCTAAACCTGCAGGTCAATGCTTTGTGTGTGGAAAATCAGGTCATTACGCTAAAGATTGCAAGTTTAGGAAGAGTCAAAATGTGAAGCCTCAAGCAAATGTAACCGACGAGGGTAACTTTTCTGCTGTGGTGACTGAGGCAAACATCGCGAGTAACATGACAAACTGGTGGCTTGATTTTGGCGCTACCAAACATATTTGCGGCACGAGAGGTGCCTTCACTACCTTCACTGCTGTGGGTGAGGGTGAACGTCTGTACATGGAAAAATCCTCTTCGTCTAAGGTTGAGGGGAAGGGAACCGTAGTTTTAAAGTTCACTTAAGGGAGTGTTCTTACCTTGAAAGATGTTTTGTATGTCCCTGAGGTTAGGAAGAATCTGGTGTCCGGTTTTATCTTAGTTAAGAAGGGTTTAAAATTGTTCCAGAGAGTGATAAGGTAGTTGTGACTAAGGGAGGTGCTTTTGTGGGGAAAGGTTATGTTCATGGGGGTCTTTTCAAACTAAATGTAACCATGGATGATAATAATAAAATATCTACTTCTGCTTATTTGATTGACTCTTGTGATATGTGGCATTTTAGACTTGATCATGTAAATAAGGCATTCATTAAAAAATTAATGTTTTTTGGAAACATGCAAAAAATTGATATTTCTTCCAACTCTAAATGTGAAATATGTGTTGAATCAAAATATGATAAAAAACCATTTTCGAGTGTCGAAAGAAGTACAACTGTTTTCAGTTTAATACATTATGATCTTTGTGATTTAAAAGGTTATGTGACAAGCGGTAGAAATAAATACTTTGTTACTTTTATTAATGATTACTCTCGTTACTGTTATATTTATCTCCTTACGAGTAAAGATGAAAGTTTCTCAAAATTTATTTCTTATAAATTAGAAGTTGAAAAATAATTGGAAAAATCCATTAAAACACTAAGATCCGATAGGGGAGGAGAATACACCAATGATCTTGATAAATATTATAAAGAGAATAGGATAATTCATCAAATTACTCCTCCTTATTCACACCAATCTAATGGTGTGGCTGAAGGAAAAAATAAAACTCTTAAGGATATGGTAAATTCTATGTTAAGCACTTCAGGTTTACCTTATAATATGTGGGGTGAGGCACTTCTTATTGCTTGTTATATTCTTAATAAGATATCTTTTAAGAAAAATGATAAAACTCCTTATGAAATGTGAAAAAACAGAAAACCTTCTTATAAACACCTTAAAGTATGGGGGTGTTTTGCCAAGGTTTCAATACTAGTACCTAAGAGAACTGAACTTGGCCTAAAGACAGTTGATTGTGTTTTTATAGGTTATGCTAAAAATAGTAATGCATATAGGTTTCTTGTAATTGATTCTAAAAATCAATATATGGATAAAAACACTATTTTTGAGCCAAGAGATGCTGAATTTTATGAGAACAAATTTCCTTTTAAAGTGAGAAGTTAGGGAACTAGTAGTTCTGTTCCAGTGGGTCCAAGTGTTAGAAATGAATCTTCGGATTCATAAGAAATTAAAATTAGAAACAGTAAAAGTCCTAGGATATCTACTTCTTTTGGTCCTGAATTTTTAACATACTTAATGGAAAATGACCCTGTCACCTTTAGTGAGGCAATGTCCTCACTCGGTTCTATTTTTTGAAAAGAAGATATAAATAGTGAATGTGATATATTATTTCTAACAACACTTGGGAGTTAGTTGACTTACCTAAAGGATGTAAAACTATTGGATGCAAATGAATTTTTAAAAAGAAATTAAAAGCTGATGGTTCTACTGATAAATTTAAGGCAAGATTAGTAGCTAAAGGCTATAGGTAAAAGGAAGGAGTTGATTTCTTTGACACTTACTCTCCTGTTACTAGAGTTACATCTATTAGGCTATTAATTGCTATTGCTTTGATACATAATCTGATAATTCATCAAATGGATGTTAAAATGGCCTTTTTGAATGGAGATATTGATGAAGAAATTTATAGGGATCAACCTGAGGAGTTTGTAGTCCAAGGCCTTTATAAAAAAGGTGTGTAGAGTTAAGAAATATTTATATGGACTACAACAAGCTCCTAAACAATGGAATGAAAAATTTGATCAAGTAATGATCTCTAATGGTTTTAACATTAATGAAGCGGATAAATGTATTTATAGCAAATTCAAGGATAATTCTGGCGTGATTATTTGCTTATATGTGGATGATATGCTTATTTTTGGAACTGATATGGATGTAGTTAATAAAATAAAAAATTTTCTTAATAAGCAATTTGATATGAAAGATTTGGGTGTTGCTGATGTTATACTTGGTATTAAGATCATTAAAATTTCTGAAGGAATATTTTAAGCCAATCTCATTATGTAGGGAAAGTTCTTAGAAAGTTTGAACAATTTAATTGTATTCCTACTAAAACACCTTATGACCCTAGTTGTCACTTAAGAAAACATTCGGGTCCTGGTGTATCATCGTTAGAATATTCTAGAGTTATTGGTAGTCTAATGTATCTTATGAACTGCACTAGACCTGATATTGCATATGCTGTGGGTAGACTTAGTAGATATACTTGTAATCCTAATAATGAACATTGAGATGCTTTAATTAGAGTTTTCAGATATTTAAAATACAAAATAAATTATGGTATTCATTATGTTAGATATCCTGCTGTAATTGAAGGCTTTTGTGATGCTAATTGGATTTCTGATAATGCTGAATATAAGTCTACGAGTGACTATGTTTTTGCCTTAGCAGGAGGTGCTATATCTTGGAAATATACCAAGCAAACGTGCATAGCAAGATCCACCATTGAGTCTGAGTTCATAGCGTTGGATAAAGCAAGCGAAGAGGCTGAATGGTTAAGAAATTTCATATTAGACATCCCTTTGTGGCCAAAGCCAGTTCCAACTTTGTCCATTCACTGTGATAGTCAAACAGCGATCGCAAGAGCACATAATAACTCCTACAACGGAAAGTCTAGACATATTAGGAGAAGACATAACTCAGTGAGATAACTATTGAAAGATGGAGTTAAAGCAATCGACTATGTCAAGTCAAAGGAAAACCTGACAGATCCATTGACTAAAGGGCTAGCTAGAGAGCTAGTTTATCAAACATCGAGGGGAATGGGCCTAAAGCCTATTAAGATTTAAATCACCTATAATGGAAACCCAACCCATATGACTGGAGATCCCTAGATCTGGGGTCAATGGGATAACAAAGTTATACGAGTGATTTGTGGGGGTACTAACTTAAGTTTTACTTAAAACCTATTCCTATGATGTAGTACCTCTGTATCGATGGAGGATGAGATTCATTCTCTTAATGCTTTCTATAACTTCTATTCAGTGGGGTGTGAGATACAGTACACTCTTGATAGAAGCACCTATATGAGTGTGATAGTGGGGCTGCTTCCTATAAGAATTAAGGCTGATTCTCTAGAGCACTCAAGAAACCTGGGCATGCTCAAGGCCGAAACGAGCACAACTGTGGGAACTCGATGATGATTTTGGGAGTAACATGTATGTTCTATTGATCTAAGTTTACAAACAACGGTGAAATAGTTCAAGACATTAGCTCACTAGCAACTCAATAGATCAACACAAAGCAAAGGTTCAAGTCAAATGACTCCTTCGCCTTTTACGTCACTCCTAATGATACTCCAGAGCATCTTTATATATTTATTTCATTAATGTGGGGGATTGTTGGGTATATTAGTATATATATTTATTTTAAATGAACTAAATAAGTTGGGGTAAGTGGTCCACTGGTAAGTTTATGGGTTTGGAGCTTGAGGTCATGGATTCAATCCCTAGGAGGCACACTTAACATTAATAGTCTTTGATTGGGCCTTGGGGTCTTTGGGGCTTTGGGCTTCTCTTGAGTGCCCATAATTTTTACCCTTTTATTAATTCGTTTTTAACTCTTTTTTTAAACCCGTTTTTAATTTTTGACTTAGTCTCCTATTCTATGTAAACTACCCGTTAGTGGAGAAATTAGTGGGTCAGTTGCATAAAACCACTACCCACATTTTTTTATCAATCTATGTATAAAACAAAGGTACAACTTTGAATAACAATACAGAAAAATTCTATCTCTCTCATTTTCTCTCCAAAAATTATTTGCCTATTTTCTGCATAAATTTTTATATTCGTTATTTATTTGGGAGTGATGGAGTATCCCGAGAGTTCCAAGATTTAACATTAAGCTGGTGTTTAAATCTTATCATTGAATCCTGGGAGGTGTTTGCTCACGAGGTTGACAACTACAAATATCAGCTGGCAATTTCACCTTTAGGTATTTGTGTCAAACACAAACCTCGATCGATAAGTTCTTCCAATTTTATCTATTTCGTATTTGTTTTTTTTTCCGTATATTCTGCATTTATTATTTCCAACAGAACAGTCCATTTGAATTTCGAAAGTTATATGTGTAGTTATACGTGTATGTTTCTTCTCTGAGCTCGACAAATTGGTTATTCAAATTTTGAAATTGCTACCTGCATAAAGAGAACGCACCGCGAGTCACATTTATGTTTCATATTATGTAATTGGCCAAATGCTAAATTTGGAAGTTTATTCTTTATGCTTGGAACCCCTCCTTCCCTTGGAAAATATCGATGCTCTTAATGGTTTGTAGTAAGAGTTTGGGAATCTAATTCGTGGGAGTGGGGGGTTGATGCCTTGAACATGTAAAATCGTACTTAAGAATATCACATTAATTTGATTAAACTTTAGTATACAATTGTTTTTAATAAAAGGATATTGGATTTACATGTTTTCACAAAAATATGCCTAAAATATAGAAAAGAAGACTTACCTTGATCCAATTCATTGATTAAGTTTATTGTAGAAATCTCTTTGAATCATTTTGACGATTGTTCCACCATAATCTTCATCAATTTGACAGAAAATAATAATGTTAAGATTTCAGAATTTTATCCTTCTTGCTCAATATAGTGTATGTATATTATTGGTGGAATAAAAATACTATATATAGGGTGATAGATGAATCGCTTTCCTAGTTAGATAATAGTTCTATCATTCATCACTGTAGAGTTTATTAGGAAACTAACACATCATCGAAGTCCTTAATATTTAAATGGCTTATCTAAAAGAATAATATCAAATTCAAATTCTTATGTGGACGACATTAAGTAGGACACTAATATTTAATTAAATAATTAATTTCGAATTATCTTGATTTTGAAATTAAATATTTATTAAATGTTCCAACTTTCTCCCACTTGGTGCGCATAATAATTTCACTTTATGATTTGTTTTAAGGAACATAAAGCACGCAATAAATTTTAGAGTAGTCATAACAAATTATTTACCTTGATTAAATAATCTACCAATGCAAGTCATGGTAGTTCAACACTAATTCAAGAGCATGGTTCCTTCCATATTCTACGCCACTAATGTCATATTCAATTAGACTTAAAATATGGGTTGTCAATAATGGTCCCATAATATCTTTATAGAAATGTTATTTTCGTCACATTCATTCATTCACATGCATGTATATAATAAAGATAGAAGTATAGAATTTAGAAACACTTTTATTGATATCATAATGTAGTGTAAAAAATAAGCACTAGCAGTCCACAACATCAAAAATTTATTGGTTAGACTTAAGATCCATATCTTAAGCATGTTGCAGTAATGCCTTTTGTGATAGACCATTTATGTGGATTTGCTATGTTAACACTTGCGGTAATGTGTTCAAGTGTCCGTCGTCATTTCAGAATTTCTTCTTTAATTGAAAGATATTTACATTCAATGTGCTTGGTATCTTTCGGAATAATTAACATTTCTTCATATAAAAGATTGTAGTGACATTATCATAATATTTCAGCGGCTTGATAATAGTGTCGACAACTCCAAGTCTTGAAATTAAGTGACACTGTCATAATACATAAGTTGTGTCATCAATTATGCTACAAACTCAGTTTTTACAATAGCTAATAGATTGTATTACACTCCTGCTTTATATTAGTCGTAAACCAAAACAAACATACTTAAGCAAGAGTAAACTTCATACGATCTAAATCCGAGTCATAATAATCGTTCATACTTAAATGAACAGATATCCTAAATGTGAGCATATAGTCTTTTAAGTCTCTCATTACTTCATTCATAACTCTTAAAATCCATATAAATTATTTTATTTCTCTACGTTCTAAATCCATGCTTGTATATAGAGAAAATATATAAACTTACTCCCAATGATCTTAAGGTGTATACAAATATACAACTATTAAAGACATAATGGTATTGTTACTTAAAATACCGCATACGAGAAACTTCTGCTTATATAATGATCTCCTAAACATATACACATGGTTTATTAAACTCTAAAAAGAAGTTTTCACATCCACTTAATGTAATTGTCAATCATAATGAGCTACTAATGCCATAGAATTTCATGTACTTAGATATAATTAAGAAGGTTCATTTATAACCTTCTTTCATTAATGGTGAGATATTTGAGAATAATTTAGCTTTATATCGTTTAATTACTGTTAGCGTCGCATTTGGTCTTGATGACCCACTCATACCCAACTTTAGTTTATCAATTATATAATTCAACGAGATCCTAAATGTAATTGTAATCCAGTAGTTTCACTTCTTATGACTTGTGAAAAAGATCAGATCATTATTTATCCCTACGCCAAATTCATGTTCATGTAGATGCACTAAATAACCATTTAGGACAGTGAGTACTATTCCTTATGATTTTATCTACCTTTGTCTCACGGTGACAATACCATTATTTAATGGTTGATCGTTTAGTTATGCTTTGTTCTTTAGACAATCCAACAACTAATAGAATAAGTATTAAAAAGGTTATTGGTAATGGGATAAGTACTTATAACCATATTTCATTATTTGTTACTCCCACTAATTTCACCATTCACAAGTGTGGTGCTGTGGGCTTCAAACGGGTGGCGCGCCCGAGGGGGAAGGTAACTCGCGTGTTACTACGGATGCGGCGGTGCTTATCCCTTGGGTTACCAGTTCAATGTTTGGGTGACGCTGATTTGCTCCTGGATGTAGTTTGACGCCACGTCCACATTTGGCACACGCCCCTTTGGTAAGTGTGGATTTCGTATGGAAAAAGAGGGGGTATCGTAGGATATTCATAGTGGCTAGTATGTTTTATATAAAATAAAAAAAAGGTTTGGGCTAGCCCTTTCGGGCTAATCTTAAGGCAGGTTTTAAGTCTATGGTTGGTCCAGAGATTCTTGTTATGTGGCCATCTCCTACGATCCTCACGGCGGGTGGGACGGAGAAGAGCGAGCGTCTTCAACGTTGAGAGGATCTTGGTCCCGCGCATCCCTCTCGGGAGCACTTCGACCGTGTCGGTGATGAGGTAAAAATTGTAGAGAGATGGAGTCGCCAATCCACGTAGTTCGTATGCAAAACGAGGGTGGGGTTTATCCCATAAATCCAATCGGGGACTTCTCTTATAGGTGTGTGTGTGTAAAAAAAAGTGTTTTAAATGTGAGAAAAGTGTGAGAATTCCCATTTGGAATTTATGAGAAAACCCTATTTTTCTTGTTTTTTTGGGTTTTATTTATATGAAAATAAGAGATGTGCAATAATACTAGATAAAAAGTATATTAGGATATGTGAGATGAGAGAATAAAAGTGCTAAGTAATAAAACAAATTAATGCGAATTTTGGAGAATTTAAGGGGAGAGTTGAGAAAGTTGGACCTTCTTGAAGATCTTGAGCTTGATCTTGGATATTGGAGAGAAACCCTTTCACTTGGGTGATGATGGAGGGTACTTAATTCACAAAGTTTGATGAAAAAGGTGATGAAAGGTGAAGGCTGGAAAGGGATTTGGATGCGGAAATCACGCTGACTTCGAGAGGGGTTTTCTGAGCTTGCTGAGAGTGACGGATTTAAGATATTGGGTCCTTTTGGAAGGGGGTTAGGCCCTCCTTTTTATAGGCCCAGGGCATTGCCAATCGTCATAGCCCTGGTCCTGCCGATCGGGAGGTGTGTTTAGGCATACTGCCAATAGGTAGGGTTTGGAACCTGCCGTTTGGCAGTCTCTTTCAGGTTCCTTCAAAAAATTGGCCGTAGAGCGCAAACCGTTGATTCGAATCGCGCACGGGGTGAACCATTGGAAAGATAATTCAAAGACCTTCAAAATTATTTTGGGATGCTCCCAGGTCCAAGAGTTGATTTTGGGTCAAATGTGGCTCTGAAGCGTTCGTCGGTCCTTTGGACGTGGAATCGTCAGACGCAAATGGATCGTTCGTTCGCATGGTAAGCCAAAATTATGCCAGGGTGGACCGTTGGAAAGGTTAGGAGATGTACTTTGACATTCCAAAGAGGTTGAATCGGTTTGGGGAGTTGACTTTGGTCAACCGGGGCCTTGAAGCATTCGGTGACCTTTCAAAGTAAAACGAATCATTCGTCCGTACCGTAAGTCAGAATCGTGCACGGGGTGGACCGTTGGAAAGGGGTTTCAGCTCCCTTTGAAGATTCATTTAGTCTCGATCGAGCTGAAGAGTTGACTTTGGTCAAACAAAGCCTGGGAGCATCCGGTGACCTACTGATCAAGTTTAGGGGGAAAATGGTTCGTTCGTCCGCACCGTAAGTCAGAATCATGCACGGGACGAACCGATGGAAAGGGGTTTCAGTGCCCTTTGAAGATTTATTCAGTTTTGGTAGATATGAAGAGTTTGACTTTTGGTCAAACGAAGCCTGTGAGTGCCTGATGGCCTCTAGGTCAGTACCCGGGGTATGATTTCAGTTTGTAGTGATGGAGGGAGGTGCTAGGGACCTAGGAGAGGTTAGGGGGTGCTAGAATGGGATGTCTATAGAGCCCCTCGATGGGTGAGTTTGGAACAAACGATAGCCGTTGAATAGACACCGCTTGATGCCTTTGAAGGAGGATGACCAATTCAGAGGGTTGAGGTCGATTCTGAAGACTTAAGGATGAGGATGACCGATTCTGCGGGTCGAAGCCAATTCTAAGGGCTTAAAGATGAGGGTGACCAATTCTACGGGTCGAGATGAGGGTGACCAATTCTGCGTGTCGAAGCCAATTCTGAGGGCTTGAAGGTGAGGGTGACCGATTCTGCGGGTCAAAGACAATTCTGTGGGCTTAAGTTGAGATGACCAATTCTACTGGTCGAAGTTAATTCTGAGGGCTTGAAGGTGAAGGTGACCGATTCTGCGGGTCAAAGCCAATTCTACGGGGAGGGTGGTCGATTCTGCGGGTCGAAGCCAATTCTGAGGGCTTAAATTGTGATGACCAATTCTGCTGGTTGAAGCCAATTCTGCGGGATTAAGTTGGGATGACCAATTTTGTGGGTCGAAGCCAATTCTGTGGGCTTAAGTTGAGATGACCAATTCTACGGGTCAAAGACAATTCTGCGGGCTTAAGTTGAGATGACTAATTCTGTGGGTCGAAGCCAATTCTGTGAGCTTAAGTTGAGATGACCAATTCTACGGGTCGAAGCCAATTCTGTGGGTTGAAGCCAATTCTGAGGGCTTAAGTTGAGATGACCAATTCTGCGGGTCGAAGCCAATTCTGAGGGCTTAATTTAGGATGATAAATTCTGCGGGTCGAATAAAATTCTGTGGGTTAGAAGATGAGGGTGATCGATTCTGCAGGTCGAAGCCAATTCTTCGGGCTAGAAGATGAGGGTGACCGATTCTTTGGGTCGAAGACAATTCTGAGGGATTAAATTTGATGACCAATTCTGCGGGTCGAAGCCAATTCTGAGGGCTTAAGTTGTGATGTTCTCGGGGAACTCTGCTGGGGAAATTACCTCGTGATTTTGATTTGACCGGGAGAGCTGATTGTTGGGGAAACTTTTGTATCTTTCGAAGATTTTTTCCATGTAATGGCCGATTTGAAGATGTAAATTCCACCGGGGAAGCGATTAGGTGGTCAATGCTTTGCTCGAGGAGACCTGAGACCTTTGGGGAATTTGGGATACTTTAGAGGTCCTCTGGGGACGTTGCCGGGAGGAGATTCACTTGACTTTTGAGAGTTCCTCTGGGGAAATAAGGGTTCCTCTTGAGTGAGTGAGAAATTTTCTTGGTGAAAATGTTCCAAATCCTTTTCGGGATTTTTAGGGATTTTTTGAGGATTTTTCAGGGTTTTTTAGTATTTTCTTGGAATTTTTGTACAAAAATAAAGGGGGGTGCCGGTTGTCATGGTGTATAGGGTGCCATTCAGCAGTGGTACGGACTTTTGGTCTTCCTCGAGAAGGTAAAGGGTCAGTGCCAATTGGTAGCTTTGGGGTCAGTGTCAATCGGCATGACCCTTGGCATCCTATTAAAAGGGGCAGGTTCCCCTCATTTTTCACAGCTTCTTGCCTTCTCTCTTTCTGCAGTTTTCTTCTGTGAATCATTCTAACATTATGTAGTCTAAAAAATGGCCTTTTTTGTGAGCACTGCAGTATATCGGGAGTGGTTGGCTGTTGACGACCGGGCGAACGTGGAATGGAGGGCCAGAGCGCTTCTTGCTTTTGGGAGAGAGAACTCTTTTGACGCATTCGAGCCGGTTGCAATTGAGCGGACCTTGCTGTGGGAGCCGTCGCTTCATCGCTCTTCGAGGGTGGTGAACCCTGGCGGTTATGTAAGTAAAATGACCTTTGTCATTCCCTTTTTGTGGTTTTCCTTTTTTCTTGAATTTTGACAAGGTTTTTCTTTTGTTAGTCTGATGTTTCTTTATTGACTATGTGTGCCCACAGGACGACAGGGCTTAAGTATGTCTGGGAGCATCTTCCACTTGTGGTGCGTTGGGTGGTATCATCAGCAGGCTTTGGGAGGTTGGCGTCTGTGCTGGATGAGATGCCTGGTTCGACGGCGGTCTTATGCGCTCTGGGGGAGAGGTGGTGGGACACTACCCACACCTTCCATTTTGGCTTCAGGTATATCACTGTGACTCCCATAGATGTGCAGCAGCTGCTGGGTATGGATTGTGATGGAGAGCAGGTAGAGGTGGATTGCTCTTTACGGGTGAGGCTGGAGGCGGTGCGGGCGGCGCTCGGTGACGTGGGGAGGATAGTGTCTGGGGACTCCATCCGTCTGTCACTGCTGAGGGATGTTTTGCTAGGAAGGGTGATTGATGTGGAGGACGGGCTGCAGGTGAGGTAGATGGCCCGATTGTTTATTTTGCTGGTGCTGGGGGGATTTCTGGTGGCATCAAGTGGCGACGTTGTCCACTTATGGTTTTTACTATACTTGAGGATGTTTTCGAACATCCCTCTCTATGATTGGGGGAACCTGACTTTGGCGACCCTTTATTTTTCTCTGGATGCATTCAGCCGGTGTTTTCGACATTCTTTCACTGGAGCCACGTATCTTCTTGAGGTATTCTTTAATTTGCGCATTTTCCTTTCATGCATTCGCATTTTCCTTATTCGTCTCTTTTTGATTGCGAATTTTTGTCTTTGGCAGACGTGGTTCTATGAGGTGATTGGGTGTAATACCCAAGTGATTTCCCTGAAGGATGAAATCGTTGGGGACTTTTTCCGGTTGTATCGGTGGCAAAAGGCCAATCGACAGTCGAGGAGGTCTCTCTCTGGAGGCGGTGCGTCAGGTCTTGAATGGCTTGACCAGTGATAGGGTAAGACTTTTCATTTTTTTCAGTCTTGGTCTTTGTGCACTATGATTCCATATTGCCTTATATCATCTGGGGATTTTTCAGGTGACCTTTGACCCTTGGGGGACGGCTGTTCAGGACACAGGGTGGACTGGGGTGAATGCACAGATGAGGTGTTTGCTGGCGCAAGAGTTTGGCTACTCTTGGTATCTCGTGGAGAGGGTGGTTCATCAGATTACCGAGGAGGAGGTGGTGGTTCTACTTGTGAGGCCTCCTTGTCTATGAGGTGGGAGAGAATGTTGCCAGAGGATGCGAGGATTGCGGCGATGATTAGTGAGTCCTGTCTGCTGTACACTGATACGGCTGTGCCATATGATTATATAGATTTCATGATGAGATGGATGATGGAGCCCAGCATATATGATGCACTTCCCTTCCCTCCTGCGGGTTCGAGTCGACTAGTGGGGTCCTCCCATAGCGGTGGCGGTCCGTCGGCATCTGCGGCGACGACGACTTCGAAGGTCCCTTTTGTGTGGTTGCATACTCCTACATACAACATTCGGCGGGCTGCTGGAGGGATGGTGCTTATGTTGCATCGTCCTCATGCGGTGGATCCGTAGGAGTTGGGCTTGACAGAGGAGGTCCTTCGTCCTGAGGTATACCTTTATTCTCTTTTCCTTTTTTCCTTTCTGGTTTCTTTTGACCCTCTCTGCTTGATACTAATTCTGACTTTTCTTGCAGTAAGTCCGGGTGTCCACCACTTGGCTGACAGACATTAGAGACTGGATATCTTCGATGACTGCCCATATTTGGGATGCGGTTCCTGTTCCTTCTTGCTTGGTGCCGTCTGCCTCATCTGGGGAGGAGTCTGGTTCAGGTAGTGGTGGTGCATCATCTCACCGCAGGGGAAAGAGAGCGTGTCGCAGGGGTGGGAGTTCTTAGAGAGAGAGAGAGAGAGAGAGAGAGAGAGAGAGAGAATGTGGGTTCGGGCTGAGTCCCGTTATTTTTACTTTTCTTTATTTCCTGCAAGATTGATGTAACACAGACAAATATCTATGCAATGTAATGAAGTTTTTTGATTATCTTCTGTTAGTGATGAATGAATGAATGCATGCATGCACGTACATGCGCTTTTTACTTTGCTGCTGAGACTGTAAAAAGAAATATTTTTGGAAGTTTTGAAGGAAAGTTTTATTCACAACAAGGAATTATATAAAGATGAAAAAGGGAATTTGAAATTCTGTTTTGGAATATCAATTTATTTTTATTGAGTTTTCCGATTTTGACAAAAGAGGAAAAAGAAAAATTTCTAAAAACAGGGGGTTGTCGATCATCAATCACCTTGTCCTGCCTATCGGCAGGTCAGTCCAGTCCCATCATTTTAAAGCTTTGATTGATACCCTCTTCGGCCTTTGGTACCTTGTGGGGCAGGGTTTCCTCCGATTTCTGCAGTGGTTACGTCTTTTTGTGAGGGTTTTCAAGTATAAAAAGGGGTAAGGGTGGAGTGCTTTCATTACACCTTTATATTCTATATTTCTTATTCTGTGAGATGGCTCTCCCTTGTAGTGTTAAGTTTGCTAACTACCTCGAGACTTTGGAGGCAATGTGCTCCTATAATGTCGACTACGGTGATTTCAACATGCGTCGAGTCTCTTTATGCCGTAATCGACCCATAGAATGGAACATGCTTATGGCGGTAGTACAATTTTGTTACCTCGAAGACCATGTATTCCGCTTTGTCTTAGAAGAAGTATGTTTGACTTATGAAGAATTTTCTGCCATGTTGGGAGTAAATCCTATTGTGGCGGCTGCTATGCCTGAGTTTTCTCGATCTCCTCGGGAGTTATTGGCTGGACTTCTCCGCGTCTCGCCCTCGACGGGTAGATCCTTGGTTACTGGAGGAATGATTTCTCTTTCGACGTGTAATATACCATAATTTTAATGACTTTTAAAATGAGTTAAATTAAAAGTTAGTGGAATTAATTGGAATTAATTATAAATTAATTAATTGGGATTAATTCGGATTTTATATTACTTGTGGATATTAAAATATATGATTCTGAATATTACTTAGTGATATTTAAGTAATGTATGAATATAATGTTATTTATATTGCCGTGAGTTACTAATACAGTAATTAAGAAACTTTAGTTGCGACGCGGTATGGGACGTGTCGGGACTAATTTAAATAAATAAAAAGGAAATATTATTTTATATCAACCTTATGGTCGTTTTGAGTTCGCCGTTGCATTCGGAAGGGTCTAAATAGTCTGAAAACTCTATTCGCGTGTTGGATTTGGGTCTCGGGTCAATTAGAAGATGAAAGGACACCTCGAAGGGGTATTTTAGTCATTTTATTTAGGAGATGAATAGTAATTTCGGGATTTGTCTTATTATAAAGGTGATGGATTAGAGGAACGTAGGTTCATTTCATTTGATCACAAAACACTTGAGAGTTATTAGTGTGAGAGAAAGTGATGAGTTTCTTGGGAGGATAAGAGGTTGCTTAGAAAGGAGGAAAGACTTTTGGGGCAAGCCAAAGGGGATTAACCAGCTTCTACCACCAGCACCACAACCGGAAAGTCACTAGAAAATAAGGAAAGGATTCTAAACCATCATCACCAAAGGTTCAGACCTACATAATTAAGGCAAGTGTAATTCTTGCTTTATTTTATTCCTTACAATATCCATGTTAGATAGGTTAAGTAAGAAGAATGAACTTACATGATTTAAGGATGAACTATAGAGGTTTTGAAATTTGTTCTTGATATGAAAATTAGATAGAATAAATATCTTTCTGTTTAAATGATTTAATCCACGAATTTTGGGTTTCAAATGATAGAAGAAGTCTGAGTTATTAACATTTTTGGAGAAATAAGAACCTATGAGAATTCTGGAAATAATAGGATTTAATCCAAACTATTTGATGATTTTAGTTTGTTTGATTATTAGAATCTGATCATATATCTTGCTATATAAATTGAGATTAATTAGGAGAAGTTTTGGATTGATTTGTGGTGGTTTTATTGAGAAAGAAAATGGATAAAACGCATGAATTTTTTTTATTGAAAATAACGAACATTATATGATAAGTCTAGGTCTGTTTTAAGAGGAAATTGGCAGTGTGCACACGAATTTTTTTATAAAATCACATTCTGCACAACGTTGCAGTTTTAAGTTTTTCTAAAATCGGAGAAGGAAAGCCTCAAAATTGTAATTTTATATTTCTGGCAGAATGTACCTTTATTGAAAAAAATAAATAAATTAGAAAATGGTAATTTGGCCTATGGTGAGATTTTATTAATTTTGGTACGTTAACAAGGAGCGAGGGACTTGGCTTAATATTGAAAAATTATTTGGATATTAGGATTAAATTTTTGTGAGAGATATTTACATAATTATATTACGATTTAGAGGAGAATAATCGTTATATCAAGTAAGGATAATATTGACGATATATTTACGGGTACTTGGGTCGAATAAAATATTATGTGAGTGATAACTACATAAAAAAAATATGATTATAATCATGATTACAAGTGTGGATGGTATTCAATAAATATGACTGGTACTTGTGATATGATGAATTCCTAATATGATATTGGTAGTGTAAGTACCTAATTTTATATAGGTAGATGATAATGCCTATTTGATTGATTGATAATTTATGTATATGACATACCTAGCTTACTTGCTATCGACGGGAGGTTTGCGCGTGAGGGCAATTATATCCTGATGAATCCATGGGATTTTTGACTTATCGCTCGAGAACATAGGACTTAGGTCGATTACCATTAGTGAGAATAATGGTATAGAACGGCCATTTGGGTGCGTAGGTATGTGCGTAGCCCAAAGGCTTAGGACTATGTTCGCCTCTGTTATTTGTAATTTGATATTTGTGGTTCGTGGAATCTTTACCGAACCTATAGTCCCTTATACGGCGACAAGCTATACTGGGACATGATAGCAGAGTAGTGCATGCACCGCAGCTGTGTCTCGGGGCGCCGTATTGTATTATATATGTGTATATATATAATGAATTGAATGAATATGTATATACCGGTTAGATCTATCTTCTGTGTGAATTAAGTAAAATTGAAAGATAATAGTATGTAATTAATTAAGTATGATATTGCTTAATTATGTTGAATACATAAAAAGGCTTATCCATGTTGAATCTTATTGGATATATGTAAATTATGCGGGATAGATATGGGCTATGATTAGTTGATACAGTTATGAACTAGTTAGAATGGAGAATAGTAACTAGTATGATTAGAGGTACGTTAGGTGTGCACTCTAAATGAGAGGTGAGAATCTCAAGAGAGAGTTCGATAATCTAACATGTATATTATAAGTGATAAATATTACAATTATTCACTTACTGTTTTCAAAACTATTTTTACCATCGGGCTCTAACCCGTTTCCTTGCATATTCTCTTTTCTCTCTTGTATCTTCTATATCAGGTGTCCAGCCGCAGGAACACCAGCCATAGAGGATTATGATGGTTGACGAGCTATGGAGCTATGGAGTATTGTTTAGACGACTTCATTTATTTGATTCATACTCTGTATTGATCTTTCATTTAGGGCATGTTTCCCTAGAGGATTTCAACTGTTTCTTTTCTACTTGAGTCAGGATTTTATACTCGTGTCGTTGTGTTACATTTATTATTGTTGGGATTTATTTATTGAGATATTTTCTGGAAAGTTTATTCCAGTTGCATTTAAATTCTATTGTTATATCTATTCAGTTTATTATTATTGTGGAATGGAATGTGTAGAATTGTTCAAAATGGTAAAATGAAATTTTTATTGGAAAGTTTTTAACACCAGCTTAATTGAGTATTAGGTGATAGGAAAATATTTTTGACAGTGATGCTAAGAATGAACCAACTGTATATTCTAATTTAATTGGGTATGGGACTGATCACCCGGTATTTAATTAGGCGAGGTGTTACTCGACGGTGTTGCGGTCCGTGTATTTGCAGGAGGTTGGTGATGTTGGATATGCCGGAGCCGTTGTTCTGGCTTGGTTTCAAAATTGCTGCTGGTGACCGGGGATCTTCTGGTGGACCCGTAACTTGCAACTATTACTTCATGGATGTCCTACCATTGCGATCCTGCGGCGGTGATACTGGCGGAGACTCTGAATGGCCTGGATGCCTGGCGATAAGGTCGTTCTGACTTTCTAAGGGGTAACCCTGTGATGTTGTTCATGTGGTTGTCTAAAAGACTTCGTCTAGTGACTCCTTCGGAATACCCTTTGTCAGCTATACCCAACTTCTTTTCACGCCATTTAATCAATGTGGTCCTATACATTGAGAGCTGGGAGAACTGGTCTGTGGAGCATGGGGCTCTAAATCTATACTGGTCAGTGCCATGGTGGGGATAGCTGCTGCCTATTCTGGAGCTGAGAGAATACTCGTATGTTCGGCTGGTTGGTCTTAGACATACCTCTTTCAGATCGTGCCGCCTCAGACACTGGATTTCTTTCCAGTTGAAGATCTGACAGAGCATTTGTGCATGCGGCTTGGCTCTTTGTGGGAGAGTCGGCGTCTATCATCCCGTCCCTCTCAGTCTGTTGGGAGAGTTTGGCACATCCCTGGGGATTATATGAAGTGGTTGTGGAGAAGAGTAGTTAGTAAGATGTTGGAAGTGGAGACTGGACAAAGGTAGCTTGTCTTATCTGATACCATGGATGGAGGTGTGATAGTTTTTTCGAGGCTGGTTAGAGCTTATCGGTCCATGGAGCGTCTGCGACACTCTATTCAGGCAGGGGAAGCTTGGGGACCCCAGGATGTAGATGATGATGGAGAGGGCTCCTCTGGTAGCTGTGGATAGGATTCTTGGATAGTTTGTTTTTATAATGGGGAATAAATTTGAGAATTTTATTTGGTTTTTTCGGAAGGTGGGAGGAAGGGAGTCATCCGTTCCTTTTCTTATGTAATTGCACTGTAATCTCTTATTAGTGAAATAAACATGTTTTTGATCATCCAGCTGTGTCTTTTGATGAATTTTATATTCTTGAATTATCTTTACCGATCGCTAAGACATGCATAATCCTTTTGTTCAAATATATGTTAGAATGAACTGTCATTCTCGGAGATAAGAAAAGAATAGTTTTTTGTGAAAAAGAAAGGGCCGTGCTCATGTGAGATGCCTACATACCTCTGGTGGTTTTTGAAAAGTTTTAATATGTTTGAAAATGATTTTTGCAGAGGATCAGGACCACGTAGTTCTGGGTAGAGGAAAATGAAGAGATGTTTTTTAGAATAGAAGAGGAGATGAGAAGAGTCGTAGCACGCCGATATTTTGGGCTAGGGGTAGAATTTCTTGAAATGGTCCAGGTTGACTGGATGATCCATCTCTTCTCCATCTAAGTCGGTGATCATGGAGGCACCACCGAAGAAGATCTTCTTGACGATGTATGGGTCGCTCCAATTAGGCTTGAACTTCTTCTTGGGGTCCCATATGGGTTCTACTATTTCTTTGAGGGCTAAATCCCCTTTTCAGACATCGCGGTACTTGGCTCTATTATTGAATGATCGTGTTATTTGGCGATGGTACCCTTGTATGTGATACAACACTTTCAGTCTCCTTTTGTCCTCCTCACTGACCTTGCTTTCAAGCATGATGCGTAATGAGGGTATTTCCAGCTCTATGGGTAAGACTGCTTCCATGCCCAGACTAGAGAGTAAGGGGTAGCCCCAGTAGATGTTCGGGTTGAGGTTCGGTATCCCCAGAGGGCGTATGGGATTCGGTCGGCCCAATCTCGACAGCTTTCGGTCATCTTACTGATGATGGGTTTCAGATTCTTATTGGCGGCTTTGACTGCACCATTGGTTTGAGGTCGGTAGGGAGAAGATCTGTGTCTCAGAATCCCATACTCATTGACCACTTCTGCGACTTCTGCCTCAAAGTGTAACCCGTTATCTGACACTAGCTCGTGTGGGACCCCATATCGGCAGATGATGTTTTTTTGATGAATTGGGCCACTTTCTTGGCGTTCAGGACTACGTATGACTCGGCTTTGACCCATTTGGCGAAGTAATCAATGGCAACCAGGATGAACTCATGCCCATTGGAGGCCTTGGGTGTAACCTTCCCTATAATTTCGATACCCCAGGTGGAGAACGGCCAGGGATAAGTCATGTTGTATAATTCTCATCGAGGCAAGTGTTGAAGGTTAGAGAACTGTTGGCATTTGAGGCATCTCCGAACATAGGCAATGTAATCCTGGATCATGGTGGTCCAGTAGTAGCCTTATCGCATAATCTTCTTAGTAATCTTGTGACCGTTTATGTGGGGCTCGCATTCCCCGCTGTGGATTTTCTGTATTACCTTTTCAATGTCAGCCCCTACGATGCAGTGTAGATGGGTTCCATCGAAGTTTCTCTTAAACAGTGCTTTATGACAGATGATGTACTAGGCAGTCAATCTTTTGAGAGTTTCCCGATCCTTATTTTTGGAACCCTCGGGATACCTGCTAGGCTTGAGAAGGTGCCAGATATCATAATACCAGTAATTATCTAGTTCGAGATCTTCTTTGGTAATGATCTTAATGTGGTAGCAATGGGTTGGTTTATCTTGCTTTTGGACCATGAAGGGGGCCATTATTATTGCTTCGGGCATGTTGACCATGGAGGCTATGGTAGCAAGGGCATTGGCTAGGTTATTTTTTGCTTGAGGTAGGTAGTGGAAGGTGATATCTTGGAATTGGGAGGCTAGTTCTTTTAAGTGGGCATGGAAGGGTTGGGGTTTCTCGTCCTTGACTTTCCATTTTCTGAGCACTTGACCAATGATGAGGGCAGAATTCTCATAGGCATCTAGGTATTGAATACCTTTCTTGAGAGCAACTTTGAGGTCTACCATACACGCCTCGTATTCAGTCATATTGTTAGTGCAGGGGAAATCTAATTTGATGGAGATGGGAGTGTGGGAGTCATCTGGGGCGATCAGAAGTATCCCAATGCCATATCCCTTTTTGTTGGCAACGCCATCGAAGAACATTTTCCATCGAAGGTCATCTTGAGCGGTGTAGAGGATGTTTTCATCTGGTAATTTGGAGACCCAGACATCAGCTTCTTCCATGGGGTAATCAGATATGGCTCTACCTTTCATGTATTTCTGCGTGATGTACACGATATAAAACTCGCCTAAGAGCATCAACCATTGGGCCATTTGGATGGATAAGGCGGGTTTATCAAGCAGGTACTTGATGGGGTCCATTATGGATATAAGTTTAATGGGGGAAGGCGAGCATGTAGTGTCGTAACTTTTGTGTGATCCAAACAAGCGCGACGCATTCTTTTTCCAAAGCAGTGAAGTTGACTTCGTATCCGGACAATTTGTGACTGACGTTGTTGATTGCTCTTTCTTTATAGGAATCTTCAAGGTATTGGGATAGCAAAGCACCAGATGCAGTGTCGGTTATGGTTAGGTATAAGAGCAAGGGGAGACCAGGCTGTGGTGGCATGAGTACCGAAGGTTGGGTTAGGTATTGTTTGATTTGGTTAAAAGATTATTGGCAGGACTCATTCCAAACCTTGGTTGAATCCTTTCGGAGTAGTTTGAAGATAGGTTCGCAGATAGAGGTGAGCTGGATGATGAACCGGCTGATGTATTGCAATTTTCCAAGGAAATCACGAACTTCTTTTTCCGTTCGGGGAGGTGGCATCTCAAGTATGGCTTTTAGTTTGGACGGATCTGATTTGATCCCCTTCTCACTGACCTTGAATCCCAAGAGTTTTCCCTTTGTAATGCCGAAGACACATTTCTATGGATTGAGTCTCATCTGATATCGCCGCAGTCGTTCGAAGAAATTTCGGAGAGCAGGGACATGACCGTCTCTAGTTTTGGATTTGATAATCATATCATCCACATAGACCTCGACTTCTTTGTGAATCAGATCATGCAGGATGGTTGTCACAGCCCTCTGGTAGGTAGCCCCAGTGATTAGGCATAAATTCTTCCCATTTATCCCCTTAATTTCAAGGCTTTTATCGCTCCACAAAATGTAATTTGAGTGGATTTATACCATATCATTTCTATTGACAAGTTTCTAATAAGTACGCCAAGTTTCATGTATTTTCCATCTATTTCATAGGTATTCAGTGTTAAGGAAGGACCAACATCGTAATTTGAGTTCCATACCAAAAGCTTCAAGGAAATACAAGGAGGAAAGTTCCTGAAAAGATGGAACCGAACCTAAGGGAAGGAAAAAGAACCGATCCCATCTTGGGAAAGCTCTTGTAAAGCACTACAAAGATGGAACCGAACTGAAGTGGAAGGAAAATGAACCGAACCTATACCTGGAAAACTTCCTGTAAACAAATGTCAAGATGGAACCGAACCGAAGAAGAGGAAAAACAAATCGATCCTATTCTCGAAGAACTTTCTGTAAAGGCTGTTAAAGATGAAGCCGAACCGAACCCCTTAATAGGATCAGTTTTGTTTTCAGAAATTTGAACTTATCCACTAGTAAAAATTAGAATCCTTCTTGGTTCAAACTCTTAGAATTCGTAGCTTATAAATTGTAAACTCCTCCTAGACATAGGATGGGGCTTCTGATTCGTTAGGAAATCTTTGTAATCAGTTTTAGAGAAGAAGAACAATAAAAAACCCTAGTTTGCTTATAGTTTTGCAATTCAAGTAATACCATTCTGATTCTTGTTTTAATTATTGCAGTAGTTACTTTTCTAACAATAATTTCATCACTCTTCATCTTCGTTCATTAGTAAAAATGTTTTATTTCTTTCCAAACGCGTTTTCTTACAATTTTCATATGTTTGGCTAAGTTTTCAAGGGTTGGGGTGCATGAACCCTACCCGATGTAATTCATGATAGTGGAAATAGATGTCAAAATTAAACCTTAGATGAATTGTATCGTAGTTCATATGATACTACTTTATTTCACCCTTTGCTTACATACTGTGTGGGCTATGATCCCTCATATACGTAATATTTAGGAGTGTTAAAGCGTCGGATTCATTTAAAGCTTTAATTCTGAATCTAGTATCTTACGAAGTGAATTACTAGGGAGTGGGGGATTGTAACCCGACCTAGCGTTCTCATTTCATAGTTAAAGTTTTAGTCAATTCATTACTAGTTCTTAATTTCATTTATTTGAAGTCTCATTAATTAATCATTTTTAAAATTGCATCTAGTTGTAGTTATATCAACCTTTTCCTTCTTTTTAGAGTCAAGTTAGGGTTAACAGTCTTACCTTTGTCGTCACGTTCACGCGTCCTAGTTCCCCGAGGATTCGATACCCAGACTCGCCGCTATACTCCATAAGAGTGCAGTTAAAGTTTAGGTTTTTGTATTGCGATTGGAAGGCGATAACAACAACTAGCGTATTTACAAGGACGCTTGGTTTCCACCTCGAACAAAATGGCGCCATTGCCGGGGAATTAGGTAGACTTTAGGTTAGGTTGGTTAATCTCAAATTTGACCTTAAGAAAAAAATAAAAAATATGGGTGTCACGTTTTTGAATTGCAAAAATTTTAAATGTCTTACTTTAACTCGTTTGTTGGGTTTAATTGTTATGATAATAGTGAGGAGGAGGATGAGCTCAAGATTTATGAACATTGGATCAATATCACTAAAGATGAGTCTCATAAATACAAGCCCAGTGCTAAGGCCATCCAAATTTATCAAAATGAATTGCTTGAAGAAAAAAGTCTTGAAAAAGAATATCGGGAAAAAATCGTTATTGGGAGCAAGAGTTAGATGCATTATTTTAACCCAATGAGGATTTATTTTCCGATATTTTTGAAGTTGAAGAATGTTTCCAACCAAATGAGGAATCCAAGGTGCTAGAACCAAGGAACCTACTTTGGAAGAACTCGTGATTATTAGCAAAAATCAATCTGATGACCTTGCTGCTACAGAGTTGAAAATTAGAGCACATTGCAAGGAGTTTAATGATTACTTGGAAAGCTTAGAGAAGGTCGAGTTTTATGCTTCACCTGGAATAGTCTGAATGCAATCTAGTCTTCTCTTTGGTCGAGATTGGCAGATCATTCTGAGCTCTTTTTCTGATGGTTGATACCCCAAACCACAAGGAGGGAAATATTTCTTCAGTTCAATGGTCTCAAGTATCCCTTGCTGTCTTTATCCTAGCCCCAGTCCGGGCATGAAGTGCATGTTTATGAACATCTGGATCACATTGACGTTTCCACGAGGGTCGTATTCTGGACAAACCCTTTCTTTGAAATCATCCCCTGTTGGTAGTAGAAGTGGTTCAACTCGAAATCCTGATAGGAGCATATCATTTGACCCGTGCTGTATCTCAAGGATTGGATTGCTGGTACTTGCACCCTCGGTATTATCATCGTCGCCTAAAACGGTGATGACTCATCCGTCGACGAAGAACTTCAATTTTTTATCGAGTGAGGAAGACACAACCTTGATACTATGGAGCGAAGGTCGTTCGAGCAACAGGTTAAAACAAGCTGGGATGTCAATAACTTAGAATTCAATGACAGGGTTTTTAGGGACAACCCCTATTACAAGTTTTATGGATCCCACCACTTCTCGACGAGTATTATCGTAGTCTCGTACAACAGCGGAGGTAGGAGCGAGGTCACTTTCCTTTAGTCCTAAGCATTTGAAGATTCTTAATGGGCAGACATTCAAGAAGGATCTGTTATCTATAAGAGAGAGTGGTACGATCTTCCCCATAACTTCGATGGAGATTTTGAGTGGATGATTGTGGTTTGGCCCAATTCTTGGGATTTCTCCTTTGAAAAAGGATAACATTCGGGTAGAGGTCAAGGATTCGACTAAATTTACTGCTTCTTCAGGTGTGGTAGAAGGAGGAACTATGGGTCCAGTGAGTAATTTGATCAAAGCATTTTTGTGTAGCTGGGAAGACATGAAAAGTCCCCATAGAGTGATGTTAGATTGAGTTTTGTTCAGTTGATCGAGGATCTTGATCTCCTCGAGGGTCATCTCTAGCATAGAAAGGTTTTCAACGCCCTTCCCTTTATCATTGGCTGGTGGTAAGTTTGGGATCTGGTAATGCCTCCCTGATCTGGTCATGTGATTTACTAAACAAGGGAAGAATATGAACCCTGTTTCTTCGTCGATCTTGGGTTATTCTGCCACTTTGTTTATTTTTCCGAGGAGCTCCT
Organism: Sambucus nigra; assembly: GCA_949130495.1. Taxonomy (NCBI): domain Eukaryota; kingdom Viridiplantae; phylum Streptophyta; class Magnoliopsida; order Dipsacales; family Adoxaceae; genus Sambucus; species Sambucus nigra. The sequence goes on along the minus strand of OX422207.1, from coordinate 689,151,477 downwards.
CAAATTATATCATTCCACACATTTCGATTATCAAGCTAATTTTCTTGAAAGCTTGCTCTTCATTTGAATCTTCGAATTCTTCCCCCCATCCGGTGGCAACAATTGTGTCTTTTCATGTAAAGTTAATGCATTACACAACTTCAATGGCTTCTTCATGAAGGCCTTCCCATTCTGTGGGGATATGTAAGGGTTAAGGGACCAGGCGTCCTTATAGCTTCAGAGTATCAAGTAACTCGGTCATATTATAAATATTGTTGGTTTGCCTGAATAATTCTACCATGATCTGGACAACATCATCTAGGTTGACTTCATCGGTTAGTACCATCCAACTGTATGACTCTTGATCCCATTTCCATGCTTCCAAGAATAGCGTACTGAACACCTGGCTATCAATGATCATCTGTGAGGGAAGTTTCATCCCGAACTCTTGGAGTTGGTTTAACACTTCTGATAATTCCATACTTTCATCTTCAGAATGGGTACGAACAATGATGCATGCTCTGGTAAGGAGTGGCAGTGCTTGATCAGCAAGGCTAACAGGGTGTAGGAGGAAATATGGACAAGTTTGGATAGGTTTGGGAGAGTGTATGGGTGTGATTTGAGTTGAGGGATCAAATTCTGGGTTCATTTTTAGGAAGATAGCATTAGTATGCTTTGGGAGTGGGTTGTGATTACTGTTTGGCTTAGGATTGGCTGGTGGGGCAATCGTACCCCGATCAATTAGACCTTGGATTATGTTTTGAAGGTGAAAGTATTGGTCGGTGGTATAACCAGCAATTTCGTGAAAGGCACAATGGGCATCTGAATTGAAGTTTCTTGGGAGTGGATTTGGTAATGGACGGGGGTCCAAGGGTTTAATAAGGTTTCGATTTAACAGGGCTTGATAAACTTTGGAGAGGGGAGCATAGAGCTAGGTATATTCCTTTCGGACTGGGACAAGGAGGATTTCTGGTGCCCACGAAGTGGTTGGTTAAGAGATGTTATTGATGGTTGAGACTGCAGCACTGGCAAGTTTGTCATATTTTGTAGGGTTGAACTGTCCGGACACTTTCTTTGGCTCAACCTCTGTCTGAGCAAGACCTTCTTTGATTTCTACTCCTACTTCTCTGACAGATAAAAAATGGGGATAGTATTATCCTCCCATTATTGCTCTAACATGGGGCAAGAAGTTCTTCTTCACTATGTTGACTTGTTCTTCCTCGGATGGTCGATTGGTCATGGTGGCTGCCTTTTCCCTCCATCGGGATATGAAGCTACTGACTGATTCCCTAGAGTTCTATTTGAGCAGCTCTAAATCACGATGGGTGATCTCAAGCTCTTCGTTGTATTTGTACTGCGACATGAATTCATGGGCTACATCCTCCCAGCTAGGAATTTTGGACTCCTCGAGAGCCAAAAACCATTGGAGGGCGCTATCCTTCAAAGTTTGCTAAAATAATTGGGCCATTACTTCTTCAGAATCCCCTAGGATAGTCATATAATGGTGATAACTGGAAAGATGAACAATCGGGGGTCCACTTCCTCCGAATTTCTCAATTTTTGGCATCTTGAACTTCTCGGGTAACCTCGCCTTAGGATAAGGAGACATGTGGGTGTAGTTAATGTAATTTCCAGAGATTCTGAATTGGTCGAACTTCTTAGTTAGCATCTTGAGATCTTCTTTGAGCTTGTTCAACTCTTCCTCTTTTGGATCAATGATCATAGTCAAGTTAGCCCCAGGCTGGGCAAGGTTTGGCATAAGAAGCTGGGCAGACGACAACCCATTAATAGGAGGGGCACATGGGGCGTGATGATACTATTCGAGAACCTAGATAGGCTCGAGTGGACCCATAGCATGAGGGAATAGGAACTCGGGCTGTTGAGGAATAGGAACCTGATTTCGTTGCATCTTTCGGACCTCAGTCTGAAGGTTGTCAATCTTGGACCTGAGCTGAGCTAAGACTGCCGTCAGATCTGGCAGTACAATTGGTACTTGATCTGTGTTCTCCATAGATAGTGGATGGATACTGGACTCGGAAGAAGTAGCAGGGTAATGGAAGGAACTCCGAGGTGATTTGACTGAAGACCGAAGCCAATAAGGAGCAAGGACAAGGGCGTGCGATCTACCTGAGCAGGCCTAAAATGGGATTTATTTTTGACAAAAAGGGTGAAAATATTTTTGACATATTTTTTTCTTTTTGAGATTGAGAGACAAAATATTTTTGGATTTTTCATACAGGAAGGAGAAATATTTTTGGATTTTTGATTAAGAACGGAGAAATAATTTTGGATTTTTGGTAAAGAAATGAGAAATATTGTTGGATTTTTAGTAAAGAAGGGAGAAATGTTTTTGGGAGACGGGTCTCAGCATGATTATTATTATTATGTTCTCACTTGTATTAAATTCTCCTAAATGTAAAATGAAATGCCGGACGGGACCCGAGCCTGGAAAAGTTGGGTTTGTAACATATGTAAAGCTATGTCTGGACTTGTATCTAGGCTCACAGGCAGGGTCCCATTTTAAAAATGCGTAAAAATTTGGGCGGTTGGCCGACTCAGGTATTTTGATAGAGTTTCGGGTTGAAACCGACAATCTAACATGTGTGTCCTAGGCTTGTCACCTATATGCGGGTAAGCAATTGGTTTGGTGAATCGTAAAGGATTCCCCCCTTTGGCGTGGCTTCCACGATATACGTCTTACTTTTGAGGGAAATTGGTACGTGTGGACAAGCCATTTGATATACCCGAATGTACGTGAATTTCCTCACTATATACCTCGTGGGGATGGTACGTGTGTGAGCGAATTCGATATACTCGGCATACGTGAATGAGTTCCCTGCGATATACCTCCCGTTATAACTTCGGTCAAGCGGTACGATGCGGGGGAACCATTCGATATACGTCGAAGGTACTTTTCCATTGGAAGGTGAGAGTCATATCGTTTAGGCTAACCGTGCCCTACCGGACCCACGCCCATCCCGAAGTGACCCTCCAGTTACTGGACAAAATTTGGTCAATCACAATGCTCATTTGGTGATGTCGTGTGAATCATGCATGATTCTCTTATTAGTATCTTATGATGAAAGTATCTTTCTTGATCATGCTCAATAGGGAGAAAAGTACAAGTACCAATGGTATACCAAGTATGGATGGGTGATGCGTGCAATATGTGGACATTTGATCCTAGGTGCACGTGGAGTGAACTGTACATGGAGAATCTTCTACAAGTGTGTGAATAGAAGCATAAGCATGAGGTACACATGAATAGTAAAGGGGAACATGCAAAATATGGGAAAATATATGCAAATATAATACCCATGTAAATAGAGTCTAACCCTCAAAATACTTTTCCCCAGCGGAGTTGTCACTGTGGCCATCCCCTTTGATCCTCGCGGCGGGTGGGACGAAGAAGAGCGGGCGTCTTCAACGTTGAGAGGATCTTGGTCCCGCGCATCCCTCTCGGGAGCGCTTCGACCGGCGTCGGTGATGAGGTGAAAAATGTAGAGAGATGGAGTCACCAGTCTATTTTACTCAAAATAGACAAAAGAAAAGGGTTCTGTCCCAAAAGATAGCATCCAAAGACATATTGATACACACGAAACAAAAAAATGATTCGAAAAGGGTCCGGAGGCTAAGTTACGAAATGGGAAGGTGTTAGGCTCCCATTCCGCCCTTATGGTCTCTCATGGGTTATTGCAATTTTTCTTTATTTCCCCGTGATATGTGTGCATGTGTATATATAGTGGAGATAAGAATCATCAACTTGTTTCATGGAAGAGATAAAGCGAGTCATCCATAGGAATGTTCTGAGAAGTAACATTAGGAAAATAGGATTTATGCGATTATCCTAGCGTTGATCGTTATAACGGAACGATAACACATATGGAATAATACGCCACTAAGCACAAATATACGTATATATAATCTAAGAGAGTTAAGTTTAAAGAATATAGAAAAAAATACGAAAAAGTAGAAAAAGGAGGAAAAGGACTCGAGTCTCAGGTTTTACCCCAAGACACCTACGTAGCCTATAAAGGCATCAAAGTCCACGTAGTTCGTATGCAAGACGAGAGGTCAGTTTATCCCATAAATCCAACCGGGGACTTCTCTTATATTTGTGTGTGTGTAAAAAAAGTGTTTTAGTTATGAGAAAAGTGTGAGAATTCCCATTTGGAATTTATGAGAAAACCCTCTTTTTCTTATTTTTATGGGTTTTATTTATATGAAAATAAGATATGTGCAATAATACTAGACAAAAAGTATATTAGGATATGTGAGATGAGAGGATAAAAGTGCTAAGAAATAAAACAAATTAATGCGAATTTAGGAAAATTTAAAGAGAGAGTTGAGAAAGTTGAACTTTCTTGAAGATCTTGAGCTTGATCTTGGATATTTGAGAGCAACTCTTGAACTTGGGTGATGATGGAGGGTACTTAATTCACCAAGTTTGATGAAAAAGGTTATGAAAGGTGAAGGTTGGAAAGGGATATGGATGTGGAAATCACGGTGACTTCGAGAGGGGTTTTCTGAGCTTGCTGAGAGTGATGGATTTTAGATCTTGGGTCCTTTTGGAAGGGGGTTAGGCCCTCCTTTTTATAGTCCTAGGTCATTTCCGATCAACATAACCCTGGTCCTGCCAATCGGCAGGTGTGTTTAGGCATACGAACCTACCGTTTGGCAGTCTCTTTCAGGTTCCTTCAGAAAATCGGTCCTAGAGCACAAATCGTTGATCGGAATTGTGCATGGGGAAAACCATTAGAAAGTTAATTCAGATACCTTCGAAAGTATTTGGGCTGCTCCCGGGTTTAGGAGTTGACTTTGGGTCAAATGTGGCTCGAAAGCGTTCGTCGGTCCTTTGGACGTGGAATTGTCAGACGCAAACGGATCGTTCATTCGCATGGTAAGTCCGAATTGTGCACGGGGTAGACCGTTGGAAAGGTTAGGAGATGTACTTAGAAATTCCTAAGAGATTGACTTGGTTTGGGGAGTTGATTTTGGTCAATCGGGGCTTAAAAGCATTCAGTGACCTTTCAGAGTAAAATGGATCGTTCGTCCGTATCGTAAGTCAGAATCACGCATGGGGTAGATCGTTGGAAGGGGGTTTCAGTGCTCTTTAAAGATTAATTCAGTCTCGATAAAGATGAAGAGTTGACTTTGGTCAAACGGAGCCTGGGAGCGCCTGGTGACCTCCTGATCAAGTTTTAGGGGAAAATGGGTTGTTCGTCCGCATCGTAAGTCAGAATCGCGCACGGGATGGACCGTTGGAAAGGGGTTTCAATTCCCTTTAAAGATTCATTTAGTTTTGGTCGAGCTGAAGAGTTTGAGTTTTAGTCAAACGAAGCCTGAGAGTGCCCGTTGGCCTCTAGGTCAGTACTCGGGGTATGACTTAGGTTTGTAGTGATGGAGGGAGGTGCTAGGGACCTAGGAGAGGTTAGGGGTCACTAGAATGGGGTGTCTACACCTTTTTATCACGGTGACCATACCGTCATTTAATGGTTGATCATTTAGTTATGACAATCCAACAACCAATAGAACAAGTATTAAAAAGGTTATCGGTAATGGTAGAAGTACTTATAACCATATTTCATTATTTTCTACTCCCACTAATTTCACCATTCACAAGTGTGTCGCAGTGGGCTTCAAGCGGGTGGCGCGCCTGAGGGGGAAGGTAACTCACGTGTTACTACAAATGTGGGGGTGCTTATCTCTTGGGTTATCAGTTCAATGTTTGGGTGTCGATGATTTTCCCCTGGATGTAGTTTGACGCCATGTCCACATTTGGCGCACGCCCCTTTGGTAAGTGTGGACTTCGTATGGAAAAAGAGGGGGCATCGTAGGATGTTCATAATGGCGAGTTTATTTTATATAAAATAAAAAAAAGGTTTGGGCTAGCCCTTTTGGGATAATCTTAAGGAAGGTTTTAAAGTCTACGGTTGGTCCAGAGATTCTTGTTGTGTGGATTCGAGAATCGGGTTACGAGTGAAAATGATGTTAGGCACCCCATTTGTTTTGTATGGTTCCTTAATTCTATGCTTATTGTTTCCATTTACATTAATTGATTACTTTTTAGTTATTTTTGGAATTTAGTTAGAGACCTTAGTGTGAAGGTCCCTAAAAAATGTAGTTATGTGCTTAGGTTGGAAGATGGTATTAGCGAGAGGTATAGAAACCTCACTTCAACCAGTGCGTGTACATAAGATTTTCTTGTGCATGGCTCCGTGCTTTGTAGTATATAACGAATGGCCATTATTATGTATGCAAGTGTGCGAGAAAGCTCAACTTTTATAAAGGGTGGATGCCAGTGTTTATATAACTGCGCGAGGAGCTCGAATTTTGAGATAGTATGATATCTCATTCGTGTTATGAGGAGAGACATAAAGGTAAGATATGTGTGCATCTCTGTTGTGATTAATGTATACATGTTTGTACGTTTGTATGTAGGATTATTCTTGGGAGGTCCCATCGTGAGACAGTTTGCTATCTCATTTTGTGTTATTGAGAGTATTTGGAGGTATGCACAAATGATCATGTCTTTGAAATATTTTGATAGCTCATTAAATTGGATAAAGATTAGAGATGGATACATCTCAGTGAAACAATACGTCTAGAGACATATTATTGAGGCTCGAGCTCACGATAAAGACTCAGTGTTGTGCCTACGTACGTAAGGGTACTTAGGATCAAATCCTACGTAGTTCGGTTGGGGTTGGATAATATATAAGGATGTATGACTAGAGGTGGAGGCATCCCTAGGAAATAATACGCTAAGAGACGCATTATAAAGCACGGGCTTCACGAGTTTAGATTGTTATAGCGCTACGTACCCAAGGAGACTTGGGATAAAATACAACTTAGTTCACACGTATGACGTGTTCTAACGTGATGTGTGTGAAAATGTAGACCTTGAATTGAAAGGGGGAGGGCTGGTGTATGCAATATCAGAATAGGAATGGACCCAAAGATATGTGTTATTCACACATAACCTAATAATAGTCAATTGATTACTAGTCAAAAGATGTTATCCTTCAAACTAGTTTGGGGGTGTAGTACTGGAAGGAGTCAGACTTAGAAGCAAGATGATACATCAAGGTTGTAATATTTTACTACTGAGAAGAAAAGTAGTACACTACACCCTTATATTGGTGTAGACCACGAGAAGTCGGGGGAGTTCAGGACTAAAGATGGATCCATCCCTAGTAAATAATATGCCAAAAGACGTATTATATGGCTTGGATTTCACAAGTTTAGCTCGGTATATCGACTATTTACCCAAGGACACTTGGGATCAAAGACAACTTAGTTCACTCAAAATGGTATACTAACAGGTGTAGGCAACGGGATACCGGGTATACAAGGTACAACAATTTCGTATTTATTTATCTTAGTCCTAATGTAACATTTTCCTTATACGAGATTGACATATTTATATGTTAATCTAATACATTGATCAAATGAAGATGATTGAAAAGTATTGTAATGAAAATGCATATTCGGGGTGCCATGCAGAGATGGACATTGTTAGCTCGGAGAAGTGATGAGTGTAACCAGATTTTAGACTTTGGCCTGCAAAGTTTCGCACTGAACGCAACTCAATAGCACTATCATGAGAACGTATTTTGAAAAGTATGTTCTCATGTTTGTATTTTGAAATCATGGCATTTGATTTGTATTAATTTAGCATATGAGAATGTCAATTCGTAACACAAGTGGAGGTGATGGGTTAAAAATCACGCTTAAACAAATATAAATGCTGTAAATTGCATACCCGGTCCCCTAAATGGAGGTCAGGTTAGAGAGGGTACACAACTATGCACAGTTATATATATATATATATATATGCGGTGTTGCCCCAAAATTTGGGCAGAGGTTCTTTAACCTCGCGGCGGAAGTCGACTTTCTAATTTGGGGGAAGCCTCACTTTTTGGTGTTTTTCAGTCGGAAAGAGCTCCGGATAGAAGTGTTGACTTTTGCAGAATTTCTACTGGGTTACGACTCAGTTTTATATTTTAAGGTGACTTTTCTGAACTAAAAATCTCTTTGTGGCATGACTCCTTAGAAGTACGAGCTTGTCGTCTTAGAAAAACAAATTTTCTGAAGTACGAGCCCTTTAGGAATTTTAAGAAATAATCTTGAGTATCTCGGGTGCTCGGAATTAAGAATGTTAGAAAAGTGAATCAATGTTGGGTTTTGGGGTCCTTTTTTAAGGTTGGTGGGAACCTCTATTTATAAGGAGTTTAGAGGTGGCTTTGGCTGATCGACTGAAGGTCCCGAGCCAATAATTTTTTTATCAATTGTTGAGAAAATATTTGGATAAGATTTGGTTGTCAGAATCTTTTGCCAACCAACTATTGTAGGGGAGATTTTTAGGAGATCGTCTAGAGGCCCTGAAGGGGATGTTTATTGGAGTTTTTAATGGATTAAGTGGGCTTTTGGTTATTTGTGCTTTGTCCCTACATACTTTGGTTTCTTGTGTTTTTGACACCCTACACTTTTGTGTAGGTTTCGAAAGTCAATTTTTTCCAGGATTTCTTCCAAGTTCGTGCCTGAGGTTTATTTGGGATAGGATGAAGCATTCCAAAATCTTGATTTCAAATCAAGGTGTCCACAAAGGCAATCGACTAAAAGTGTGTGCATACGAATACTCTTCGTCGAGATTAAAAAACTAGGTTTGGCTATTTTGAAAGAGAGAAAAGGGCCTCTGAATGATGGTCTAAAAATAGGGTTAGCTGATCGGTCGAAGGGAGGAGGGTAAAAAGTTAGCCGATCGACCAAATGCTGGAAATGGTTTGCCAATTAGCTAAACATTTCAGTCTCCCAAACCTATAAATTCAATCGGTAGTTCACTCCTATCTCACTTCTCCATATATTCTCTCTCTTCTTGATTCTCTCTCTCTCTCTCTCTCTCTCTCTCTCTCTCTCCCCTATGTGTTAGACTACTTTGTGAGTTTTATTTTCTAGGTTTCCTTGATCATGGACCTACATCATCCTATTTTGGTGGAGGTTGAGGACATAGCAGTTTTGGAGCCGACTATGGAGGCCTCGGGAGGAGTTGGCACAATGGGTGAGCCATAGGTGGTGGTGGGTGGCGGAGAGTGGTTGGATGTTTTTATTCAGGAATCAAGGGGTCGTCAGGGGGTAGCTCTGCAAAAAGATGATTGGAAAGGTGTAGGCTATAAAGGTGAGGATGCCATTCCGGGGGCGCGGGTGCTAGTGTACGAGGACCCTCTTTCGATGGATGTGGCTGAAATCGAGGTGCTCTTACGGGAGTGCGATACTCATCGAGTGTTGGGGTGTGTCCCGTTGACACTCCATGGGTAAGCTTTACATTTTTGATGCATATTTATAGAGGTCCATCATATGTTTGCATGGTTATATATATATATATATATATATATATATATATATAGAAGGATATAATGAAAAATCACAAGTCGAACCAAGGTGACGATAGGTTTTGTTTTTATTTAAAAATAGGGTGTGACAAAAAAAATAGAATATTCACTTCTTACTTATAACCGAGCATGGGGATTTATGTGTATATATTTTATGAAAATGTGAGGATGAAATGATAATAATATTAAAAAATGATGGATGTTAAATATTATGATTATAGTAATAATGATGATGAGGGTAATGTATATTGTGGTATACAAATGATAATAAAATAATAGTGATTATGATAATGGTAAGAAAAAGATGATAATAATACTAAATGATGATAGTATTAATGGTGACAATGGTATTATTTAGTTTAGTAATTATTATTGCAGTATTATTAATGATCACCAAGAGTTGGAAATACAGAGGGGTTAATGGGTGTGTGTTAGTCTATGGGTACGGGAATAGGAACCTTTAGCGGTCTGTAGGGATAGGACATGGGTGTAGTTTATGTAAGAATAAACTACCTGGGGGATATCGTGAAGATAAGTTGGGGCCATTCGTCACATGCGCAAACCTATTAGCCTATTGGGTGTAAGTTCCTGGAAGGAAGAAGTTCCGAGGGCTTTCTGATCATCTCATCACAGGTTAACCTTCATGGTTAGCTGGAACCGAGGGTTACGAGATTAAGTGTGAATGCACGGTGATTCCATCACTGAGAGGGAAAGATCTCCATAGGGTTTTAGGGTATCCTGATTTTAGACTTTGGTTTTATAAAATATTCAAAACATTCCAAACTCTTTTATTTGAGGTCGCTACGAGGACCATACGTAGAAATGCGGGGTTTTAATGTCAGCTTTCGGGGTGGTCTTTGGTTTTAGCAAAGATTCAAAACATTCTAGCCTCTTTCTATATAAGGTCACTATAGGGACGAAATGTAGAAACGTGGGGTTTCGATGGATTCTTTTGGGATGCGGGATCAATTCATGACTGGTTAATGTTCATAGTTAGCGAGAACTGAGGTTTAGGTGGTTAAGTGTGAACGTATGGTGATTCGAGCACTGAGAGGAAGATATATCCATAGGGGCATAGGGTATTTTGATTTTAGACATTAGTTTTAGCAAAGATTCAAAACATTCTAACCTCTTTCTATTTAAGGTCACTATAGGGACCAGACGTAGAAATGCGAGGTTTCAATGGCATCTTTCGGTATGCGGGACCACCTCACGACTATTTATCCTTCATAGTTAGCAAGAAGCGAGGGTTAGGTGATTAAGTGTTAATGTGGTGATTGGAGCACTAAGAGAGAGAGAGAGATCCGAGGGGTATAGAGTATCCTGATTTTAGACTTTGGTTTTGGCAAAGATTGAAAACATTCCAACCTTTTTCTAATAAAGGTAACTACGAGAACTAGACGTGATAACACAGGGTTTTGAGGGCATCTTTCGGGATGTGGGAGCACCTCACAACTGGTTATCCTTCCTTGTTAGTTCTAACCGAGGGTTAGGAGATTAAGTGTGAATGGATGGTAATTTGAGCATCTGGAGGGAGAGATCTTTGTAGGGGTATAGGGTATTTTAGTAAAGATTTAAACATTCCAGAATCCTTCTATTTAAGGTTGTTACGAGGACCAGACATTGAAACAAGGGGTTTTGAGGGCATATTTTGAGATGTGGGATCACCTAATGACTGGTTGTCCTTCCTGGTTAGCGGGAATCGAGGGTTAGGCGATTAAGGGTGAACATATGGTGATTCAATCACCGAGAGGGAGAATGTTTCGTAGGTTATAGGGTATCCTGATTTTAGACTTTTTTTAGAAAAGATTCAAGACATTCCAACCTTTTTCTATTTTAGGTTTCTACGGGGACCAGATGTAGAAATGCGGGGTTTCGATGGCATCTTTCAAGATGCTGGACCACCTCACGACTAGTTATCCTTCCTAGTTAGCGAGATCTAAGGGCTAGGCGATGAAGTGTGAACATACAGTAATTGTACAATATCAGATATTTCCTTTTCCATATAACTGATATGTTTTGATTTTTGTATTGCCTCCTTTTTTCATCCCAGGGGAAGCTGAGAGGATCGGTGGGCCATTCTGCTAGGACTTGGGTGAGGGTTCCTCCTTTTTTTCCTGCCCTTCTGTATGCTGTGGGTTTTGGGTCACTGCTTGATTGCATAATCGTTGGGCATTGTAGGAGGAACAGGCTGATTGTTACAGATCTGGATGAGCGTAGGTGGGATACGATGAGCACATTCCATTTTCCAGTGGGGGAGATGACTATGACCCATTTGGAATTTTTTTATTTTACTAGGCTACCGTTTGATGGAGTGAGGATGATTTTGGACCAGACAATGATAATTACTACGGAGGGTTTGATTTTTAATCTTGGGATAGTGCCTCATCTATCCTAAGGAGAGTATATAGAAGCCAATATCTTGGAACATTATTTGGAGGAGGTGTTAGAGGACCCAAGTTTGGATGTGGCAGCGGCACATTGGTTTATTAGTTGTTTGCTTTTATTGGTGATAGGGGAGATGTTAGTGACGGGGACCTCGGGTGGGATTCTCCTCTGGTGGTTGTCATTTTTGATGGACTTTTTACGGATTTCTGGATATGCCTGAGGACGAATGGGGTTGGCATAGATGTGCCGGTTCATGTCCCTATACTCGAGGTACTGTACGAATAATTCCATGGGTTTTTATTATTCGTGGGAGGTACATGTTTACCGTATTACTTTTTTATTAGTCCAGTTTGTTCTTATATATATGAAATTTGTTTTTGCACACATCAACTAATGCTTTTCTTCTTGTTTCTGTGTTTTGTTGCAGTTATGGTTTTTTCTTACTTGGTTACTTATACTGAATTGTCTTGGGTCTGGGCGCTGATGGAGGGTATCTTTCCTCTTTTTACCCGTAATGCTAGGGGGAATTTGAAGGCTGGCTCATTTATGACCACAAATGCAACAAAGGCGCTTATTAATGGGATGACCATTGACATTGTAAGTATTTTGAAAGTTTTTTGCACATACTAGTTCTCTTTCTTTTATGATTCAATATTTATATATTTATACTGATTGGCTTTTCTCTTTTGTTGTTTTTCTTATTTCAGGTGCCTTGGGTATTAACTCACCACATACCAGGAGCTGGGGTGGTGACTGAGGCGATTTATAGGAGGAGACTGTTGATGGACGAGCTGTGGTGTTGGCTATGGTGGAGAGGGCTCTAGCCATGGAGGAAGGAATAACTCATGGGAGGATCGAGGCGAAAGGGTTAGCCACGGTTTGCATTTCTTCCTTGGAGGCTAGGGTAAGGGAGCTAGAGGCGGAGGCTCAGCGAAGGGGTGAGGAGGGGGTTGATGCTAAAGCAGGAGTGCCTGTTCAGGAAGAGTTCCTGCTAAGAGGGTAGTTCTTCCCATGATTTTTCCTAACGTGGATTATATGGATGTGGTTGTATGATCAGGTCCCGATGCGGACATCGACTCATCGCTTGGATCGCTTTTACTCGGGATTCCAGGATAACTTAGGGGTTGATGGGGGTATGTCTCTTACCTTTCCTATATCTTTTCAGTTTTGCTTTTCTTTATTTCTCGAGTTCCTGATACTGATCATTTTTATTGATTTTGGTAATTTTTAGGAGGTTTTGTTACCTACATCTAGTTTACGGGACGTGATGACCCAATGGTCGTCCTTATATTTGGTGCTTGCTCATTTTTTCTTGGCCTTTGGTCCTATCCGGCCGAGCCCTAGGCGTCTTGTGGATCCTGATGCGGTAGTTAACATATTTGATGCTGATGAGAGGGTTAAGAAGGCCCTTCATGATTGAGATTTTGGGATTTCATTAGCTAGGGGGGGTAGGGGTAGGGGGAGGGGGAGACTATCTCTACCCATTTATAAATTTGTCCCTTTTTCTTATTTTTTATATTTATGACACATGCTTTATTTTTATTGGTATATTGGATGGGTTATATTTTTCTAAATTTTATATAGCATTCATTGAGTTTTGACTCATGTTCCTACCGCTGTATTTTTCTTCAATAGATATCTTGATATTATATGTGCAATTTACCCTTGTTTGAAGGATAATGAATGTTGAATATGCATATGAAACAAAATGGCCCTAAGATCTTTTTATTTAAAAATGGTAGAGACGCACGATGATACACTTTTTGTAAAGGTATCAAAATGAAATGAAAGTAAAATTTAACTAAAATAAAATTAAAACGAGGAAAAATGACACGCGGAGATAAATATATCATAATAAAGGTTCCCCATATTTTTCAGACTTCTCCCTCGAGGAGAGATAACTTCATGCGTCTTGCTGATGAGTAATATGGTTTGAATGGGCATGGGACTAGAAGAGGGAGGTCACCTTTTTTCTTTCGACTTTGATAAGGCAAGGGATTTCTGAGGTTTCTTTTAGTAAAGGAATGATGAGGTAGGGTCCTCCCCAATTGGGTGGAAATTTACTGGAAGGAGCCCCAGACTGTTTGAGATTTTATTTAAGGACGAGGTTTCCCTCTTGGATGTTTCACTTTTTGACTCACTTGTTAAATGCCCAGGCAATGCGCTGTTGGTAGCTTTAGTTGTAATAAACTACTTTTAGCCTCCTCTCGTCGAGGAGAGCTAGTTTATTGTAATGGGATAGAAGCCAGTCGAATTTTTCTACTTAACTCTCGGTAGTGACCCTTAACGAGGGTACCTCGAATTCTATGGGTTGGACTGTTTCCATGCCATATCCTAATTAGTAAGGGTGGCCCCGATGGAGTTTTGCTCTGTAGTACGGTAGTCCCAGAGGGCGTATGGGATTTTGTCTGACTTGTCGCTGTAGGTTTAGATCATCTTGTTAATAATGTTTTTGACATTCTTGTTAGTATCTTTGACCAGTCTGAGGTCGGTAGAGGGATGATTTGTAACAAGTGATACCATACTCGTGTAATAATTTTAAGACCTCTTTATTGAAGTGAGACCCATTGCCTGATACTATTTCATGAGGTACACCGAAGCTACAAATGATGTTATGCCATATGAATTTGGACACTTTCTTAGTATTCACAACCATATAACATTCTTCCTTAACCCATTTTATGAAATAGTCGATGGTGAAGAATATGAACTCATGCCCCATTGAGTCCATTGGAGTTACCTTCCCTATGATTTCGATCCCCTAGGTGAAGAACAACCAGGGTGAGGTCATACAATATATCTCTCGAGGAGGTAGATGTTGGGGTGCGTAGATTTGGCACTTGAGACACCTTTTGAAGTAATCTGTAGAGTCTTTCTGCATGGTGGTCCAGTATTATGACTTTCGAAGTATTTTTTTGGATAGGGTGTGCCCACTAATGTGCGGGCCACATTCACCTCTATGCATTTTATCTGTGATTTCAAATGTTTCATCGTACGTGATGCATTGTAAGTGTATTCCGTCAAACTCTAACAATCTCTTGTAGAGATGACCACAATAAATTATTAATTGGGATTCTAGCCATCTCAGGGTAAGTCTATCGTTAGAAGAGACATATGCCGGTAGTTGTTTTTGTTGAGCAAGTTCCAGATGTTGCAGTACCATACTGTGGGTCCTATGGCAAGTTCTTCGATGGCCTCGACCTCAAAGAAGTATGACGGGGTGTTCTGGATAGTTACTGTGAATGTGATTTCTATATTGCCCTCGAGCATGTCTATCATTGAGGCTATAGTGCAAAGTGCGTTTGCAGAGTTATTTTTTATCCATTGCGAGGAAGTAGAATTCGAGTAGTTCGAATTAAGCAGATACATTTTCTAAATAGGTATGGTATGGTCATAATTTGTCATCCCAGATCTTCCATTTTCATACTATTTGATAGATGACTAGGATGGAATCTCTGTAAACTTTCAGGTTGGTGAACCCCATTTCTAGGGAAATTTCAAGACCTATGATGCAAGCCTCGTACTCAACCATATTATAAGTGAGCTTGTATGTGATCTTAATGGATGTTGGGAGTTATCATGAGTCGGGGATATAAGGAGATCTTGATGGATGCGGGGAGTTATCGTGAGTTGGGGTATATAAGGAGCATTCCTATGCTGTCTCCCCACTTGTCGAATTCCCCGCCGAAGTATATTTCCCAAGAGTCTCTGTTGTCTAGTGCGAAGAAATCCTCATCTGGGAATTCTACTTCGTTTTCTTCCTCATCTGGCAGGGGTTGCTATGCTAGGAGGTCGGAGATGGATCATCCTTTGATAGATTTTTGTGTGATATACGTGATTTAAAACTCCAATAGCATGATAAGACACTTGGACATTCTGCTAGAGAGGGAGGGTTTCTGTAATAGATACTTTAGGGAATCTATTATTGAGATATGTTTGATGCTTAATGGCATCATTTAGTGCCACGAGGGACACACAAGGCTTTTCTAAAGTGGTGTATTTGAGATCATAGGATACTAGTTTTTTGCTGACTTAGTAGATGCCCCATTCTTTCCAGGAGATTTATACGTACTATGCTAACATAGCTTCAACAACCATATTGGTTATGGTCATGTAAATTAGGAGAGGTTGTTCTGGCTGAGGGGGAACTAGCATCAGCGGGTGAGTGAGGTATTTTTGTATCTTCTTGAATGCTTCTTCACATTGAGCGTTCAACTCATTTGGGGAGTCCTTTTTTGAGTATTTGGAAGATGGGTTCGTAAATGGTGGTGAGCTAGTTGATGAACTAACTTATGAACGGTACCTAACCTAGAAATTCTCGTACTTCCTTTTTTGTTATTATCGATGTAATTTCCCATATGGATTTGATGTTGGTAGGGTATACCTCGATTATGTCTTTAATAATTATTAATCCAAGCACTTTCCCTTAGTGACTCCGCAGACGAATTCTACAGGTTTAGCCTCATTTTGAAAAGGCACAATCTTTGGAAGAATTTTTCGAGTACCGAAAAGTGTCCCTAATGATCCTTGGACTTGATTATAATGTCATCCACACAGACTTACACTTCCTTGTGTATAAGGCAATGTAGGATGCTTTTGACTTCTCTAATAAGTTGCACCAGTATTCTTGAGATCGAAGATTATGGTTGTATAATAGCATGTCCCCCAGGGGTATTGACCTTGGTTTTCTCCTGATGGACATGGTGCATTTTGATGTGATTGTAGCCTACGAATCCATCCATATAGGACTTTAACACGTTGATGCCTGTACTATCTACAAATACGTCGATATGGGGTAGAGGTAAATCATCTTTAGGACATGCCTGATTGAGGTCCCTATAGTCTATATACATTCGGAGTTTTCCATTAGTTTTGAGTACTGGTATTATATTAGCTAGCCAAGTGGGGTATGCCACCACTCGGTTGAATCCTACATTGATTTATTTCTCCACTTCCACTTTAAATTTCATGGACTATTTAGTTATAGAACTTACATAGGCTCTAATTTATGGGTTTGACATCAGGGAGAGTAGGTATCTCATGCATGACAAAAAATGTGTCTATGCTGGGCATGCAGGTGTAGAACCAAACAAAAGCCTCCACAAAGATGGTAAGGAGATCTGTGAGCTCCTTATGTTCATTATTATCTTGGCAGGACCGTATTTTTAACTACGTATGGTTTTTGGGAGTACCCAAGTTTATGGTAATTGTGTCATCCTCTTTGGGAGACATACAATTATTTTGACTTTGGTCAAGTTTTTGCAAATAATTTAAGTATTTTAAGTCCATAGAGTTATCATTATTAGGGGTGACTTCTAATAAATTTTTGGATTCATTATCATCACATATAACAAACACAAGCACATACGGGAAAACTTAATTTATTTTTCCATCAAAAGGAGGAAGTACAACATCGATAATAGCTAAAAAGTTTGTGTTATATATGGATACATTAGGAGAGAGGATAAGGGGGGATTCTTTAGCTAATAGGTAAGACTCAAAGGGCCTCAGTATAACGGGAACTGGGATGCATTCAATCGAGGTCCAATTTTTTAGTACTGGGGTTCCATTAATGTTGGAGATGAGGTGAATAAGGTTTTGTCGAGGTACATTTGGAGTGACCTTTGCGTAGTTTGTGACCTCAGTATTAACTTCAGGTAGGGGCAGATGATTTTTCTTGGTTGGGCCTTTATTCCCTCGAGGGAAACTTAAGGATCTTTAGCAAAGTCTGGAATAGGGTTGGTTTGAGCAGGTTCCTAGGAGAGAGATTTCGACAAATGCTGATGATTTTACTCATTCCACTGATAGTTCTATGGGGGTTTATTGGGTGTCCTGTGGTATGACTGAAGGCGATATTTTAGGTGGGGGAATGGTTGAGTATGGAACATAGAGGCAACGATTGAGTTCGACGATGCTTGTCAATCTCCTTTTCTCTGTAGTGGTGTTTTGGTTGGTCTACGTGATGTACCAATCATGGAAGTGTTCTGCTGGTGTCGAATTGATGGAGCTTAACATAACTATCAGAACAGTCTCATTAGGAAATAATGTGGGTAATACCCATTCCGGATCTGGATGATAGGTTTCTCTATGTTCTACTATAACCTATGATATGTTGATTTCAGCCTAATTGACTTTGTGTATATTCTTATAATCCACGTACAATCCTTCCTCGTAGAGGATCTCCATTCTGGGCCATAGGTATTTTTAGGTCTCATCCCACTAAGGCTATAGGAGTCCGTGATAGGGTAATTCATCTTCTTGGAGATGGAAGTGACCATTCCACTTTTGATGAGGGTTTTTGGGGCCATCTTCTAGGGTTTTACCATCGGGGGTATACCCAAAATCGGTCTTTCCCTTGTGTTTCGTAGTTATGACGGCTTCACGCTTTCCCTACTGGTCCTTTTCGAGTTTCAACCCTGGCATGTATCCCTTATTTTAGATAATTTGGGAGACTATATTTTGGATAACTAACTCTTCTTCTATCATGCGAGCGAGTGGAAAAATTTGAAATTCGCCGAGGGAGATGTACTTGCTGTCATGATGAGTGTCTAGGAGAGGGGTAGTGTTTTTACTGGGTAAAGTGGCCTAATTATGGTCTCCCATAATGTGTATAACCTCTACATCAAATGGGAATATAATTTTCATGTGAAGTGATAAAGGTAGTGCCCCCATGGGGTGTATACATTCCCTCCTGAGTAAGAGGTTGAAGCTGGCTGGGACGTCGAGCACTTGGAACCCAACATCTTATTTGATTGTACCTATGATGAGGGTCAGGATGAAAAACGATAGGAAATCCCGACTGAGTGTTATCATAGGCCCTAATGGTCGTAGAGGATGGTGTAAACTCTAAGGTGGTGTATCCTAGGCCGATATTAGTGTGAAGGGGGCGTACATTGATGGTGGAAGCATTATCTACTAGTACCAAGGGTACTATCTGTCTGCAGGTATCAGTAGTGTTGTGTAATGCGAATCGGTGGTTGCGAACTTGTATGGGGAGGTCCTCGTTAGAGAAGATGATGTGTTGTTGCATGGTGATGGAGCCTATAGTGGCCTACATTTCAGACGGAATTAGATTCGTATGCACAAAGGCCCGAGATAGTGGGAGAACGAGATCAACTCTATGTTCAGGGGATGTAGATATCAACTTCTAGATAGTTATATTAGCCGAGGTTCTCTGGAGTTGCTCTTGGATTTTGTTGTTTTCCCCGGGATGAGGTACAATGGTTACTTTGGTGAAATCTTTCTCCTTTTCTGTAGGGTTCAAGGGAGAGGCGTGTCGACTTGGCCTGGTGACGAAATAAACCTCTTTGTCTAGGTTGAGGATGGGCTTGTCCCAAATTTCTCATTCAGCTTTCTCTAGGCATAACTGGAGTGTGGGGCTGATGGTGGGCTGTGATGGTTTTCGGACCTTGACTTCGGTCCAATCCAAGATAGGGGCTTGAACTAAGATTTTCCAATCCTTATTCTAGGTTTTTTGAGGGAGATTGGAAGATGGAGTTATCTATCCATCATTACACCACTTGTGATCTAGGAGTGGTAGCGGAAATTTCTGCTAGTGTCCAGGACTTGGTCAACTGTTTGGTTTAGTACCCTTGGTGATGGTTACGTGGACATGGAGGATCCTAACCATATGTCATCGTCTGAGGCAGTCACTTGGTATTCTTTATTGTTTGGGGGTGGAGAGGGGGTGTTCTTCCGTGATAGTTTCTTAGTGATCTATTTTGTGGGAAGGGGTATTTGGTTCCCTTGGATTCATTTATTTCATGATGTTGGAGGCTTCGCAGAAGATGTCTCCATAGTAGTATCGATAGTCTTTATATTCAGTCTCCCAGGGTGAGGTCTCATAGAAAAATCTGGTGAGAGCTAGTCTAGATACCACGTATTACAGGTTGTCAAATTTCCCTTGAGCATGATCACGAGGATCAGGGTGGACAAGTTACATTTCGTCCATGTACGAGTACCTTTACAAGGGGGACCTTCTGGTAGGAGATTACCTTAACGGGCCATCTCATCTTACAATTCAATAATAGCTACTATGTGGGCTGCATCTAGGTACGCATTCCCTTAACTGTGTCCCGTGTCAGTGTAATGGTGGGACCACGATGATATCTTGAGGACAAAGAGGTCTAAGGCCAACTATGAGACTATCAGATCTAGTTTATCTTAGGGATTAATGGGGTCTTCTTTGGGCGGGGGAGCTCAGGAGGATTATAGTTTATTTCCATGAAGTTGCACACAGTATCTTATATTTCTACTAGTAGATCGTCCCACCAACTGTCTTGGATGCTGTGATATATGTCAATGCTCGAATGCTAGAGCCTTACCTCGCTATAAAAAAATTAGAGAGGTGGTCCCCCGTATAAGAGGCTGGATTGTAGACTATCTGCTGAGTAGCCTCATCTTTTTTGTGTGACAGGTCCAGTGTTCGTGTTGCTCTTGTTGGTCGAGCTCTTCTACTGTAAATTTGTAACCGATCCTGAATATAAAGTCTCAGAGATCAGGGGCTTTGAAGCACGTGATTCCTTGCTCATATAATTCGAGACTTTTTCCTGGGGAATAGTCCCACTTCACCATCATTTCCTAGAACTGAGGGTGAATTTGTCTCTGGGACCTAGGGACGTGTTTCCTTCAATGATGAGGAGATGGTTGAAATAATATGTATTCCCTTGTTGTGGAAGGTCAATGTAGCACACACGGTTACGACTGGGTGCAAGAGGTTTTTGAGGAAGCTCTGGCAGGTCAAAGGTAGTGTCTCACAGGGGCGGTTTCGATCGTGGGCCTATCAGCTATGAATGGTAGATGTCACCTCTAGAGTCGATCTATATCAGATGGATGGTACCTAAGGGGTAGACCTCAATTTTTGGTCCAGGGGAGAGGATTGGGTAAGTACTCCATATTGTCAGTCATATTCTAACTCGAATAAGACTTTGACGACCATGGGACCTTTCGTTCTCTCAGATTTGGCCCCACCTTTTTGTGGGAGATTTAGGTTGGCTCTATATTCGATAGATCCGGGATTGTCCCTTAAATTATCTTCCCAAGAGATGTCTCTTTGGATGTAGTTGGATCTTATCCTTTCCTCATTGTTGTATAACAGTTGGTGATGAGCTCTAGATCATTAGGTTAAATGATTATTGGCTCGGAGATGTAGATCGACCTCACTTATATGTACCAGGGGACTCGAATATCGGGGTGGATGAATCACGGGTTCTCTATTTGATGACTGGTAGCTGTGGTGCTTCCATTGTTTATTAGAGAATGGATTGATTGCGATCCTAGAGTGTGGGGTGAGGGTGTACTGCTGTTGGTTTTTGTATTTGAGAGGGTAAACGAGTGTGGTTCAGAGGTAGATCCTTCCCATTTTGTGGACTAGTTAGGTATTGCGAAGGTAATATGATCTATTTCCTGAAAGGTTTCATCTTACGTCTCCTACCATTCGGTTGAGTGATCGGTCTCTGCTAGGAAGGGGGGATAAGTTTTGGCTCTTTAGAGAGCATGAATTTCATGACTAAGAGAATGTCTGGACTGCAATGGTGTAATACCCCGTACTTTTGCCTATATTTATTTTTGGGATTAATTAATTAAATGCGTATTAATTAGAAATTAATCCGGGTTAAAGATACTAATGAGATGCAAGTTGGTATTTGATTATGTGCATATATGATTATATATGAATTTGGAATTATGAAATTTGTCGTGAGATTGATATACGACATTTTAGAAATTTTGTTGAGACGTGTGTGACCGCCGCGTCATGGTGTATTATTTTAATTATAAAAGTGATTTTTATTTCTATTATCCATATGGTCATTTTAAGTGCGCCAACGCGTCCGGAAGGGTCGAGATAGTCAGAAAACACTAGCCGGGGGTGTAGTTTGGATTCCGGGGTATTTTTAGGCCATACCGGCATCATAAAGGGTATTTTGGTAATTTTACATTTTGAGGAATTAAAAGTGACGAAAATTGGGAGTTTTAATCTGATGTGGATTTAACCCACTAAACCCACTAACCAACCCATATTAACCCATTAAGCTACGGGGGCTATCATTAGGTTTACAACTTTCCCAAAGAAAAACCCTAGCCACCATAAGCCACCATTGGAGAAGGAGCTTGGAGAGAGAAGAAATTCTGCAGAAAAGCTTCATTAAACCTACACCAAACCCAGAGACAATTAAGGCAAGTGTTTTAATTATATTTAAATTCATAGAATGTTCCTTCCATGTTAGAAAATTGAAGAATATCAATTGTTCTTGAAAGATAATGAAAACCCATGTATTTTGAAGCTTAGAACTTGAAATATTGAGGAGAATTGCATGTAGAATGATAGGTAGATAATTATTCTCATGATATTGGTGATTGGAAGAAATTAAAACGGATTTATATTGAGTTAATTCATGATTCAAAAAGTTAGGGTTCATGTTCTTGAATTTTGGGGAAAAAGTGTAGAGATGTGTAATTTGGTTAATGTTAGGATGGTTTAATCCTTTAAAACATGTTAAGATGTGATTATAATATGTTTAGGTTGTTTAGAGACCTTTAAACGATTGTTGGGACTTAGTTTAGAAGATATTTGAGGAGTAAAAATGGTGAAAAACGAGATTTAGGAAAATCTGGGACGAAACTGGCAGGTCGTTAGAAGCCCCTCCCCAGGTCGTTTGAACGAACTCGTTCGAACGAGCTTCTAACGAGTTGACCAGTCGCTGCTAACGAGAAGGGATTTCATTCGATATCTCGTTCGAACGAGATATCGTTAGAAGGTACAGTTCGTTCGAACGAACTGGAATCTCGTTCGAACAGTCTCGTTCGAATGAGACTTCTAACGAGTTAACAGAGGAATCTCGTTCGAACAGTCTCGTTCGAACGAGACTTCTAACGAGTTGACAGTTTGGGCCTTTTTGGCCTGTTTTGATTTTTGGAGTCCCGTAAGCTTGTTCGAGGGTAGAGTTAACATTCCTTTGATGATGTATTGATGGATTTGGGACTTTTGGGTTATTACGAGGAGTAAATTATATACGAGAGTTAAATTCAATGAACCGTTTGGGTTGAGACGTGAGTGTCTACTACGACGTGAGAATAGATTATGGCGCGTATGATTATAAACCGGAATCGTATAAAGTGTGTAAATTATATATTGGTACTAGAATGAGAATAGTACTACGATTAAACTACGTTGATTACTAAGATGCGTGTTTACTTAGTATTGGTATATAAATTGTGTGTATGACATACCTA
This sequence comes from Sambucus nigra, assembly GCA_949130495.1. Lineage (NCBI taxonomy): Eukaryota > Viridiplantae > Streptophyta > Magnoliopsida > Dipsacales > Adoxaceae > Sambucus > Sambucus nigra. Next base: position 689,128,486 of record OX422207.1, on the reverse strand, counting down.
CCATACTTGCTATCACGGGAGGTTTGCGTTTGCTTAGGGCCCTCTAATCCTTGTGTTGCCCGGATTTAGACTGGTTACCTTGATGAACATAGGCCATAGAAAGACTTATTGGGATATTAATAAGTCCGCTGATCGTAGGAGCGTAGGTATGTGCGTGACCTATGTGATGTGACTGTGTTCGCCTCCATTCTTTGTGATGTTGTTATCTGTGAACTATTCCTGAGAGATTCGGAATATGTAATCCTTATGTACGTGATGTACCGGGATGGATAGCAGAGTATGTGTGCACTGCAGCTTAGTTCTCGGGGTGCTTATATTGTATATTTATGATGTGAATAATATACACTTAATTAATGGGAACCTTCATGTTAATGTTGTGAATATAATTACGGTATTGTTTCGAGAAATATAACGAGTTAACTGATAGTGATATATATTGCATATTGAGCATTTGAGTTTACGTTAAACCCCTACTTAATTACGAGTGTTATATGTTAATAGAACCGAGTAATAAGGGTAGGACCTATGACAGTCTAGCTAGATATGATGGCACTTAGCTAGTGGTTTGTGTCTTTATAGATGGGTACTAACGTTAGGAGTGCACAGTTAGACGAGAGGTGAGAATATCATGTGAGTGCACGTCCTAACATGTACTTTGCACTTAATGTTTTAAATGTTTTTAAAGCACTTGCAGGTTTTTAAAATATAACTCCACATTCGGGCTCTGACCCGTTTGCTTTTCAAATCTATTTTTCTTTGTAAAACCATTTTAGGTGCCCAGCCACAAGGACACCATGCATAGGATATTCATTCAGGTGACGAGCATTAGCTGTTTGTGGAAGCTACCGGGATTTGCTTGTAGACGCCTCTATCACTTGGATTCCAGATTCATTATCTATCAGTTGTAGGGCATGTTGCCCTTTTCTATTAGAGTTACATTTCCATTACAGTTTTCAGACTTTGGCATGTACTGTTTTAGTTTTCGATTTACTTATTTCAGTTGTGGGATTGTAGTGATGAGTTTTCCTCCAGACTTTATTTACGCTATGTGATGGTTATTCTATTTATTTCAGTATGGTGAATGGTATTAGTTATTTTTCATTACACTTGTTGCATGTTAATCAGACTTTAATTAACATTTGGCACTTACTTTTTAAATACTAGGTGGTTAGTAATCATTAAAGTGTTTTCGACAGTGATGCTATTAACTGGACCAACTTGGCATTTTGAATTAATTTAATAAAGGAGTAGCTACCCGGTATTTAATTAGTTGGGGTGTCACAGGTGGTATCAGAGCATCAGGTTCTAGTGTCCTTTAGGATCTGAAGGCTTATTATGTTTCCGCTAAGTTTCTTTGATATAGAGCCCTATATTTTAGGACTGTTGTACTCTTTTTGTGTATGCTTCATTCTTCAGCTATCTTAAGTTTATAAACAGCGAACTTATAAACTTTGTTCTTATTTCAGATGCCTTGACGACTTGCACGACGAGTTCCCAGGGATGCAACGCCCGAACCCCAGCCCGCTCCAGTTCAGGGCATGATGAACGCCGCTGAGGTTGCAGCTATAGTAGCCCAAGCGGTAAATGACGCAATTGCCGTTGTTCAGCAGGCACCACCTCAGGCGCCGGTTGCCGCGCCAGTACAGGCAAATGCATTCCCGTCTGCTTGGGAACGTGTACGTGACGCTTTTCAGAAAGCGCATCCGCCAGAGTTTGCAGGTAGCTCAGATGTGGTATTCTCGAGCCAATGGAGGAAGGATATGCAGAGGCACTTAAGGATGTATGAGTGCACGGACGTTCAGAAGCAGGTGCTAGCTACGTTCAAGCTAGTTGGATCTGTGCTACAGTGGTGGGAGTCTATTACCACCATGGAAGAGAGGGATACTCTCACGATTCAGGAGTTTTGGGTGCGGTTCGACCGCAAGTACTTTCCGTCAGCTGTTCATACGGAAATGAGGAGGAGATTGATGAGTTTGAAGCAGGAAGGTAAGACTGTGGCCGAGTTCACAAATCTGTTGAATATCGTTCCAGATGAGATACCAACAGAGAAGAAACAGATTGAGAAGTTTACGGACGGGTTGACTTGGAGGATTCATCATTATCTGCTAGGGAACCTATCGTTGGCCACTTATTCTGATGTGGTTAACGCTGCATTGTTACACTGCCAGGACCACCGTTTTCATATGGCCGAGGGCAAGAGGTCGGGGGAGTCTAGCCATCAGGGCATGACCGGAGGACATGGTGCCAGCGAGGCACAATCTGGTCAGGGGCAGAGGCAGAATGAGCAGGGCTCCCAGCAGGAAGATAATAAGAGGTTCCGGTCAGGGAACTACAGACAGGGACAGGGAGGTTTCCATCAGGGCCATCAGGGTCCAAACGGCCATCAGGGCCAGAATGGGCAGTAGTTTCACCAGGGCCAGCAGGGCCAAGGGAGGAACGGTAACGGCCACTAGGGCCGGGGATAGCAGGGGCAGAGAGGAGGGAACTTCCCAGGGAAGTGCTTTGTTTGTGGCAAGACTGGCCATAAGCGACAGGATTGTCCTGATAGGGGCAGGGCCCCACAACAGCAGCAGCAGGGTGCTCGCCAGGAGCCACAGAGGACTATGTTTCCCACCGCTCTTCCCGCACCGCCACAGATGGCAGCATTGCCACCCATTCCAGCAGTCCCAGCTCAGCAGGGGTAGCTACAGTATGGACGTGTCTCCAACGTCCACCAGGCTGCAGTTCCACAGGCACCGCCCGCGATTGAGGGTACGTTTCCTATCCATGGCACTATGGGTCGGGTATTATTTGATACGGGTGCTACACATTGTTTTATAGCTACACATTTCGCGAAAGCTTTAGGATTGTTAGCTACGGTAGAGAGCACAGTAACGTGTCGACTCACCATTGGGGAGTGGGTCACTTATTTTCTTTATATGCCGGGGAGTGGGGGTAGATATTGGTGGTTTGGTATTACCTGCAGACATGTTAGTATTAGATATGCATGTTCACAATGTAATTATTGGTATGGATTGGCTCGTAGCTTATAGGTCCATGATTGATTGCTTCAGCGGGAGTATTATTTTTTCCATTCCGGGGCAAGATATGTTTATAGTGGCGATGCCTCGCCCAGAGGGAGGATCGACCGCTCATCTGTATTACATTGAGGAGGATACCTCTAAGGAGGTAGTTATTACTTTAGATTCTATCCCAGTAGTCAGGGAGTATTCAGATGTGTTTCAGGAGATACCAGGCCTACCCCCCAGTCGAGAGATAGACTTTGTTATAGATTTGCTACTGGGTATGAGACCTATAGCACGCGCACCATACCGTATGGCTCCAGCTGAGATGAGGGAGTTACGGGATCAGATAGAGCAACTGTTAGGTCAGGGCTTTATTCGCAGGAGTACCTCACCTTGGGGCGCTCCAGTTTTGTTTGTGAAGAAGAGGGACGGTTCATTGAGATTGTGTGTGGACTACCGAGAGTTGAATAAAGTCACGATACGGAATAAGTATCCGTTGCCTCGAATCGATGACTTATTCGAGCAGTTGAGAGGAGCTTCTTTCTTCTCGAAGATTGATTTGAGATCGGGATACCATCAGTTGCGTATCAGGGAGGAGGATGTCTCAAAGACTGCGTTCTTGTCGAGATATGGTTCTTATGAGTTTCGGGTTATGCCTTTCGGTTTGACCAACGCTCCAGCAGTGTTTATGGACCTGATGAACAGAGTGTTCAGGGATTTCCTAGACCAGTTTGTCATTGTCTTCATTGATGATATTATGGTTTACTCCCAGACAGAGGAGGAGCACGCCGAGCATTTGAGGCAGGTTTTGCAGACACTTCATCAGAACGAGTTGTATGCAAAATATGAGAAGTGCGGGTTTTGGCTGAAGGAGGTTCAGTTTTTGGGACATATCATTTCTGGCCGGGGAATATCTGTTGATCCGAGGAAAGTATCAGCGGTGAGGGAGTGGGGACAGCCCACGACACCAACGGATATTCGTAGTTTCTTGGGTCTAGCAGGATACTACAGGAGGTTTATTCGTGGTTTCTCGGAGATAGCAGGTCCTTTGACACATCTGACTCGTAAGGGTGTGCCATACATCTGGAGTGATGCCTGCTAGTTGGCATTCGATGAATTGAAGGACAAATTGACCTCAGCACCTGTGTTAGCATTGCCGAGACCGGGAGTTGAGTATTTGGTTTACACCGATGCGTCTTTGCAAGGACTGGGAGGTGTATTGGAGCAGGAGGGACAAGCCATAGCTTATGCTTCCCGTAAGCTTAAGCCTCATGAGAAGAATTACCCCACGCATGATTTGGAGTTGGCGGCAGTGGTATTTTCCCTACGGATTTGGAGGCACTACCTTTTGGGGGAGAAGTTCCAACTATTCACAGACCACAAGTCCCTACAGTATCTATTCACGCAGAAGGAATTGAATATGCGGCAGCGTAGGTGGCTTGAGTTTGTGAAGAACTACCAGTTCGAGATCTAGTACCACCCAGGTAAGGCTAACGTGGTAGCAGACGCGTTGAGCCGTAGACCAGCAGATGAGGTGGCAGAGGTGTGGAAGGCTAAGTGGAAGGAATTGGGACACCAGGATGCAGTGGCCCGATCTTTCATGTCTGTGATGACCGTTACACCGCAGATTGTCACGAAGGTAGTACGGGCACAGGCTAATGACTCGTTCTGTCAGGAGCAGAAATTTCGATTACTAGCAGAGGGAGCCGAGTCCTATACCGTTAGCTCAGACGGGGGATTACGCTTCAATGGGATATTGGTAGTTCCAGAAGGGGAGAAATTGCGACACGAGGTGATGGCAGAATCGCACGGCTCACGGTTCGTGGTACATCCCGGAGGGGACAAAATGTACCAAGACATGACACGCCAGTATTGGTGGAGCGGTATGAAGAGAGATATCGCTGAGTTTGTTTCGAAATGCGCCACTTGCCAACTTGTAAAAGTGGACCATCAGAGACCAGCAGGATTACTACAGCCGTTGGAGGTTCCGGTGTGGATGTGGGAGAGCATATCCATGGACTTTATCACGGGGTTGCCTACGTCGCAGAGGGGTCACGACTCCGTTTGGGTAATTGTGGACAGGTTGTCCAAGGTTGATCACTTTTTACTCGTAAGGACTGACTACACTACGGGACAGTATGCCCAGCTCTTCATTTCAGAGATTGTGAGACTTCACGGTGTGCCCCTAAATATCGTGTCTGACAGAGACAAGATATTTGTTTCGAGGTTTTGGGAGAGTTTCCAGGAGGCCATGGGCACGGAATTGTGGTTGAGTACGGCTTATCATCCGCAGACTGATGGGTAGACTGAGCGCACAAATCAGATGTTGGAGGACATGCTACGCATGTGCATTATTGACTTTGGGAGTGGTTGGGAGCAGTACCTTCCATTGGTGGAGTTTGCTTACAACAACTCCTATCAGTTTACTATTGGCATGGCTCCGTTTGAGGCATTGTACGGTAGGCCTTGTCGTTCCCCAGCATGTTGGCTAGAGGTGGGGGACAACAAACTACTTGGGCCGGAAGTGATTCAGGATACTTCGGCAAGGATTGAGTTGATTCGGAGTCGCATTCGGGTAGCTCAAGACAGGCAGAAGAGTTACGCTGATGCGAAGAGATTTTTCAGAGAGTTCCAAGTGGGGGACCAGGTTTTGCTCAGAGTATCTCCTATGAAGGGGATTATGCGTTTCGGGAAGAAGGGGAAGTTGGCGCCGAGGTATGTGGGGCCGTTTCCTATTATTGAGCGGATCGGACCGGTTGCGTATAGACTTGGGTTACCGGAACATTTGCATCGGATTCATGAGGTGTTCCATATTTCCTCGCTGAGGAAATACCTTAGAGATAATTTGGCTCACTCTCACATTGCTGTGGAGGACATAGATCTCCAGCCGGATAGCTCCTACGAGGAGGGGCCGATTGCTATTTTGGACCGAAGCGAGAGGAAACTGCGGTCAAAGATAGTTCCGTTAGTGCGTGTTCAGTGGCGACATCACAATGTCGAGGAGTCCACATGGGAGCGCGAGGATGAGATGCGCGAACGTTATCCAGAGTTGTTTTTAGCAGGTACTTTCTAGTTTTGAATTTCGGGACGAAATTCAGTTATTAGGGGGGAAGTATGTAATACCCCGTACTTTTGGCTATATTTATTTTTGGGATTAATTAATTAAATGCGTATTAATTGGAAATTAATCCGAGTTAAAGATACTAACGAGATGCGAGTTGGTATTTGATTATGTGCATATATGATTATATATGAATTTGGAATTATGAAATTTGTCGTGAGATTGATATACGGCATTTTAGAAATTTTGTTGAGACGCGTGTGACCGCCGCGTCATGGTGTATTATTTTAATTATAAAAGTGATTTTTATTGCTATTATCCGTATGGTCGTTTTAAGTGCGCCAACGCGTCCGGAAGGGTCAAGATAGTCAGAAAACACTAGCCGGGGGTGTAGTTTGGATTCCGGGGTATTTTTAGGCCATACCGGCATCATAAAGGGTATTTTGGTAATTTTACATTTTGAGGAATTAAAAGTGACGAAAATTGGGAGTTTTAATCTGATGTGGATTTAACCCACTAAACCCACTAACCAACCCATATTAACCCATTAAGCTACGGAGGCTATCATTAGGTTTACAACTTTCCCAAAGAAAAACCCTAGCCACCATAAGCCACCATTGGAGAAGGAGCTTGGAGAGAGAAGAAATTCTGCAGAAAAGCTTCATTAAACCTACACCAAACCCAGAGACAATCAAGGCAAGTGTTTTAATTATATTTAAATTCGTAGAATGTTCCTTCCATGTTAGAAAATTGAAGAATATCAATTGTTCTTGAAAGATAATGAAAACCCATGTATTTTGAAGCTTAGAACTTGAAATATTGAGGAGAATCGCATGTAGAATGATAGGTAGATAATTATTCTCATGATATTGGTGATTGGAAGAAATTAAAATGGATTTATATTGAGTTAATTCATGATTCAAAAAGTTAGGGTTCATGTTCTTGAATTTTGGGGAAAAAGTGTAGAGATGTGTAATTTGGTTATTGTCAGGATGGTTTAATCCTTTAAAACGTCTTAGGATGTGATTATAATATGTTTAGGTTGTTTAGAGACCTTTAAACGATTGTTGAGACTTAGTTTAGAAGATATTTGAGGAGTAAAAATGGTGAAAAACGAGATTTAGGAAAATCTGGGACGAAACTGGCAGGTCGTTAGAAGCCCCTCCCCAGGTCGTTCGAACGAGCTTCTAACGAGTTGACCAGTCGCTGCTAACGAGAAGGGAATTCATTCGATATCTCATTTGAACTGGATATTGTTAGAAGGTACAGTTCGTTCGAACGAACTGGAATCTCGTTCGAACGAGACTTCTAACGAGTTGACAGAGGAATCTCGTTCGAACAGTCTCGTTCGAACGAGACTTCTAACGAGTTGACAGTTTGGGCCTTTTTGGCCGATTTTGATTTTTGGAGTCCCGTAAGCTTGTTCGAGGGTAGAGTTAACATTCCTTTGATGATGTATTGATGGATTTGGGACTTTTGGGTTATTACGAGGAGTAAATTATATACGAGAGTTAAATTCAATGAACCGTTTGGGTTGAGACGTGAGTGTCTACTACGACGTGAGAATAGATTATGGCGCGTATGATTATAAACCGGAATCGTATAAAGTGTGTAAATTATATATTGGTACTAGAATGAGAATAGTACTACGATTAAACTACGTTGATTACTAAGATGCGTGTTTACTTAGTATTGGTATATAAATTGTGTGTATGACATACCTACCATACTTGCTATCACGGGAGGTTTGCGTTCGCTTAGGGCCCTCTAATCCTTGTGTTGCCTGAATTTAGACTGGTTACCTTGATGAACATAGGTCATAGAAAGACTTATTGGGATATTAATAAGTCCGCTGATCGTAGGAGCGTAGGTATGTGCGTGACCTATGTGATGTGACTGTGTTCGCCTCCATTCTTTGTGATGTTGTTATCTGTGAACTATTCCTGAGAGATTCGGAATATGTAATCCTTATGTACGTGATGTACCGGGATGGATAGCAGAGTATGTGTGCACCGCAGCTTAGTTCTCGGGGTGCTTATATTGTATATTTATGATGTGAATAATATACACTTAATTAATGGGAACCTTCATGTTAATGTTGTGAATATAATTACGGTATTGTTTCGAGAAATATAACGAGTTAACTGATAGTGATATATATTTCATATTGGGCATCTGAGTTTACGTTAAACCCCTACTTAATTACGAGCGTTATATGTTAATAGAACCGAGTAATAAGGGTAGGACCTATGACAGTCTAGCTAGATATGATGGCACTTAGCTAGTGGTTTGTGTCTTTATAGATGGGTACTAACGTTAGGAGTGCACAGTTAGACGAGAGGTGAGAATATCATGTGAGTGCACGTCCTAACATGTACTTTGCACTTAATGTTTTAAATGTTTTTAAAGCACTTGCAGGTTTTTAAAATATAACTCCACATTCGGGCTCTGACCCGTTTGCTTTTCAAATCTATTTTTCTTTGTAAAACCATTTTAGGTGCCCAGCCACAAGGACACCATGCATAGGATATTCATTCAGGTGACGAGCAGTAGCTGTTTATGGAAGCTACAGGGATTTGCTTGTAGACGCCTCTATCACTTGGATTCCAAATTCATTATCTATCAGTTGTAGGGCATGTTGACCATTTCTATTAGAGTTACATTTCCATTACAGTTTTCAGACTTTGGCATGTACTGTTTTAGTTTTCGGTTTACTTATTTCAGTTGTGGGATTGTAGTGAGGAGTTTTCCTCCAGACTTTATTTACGTTATGTGATGGTTATTCTATTTATTTCAGTATGGTGAATGGTATTAGTTATTTTTCATTACACTTGTTGCATGTTAATCAGACTTTAATTAAAATTTGGCACTTACTTTTTAAATACTAGGTGGTTAGTAATCATTAAAATGTTTTCGACAATGATGCTATTAACTGGACCAACTTGGCATTTTGAATTAATTTAATAAAGGAGTAGCTACCCGGTATTTAATTAGTCGGGGTGTCACAAATGGTTAGTCTTTAGTAAGTGTATGACCATTATGAATAAGGTCATATGGTCTATGGTGGAATTATTCTTAGTAATGAATTTTATGATGGGCGATAGTGTGACCAGAGGGGTAGCTATTTGGAAGGGGGCATGTGTCCTTATCCTCGAATTGTGATGGATAAGGACTATCAATGTGGAGGGATCAATGCTTAGGACGTGAGTGTTTGAGAGGGTATTAGTGACAAGGTTAGGATGGTATAGAAAGAGGTTTCTGGTGACATTGGGCCTTGGAGGGATGAATATCTCAGTGTCGATTAGGTTCTGAATGGGATACCTTCAGGCCCAATAGCTATCGGTGATATGATTGGGTTCTTAGTGATATTCGCATTGTGAGTATGATTCTAGTTTTTATTTGTAGTAGCTGGGAGCGGTCTGGGGTTAAGTGCTTTGAGATGACCATATAACTTCAGAGTGGAAAAGACTCGACTGAGGGGGGCCTATAAATCAATTAAAGCTCTTAGCAAAACTCAAAACTCTTTAGGAAGAGGCATGGTTTGATAATTTATAGGAGGGGTCCCGATGGGAATGGTGAAATAACGGTTACCATAGCAGGGGAAGTATTGACAATCGGGCATGATCCTAGTGGTCAACTGACTATAAGGGTGGTGATATGAGATATGGAAGGCCGTGGTGGGTTCTTACGGGTGAATAACTAATTAGTACTGTGGTGAGATTCCTCAGTGGTTGTGGCCATTTTGGCGGTTAAACTTTCTTCGATCTTGCACCCTATATAACTAAGGGCCTTATAATCTGGTATCTAGGTGATCCCATATTCACATTATAGTTCCGTTTGGAGGTTTCTGATTATAATATTTTTTGGTCCTATTTTACGGGACGATTGGCCATCTGACTGACTTTCTTTCTCCAATGAGAGACGAAGATGCCAACCGCTTATCCTTCCTCTCGTTTTATCATTTTTATATCCTTACGGGTGATGCTAAGTTCTTCATTGTATTGGTACTACTTCAGGAAAGCATGACATACATCATCTCGTGTTTGGCAGTCCTCTCACGTTTAAGACATATGTACTAGTGAGGTATCCTCTGGCCAGGTTGGATGATAACATCCTTTTTAATACCCCTAGCTTAACATTTTAGACCTTCATCTGGAGGTGATAGTTGGATAGGTGGCCAGTTGGAGAGTCTACCCCTTTGTTGGTTTTGAAGACTAGCATCTCGGGAGCCATTCTTTAGGATAGAGGTCCATCTTCTTGATGGATCATATGTGGTTTTCATTTTACTGATGAATTTTTAGAGGAGTCGTAGTTTAGATTGGACTTGTGTTATCTCATGGTTCGATGGCGAGGGAACGACCTCTTTAACTGGTTGCGGGGTCACATATTAACCCGCGAGAGACCTTAGAAGGTGATATTTGTGTACATGGGTTACTGATGGTGAGTATCGAAGTAATCATTCATGGTAAATGATACTTGGAAGTGCGGAGAACCAATGTTAGTAGGGGGAGCCGATGCTAGAACAGGAAGATCCTGGTAGTTGGTGGGCATGCCTTCGACACCCACCACAGGCAGTTGTACCAAGGTTGGGTATGGTAAGAGGAAGGATGTTCTCTCCTATTATGATATAGGTTCACTGCATACGGTCTTGGGTTTGGCATAGTGCCCTGATCTCGAATTGCATGGTTTCTTGGAAATACGTATTGTGTTTAAGCTATCTTAGAATCTGATCTATAGTTGACGGGACTTGGTCTTCTTCGGTAGACATGGATCGCACGACAGTACAAATCTAACAATCATGGGCAGCATCTTAGAGCTTTGAAAATAATGAATTCTTCACAACCTTCTTCCCTAACCAATCGTAATTTCATTAGATCTAACTATGATAATTCAACCAAAGTCATTGAGTTAGCACCAATTAAAAGGAATGAGTAGAAATCTTTTGCATCACTATTGAAAGTTAATCTTGAATCAACTTCTCATCTATCTACAATGAGTCTCCTTACCCCATCCATAAAGGGGGAATTCACATCGATTAAAATTAGCTAAGAAGGCTACTAGTGTTATCTTGACAAATGTAAATCCAATCTAATTGGAAAAATTTCATTGGAACCTAAGAAGAAACCATGTAAAATAGAGGGTCTAATCATAAGGCTTCGTGAGATATGGCAATTAAGGAATGATTTCAAAGTCGCTCCACAATCTGAGTTTTTCCTAAATTTAAGATCATGAGAAAGTGTCAGCTACTGGATCATGGTTTATAAACCTTGGAATTATGAGAATTTTTTGATGGATCCCTGATTCAAAACCATTAAAATAGAAACAAACTGCTGCCAATGCGTGGATTAGAATTTTCAAAATTCCTCAAGTATATTGGGAACCACAAATCTTATTAGAAATTGCTAGGGTTGTGTCATGCCAATTTTAATTGATAGAGCAACCCTAGATAGGTCCTTTGGATACTTTACTAGAATCTTGGTGGATGTTGATGTCTCCAAACAGTTACCAAAATGCCCTTTGATTGAGAGAAATGATTTCTCTTTTATAGTGGATGTTGAAGTTGTGAAAATGCCTTTTTGGTGTGTTAAATTCTCTTCAATAGGGAATCATGTTGGACAATGTAGATCAGCTGTACCTACTCATGATCATGAGCATGCTCATAATAAAGATTTTGAAAACATAAGTATTCAAGGAACTGATGGATACCCATCTCTCAAATCTAATATGGTGGTAAATGAACATTTAAACCTTGGAAAAATCCCAATGAAAAACCTTAATACCCCAAGAAATATTTCTTTTCCTGATAAGAATGGAGAGGAATTATCTCATGTTAAAAATAAAGGGAAAGCTCTTGTTGAAGAAAGCCTAATTATTAATATTCACAATTCTTTTTCTGTCTTAGAACCTATTGATGAACATTATGAAAATTCTGCCTCAAGTATGAAATCTTAGAGCTAAATATTTGAACCAGAAATTGAAGAAGCTGAAATGGAATAGGGTAATCCCCAAATAGACAAAGAAGTGATGATAAGGGCTAATATTGAATCCAATAGAAACTCTGAGAACCAAATGAAAGAGACACCATTCGTTACTACTTTGTATAAATCCCTGAACAAGAAACTGAGGCTAAGGAATGCCAAGTATGCAAGAACTTACCTCACCCGTAGCAGTGGGATCATTACTCATCAACGAAGATTATCTACAGGAACTTAGGGGGTTTGGTAACTAGGATACTAGAAATGAATTGATTTTTTTGTGTGATTGTCATTATCCCTCCTTGATTGCTATTGCTGAAGCTATGGTATCTTTTAATTCTATACCCTCTTCTTTTTGGAATGATATTAATTTTGAAATGGATGATCTTAATATTAGATATTCTTCTGATTATAATCTATGGATCCTCCATCATTCCTCTTTTCATCAATTTTCCATTCTCTCAAATACTCCCAATCCATTTCTATTCAAATTTCCTTAAATCATACAGCTGAAGTCATCTCCTTCATTTATGCTTGCACCTCTTGGAAAATTAGAAAGGATCTTTGGCATGACTTATGTTCCTTTAATTCCAACACCAAAAATGCTAGTTTAATGGTTGGTGACTTCAATGCTATTCCTGGGTTTCATAAAAGAATTGGCGAAAGAATCCATTTTAAATCTTCTTACAGTGGCTTTCAATCTATGATTTATTCATGTTCCCTTCTTCATATGTCCTCCATTGTCCCTTAAATGACATGGTCCAATGGATGGGATGCCAATGGGCTTATTGATCAAAAGCTAGTTATAATTTTGTGTAATATTCAACGGTTGGATTCTTGGCCTAACTCATCCTATGATGTTCTCCATAGACTGTCCTTTGATCATTCTCCCCTTGTCATATCTTTTTTGACGTTGTTCAAATAGGTCCCTCTACTTTTAAATTAAAATCTATGTGGATGATGCACAATTCTTTCAAAGATATTCTTTCCACTTGTTGGTTCCATTGTCAATTTTCTGGATGCGGGATGTAGATTGCCATGGGAAAGTTAAAGGAGTTAAAAGGCTGCTTGAAGGAATGGAACATTAAAACCTTTGGGAATGATTTTGATAATGTTAAAGCTGGTTAGATCAATCTCAATAGAATTCAAAATGATCTGGCTAATAGAGATTTAACTGGGGCAAATCTTGAAGCTGAAATTGAAGCCAAAGTGAAAATGAAGGAGGCTATCAATATTGCCATTTGAGTATTGGAAAGAAAAAGCTAATGTCGACTGGTTCAATAATGGGGACAAATAAACGAATTTCTTTTTTAACCATGTCAAAGTCAGAAACTCATTCTCTAGAATTTCATGCTTGATTGATGGTCAGAATATTTTTGACAATCCTAATGCTATTTCTCATCACATGGTTTCCTTTTATTAAGACCTCTATAATGACCCTAATCTTAAATTCATTGATCCTCATTATCTCATTAACTACATTACACATTTGATTTTTGATGAAGATAACTTGATGCTCACTTTCATTCCTTTTGATTATAAAATAAAATCTACTGTCTTCAATATAAGTGGCGCAAGTGCCCCTGGACCTGATGGATTTAATGCATATTTTTATCATCAAAATTGGGATATCATTAACAAAGAGGTGATAAATTATGTTCAACACTTCTTCATTTATAGGTGGATTCTCCCTAATGCTAATTCTAATTTTGTTGCATTGATCCGTGAAGTAGATGGTGCTAACTGTTTATCTCAATTTAGACCAGTTGCTATGGCTAATTTCATCTTCAAGATCATTCCTAAAATAATTTCTGATAGGCTTGGGAGTATTGCCTCTAAAATTATTGATCCTAATCAAGTTGCTTTCATAAAAGGCAGGGATATTTTTACAATATTGGGATTGTTTCAAAAGGCTTAAATTTTGATAATAAATCTTTTGGTGGTATCATTTGCTTAAAATTTATATTCCCGAAGCTTTTGATACTATCAAATGGAAGTTTATTCTTGTTGGTTTACATGGTTTTGGCTTCTGTTCTAAATTTGTTAAAAGGATTGTTACTCTTCTTAAGTCAGTAAATCTCTCTATCCTCATCAATGGATGTCCTAATAGATATTTCTCTTGTACTAGAGGGGTCAGACAAGGTGACCCTTTGTCTCCTCTTGTATTTTGAATTGCTGAGGAAGTTCTTAATAGAGGAATTCAAAAACTTATATTGGATGGCCTTGTCAAGCCTTCACATACTCCTCCTGATGTCCTATTTAATCTTATTCTTTATATGATGACGATTTGATCATATTTTATAGAGTAGACAAAATATATAGTCAAAACTTATTATATTTTCTGGACAAATATGTTGATGTCTCTGGAGAATATGTCAACAAAGCTAAAATTTCATTTTTCTTAGGAAAGTATGCATTGAACAAGAAAGAATCTATTGCTGGTCCTCTTGGTTTTAAAGAAGGCACTGTTCCTTTCACCTATCTAGGTGTGCATATTTTTATAGGCAAACCCAGGAGAATAATTTTAAGGCCATTGCAGACAAAGCTAAAGCCAAATTATCACATTTGAAGGGCAAGCTTCTTAGTGCTACTGGTATAATTCAACTAATTTAGTCAGTTTTTCAAAGCATGCTTTTCGTTCTTTCAAAATTTATAAGTGGCATGCTTTTCTTATCAAAGAACTTTCTGTTTCGGATTTTTTTTATATGGTCTGGTGAAGTATCCACTAAGAAATTGTGCACTGTTAGCTAGAAGAAGATGTGTTCTCCCCATTCTAAAGGAGGTCTTGGCATTAGAAACCTCAATGATATGAATCAAACATGTCTTGGTTCCTTCTCCTAGTCCATAATTAATGGTAATGCATCATTTCATCTCTTTATGAAGTGTAAATATAAAATCACTACCTTCTCTTTTTCCAAGTCATACATGCCTTCCTTAATTTTGTCTAGTATAAAAAACTCTTTTGAGTTTTATACAAAATCAAAGTGGGTGGATCATTAGCAATCGTAAATCAGTTTCCCTTTGGAATGACAGTCGGCTTAGCTCTGTAATTTCCCATGTTATCAATTATAATGGCCTATTGAATAGTTTAGAAGTCAATGATGTTATTGACAATGATGATTGACCATTTCTCAACCATTCAGAGATCATTTTCCCCTAGAAGTTGATATGATTAATTAGTCCAATAAACATTGTTCTTACATTAAGGATAAATTCATCTAGGAGCCTTCTACCACCGGATCATTCTCATACAAGGATGGCTATGAATATGGAAGGAATCATTTCCAAGTGGTTGGTAGATTCAAACTAATTTGGTCCAGCTT
The DNA here is from genome assembly GCA_949130495.1 of Sambucus nigra. Taxonomy (NCBI): domain Eukaryota; kingdom Viridiplantae; phylum Streptophyta; class Magnoliopsida; order Dipsacales; family Adoxaceae; genus Sambucus; species Sambucus nigra. Next base: position 689,113,122 of record OX422207.1, on the reverse strand, counting down.
TAACCCTCCAGAACTATCTTTCTTGGCATGGATGCTCTTGCATAATAAATTGTCTATCGATGACAACCTTCAAAAGAATGGTATCCTAGTGGTCTCTGTTTGTCTTTTATGCCATCAATTTTGTTGTTATTAATCCTTTTTTCACTTGCTATTTAGATTTGATTTTGATCAAAACATTTGGAGATGGGTAGCCAATGCTTTCAACATTTCTTTTCTTAATTCTGACATTGGTGAAGATTATTGGGTTGCCTTTTGTTTTGCTGATTTCAGCCCCCAACTTAAAAATATATGGAAATGGACTTTTCTTTGTACTCTCATGAACATTTGGAAAGCTAGGAATCATTATAGATTTGATGACATTCCTCCATGTATGCATAAAATAACTCAAAATATCAAACTTTATATATACAGATCTAGCCAATTATGTCCTGGTTATGTTATGGGATCCAAAGATATTAATATCTGTAATTTTCTTGGTATCCCCTAGGCCCGTGTTTCGGCCGGATCGGATCGAAAAATGCCTCTTCGAAAAAAAATTCAATTTTTTGGAAATAAAATAATCATTTCGATTTTCGATCCGATTTTTACGAATAATTAATCAAAAAATCGGCAAAAATTGGAAAAAATAAAAAATTCACAAAATATATTAAAAATCCCGAAATTTTGAAAATTCCAAAATTTCAAAAAAATAAATTTTGGATTTCTGTTACTCAAAATTTTCATTTTAAATAAACAAAGAAAAAGGTTTAACCCAATATGTAAATACATGAGGATTAGCCCATTTTTTCATTTGTGTAGAAGTTAGGAGGACACTCTCCTTTTATAGATCACACTTTGGAGGCCTCTCCCTCTCCCAACCGAAATGGGATATGAGAAACTTTCAAAAAATTAAAAAATAATTCCCAAAAAAATCTAAAATAATTTGAAAAAAATAGAAAAATTTGGATTGCCATAGTTTCGGAAAAATCGGAAAATTGAAAATTCAGAATTATTACTGATCCGATTTTTTTTTGGAAAAATAAGAAAATCGAAAAAATCGGAAGTTAAAAAAAAAATAACCCTAGGATCCCCATTCACATAAGAAAAACCCTAAATATCATATTGGTTATGTGTCATACTCCTCCTCTTAGAATAATTGAAATTAATATTCGTGGAATGGCCCATGGTTCTCGTGGAGTGGCTGCTTATGGTGGTGTCTTTAAAAATTCTAATGGTTATTTTATAGGATGATTTTGCTGGTCAATTGGCATCAGAAATGCCTTTTATGCTGAATTACAAGCTGTTGATGACGCTATGAAGTAATCATTTAAATTTATATAAGCAGCCCAAGCTCAAGCACAACACAACATTATAGATATATATAGCAGAACAACAATGTAAATAGGATAAGGAGATGAGGAGGAGGAATAACACTAGAATTTAATTGGTTCAACTTGTACAGGTCTTGCCCGAAAGACAGCTATCCCTTACCTAGGATAGACCAAATGGTGGACGCAACGGCAGGGCACGAGCTCATGAGCTTCATGGACGCTTATTCAGGCTATAACCAAATCTTCATGGATGCTGAAGACTCTGAGAAGACAGCCTTCATTACTGACAATGGGACGTATTGCTACAAGGTGATGCCCTTCGGTCTGAAAAATGCGGGGGAAACATATCAACGTCTTGTCAATAAGATGTTCGAGGATCAAATAGGTAAGACCATGGAGGTGTATGTGGATGATATGCTAACGAAGAGCCTAAAAGCCTCCACTCACATAGCGGACCTTGAGAAGACCTTTGACGTCATGGACTCGCACAGAATGAAGCTCAACCCAGCGAAGTGTGTCTTCGGGGTAGGAGCCGGGAAGTGCCTGGGGTTCATCGTTAATCAGAGGGGGATTGAAGCAAACCCTGAGAAAATCAAGGCCTTGCTCGACATGAAGACTCCTAGGAGTATCAAGGATGTCCAAAGACTCACGGGAAGAGTGGCAGCCCTTAATAGGTTTGTTTCTAGGGCAACGGACAAGTGTCTTCCATTCTTTAAAGTCCTAAGAAAGGCCTTCCAGTGGGACAAAGAGTGTGAAAAAGCCTTCAACCAACTCAAGTCCTACTTGGGGTCTCCCTTATTGCTGTCTCGGCCCATCACGGGGGAATGGTTGTTTGTGTATCTGGCAGTCTCTGAATCAGCCATCAGCGCGGCCAGCATACGGGAAGAGGATGGAATCCAGAGGCCTATGTACTTTAACAGTAAGGCTCTTCAAGGGCCTGAACAGAACTATCCCCGAATGGAAAAGTTGGCTTATGCCCTGATACATGCCTCAAGGAAGATGAAGCCTTACTTCCAGGCTCACTCCATGGTAGTCCTCACTGACTCCCCACTAAGGCAGGTTCTGCGCAAGCCTGAGAAGTCCGGAAGATTGATGACCTGGGCCATCGAGCTAGGAGAATATGATCTGACCTACCAGCCTAGGACATCCATCAAGGGGCAGGCCCTCACAGACTTTGTCGCAGAGTTCACCTGGGAAGAGGCTGATAGAGGTTTGGAAGAGGCCGAGACAGAGAAAGGCTTAGATGATGATGAAGAGATGAACCATAGTGTCTTCCGAGATTCGGAAAAGACTGCACCAAACGTCTTTCGAGGCTGAGAAGAGGTCGCCCCAGGAAAAACCCGAAGGAGAGTGGAAGAGAACGAAGAGGATCGATACCTCTTCAAGAAGGGGGTTATGAGAGAAGGGGTCTTCTCATCAGATGCAGACATATGGAGCCTTTTCGTTGATGGCTCTTCTTGTGACAGTGGAAGCTGCGTGGGGCTAGTACTCTCGGATCCAGATGGTGCCAACATTGAATACGCCTTGAGATTCAACTTCCAAGCCTCTAATAACGAGTCTGAGTATGAGGCCATGATAGCAGGTCTCTTATTGGAAACAACTCTTCAAGTAAAGTGACTCCTACTCCATAGCGACTCAAGGTTAGTTGTCAATCAAGTGTTGGGGGTATACGAGGCCAAAGATGAAAGGATGGCCAAGTACTTGAAGAAGGTAAGAAGGTTATTGGAGTATTTTGAAGAAGCAAAGCTGAAGAGAGTGCCTCGGCTGAGCAATAACCACGCTGATGCATTGGCAAGGTTGGCCTCAGAAATGAAGATAGATTTGGGAAGGACCATTCCAATTGAGGTCTTAGGAAAAGCAAGCATCGAGAAGGACGAGGTATGTAGCCCTTGTCACAATGTGAACCTTGGAGACTCATGGATCGACCCGCTCGTCAGATACCTAAGAGACGGAGAGCTACCTGAGTCCAAGATGGAAAGGAGAAAGATGAGGTACAGGGCTGCCAAGTTCTCAATAGTAGGAGACAAACTGTACAAAAAGGGGTTTCTATTGCCTCTCCTCAGATGTGTGCATCCCATGGAAGTACCCCAGGTCTTACAGGAGGTTCATGAGGGTTCTTGCTCTAGACACATAGGGGGAAGACCCTTAGCCAAGAGGATCATCACTCAGGGATACTGGTGGCCTACCTTGTCTAAGGACGCTGCAGACTATGTGAAGAGGTGCGACAAATGTCAAAGGTTCGCCACTATCCCTCATCAACCTCATCAGCCTATGACGTCAATCTCTTCTCCATGGCCATTTGCGGTATGGGGAATTGACTTAATAGGACCTTTGCCAAGAGCTGTCAACAACTATAGATTCTTGATAGTTGCCATTGACTACTTTTCAAAGTGGGTGGAGGAAGAACCAATGATAACAATTACAGAGCAGAAGACCTTCCAGTTCATTTGGAAGAACATCATATGCAGATATGGCCTCCCGAACACTCTCATCTCTTACAATGGGACCCAGTTCAAGAACTCCTCCTTAGAAAAATATTGCCTAAGAGTGGGGATTAAACAGTTCTTCTCATCTCCTGGCCGACCTCAGGCAAATGGCCAGACCGAGGTCACTAACAGAACTATCTTGGACGAAATCAAGAAGAGGTTAGAAGATGCGAAGGGTAGATGGACAGAAGCGGTCTGCACAGTGTTATGAGCCTACATAACTACGGCAAGGACACCAACAGGAGAAACCCCATTCATGCTGGCACACGGCTCAGAGGCCGTCATACCAACGGAGGTAGGACTGCCGACTCATTGAATTCAGACCTACGACCCTGACAGCAATGGGGAGAAGAGAAGGCTAGACCTGGATCTCATCGAAGAAAGAAGGGAAGACGCAGAGGTCAGAAAATAGCCTACCAGCAGAGGGCAGCGAAATTCTACAACCAGAGGGTGAAGTCAAGACCCATTGTAGTGGGATACCTAGTGCTAAAGAAGACCCTACAAAAGGCAAACAAGCTACACCCAAACTGGCATGGCCCCTACAAAGTAACGAAAGAGGTTGTGCCTGGCACTTACAGGCTAGAAAACTTAGAAGGAGAACCTTTCACTAACCCATGGAATGATGACCATCTCAAGAGATATTACATATGATGTTGCATAGAATTTTATGTAAATGTACTATCTTACTAAGAAGAGGTTATTAATAAAGATCAGTTTCCATATCAGTTCTTGCTTCATTCTTAGATCAGAAATTTATTATGGGTATAACCTCTTAGGTGATGACCTCAGACCCTCATAACATCACTCTGTGGTGACGAGTTCTGAGCTCAGACACCTTAGCAGAGGACCTCAGACTCTTAACATCATTAATTTGGTGATTTATTATGGGGATAACCTCTTAGGTGACGACCTCAGACTCTCATAACATCACTCGGTGGTGATGAGGTCTGAGCTCAGACACCTTAGCAGAGGACCTCAGACTCTTAACATCATTAATTTGGTGATTTATTATGGGGATAACCTCTTAGGTGATGACCTCAGACCCTCATAACATCACTCGGTGGTGACGAGGTCTGAGCTCAGACACCTTAGCAGAGGACCTCAGACTCTTAACATCATTAATTTGGTGGATTATTATAGGGATAACCTCTTAGGTGACGACCTCAGACTCTCATAACATCACTCGGTGGTGACGAGGTCTGAGCTCAGACACCTTAGAAGAGGACCTCAGACTCTTAACATCATTAATTTGGTGATTTATTATTGGGATAACCTCTTAGGTGATGACCTCAGACCCTTATAACATCGCTCGATGGTGACGACGTCTGAGCTCAGACACCTTAGCAGAGGACCTCAGAATCTTAACATCATTAATTTGGTGACTTATTATGGGGATAACCTCTTAGGTGATGACCTCAGACCCTCATAACATCACTCGGTGGTGACGAGTTCTGAGCTCAGACACCTTAGCAGAGGACCTCAGACTCTTAACATCATTAACTTGGTGACTTATTATGGGGATAACCTCTTAGGTGATGACCTCAGACCCTCATAACATCACTCGATGGTGACGAGGTCTGAGCTCAGACACCTTAGCAGAGGACCTCAGACCCTTAACATCATTAATTTGGTTAAGTTGGTTATGAGGAGAGCATATTATAAAATGACTTCAGAGCCTAATAGCAATTCAGTAGTGAGATCAGAATTATTGACAATATAAACAAGAATACCACAACAAAATAAGAGAAGAGATTTCCATACAAAATAAGAGAAGAGATTGCCATTCAGAAAAAGGAAGAGAACATATAGCATTCAGAGGTGTTACAAATTACAAGTTCAGTTACAAGATACAGGTTAAAAATTACAAGTTACAAAATACAAATTTGCTACAAGTTAAATGTCTGAGGGGGGAGCATTAACAGTCTCGGCTGGGTTGACTTGATCAGCGTTGGTCACCTCGGCCACATCATCAGCAGGGTCAGTCCCTCCCAGAGTAACAGTCTCAGCAGGGGCAGCAGCCTCGTCTTCTACCTCTTGAAGAGCCTGTGCGAACTGAGGGTCGACAAAGTTGAGACCCATAAAATCAGAGGCCTTTAGAGTGCCAACCTCCTTCTCTCGGACTTCAGCCCATCTGGTAGTGTCTTTGATACCTCTTTCAAGATATTCAAAGCCAAAACCAATGAACTCGTCTGAACCTTTATATTTAGAAATTATTCTGGGAGTGGCATCCTCAAGGGCAGCTTTGACAGCCGTGCTGACCTTCTGTTGAAGAGCGTCATCTTTGGCCTTTAGGGCTTTGGCGTGAAGAGAGACATCTTTCTCCAAGCCCTTGACCTTATTCTCAGAGGTCTGTAGCTCTGACTTTAGACGGTCTACCTCGGCATTTAGGTCACTCTCAACCTTCTTGGTATCTTGCCCCTTCTGGATAAGGGGTAACTTCCTCATGGCCCAGTTCGATAGCTGATACATGGCAGTCACTCCCTGCACATTTAATGAAGAGGTTAAGTAGGAGAAAAGTCAAACGTTGTACTTATAAAAATTTGACAATGGAACAAATCATACCTGGACGGCACTGTGAAGGCCGAACTCAACCAGCAGGGAAGTGTCCATGGCTCTGTAAAAATGCTTGTCGGCCTCGGTCATTACAGAGGTGAGTGCGTCCATGGCCTGCCTGCTGTTGCCGACCATACTATCGGTCAACTTCAGCTGATCCAGACGAGCCGTCAGGATGTCGGCTGAAGAAATTGGAAGTGCAGCATCTGAGGCTTTCTTTTGCCTCACTGTCGGCCTCTGATCCTCAGAGGGGTGGGCTTCATGGGCCCTCTTCTTGGATTTGGATGTTGAGGGAGCTGGAGGAGGAGTGTTCAAACTAGTCTTATTTGCAAGCCTCGCCAAGCTCGAAGCTGCCATCTCCCACAGTTCGTCTGGGACACGTGGTGGTCGCTCTGCAAAAGTTAAAAGATAAGGGTTAGAAATCAGATATGAATGAGGTCAGAGGTTAGACTTGAAAAGAAAAATCCTTACCAAAGTCAATAAGGGGACTTCCACCCAGGCTCGTCCCCGAGAGAAACTGAGGGGTCAGCAAATGCTCGAACTTAACAAACAGGCCATGTGCCCCTTGGTCTTGCAGGGCCTTCACCTTTTTGATATTTTGAAGACTTAGACCAGGATCGACCCTTGCAGACATGGTGACCTTACCCCATCTGAGGGGTATCCTCGGCCCGAGAGTGGAAGAGGGAACAGATGAGCCGAATTCCCACGGCCCTGAGGCAAAAAAATATCGGGGTTTCCAATTGTGATTTGAGGTCTGAGTCACCTGGAGCATATTCTTCTCAGGCCTCCGAGCCACGAAATGATAGTAGCGCGGATGGTTTTTGGCCGAGGTTGGAACATAACAACCATCAAAGACCTAAACTGGGAGGTTAGAGTGGTGGACTGCCCTCCACAAGATAATGGCCCCTATAATGACTCTCCAGGCATTGGGAGAGAGCTGCGAGGGGGCCAAGTTGATAAAAGAGAGAATGGATCTGATGATGGGATGAATGGGAAGGCGAAAACCTAACTTGAACATCTGCTCGTACAAGCAAATTTATCCATATCGACCGTGATAGGCCCTCTCTTCCCTCAGAGGTCTCCTTAATTTTATAGAAGGACTGATGGAGTACAAGTATCTGAAGCACAGAAGATCAACCTCAGTGACTGTGCTCTCGAACTCGACCGCCTCAGAGATATCAACATCGCTTTCGATATCTTCATCATCATCATCAAGCTCAACATCGGCCGGAGCAGATGTAGATGTGTTACTAGGGAATCTCTGAGTGAACTCTTCCCCTGTGACGGCCGATAGGGGGATGGCATCAAGAATGGGTCGTACAGCCACACTCGGCTCAAGCACTTCAACCTCTAAAGAAGAGGCTGAGGTGCTGGACCCATTATGGGATGAAGCTCGACTGGATACAGGGTCCTGATCAGGCCGACGTGTGAAATCCATAGCTTCTTGGAAAGAGTCCACTGACATGGGGTCTGAGGTAGAAGCTTCAGACTCAGACATAGGAGTTGGATCAGCAGTCACCCCTGTATAATAGAAGTTCTCTGGGGGGTCAGGATATATAACGCTCAGAGGTGGTGGAAACAAGGGTCTAATAGGAAACTCTTGTGACCTATGAGCTTCCTCTTGAGCTCTCTCTATCTGCCTAATTTTTTCTAGAGTCTTCTCTCTAAGAGAGGGGAAATCCTCAAAAAGATGGTATAAAGGTCTGAGCATCGGAGGATGACCCTAAACTTGGGAAAAACTCCTAAAACTACAAACACTATTGACTTGTAAAATAAAGGGGTTTAATGATCAAACTTAGAAGTTTCAAGAAAACACAGTTCGTCGGAGTTAATGGAGCTCGCCGAAAAACTTAAAAGGTCGCCAAAAAACTCAAAAACACGCCGAAAAATGCAAACCAAATATAAGAAACAGAGGAAATGAAAGGGAGAAGATACCTGGAAGTGGAACGATGAGGGAAAGTGAGGAAAAATCGCAAGAAAACCAGGGGAAATCCTCTGCAGAAGGGCGTTGAGTGGAGGAGCTTAGAGAGAGAAAATCGCAAGAACTTTGCGTGCACAGGAGAGGAAATGAAGAAGAAAGAGAAGAAGGGTTTAAACACTTAAATACTTGGGCACGTTTCCTAAGGCCAATCATTGACTTGGAAAATCCAAAGGACGGCTGACAGCACACACCAGCGAGGCACGTACGCTCTAGCGTGGACATGTGTCACACAGGTATTAGCTAAGGACGGATGGGCCTCGGAGGTTTAGTGATCCCCTAGCCACTTGCTCTCGCACATGACTAAGGGCTGGGGGGTGATTGATATGCCCCAAGTGTAACCTCGACCCAGAGACACCTATGCCCAAGTGTAACCTCGACCCAGAGTCACCAACCTCGGCCGAAATGATATGGCCGAGATGTTGATCAACCCTAGATAAGCCATGGGCCCACGATATCATCCCTCGGCCTTAGTAAGGTCGGCCCAGGCCGACCCTTCCAACTACATATTTAATGGACGCTACGCACATCGCAGGCATCAACATCATCCACTTATACCTGGGTATGGCAACCTCGGCCGATAGTAGGTCGAGGTGACAAGGAGCCTTGGTAACCTTCATAAAACCAGTCTAACCTCGGCTTGGGCCAAGGTGATAAGAAGATTTAGTAATCATCAGCACGCTATATGTCCAACCTCGGCTGGGGCCGACACCAGCATAATGTCTCGGCTTAGACCAGGCCGAGACTCCCTATGACACATCTCGAATTGAACGAACATCAAGCCTTTACAGCTCGGCCTCTCCCAGACCGAGGTCATCCACCAATATGGTGGCAGAGCATCTGTTGACATTTGGATAAGGACACATGGGCACAAATCAGTTGTAACAAGATTATTCTCCACACATGGGGAGAATATTTCATCATCATTCCTTACAGGTGACAGTGACAGATGGCACTCTCACATTGGTGAGGATATCACACTCATGCTCATTGCATGCATGGGGGGGTACACTACACCCCCTTGGTACTATATATAGGGGTCATCCCCTACCTTGCAAAAGGATCCCATCTATTCAAACCTAGCTAAAACTCTGTCCAAATATACAATAGAGAGAGAAAGCTTGAGAGAATTGTATCCATGGCCATTAGTGCCTTTATTCAGTGATATTACTCACACACTCACAATGGACGTAGGCCAGATTGGCTGAACCACTTATATTCCGGTGTCGATTCCTCTTATCCTCATCTCATTCTCTTATCTCTTTATATAGCTGTGTTGCCATTGTTATTCATATATTGAGCTTGGAAACACCTTATCTGGTGGTGCAGATTCTTAGCATCATCAGTATTAGCATACTCCACTATACAGATGAGTGTGATTTTCACTAGAAAAGAGGATCCAATGGCTTGATATATACAACTCTCAATATTTCTCCCTCTACTACAAGTGAGACAGAGTTCAGGTAGAATTTTCAATTTCTGGATCCTTTCTTCTAGGGAAGAAGATGAATATTGATAGTGCTTGGGGTGCACAATGCACCCCCAAGCATGCATGGAGCGTGTCCTTGACGAATTATCCAATGAGGAGTATACACCTGTCTTGAGAACAAGCATATAATGATGATGCAAATATTCCCCCCACATGCTCCTATGATATTGTAATAACTTCCTATCCATGTGGGCTGGTCACGCTAGAAATCTGTGTCACACGTGGCTGTAGGTCATCTTGGGGGGTCTCGGCCTGGCAGAGGATGACACTTGTAATATACTATTTGTGCAACTGATGAGTACGACTAAAGTGTAGTCTCGTCTGTGTGAAGGTGCCAGAATAAGACAAGACTTATGAGGGGCCATTGGGCCAATTAATGGGTCTCAGCTATCTGAAGATGCCAGGATGAGACAAGACTTGTGAAGGGCTAATGGGCCAGTTGATGGGTCTCATCCTAGGATACTAGATGGGGCTAAGACTAATGATAGAGGATTACTGTAGGATGTCCCATAACGTCCGTTATGATTATTTATAAGGTTGACCTTGGCCGAGTGGGTCCCAGACTGGGATAAAGTTATACTTGGGTATATCAATCACCCTTATCCCTTAGACTTGGATGTGATTAGGAGGTTGAGGGTAATTTTTTTTTGAGGGAAGATGTTGACTGGACGTCCCTGATTGATGCCTGAGATGTCCTTTCAATGTCAGGTCTGAAATAATGGATAAGAGTTGTGGAGTATCACTTGGAATGCATCCTATGGTTTGGCATATTGTCCAAGAGTGGTGGATGTAGGCCTGCTTGGGGTGTTGTGACCTAATAATGAGTTCCTTGGATGTTGTGTTCCATTATTTCTAATATGTATTTTTTTTGAAACCCTTAACTTTCTCTTTCTTCTCCATTCAACTCGCGCGCAAAATCTCTCTCTCCACAGAAACCCACTTTTCTCCCCCTCTATCCTCCAATCAAGATTTTTTGGATAAATTTAGGGTTCAACCTATGTTCTTTAGGCATTTTCCTTCACCCGGTAACTTCCACCACCCATTTGCCTTAATTTTTTGCATTTTTTTTAGTGATTTTAAGCTTTTGCTGTTTTTCCGGCGAGATCTTGAGTTTTTCGGCAGACCTCTTAGGCGTCTTTAGGGCTGCTCTAGGAGATTTTAGGATAGGTTTAGGGTTGAGGATAGTGGTTATTGGCTTTTCCATTAATTTTCTTTTCTGTCTATAAGGGTCGCCAGAGCTACTCCGGTTGCCTTCTTCGGTGGCATTCAACCCACTGTTCTTGATCAAAACGATTCATTTCCCCTTTTGATCTTTAAGTCAATTTATGTCAAACTCTTTGAATGTTTAAGACTTTATATGAACTGGTCAATCAATTTCCCTATCTTAGGGTCATATTCTTAGAGAAATACATAAGGGTGAGGTTGAGGCCGAGGCTAGTAGGAAAGACGGGATTGACCTCACATAACCTATATTTACTGTTCCTTTAGCTATTATTCGTCCTCATATTATTGACATAAGTGAGGATTTAGTGAGTTCAATCTCATCTCAGAGTGAGGTCACCATTGACATCTCATCCTCAGTGGATTATAGCCCTTCTACTTCTAGGGTCTCTGATGAGACTGAATCCTGTGAACAAGCCATAAGGGTCCCTGCCTCTCGTACGATCGACTGAGGTGCTAATGGGTCTGGTGAGGCCAACCGATCTGTTGAGACTTCGGTCCCTGAGGGGTCGAACATTTCTATTGTGCAACTGCATATCCAATCAGCTGTTCCCATCTCATCCATGATCTAGGGGTAATTTCAGAGTAGGTTTTCTAGTGAAGTACCGACCGTTAAAGTTATCGACTCCGGAGATGAGGTCGAGAAAACACTTGACACATCCTATGCTTAAACTTTTTGCACTATAACTAACGTTGACATTCTATAGTGGAGGCACCTGTATGGGATATGATATGATATCACAATGAGGATCCCTGATCAGGCCGAGAGGGCGTTTGACGACATACCTAGTGAGATTTTTGTATATATAAAAATATTTAAGGTCAGCTTCTGCCTTACCATCCACCCTACTGTGCGGATGATCCTTTCCCGTATGGGTCTAGCCCCATCCCAGATTTCTCCCAATGCATGGAGGATTCTTCTCGGATTTATATCTTTATGGAAGTACTGCCATGTCACTGATCTTCCCATCGATGTTTTCAAGGCATGTTACAACATCTCCTGTACGAAAGCCCAAGTTGGATATTATCACTTTATAGCAAGGAAGCCGATAAAGAAGGTTGTTTTATCAACCAAACATCTAACCATCACTAGAAGTCGAGATTTTTTTCATCTCCGTTGGACGAGAATTTTCATCAAACCTCGTCTGATCCACCACAGAGCCGTGTGTCCCCTAAACACGGGGAAAAGCTTCCATACTTGACCTCAGGCCTAGCATAGACCATTGGGACAAGATATAATAACTCAAAGTTCAAGAGGACGATGGTGGGTTTGTTGAATTTGAGTAGCTCATGATCTCCAAAGTCCTGGCCGAGATGGGGTTAGGTGATGACCTCCTGACAAAAATATGTAAGTCTTTTCTTTCAATTGTAGTCTCGTCTTTAATTGATTCTTACTATAAGACTTGTGAATTTTAATTCTTACCTATATTGTCGTCTGTAGCTATGTTATTTCTGACATTATCCAATTTTTGTAGATCGACCGGATATTACTCCTGAAGCAATTTTGAATATGGTTGCCCCCAACATTTTAGCAATGCTAAACAAGTTCGAGAAGAAATTGGTTCCTCTACCCCCGATAAAGAAAACAACAATAAACGACTGAGGCAATCTCGAGGCTTCTAAGAAAAGGAAGGTGGTTGCAAAAGGCACTCTAATTCACCACCCCCAGAAAAAGAATAGGAAGGAAGTTCCGTGTAAGGGAGGATTGATATCGTTCGATGATGCTCTTACAACTCATCTCGCCCAACTGAAACTCAATGACGAGACTCTGATGGGTGATGCTCGAACGACATGGACTGGTGTTTCTTCCAAGGCGTTTGATAGGTTCTTTTTTGAAGGTGATGGATGCCTCTCGTCTTATTGATTTTAGTGTCTATAGGGCCACTCAGGTAATCATTTGTAACCTTTATTGTTTAACTTACCCATTTTCTTTGAAGTCTTGTCTCATATTAACTCATTTTCTTTAACTTTTCCCAGTCTTTTTTTACCCTCTCTCATCTTGGTGATTGGGTTGAGAAGAGGCTTCCCCTAATCCAAAAGGGGAAGGATGCTGAGAAAATGGAGAAAATCATGAGGGATGAGCTAGCTGCCGAAGATGTTAACCACCAGAAATCCATGGGTGTAGAACAACATAGGCATATGGATGATCTGAACAAGTTGAAGAAGGAGCATGCTGATTTCCTGAAGGAGCTGGCAGACAAGAGACAATCCAATATTGATGCAATGGTTTAGGTAGATTTGAATGAGGCTAAGGCATAAGCTGTGGTCGAGTTCAATTCCTCTAAGGAGTTTGAAGTGTATGATTTTTCTACCCTCAAAAGGGGGTGAAGACGACGTGCTGTTGGATCATCCTTAAACAAGCGGAGGTTGGGACTCTGTCCCCTGAACACTTTGAGGGTCTTGATCTTTTAGACCCCTCGCTCAGCACCGCTCTGGCCAATGTTGAAAATGTTGTGAGTATCCCAATTGAGATAACTAAGTAGCCCTTATTTGAGATGACTAACCTGGCTAAGGCTGAGACGATCGAAGGGAAGGTCAATGAAGATAGGGCCAAAACTGAACCAATAACAGATAATGTCGCCACCAACCAAGACGATGCTCCTCCATAAGAGACTCTTTGATTTTTCTTTCTACTATACTTATTGGGTGGTCGCCTGTGGCCTAACTTTCCCTTTCATCTTGTCTAATTTTTGAACAATGTTTGATGTTTGAACAATATTTGATAATCTGTACCATCGTCTGTACATCCTATCTACATTAACTTTGTGATGTGGTGAATGCAATTTTAGAACTTCTTACTATTAGCTGTTATGTCTCGTCGTCTTTTCCTCATTATGTCATATTTTCTTTCTTTATATCTATATAGCCATTAATGAACTTGATTTTTAATTGGATATCTAATCATAAATGAGCAACTTATTAATTTTCAAATTTGAGACACCATTTTACTCTCATCCTTAGCCGAGAGATAAATAACCAATTAATGATTTTTAAATTGGACATCACCAAATTAATGATGTTAATATCAAGTCTACTTTCATCCTTAGGTGAGATAAATAACCAACTTAATGATTTTGAAATTGGAAACCACCAAATTAATGATTTTTAAGGTAAGCATAATGAAATGATTTTAAGTAGGAGATCACCATATTAATGGTGTTCGTCAAATCTCGTCCCTTAGCCGAGAAGATTAATCAACTTAATGATTTTCAAATTGGAGATCACAAAATTAATGATGTTTAAAGCAACCATAACGAGATGATTTTAAATAAGAGATCACCAAATTAATGGTGTTAGTCCAATCTCGTCCTTAGCCGAGACGATTAATCAACTTAATGATTTTTAAATTGGAGGTCACCAAATTAATGATGTTTAAGGCAACCATAATGAAATGATTTTAAATAAGAGATCACCAAGTTAATGGTGTTAGTCCATTTTTTCTTTATCGAAGAGGGACGGAACCCCCACACATATTATTGATAAAAAGAAAAAAAGCCTCTCTTATGGCACTACAAGCTCTAAATAAGGAAAACTTTTGGGGAGCCAATAACCAAAAGCAAACGGAAAATAAAATTAAGGTTTTATAATAACCCCATTACAAAAGCAATCAAGCATTTCTAATTCTAAAATAAAATAATTTAATTTTATCAAGCTTGTAGGCACCCCTGACCATACGCGACAAATCTGTAACATCTTCGTAATGTTTTTGACCGTTTAAGTTCACTCCCACATTCACTAGATAATCAGCTACCATATTTTATTCTCTAAAGAAACAAATCACTGAATAATTAATTCCTTTAAGGTCTTCAAAAATGGCATTCATTACCGTCTTGAGTCTCCAAGGAGGCCTCCAGTCTCGATTTATCAGCTTAGAAATAAATAAAGAGTTTGTCTCGAAGTCAATCTCATGAATATTCTTCTTCAAACATAGATTAATCCCAATTCTTAAACTGTTAAGTTACATAACAGAGTTAGAAGCAAAATTTACATTTTTAGCATACACAAATAACATCTCACCTTAATCATTTCGCACAATACCTCCCATACCTCCTCTTCCAGGATTTCCTTTGCTAGCCCCATCAATATTAAGCTTTAACCTGCCATTTTGAGGAAAATTCCAATTGACTTTATAATATTTAAGAAAGTTAGCTTTAAAATTCAGACCAAAAGTCTCTTTCCAACCTTGAGAAAACGATGAAACTGCTCCCTCTAGAGATTAATTCTTGCAAATGTTTGATATCAAATGAATAATTTGATTCTTAATAAATTGAATATTGACTTTGGAACCCTCAAATAAAGCTTTATTCCTTGCCTTCCAAATTTCCCATATCACACCAAGAGGAATAGCTTTACATAAAAAAATTTCTGCTTCATTCGAACCTGCTAGAATCCGCCAGCTAAGAAGAATTGAGGACATATTGTTTCTATCAAGTTTTATACCCATAATATTCGAAAAATAATCCCAAATCTGACTGGAAATATAGCAGGATATGAATAAATGAGATGATGTTTCCTCACTATAGCTGGATAGATGACATCTAGAGGCCACACGCACACCAAGGTTTATAACATTATCATCTGTAGCAATACATTTATGAAGAATTCTCCTCACTGTTATGGAAATCTTTTTTGGTATATTATTATCCCAAATATTACAATGAACTTGAGAAGCTAGATAATGAACTCTTAAACTTTCATAAGCAGACAATAGTGAGAACCGACCTGAGCTTTATAACTTCCAAACAATCTCATTATTAACTGTATCAATCTGCTCTAAACATTCATCCTCAATTTTCTTCATTTGTCTCCATAAGTGAGATCCACCCGTAATGCATCAGACCATATTCTTATAACTATTTTCACAGTATGACGCCCATAAAGAATCTTCAGATTTTAATTTCCAGAACATTTTCATATTCGAAGCTTTTGAAATAGTACCAAAATCTTTAAATCCCATATCACCTTAATTCTGATCTTTACCCAGCTCAGACCAGTTTTTCCATTGAAATTTCCAGCCTACATCTTCATTTCCACCCCAGAAGAACTTGTTCAACATCACATGGACTTTCTTGATCACAACCTTTGGAGGATTTATTGAGGCTAGAAGAAATAACGGGATTGAAGATAAGACATGTTTGCAAAGAATGAATCTACCCCCAATTGAAAGGAGTTTTGATTTCCAACCTGAAATTTTTCTTCTCAGTGATAAAATTAAAGTCTCATAATATTGAACTTGTTCCTTCCTTTAAAAAGAGGACATTCCAAGTATTTAATTAGGAGAACTTTATATTTCAGCCCTAAAATATCAACAACTTTTGATTTAAAGCTTGGAGGCTACTTAGAGTCAACTGTAAAAGATCTTTTTCAAAAGTTAATTTCTGGCCAGAAGCCCTCTCATAGTCCTGACAAAATTCCATGAGCTTCTTCAAACTTCTTTTGTCACCTCTACTAAAAATAATTACATCATCTGCAAAAGCCAAATGGGCAACAAGAGGACAACCACTAGTTAGGTAAAAAATATTAATCAAATGATTCGCCATCAATCCATCCAGTCCTCTACTGAAATATTTAGCTACGATAATAAATAGACTAGGAGAAATAGGGTCCCCTTGTCGAATGCCCCTATTAGATTTAATGAATCCATTCACTTTACCATTAATCATAATAGAGAACAAATACATCTCCATATAAAAGTCAATGAATCTTTCCCCAAAGCCAAAACTTCTTAGAACTTTAATCAGGAACCCCCAGTGGACTCTCTCATATGCTTCTCCATGTCTAGTTTGATTATAACATTCCCTCCACGAATTTTCTTTCCCAAATTATGCACCAACTAATTGGTAAGAAAAATATTATCTTGAATGGATCTACCTTTAGTAAATCCACTTTGATTTTGAGAAATCACACCATTCCCCCCTCCCAATGTTATTAAGAACCCATGGACGAGAAGAGTCTCGCTCGGTTTCTTGTATCACCGAGAGTAAGTCAATGCTAATTCACCAAATAAATGATGTTGTTTAAATTGAGACAATTTTAACCATGCATTTAGATAATTCGTACAATAAAGATATGAGGTAACACCTGGAACTCTTTTGATACATGACTTTCAATCTTTAAAATACAAAGAGAGATTTACATAAACTGTATACACAAGAATAGTGATAATACTTTTTCAAATGGTCAGCATTCCATGGATTGAATAATGGTTCTCCCTCTAAATTCTTCAACCGATACGTCCTAGGGATGAACTCTTTAGTGACCCTGTATCAGGTGTAACTTGTTCGGCTTCTGCCAAACCATCTTTAGAACCAGGTAACCTCATATCTACCGGCTTAGTTTTAACTCTTTTGTTGTAGAACTTAACCATTCTCTATTGGTACGCTACTTATATCACCTCTGTATCTTCTATTCTCTCTTTAATTAGATATAAGTCTAGCCTTATCTCTGTGTTATTTGTCTCTAGATTATAGGTCTGGACTCTGTGGCAGGGCAAGCCAAGTTCAGTTGGTTTCTTCTAAACCATAAGCTATCATAAAGGGGTTCTCCTTTATCGGCGTCCTTTCTGTCGTCTTGTAAGCCCACAAGATGACATGCACCTCTTCTGTCCATGAGCCTTTGACGCCTTCTAGCCTTTTCTTGATCCTATATAGAAATTTTCTATTAGTGACCTCTGTCTGGCCATTTTATTGGGGTCGGCCTGGCACTGAGTAGAACTGTTTGATGCCGACCCTTCCAGGTAAGCCTCCAGGGACTTGTTCTTGAACTTCCTTTCATTGTCTGAGATCAAAGTGTGAGGTAGGACATAACTACAAATGATATTCCTCCAAATAAATTTGAACGTCTTCATCTCTATGACGGAGACCATGGCCTCAGCCTCTACCCATTTGGAAAAGTAGTCGGAAACCACTATTAAGTATTTGTAGTTGCATGCAGCTCTAGGCATAGGTACCACTAAGTCAATCTCCCACACTACGAATGGCCAAGGGGTTATGATGGACAATAGAGTTTATAGGACTGATGGGGGATGTAAGCGTATCTTTGGAACTTGTCACATTTTTTTACACGGTTGGTCTCATCCTTAGCATGGGTCGGCCACCAATAGCCTTCTGTCACTATTCACCTTACTAAAGACCGTCCCCTAATATGGATAAAGCGTGATCCCTCGTGCATGCCTTTTAAGATATGCTTCACCTTTGAGGGGTGGACACATCGTAGTAGTAGGAGGAGAAAACCCTTCTTATATAGAACATCTCCTATGATAGTGAATTTTGTTTCCCTATACCGTAATTTTTTCCTGTCGGCCTTTAATTCTGGGAGCTCCCTGTCTCTGATATATCTGATGAGAGGGTCTATCCAGGAAGGTCCAAGATTCAAATTCAAACAAAACTCAAGATTTTCATCGTCTACATCAATGCTCGGTTTGTGCATTATCTCAACTGGGACGGTTCTCCTGATTTCTGTTCTAGTGGCCGATGTTAATCTTGCTAGTTAAGATCGGGTATTTTAATTTCGAAGGACTCTTTTGACATTCACCTCTCTAATGTACATCCAAACCTTTTTCACCCTGGCCATGTATTTGGCCAACTTTTCATCCTTAATTTCATAAATCCCAAGATTTGGTTCACCACCAACTGGGGTCGCTGTGAACTTTAACGTAGCTCACATTCAATACCTTGGCCGAGGATAAGACTTACAATAAAAATTCATATTCAAATTCATTATTGGAGGCCTTAAAGTTAAACCTCAATGCATATTCAGTGTCAGTCCCATTCGGAGCCGACATTATGACCCTGTCCCATTCTCAAATCTAAGACTAGGTAATGTCGTGTTCCCGCTCTTCAAAAATTCTTTAACCAACTACGACAATACCAGATGTGACTTAACCCACATAAATGTGTTTTTGGCATTAACAAAGGAAGAATATTAGGATTCATACTATACAAAATGGGATTGAAGAAGATCCCGCCAAACTGAAAGCCATACTCAAAATGTCGACATGCCAAACAGAGAAAAATATCTGGGGATTCCTTGAAAAATTATAGTATATTAGTCGGTTCATCCGTAAGGATTCAACCAAAATTTGGAATGAAGCTTGCCAAGAATCCTTCGATCGAATTAAACAATACCTAACCCAACCTCTGGTACTCATGCCACCACAACTTGGTCTTCTTCTACTCCTATAATGATCGTAATAAACACCGCAGTTGGGGCTTTATTGGAGCAATACTTTGAAAAAACCAGCAAAGAAAGGGCCATCTGCTATGCCAGTCCCAAGTTGACTGGGTACAAAGTTAATTACGCTACCTTAGAAAAATCATGCTTCGCCCTTGTCTGGGTCACCCAAAAATAATGGTGCTATATACTTTCTTTTTCCATCAAACTTGTGTCTCGAATGGATCCTATCAAATACCTGCTCGAGAAACCTACCCTGTCTAGACGAATGTCCCGATGGTTGATGTTGCTAGCCAAATTTGATATTGTATATGTCACATAGCAAGCCATTAAAGTAAGATCCATCTACGATTACCTTCCTGACTATCCTATGGAAGAAGCCGATGTTTGGATTTCTGAGTTCTCGGATGAGAATGTCCTTTGTACCTCCCAAGTAGACCTCCAATGGAAAATATTCTTTGATGGCACTGCTAATAAGAAAGGATACAAAATTTGGATACTCTTAATTTCCCATGATTACTCTCACACTCCCTGTAGGATTGTAGTGTGACTCGGGTCTGGTAAGATACTGAAAGGGGTGAGGCATGACCCAGTTCAAAGAACTATGCCTTCAAGGTTTTCAAGAACTTCTAGAGCAGCACCTGGTAAAACCTTCTCCTTTTGATAAAAATGTAACCAAAGCAAGAACTACTTCCTGCAAGAAGATGAAATTCGCAATAATAATAGTTGCTTTTCTCAAGAGGATCTCCTGAGAATAATGGCTCTTACTGTGGGAGTGAAGAAACTAAAACTCAACACTTAGAGAGAGAGAGCATGGATAGAATCCTAGGTGCTCTGATATGATTTTGACATAGTAACGGTATGATTTGAGTTTCTGATTATGACTTGACTTTGCCTAGGGGCCCTATTTATACTTGGGCACTAGGACCGAGTTGGCACGTTTGGGCACCAAAACCGAGGGGGTTTGTGAGGGATAAGGTCTGCAATGTACCATTTGTCCTTACCTATGTGCAATCTCCTGTCCCTGGTTCAAAACAAAGTCAAAAAATAAAATATGTCTGCGCTTGCAGACAAAATATCTAATTTGGTAAATATCTTTTGAAATGGTAACTTATTGTACAAACATTATAAGCTTGAGGAGGTTCTCAAGGACCACCTCCTCTAAAATATTTTACAAACTTGAGAAGGATCTCAAAGACCTCCTCCTCTAAAATCCTTAATAAAATTAAGGGGAGGCCTCAAGGACCACCTCCTCTAAAATATTTTATAAACTATAGGGGAGGTCTCAAGGACCACCTCCTCTAAAATCGTTTTTATAAACTTTTATTTCTTGTGAGCAACCTCTTCATTGTTCACTTAGTATTCTCTAAATATTAAATTATTAAGTTGTTGAGTTTTCTCAACAAACCTTGTACCTTGGCCACCAAGACAAAACTCCCAGGAGATACCAACTTGCCTTTTTGATCCCTGTTTGCTCAACTAGGCTACCTATAAAAGAAAGTAACATATAAATACTTTAATATATAGTTGAGTAACAAATCTTATGGAGGAGGTCACTCTAGGTGGATCTCCTTCTCCACTAGTTCTTTTAAGTTAATCATTTTGACTTTTGGAGACGAGAAGCTCCTCATGGTGGGCCTCCTTGCCCAAATTTCCTTTCTATGTTCTTTTGAGATTTTTGGGACGAGGAGCCATTCATGTTGGGCCTCCTCACCCAAACTTCATTTCTGTGTTCTTTTGATTATTTTGGGATGGGTATACCTTCATGGTGGGCCTCCTCTCCCAAACTTCATTTATGTGATTTCTGAGCTTTTTTGGGACGAGGTTCCCCTCTTGGTGAGCCTCCTCACCCAAACTTCACTTCTGCGATTTTTGAGATTTTTGGGACGAGGTTCCCCTCATGGTGGGACTCCTCGCCCAAAATTTACTTATGTAATTTATGAGCTTTTTGGGACGAGGAGACCTTATTTGTGAGCCTCCTCGCCCAAACCTTACTTCTGTGATTTACGAGTTTTTTGGGAAGAGGAGCCCCTCATGGCGGGTCTCCTCGCCCAAACTTTACTTCTGTATTATTTGAGAAATTAGGTATGAGGAGATCCTTGTGGAGTCCCTCCTCGCCCAACTAAGTCTTCATTTGTCATGTCTAGGTCACTCTTTGTGTGTGTGTGTGTGGGGGGGGGGGGGGGGGGGGTTGTTCGTGTTGAGGCCCCCTCTCCATATGGGCATGCTCGCCTAATTGTTTGGGTAATTGAGTGTGCACCCCTCTACATTATTCCGCTCGTATAAAAATATGTGTGTTGGGTATCCCAAAGGTTTTTGTACACAATGATTCACTATTTCTTAGAATAGAACAGTCTAACTAAATCCCATGATGACACCGTCGCATTAAATAGGCCTGTCACATCAGCCCAAATTTATGGTCTCGAGGTAATACATGTCAAATGGGGAACACTCATCTCATCATTAGGGAAATTATCTGCTCTTTTTTTTATTGGTAGGGCGCGGGTGGCTTAATTGGGTATAAAATTACTTTTTGAACTTTGATTTCTTTTTTACCTTAGCACTACTTTCAAACTTGAGTTCTTTAGAGAGAGAGAGAAAAGAAGTTCAGAGAGCCTCTATAGCCATCGTTACTTTTTCAATCTTTTACCACCATAAATGGCCTATTCCTTCCCTCAAAAAGCTGTTTCAACTATTGCCACCACTAACGAGGTGCTAGTGGGCGTGGTGTCCATTTTCGTCACCGTCTCGACGCTTTTGGCCACCGGAGCCACCACTATTACTTCCATCATTTTGGATTCTGCCTCTCATCCTTTTGGAGGTTTGTTGATTAGGCATAAATTCTTCCCAATTTATCCCTTAATTTAGTTACTTTCAGCACCTCGAACAACGTAATCGATTTGACTTTATCTCATAATCTTGCTACTGACTTATCCTAACGAGTACACTGAGTTTCTGGTATTTCGTACTAATTTTGCAGGTATTTAATGTCAAAAAAGAAAGAAAGAAACCGGTAGAACGAAAAAGAAAAGAAGGAAAGTCAAAAGGGCAAAAGTGTAATTTCTACCTAGAATTCGGATGAGGCACCTGAAGAGAAGTTGAAGATATCACATTCATGAGAACATAAGAAGAAACGCCACCTCAATCGGAGTCCCGGAACAAAAGTTATGAGTAGTCAAAGTTGGAGAAAAAAGTCAAAGAGGCGGACCAGTCCGTAGTGCATATTCCAGAGAAACCCGGACCGAAAGCAAATCGAAGAGGGAGGAAAAATAAACGAATCGGTCCGGCTATCGAGTTTTTATTTCTTATCCTTCTCTAATGGGGAGTCCTAGTGCAGCTAAAACTCCTGAGACTTTGTAAGGTATATATACCCAAGTATTATCATTTTTTAGGACGGAGAATTAGTATAATTTTCCATTAAATCTGTAAAACCCTAGTTTGAAGGTAGATTCCAATTTTAATTCCAAGAGTGAAGATTATTCAGATTTCTGCGATTACAAGTGTTCTTAATTGCTGCTTTTACTGCTTTGGTAAGATTAGGAGTTAATGTTCTTTATTCCAATTCCTTTCTACATCATTCTACAAATTTTCCTTAGTTTAATCATGGTTTTTTGCAATTTAAAGATTGTTTTCATTACTTTCATCATGCTAGGCTAGATTTTCTAAGGTCGGGATACATAAACCCTGCCTGATGTGATAGTTGTATGTGTATAACATTAATCATCTGAATTTAGTGATTTATTATGACCGTATTGCATAGGAACACGACAATTGTAGATCTTTGGATCTCGTTTGCTTCCGGGTAATCGGGATGCTTTAGAATGCAATTCGAGTGTAACTATCGTAATACTGATTTACTCGTCCTATGATTAAGTATGGTGCGGGCTTGAACCTCATATATGTAATGCTTGGGAGTACTAAATTCTGGGTCAAATTAATCATTTAAATTTATGATTAGTGTTTTACATGCAATACACTAGGGTTGGGGGATTGTATTCCCGTCCTGTTTTTCTCATCATATAGTTTAAAGTTTGAAATAATTCTTCATTAGTATTTTAGGTAATTTAGTATAATTGCACCTTTTCATAATTTCATAATTGCATCTAGTATGGTCATTCCACAAACCAAATCAATTTTCTTTTTTCTTTAGAGTCAGAGTGAGGACTTCCTTATTTATCTAACGTCGTCACAACTATGTTGTCCTATTTCCCTGTGGATACGATCCGACTTATCGGGTTTATTACTAACGCGGCAGGCTTGCACTTGAGCCTAGAGTGAACGCACATTAGAGACACTTTTTGAGTCGCGTTAAGTTTTTGGCGCCGTTGCCGGGGAGTTAGGTAGACTTAGGATTAGATCGAGTCAATCTAAAACTTTGACAAAAAATTTCCCAAAAATATAAAAAGATATAAAAATTTCAAAAAGCACAAAAAGATCCATCACCATCTCTCATAAGCTATTAATGCAAAATTCTGAACTCACTCCCACGCCCCATAATACTCCAACCAGTATTCACGAAAATCTAATCGTTGAGTACTACCCCGATAGCCCTCACACTCCTAACGCCCCACAGTTCTGGATTCCACCTCCCACACCATCACACTCAATCTCAAACAAAACTCCGTTTTCCTTCTTAGGATACACCTTCGAGCACACTTCGAGCACACCAAGTGAGGATACCGAGTCTTTAAAAGAGAGAGAGAGAAATGTCACAACACAGTAGAGCAGCCGCCAGTGCGGAAGAGGCCCCATACCGCCCACTGAGAGAAATCTTATATCCCGAGTGCACTGTCACTTCGGGATGCATTATACTCCCGTTTAATGCCGGACAATTTTGTTTTAAAAACGGGATGATCCAGATGTTACCCAATTACCATGGTATAGATTCTGAAAAGCCATATCTTCACATTAGTGAATTTGAGGATTTGTGCGATACTCTTAATGATCAAATATGCACACAAGAGATCATCCACCTCAAACTCTTCCCTTTTTCGCTAAAAGATAAAGCTAATACCTGGCTATGGTCCTTACCTCCAAGCTCGATTCCATATTGGAACGAGCTGCAATCTAGATTTCTCAAGAAATTCTTCCCACCACATCGAACAATCTCCATAAAGGCTCAAATTCAAGCATTCAGACAATCAGAAAATGAGCCATTTCATCGATGTTACGAGCGTTTCAATGAGTTAGTTACTTCATGCCCCCATCATGGATTTGATACAGCGCAAATCATTTCCTTTCTCTATAATGGGTTGAATCTTAACTCTAAGCAACTCGTTGAGACCATGGGTAGTGGTCCGTTTGTCGACTTAGATGCCCACGATGCTGAGCTTCACCTGAGGTATGTCACCGAGACTACCCAATACTGGGATACATCTGATCCTAATGCTCAAAATCGAAATCGTCAAGTGACCACCACTCCAGCGGCGTCCGAGCTATTTCACATAGATAAGAATTCTATGATGGACAGTCGATTAGATACGCTTGAGAAAGGATTTCGAGACCTATGTGAGGTATATGGAATAGGACCAATTGGATCCATACCAAACCCCATCGAGAAGGTGTGTGTGATTTGTGAGGCGGGTCATTCAACTGAGGAATGCCCGACCATACCCGCCTACAAAGTGATGCTTCAGGTGCAAGTTAGTGGTATAGGAGGATTTAAGGGTAATTTCGGTGCACCGCACGGGAATTCTTACAACCCTTCATGATAAAACCATCCTAGTTTTAGCTATGGGCAACAACATGCTGCGATGAACCCCACTTCCCATGTTTCCCCTCCTCCACCACAACACTTTCAACAAGATCCACACATGCAAGGACATGTGCAAGCACCACCACCTCAAGGATCATATATCCAGCCACTGCGGAGAACTCTCGAGGATATTATGAATCAATTTATCACTATCCAGATTACAACCAACGCTAGATATGATCCTCCTGATTAGCGATATAAATACAAGTCTGTCAAAGATACAATCTTCATTGAGTGTTCAAGAGAAGGGAAAGTTTCTTGCCTAGGGCCAAAGACCTCCCCAAGGTCAAACTAGTGTTAGCTCCACCTCTACTGAACATCAGGTGCAATGTCAAGCTGTGACCACTCTTCATAGTGGGATAGTCATTGATTTATCACCTCCCCCACACGACATAACGAAAGACAAGGAGATTTCGCCTCGCATGAAAGAGGTCGAAGATGTCCCCTTGAATGAGAATGACAAAGAAGACACT
Organism: Sambucus nigra; assembly: GCA_949130495.1. Taxonomy (NCBI): domain Eukaryota; kingdom Viridiplantae; phylum Streptophyta; class Magnoliopsida; order Dipsacales; family Adoxaceae; genus Sambucus; species Sambucus nigra. The sequence continues at coordinate 689,087,685 of OX422207.1, read as the reverse complement.
AGTGAACCCGAGGTAGTAGTGAAACCACCCTCCGCGGCACCATTTCCTTAAAGGTTAATTCCTTCCCATGAAGGAAACCCACGTGAGGACGTGCTAGATGTGCTAAAGCAAGTAAAGCTGAATTTACCTTTCCTCGATGCCATTAAGCAAATTTCATCTTATACAAAAGTGATCAAAGACTTGTTGACGGTAAAGAGAAAGATGAAGGTAAAGAAAAATATTTTTCTAGCACAGAACGTGAGCTCTATTCTACTTAACGATCTCCCGCCTAAATTCAAAGATCCCGGTGCACTCACCATTTCCTGCATCATTGGAGAAAATAAAATTAAAAAAGCCTTACTTGATTTGGGAGCAAGTGTCAATATCCTCCCTTACTCCATTTATAGGCAACTTGATTTGGGCGACCTCATGCCCACAAGAATCACTATCCAATTAACGGATCGAACTGTGAAGATCCAAAGAGGTGTAGTTGAGTACGTGATTGTCCAAGTTGACACTTTCTACTTCCCAATAGATTTTGTCATTTGGGACACGAAGCCTTCTTTCGCCTCAAGAAATCATGTTCCCATCATTCTCGGGCGCCCATTTTTAGATACGGCTAACACTATCTCAACACTAGGAATGGGCAAATGCAACTCACTTTTGGGAACATGACCTTAGAGACCAACATCTTCCACATAGCCCAACATACGGAGGAATAAGATGATCTTCACGCGGTGAGCTTCATAGATGAGATAGTAGAGGAGTACTTTGAGGAGAAATATTGTGGAGACGCCTTAGGGTCCTGTTTAGTGTCGATCCATGAGAGTGAGGGAACGTACACCGCATTCGAGAGGGAGGTTGAGGAGTTGAGAGAATTACTTGATGAGAGAGCATGGACGAGGACGCGAAAGATGTTAGTTGGGTTTCTAGATTCGAGGAGTTACCTCCGAGGGATACACGTATGGTTCCCTCCAACGAAAATTTTCCAGCCCTTGAATTGAAGAAAATTCCCTCCCATATTAAGTATGCATACCTAGGAGAGGATGAGACATTTCCCGTTGTTGTCTTCTCTAGCCTAGACAAAGAGCAGGAGGGTAAATTGTTAAAAATTCTTAGAAAGCACCAAAGTGCTTTTGGTTGGTGCATTGCTGATTTGAAGGGGACCAGTCCTTTGATTTGCACTCACAAGATCCATCTTGAAGAGGATGTCAAGCCCTCAAGAGAAATGCAAAGAAGGCTAAATCGCAATATGAAAGAAGTAGTGAGAACCAAAATTATCAAGTTATTGGATGCCGAGATTATCTACCAAATCTCGAATAGAAAGTGGGTGAGACCTATTCAAGTTGTTCCGAAGAAGTCGGGCATGACAATGATTGAGAATGCAAAGGGAGAGCTAGTTCCCCAACGTACCTGTAACAACCCGCGTAAATTTTAGGCTATTTTAATTAATTTCTGGAAAATGGAGGAAAATAAAGTTTTTGATAAAATTATTTTTATTGCTCAAATATGTTGAATATTATTTTTAAAGGCGAGAATTTCAAACGGTTTCGAAATCGGAGTTAAAACGGATTTTAAAATGATTTTTAAATGTTTTTAACTCTTGGAGTTGTTTTGACTTCCAACTCTTCATTTCTTTGCCTTATTTAAAGGAGTCTTTTGGCTTTTAACTCTTTATTTATTTTCACTATAAAAGGAAGTCGTGAGCAAGACTTTTAACCTACTTTTGGCACAAATTTTGGCAGCAAATATATTTTATATTCCTCTTCTTTTTATATACACATTGGCCCTTGAGATTTGTGAGTTCCAACCTTAGATTATAGGTGTTCTTTGGGCTATTTTGTTGGAGGTTGTTGGAGGAGCTTTTGTAGATCTTTTTTGTTGATCTTGAGGATGTGATCATTGGTTTCTCATCATGGTTTGAGGTATGGGGTTTTACACAATATGATCCTTAAATCTCGCGAGTGTCATTCTCATTGAATTCTTATTTAATTGAACTCATATTTGAATTGATAAATTCATTGAAATCTGGAAAATAATTGTTGAAATTATTTTGATTCATGTGGATCATTATATTGTTGATGAGCACGTTTTCATGAGATTTTAATATGGCACGGATGTTGGGCACCCGCCAAAATTCCTGTTTCCCGGGCTATGGCTTGATAAAGCATATACGGATGTGGTGAGGCCTGGTGACCCGGTTAAAGTGTTGTTGAGAAATTATATTGATAAATGCTTTGAGATTTGCATTTTGATTTGAATATTCGTACTCGTGTTGTTACGTTTTATTCAATGCTAATCCATATTTGTTGAGCATCTTTCCTGTCGTATTGTGTACTTCCCCATATTTTCTTTTAGTGGCAGGTTACCGCGGATTTTGGGGCGCTATGGACCAATTGGGATTATTTTAGCGAGTATTATTTGGGAAGAATTTTTAATACAATTTGGAAGATTTGTATTAATTATTTCATTGATGTATAGAGCATTTTTATTCGAGTTAGATAGTTGTGATTTTAATTCGAGAGATTTGTTGTAATTGAAGAGATTGAGATTAGTGGATTTATATTATTGTGGGTTTATTTAGATGCTCTATACCTTGTTACTTGTGAATTTAGTTTAGTTTTATTGCATTAGCGCTTCGTTCGCTCTCTCCGGGCGGGCGGGGTTGTTACAAATGGTATCAGAGCTTAGGTATACGGCAACCCTCGTGGCTTGGTTTTGGGTTCATTGCGTGGTTAGCAATTTTTGGAGATAGAAAATTTTAGGTGATATACGTGATAAGTTTAGAGATTAGATGTGAGGAATTTATTTTTGGAGACGAAATTATTTTTGGAGATGTTAGCCTGATTTTTGAGAGTTAGGCATTCGGCGAATTTCGAGGGCGAAATTCCATTGTTAGTGGGGAAGTGTAACAACCCGCGTAAATTTTGGGCTATTTTAATTAATTTCTGGAAAATGGAGGAAAATAAAGTTTTTGATAAAATTATTTTTATTGCTCAAATATGTTGAATATTATTTTTAAAGGCGATAATTTCAAACGGTTTCGAAATCGGAGTTAAAACGGATTTTAAATTTTTTTTTAAATGTTTTTAACTCTTGGAGTTGTTTTGACTTCCAACTCTTCATTTCTTTGCCTTATTTAAAGGAGTCTTTTGGCTTTTAACTCTTTATTTGTTTGCACTATAAAAGGAAGTCGTGGGCAAGCCTTTTAACCTACTTTTGGCACAAATTTTGGCAGCAAATATAATTTATATTCCTCTTCTTTTTATATACACATTGGCCCTTGAGATTTGTGAGTTCCAACCTTAGATTATAGGTGTTCTTTGGGCTATTTTGTTGGAGGTTGTTGGAGGAGCTTTTGTAGATCTTTTGTGTTGATCTTGAGGATGTGATCATTGGTTTCTCATCATGGTTTGAGGTATGGGGTTTTACACAATATGCTCCTTAAATCTCGCGAGTGTCATTCTCATTGAATTCTTATTTAATTGAACTCATATTTGAATTGATAAATTCATTGAAATCTGGAAAATAATTGTTGAAATCATTTTGATTCATGTGGTATCATTATATTGTTGATGAGCACGTTGTCATGAGATTTTCATATGGCACGGATGTTGGGCACCCGCCAAAATTCCTGTTTCCTGGGCTATGGCTTGATAAAGCATATACGGATGTGGTGAGGCCTGGTGACCCGGTTAAAGTGTTGTTGAGAAATTATATTGATAAATGCTTTGAGATTTGCATTTTGATTTGAATATTCGTACTCGTGTTGTTACGTTTTATTCAATGCTAATCCATATTTGTTGAGCATCTTTCCTGTCGTATTGTGTACTTCCCCATATTTTCTTTTAGTGGCAGGTTAGCGCGGATTTTGGGGCGCTATGGACCAATTGGGATTATTTTTGCGAGTATTATTTGGGAAGAATTTTTAATACAATTTGGAAGATTTGTATTAATTATTTCATTGATGTATAGAGCATTTTTATTCGAGTTAGATAGTTGTGATTTTAATTCGAGAGATTTGTTGTAATTGAAGAGATTGAGATTAGTGGATTTATATTATTGTGGGTTTATTTAGATGCTCTATACCTTGTTACTTGTGGATTTAGTTTAGTTTTATCGCATTAGCGCTCCGTTCGCTCTCTCCAGGCGGGCGGGGTTGTTACAAATGGTATCAGAGCTTAGGTATACGGCAACCCTCGTGGCTTGGTTATGGGTTCATTGCGTGGTTAGCAATTTTTGGAGTTAAAAAATTTTAGGTGATATACGTGATAAGTTTAGAGATTAGATGTGAGGAATTTATTTTTGGAGACGAAATTATTTTTGGAGATGTTAGCCTGATTTTTGAGAGTTAGGCATTCGACGAATTTCGAGGGCGAAATTCCATTGTTAGTGGGGAAGTGTAACAACCCGCGTACATTTTGGGCTATTTTAATTAATTTCTGGAAAATGGAGGAAAATAAAGTTTTTGATAAAATTATTTTTATTGCTCAAATATGTTGAATATTATTTTTAAAGGCGAGAATTTCAAACGGTTTTGAAATCGGAGTTAAAATGGATTTTAAAATGATTTTTAAATGTTTTTAACTCTTGGAGTTGTTTTGACTTCCAACTCTTCATTTCTTTGCCTTATTTAAAGGAGTCTTTTGGCTTCTAACTCTTCATTTATTTGCACTATAAAAGGAAGTCGTGGGCAAGCCTTTTAACCTACTTTTGGCACAAATTTTGGCAGCAAATATATTTTATATTCCTCTTCTTTTTATATACACATTGGCCCTTGAGATTTGTGAGTTCCAACCTTAGATTATAGGTGTTCTTTGGGCTATTTTGTTGGAGGTTGTTGGAGGAGCTTTTGTAGATCTTTTGTGTTGATCTTGAGGATGTGATCATTGGTTTCTCATCATGGTTTGAGGTATGGGGTTTTACACAATATGCTCCTTAAATCTCGCGAGTGTCATTCTCATTGAATTCTTATTTAATTGAACTCATATTTGAATTGATAAATTCATTGAAATCTGGAAAATAATTGTTGAAATTATTTTGATTCATGTGGTATCATTATATTGTTGATGAGCACGTTGTCATGAGATTTTAATATGGCACGGATGTTGGGCACCCGCCAAAATTCCTGTTTCCCGGGCTATGGCTTGATAAAGCATATACGGATGTGGTGAGGCCTGGTGACCCGGTTAAAGTGTTATTGAGAAATTATATTGATAAATGCTTTGAGATTTGCATTTTGATTTGAATATTCGTACTCGTGTTGTTACGTTTTATTCAATGCTAATCCATATTTGTTGAGCATCTTTCCTGTCGTATTGTGTACTTCCCCATATTTTCTTTTAGTGGCAGGTTACAGCGGATTTTGGGGCGCTATGGACCAATTGGGATTATTTTAGAGAGTATTATTTGGGAAGAATTTTTAATACAATTTGGAAGATTTGTATTAATTATTTCATTGATGTATAGAGCATTTTTATTCGAGTTAGATAGTTGTGATTTTAATTCGAGAGATTTGTTGTAATTGAAGAGATTGAGATTAGTGGATTTATATTATTGTGGGTTTATTTAGATGCTCTATACCTTGTTACTTGTGGATTTAGTTTAGTTTTATCGCATTAGCGCTCCGTTCGCTCTCTCCGGGCGGGCGGGGTTGTTACAAATGGTATCAGAGCTTAGGTATACGACAACCCTCGTGGCTTGGTTTTGGGTTCATTGCGTGGTTAGTAATTTTTGGAGATAGAAAATTTTAGGTGATATACGTGATAAGTTTAGATATTAGATGTGAGGAATTTATTTTTGGAGACGAAATTATTTTTGGAGATGTTAGCCTGATTTTTGAGAGTTAGGCATTCGGCGAATTTCGAGGGCGAAATTCCATTGTTAGTGGGGAAGTGTAACAACCCGCGTAAATTTTGGGCTATTTTAATTAATTTCTGGAAAATGGAGGAAAATAAAGTTTTTGATAAAATTATTTTTATTGCTCAAATATGTTGAATATTATTTTTAAAGGCGAGAATTTCAAACGGTTTCGAAATCGGAGTTAAAACGGATTTTAAAATGATTTTTAAATGTTTTTAACTCTTGGAGTTGTTTTGACTTCCAACTCTTCATTTCTTTGCCTTATTTAAAGGAGTCTTTTGGCTTCTAACTCTTCATTTATTTGCACTATAAAAGGAAGTCGTGGGCAAGCCCTTTAACCGACTTTTGGCACAAATTTTGGCAGCAAATATAATTTATATTCCTCTTCTTTTTATATACACATTGGCCCTTGAGATTTGTGAGTTCCAACCTTAGATTATAGGTGCTCTTTGGGCTATTTTGTTGGAGGTTGTTGGAGGAGCTTTTGTAGATCTTTTGTGTTGATCTTGAGGATGTGATCATTGGTTTCTAATCATGGTTTGAGGTATGGGGTTTTACACAATATGCTCCTTAATTATCGCGAGTGTCATTCTCATTGAATTCTTATTTAATTGAACTCATATTTGAATTGATAAATTCATTGAAATCTGGAAAATAATTGTTGAAATTATTTTGATTCATGTGGTATCATTATATTGTTGATGAGCACGTTGTCATGAGATTTTAATATGGCACGGATGTTGGGCACCCGCCAAAATTCCTGTTTCCTGGGCTATGGCTTGATAAAGCATATACGGATGTGGTGAGGCCTGGTGACCCGGTTAAAGTGTTGTTGAGAAATTATATTGATAAATGCTTTGAGATTTGCATTTTGATTTGAATATTCGTACTCGTGTTGTTACGTTTTATTCAATGCTAATCCATATTTGTTGAGCATCTTTCCTGTCGTATTGTGTACTTCCCCATATTTTCTTTTAGTGGCAGGTTAGCGCGGATTTTGGGGCGCTATGGACCAATTGGGATTATTTTAGCGAGTATTATTTGGGAAGAATTTTTAATACAATTTGGAAGATTTGTATTAATTATTTCATTGATGTATAGAGCATTTTTATTCGAGTTAGATAGTTATGATTTTAATTCGGGAGATTTGTTGTAATTGAAGAGATTGAGATTAGTGGATTTATATTATTGTGGGTTTATTTAGATGCTCTATACCTTGTTACTTGTGGATTTAGTTTAGTTTTATCGCATTAGCGCTCCGTTCGCTCTCTCCGGGCGGGCGGGGTTGTTACAAATGGTATCAGAGCTTAGGTATACGGCAACCCTCGTGGCTTGGTTTTGGGTTCATTGCGTGGTTAGCAATTTTTGGAGATAGAAAATTTTAGGTGATATACGTGATAAGTTTAGAGATTAGATGTGAGGAATTTATTTTTGGAGACGAAATTATTTTTGGAGATGTTAGCCTGATTTTTGAGAGTTAGGCATTCGGCGAATTTCGAGGGCGAAATTCCATTGTTAGTGGGGAAGTGTAACAACCCGCGTAAATTTTGGGCTATTTTAATTAATTTCTGGAAAATGGAGGAAAATAAAGTTTTTGATAAAATTATTTTTATTGCTCAAATATGTTGAATATTATTTTTAAAGGCGAGAATTTCAAACGGTTTCGAAATCGGAGTTAAAACGGATTTTAAAATGATTTTTAAATGTTTTTAACTCTTGGAGTTGTTTTGACTTCCAACTCTTCATTTCTTTGCCTTATTTAAAGGAGTCTTTTGGCTTCTAACTCTTCATTTATTTGCACTATAAAAGGAAGTCGTGGGCAAGCCCTTTAACCTACTTTTGGCACAAATTTTGGCAGCAAATATAATTTATATTCCTCTTCTTTTTATATATACATTGGCCCTTGAGATTTGTGAGTTCCAACCTTAGATTATAGGTGCTCTTTGGGCTATTTTGTTGGAGGTTGTTGGAGGAGCTTTTGTAGATCTTTTGTGTTGATCTTGAGGATGTGATCATTGGTTTCTAATCATGGTTTGAGGTATGGGGTTTTACACAATATGCTCCTTAATTATCGCGAGTGTCATTCTCATTGAATTCTTATTTAATTGAACTCATATTTGAATTGATAAATTCATTGAAATCTGGAAAATAATTGTTGAAATTATTTTGATTCATGTGGTATCATTATATTGTTGATGAGCACGTTGTCATGAGATTTTAATATGGCACGGATGTTGGGCACCCGCCAAAATTCCTGTTTCCTGGGCTATGGCTTGATAAAGCATATACGGATGTGGTGAGGCCTGGTGACCCGGTTAAAGTGTTGTTGAGAAATTATATTGATAAATGCTTTGAGATTTGCATTTTGATTTGAATATTCGTACTCGTGTTGTTACGTTTTATTCAATGCTAATCCATATTTGTTGAGCATCTTTCCTGTCGTATTGTGTACTTCCCCATATTTTCTTTTAGTGGCAGGTTAGCGCGGATTTTGGGGCGCTATGGACCAATTGGGATTATTTTAGCGAGTATTATTTGGGAAGAATTTTTAATACAATTTGGAAGATTTGTATTAATTATTTCATTGATGTATAGAGCATTTTTATTCGAGTTAGATAGTTATGATTTTAATTCGGGAGATTTGTTGTAATTGAAGAGATTGAGATTAGTGGATTTATATTATTGTGGGTTTATTTAGATGCTCTATACCTTGTTACTTGTGGATTTAGTTTAGTTTTATCGCATTAGCGCTCCGTTCGCTCTCTCCGGGCGGGCGGGGTTGTTACAAATGGTATCAGAGCTTAGGTATACGGCAACCCTCGTGGCTTGGTTTTGGGTTCATTGCGTGGTTAGCAATTTTTGGAGATAGAAAATTTTAGGTGATATACGTGATAAGTTTAGAGATTAGATGTGAGGAATTTATTTTTGGAGACGAAATTATTTTTGGAGATGTTAGCCTGATTTTTGAGAGTTAGGCATTCGGCGAATTTCGAGGGCGAAATTCCATTGTTAGTGGGGAAGTGTAACAACCCGCGTAAATTTTGGGCTATTTTAATTAATTTCTGGAAAATGGAGGAAAATAAAGTTTTTGATAAAATTATTTTTATTGCTCAAATATGTTGAATATTATTTTTAAAGGCGAGAATTTCAAACGGTTTCGAAATCGGAGTTAAAACGGATTTTAAAATGATTTTTAAATGTTTTTAACTCTTGGAGTTGTTTTGACTTCCAACTCTTCATTTCTTTGCCTTATTTAAAGGAGTCTTTTGGCTTCTAACTCTTCATTTATTTGCACTATAAAAGGAAGTCGTGGGCAAGCCCTTTAACCTACTTTTGGCACAAATTTTGGCAGCAAATATAATTTATATTCCTCTTCTTTTTATATATACATTGGCCCTTGAGATTTGTGAGTTCCAACCTTAGATTATAGGTGCTCTTTGGGCTATTTTGTTGGAGGTTGTTGGAGGAGCTTTTGTAGATCTTTTGTGTTGATCTTGAGGATGTGATCATTGGTTTCTAATCATGGTTTGAGGTATGGGGTTTTACACAATATGCTCCTTAATTATCGCGAGTGTCATTCTCATTGAATTCTTATTTAATTGAACTCATATTTGAATTGATAAATTCATTGAAATCTGGAAAATAATTGTTGAAATTATTTTGATTCATGTGGTATCATTATATTGTTGATGAGCACGTTGTCATGAGATTTTAATATGGCACGGATGTTGGGCACCCGCCAAAATTCCTGTTTCCTGGGCTATGGCTTGATAAAGCATATACGGATGTGGTGAGGCCTGGTGACCCGGTTAAAGTGTTGTTGAGAAATTATATTGATAAATGCTTTGAGATTTGCATTTTGATTTGAATATTCGTACTCGTGTTGTTACGTTTTATTCAATGCTAATCCATATTTGTTGAGCATCTTTCCTGTCGTATTGTGTACTTCCCCATATTTTCTTTTAGTGGCAGGTTAGCGCGGATTTTGGGGCGCTATGGACCAATTGGGATTATTTTAGCGAGTATTATTTGGGAAGAATTTTTAATACAATTTGGAAGATTTGTATTAATTATTTCATTGATGTATAGAGCATTTTTATTCGAGTTAGATAGTTATGATTTTAATTCGGGAGATTTGTTGTAATTGAAGAGATTGAGATTAGTGGATTTATATTATTGTGGGTTTATTTAGATGCTCTATACCTTGTTACTTGTGGATTTAGTTTAGTTTTATCGCATTAGCGCTCCGTTCGCTCTCTCCGGGCGGGCGGGGTTGTTACAAATGGTATCAGAGCTTAGGTATACGGCAACCCTCGTGGCTTGGTTTTGGGTTCATTGCGTGGTTAGTAATTTTTGGAGATAGAAAATTTTAGGTGATATACGTGATAAGTTTAGAGATTAGATGTGAGGAATTTATTTTTGGAGACGAAATTATTTTTGGAGATGTTAGCCTGATTTTTGAGAGTTAGGCATTCGGCGAATTTCGAGGGCGAAATTCCATTGTTAGTGGGGAAGTGTAACAATCCGCGTAAATTTTGGGCTATTTTAATTAATTTCTGGAAAATGGAGGATAATAAAGTTTTTGATAAAATTATTTTTATTGCTCAAATATGTTGAATATTATTTTTAAAGGCGAGAATTTCAAACGGTTTCGAAATCGGAGTTAAAACGGATTTTAAAATGTTTTTAACTCTTGGAGTTGTTTTGACTTCCAACTCTTCATTTCTTTGCCTTATTTAAAGGAGTCTTTTGGCTTCTAACTCTTCATTTATTTGCACTATAAAAGGAAGTCGTGGGCAAGCCTTTTAACCTACTTTTGGCACAAATTTTGGCAGCAAATATAATTTATATTCCTCTTCTTTTTATATACACATTGGCCCTTGAGATTTGTGAGTTCCAACCTTAGATTATAGGTGTTCTTTGGGCTATTTTGTTGGAGGTTGTTGGAGGAGCTTTTGTAGATCTTTTGTGTTGATCTTGAGGATGTGATCATTGGTTTCTCATCATGGTTTGAGGTATGGGGTTTTACACAATATGCTCCTTAAATCTCGCGAGTGTCATTCTCATTGAATTCTTATTTAATTGAACTCATATTTGAATTGATAAATTCATTGAAATCTGGAAAATAATTGTTGAAATTATTTTGATTCATGTGGTATCATTATATTGTTGATGAGCACGTTGTCATGAGATTTTAATATGGCACGGATGTTGGGCACCCGCCAAAATTCCTGTTTCCCGGGCTATGGCTTGATAAAGCATATACGGATGTGGTGAGGCCTGGTGACCCGGTTAAAGTGTTGTTGAGAAATTATATTGATAAATGCTTTGAGATTTGCATTTTGATTTGAATATTCGTACTCGTGTTGTTACGTTTTATTCAATGCTAATCCATATTTGTTGAGCATCTTTCCTGTCGTATTGTGTACTTCCCCATATTTTCTTTTAGTGGCAGGTTACCGCGGATTTTGGGGCGCTATGGACCAATTGGGATTATTTTAGCGAGTATTATTTGGGAAGAATTTTTAATACAATTTGGAAGATTTGTATTAATTATTTCATTGATGTATAGAGCATTTTTATTCGAGTTAGATAGTTGTGATTTTAATTCGAGAGATTTGTTGTAATTGAAGAGATTGAGATTAGTGTATTTATATTATTGTGGGTTTATTTAGATGCTCTATACCTTGTTACTTGTGGATTTAGTTTAGTTTTATCGCATTAGCGCTCCGTTCGCTCTCTCCGGGTGGGCGGGGTTGTTACAAATGGTATCAGAGCTTAGGTATACGGCAACCCTCGTGGCTTGGTTTTGGGTTCATTGCGTGGTTAGCAATTTTTGGAGATAGAAAATTTTAGGTGATATACGTGATAAGTTTAGAGATTAGATGTGAGGAATTTATTTTTGGAGACGAAATTATTTTTGGAGATGTTAGCCTGATTTTTGAGAGTTAGGCATTCGGCGAATTTCGAGGGCGAAATTCCAATGTTAGTGGGGAAGTGTAACAACCCGCGTAAATTTTGGGCTATTTTAATTAATTTCTGGAAAATGGAGGAAAATAAAGTTTTTGATAAAATTATTTTTATTGCTCAAATATGTTGAATATTATTTTTAAAGGCGAGAATTTCAAACGGTTTCGAAATCGGAGTTAAAACGGATTTTAAAATGATTTTTAAATGTTTTTAACTCTTAGAGTTGTTTTGACTTCCAACTCTTCATTTCTTTGCCTTATTTAAAGGAGTCTTTTGGCTTCTAACTCTTCATTTATTTTCACTATAAAAGGAAGTCGTGGGAAAGCCTTTTAACCTACTTTTGGCACAAATTTTGGCAGCAAATATATTTTATATTCCTCTTCTTTTTATATACACATTGGCCCTTGAGATTTGTGAGTTCCAACCTTAGATTATAGGTGTTCTTTGGGCTATTTTGTTGGAGGTTGTTGGAGGAGCTTTTTTAGATCTTTTGTGTTGATCTTGAGGATGTGATCATTGGTTTCTCATCATGGTTTGAGGTATGGGGTTTTACACAATATGCTCCTTAAATCTCGCGAGTGTCATTCTCATTGAATTCTTATTTAATTGAACTCATATTTGAATTGATAAATTCATTAAAATCTGGAAAATAATTGTTGAAATTATTTTGATTCATGTGGTATCATTATATTGTTGATGAGCACGTTGTCATGAGATTTTAATATGGCACGGATGTTGGGCACCCGCCAAAATTCCTGTTTCCTGGGCTATGGCTTGATAAAGCATATACGGATGTGGTGAGGCCTGGTGACCCGGTTAAAGTGTTGTTGAGAAATTATATTGATAAATGCTTTGAGATTTTCATTTTGATTTGAATATTCGTACTCGTGTTGCTACGTTTTAATCAATGCTAATCCATATTTGTTGAGCATCTTTCCTGTCGTATTGTGTACTTCCCCATATTTTCTTTTAGTGGCAGGTTACCGCGGATTTTGGGGCGCTATGGACCAATTGGGATTATTTTAGCGAGTATTATTTGGGAAGAATTTTTAATACAATTTGGAAGATTTGTATTAATTATTTCATTGATGTATAGAGCATTTTTATTCGAGTTAGATAGTTGTGATTTTAATTCGAGAGATTTGTTGTAATTGAAGAGATTGAGATTAGTGGATTTATATTATTGTGGGTTTATTTAGATGCTCTATACCCTTTTACTTGTGGATTTAGTTTAGTTTTATCGCATTAGCGCTCCGTTCGCTCTCTCCGGGCGGGCGGGGTGTTACAGTACCACCACCGTGTGGCGCATTTGCATTGATTACCGAAAACTCAATGCGGGAACTAGGAAAAACCATTTCCCCATACTATTTATTGATCAAATCCTTGAGAGAGTAGCGGGCCACCCTTAATATTGCTTCCTTGATAGTTATTCTGAATATAACCAAATTGAGGTAGATGTACTTGAGCAGGAGAAAACGACCTTCACTTGCCCTTTTGGTACGTTTGCCTACAAACATATGCCATTTGGCTTGTGTAATGCACCCGCGACCTTTCAAAGGTGGATGTTGAGCCTATTTAGCGACATGGTGGAGAGAGGACCCGAAGTGTTCATGGACGATTTCAGCGTTTTTGGCACCTCTTTCGATCATTGTCTAGAAAAACTAGAAAAAGTACTTGCCCAGTGCGTGTAAAAGATCTTATTGCTGAATTGGGAGAAATGCCATTTCATGGTAACCGAGGGAATAGTTCTTGGCCACATATTATCATCCAAGGGAATAGAAGTTGATAGGGCAAAAATAGATGTCATAGCTGATCTTCCCCCACCAAAATCGCTCAAGGACGTGCGCTCTTTCTTGGGCCACGTGGGGTTTTATCGAAGGTTCATTAAGGACTTTAGCGCCATCGCTAGACCCTTAAGCATCCTACTCATGAAGGACACCCCATTCGAGTGGATGGAAGCATGCCAAAGCTCTTTTGAAAAACCGAAAACCATGCTTGTGTTCGCTCCCATCATGCAAGTTTCGGATTTTCCTCTACCATTCTAACTTATGTGTGATGCTAGCGATTATGTGATAGGGGCTATTTTGGGCAAAGAAAAGATAAAAAGGCTCATGTCATCTACTACGCTAGCCGGACTCTTATCGAACCATAACTCAACTACTCTACCACGAAAAAGGAGTTGCTAGAGGTAGTCTTTTGCCCTTGATAAATTTTGGTCATACCTTATTGGTTCTCCCATTACTTGCTTCACCGACCACGCGGCACTGAAATACCTACTTACAAAGAAAGATACAAAGACGCGCCTCATAAGGTGGATCCTACTCGTACAAGAGTTCAATCTCTCCATTAAAGATAAGAAAGGGGTAGAAAACGTCATTGCCGATTACTTATCACGGCTTTCGTCCGACGTACCTAGTGATCCCATACCCATAGACGAATACTTTTCGGATGAGCAACTCTTTGCTACCTCTTCTTTGACCTGGATTGCGGATATAGTGAACTACCTTATCACGGGAGCCGTCCCTCTCGACTGGACACCGCAAGATAAGAAGAGATTTCTTACTTGATCGCGCATGTTTTTCTATGATGATCCCTTTCTTTTTAAATATTGCGCCGACCAAATCATCCGACGATGTGTACCGTATGACGAGATCCTGAAAGTCATCCAGTTTTGTCATTCGAAAGCTTGTGGAGGCCACTTTTTGATGAAAAATATGGCCGCTAAAATTCTGCAATGCGGCCTCTATTGGCCCACAATATTTCAGGATGTGAACGATGCTTGTAAATCTTGCAATATGTGCCAACGGATGGGGGCCATTAACCGACGAGACATGATGCCTCTTACCCCCATACTCATCATTGAGATCTTCGACTGTTAGGGTATTGACTTCATGCGTCCTTTACTCCCGTCCTTTGGTTTCCTATACATCCTTGTCGCGGTAGACTACGTTTCTAAATGGGTGGAAGCTATAGCTACCAAGACAAATGACGAAAAAGTGGTGATGAAATTCCTGTAGGAACACACACTTTCCCGCTTCGGTGCACCAAAAGCGATAATCAGCAATAATGGCACGTACTTTTGCATTAGGCCATTCGAGAAGCTAATGAGAAAGTATGGTGTCGTTCATAAGGTTGGAACGACTTATCACCCGCAAATGAATGGGCAGGCTGAACTAGCAAATCGGGAAATCAAGAACATTCTTGAAAACACAGTCAATCCAACCCGAAAAGATTGATCACTTAGATTGAACGATTCGTAATGGGTCTATCGTACCGCATGCAAAAATCCACTCGACATGTCCCCGTTCCACTTTGTGTATGGAAAACCTTTCCATCTTCCCATGGAGTTAGAACACAAGGCATATTGGGAGATCAAGAAGTTGAACTATGCCATGGATAAAGCTGGTGAAGCTCGCAAGCTTCATTTAACTGAGTTAGAAGAGCTACGCAATGATGTGTATGAGAATGCAAAAATCTCCAAAGAAAGGATGAAACTCGATCACGATAGTATCATTCGATGCAAAGAGTTTTTTCCCGGGCAAAAAGTGCTTCTTTATAACTCTCGGCTTCATCTCTTTCCGGGCAAGTTACGGTCACGATGGTCTGGCCCATTCTTTGTAAAGAATGTTTTCAGACGATTTGAAAGGGGGAGATACATTCAAAGTAAATAGACAACGCATAAAGCCATATCTAGAGGCGTGTGTGGAAGAAGTCGACACCTTTTGGTTATCGGACCCCGTTTACGGGGTAGAGTGAGCTGTTACAGTGAGGTCGTCGCACCCCCGACGCGTATGGGGTGAGAGTCGTGTGTGTAGTGAGAGTCCATAAGATTAGGGTACATTCGGGAAAAATCATCCAAATGTTTAGGCAACATTGAGTCAAGTTGCGTTGACCATTGGTATCGAGAGGTTTTTAATCCAAAATTTATAGGGAGTATGTTGTGAAAGTGAATATTTTCGAAGAAGAGCGTTCGAAACCAAGTTAGGGGGGAAATCCAGCTAAAAAATAAGAACCGAATAGGTATCTTTTATTTTGGGCCAGACCGGTCCGCCCCAGACCGGTTCCTTTATTTTTTATCTGGACCGGTCCGGTAGTCGAAATGGCTTGCAAATTAAAGGATCGGACTGGTCCGGTCCGGTCCTCAGGCTGACCGGTCCGCTGTCTGCAAAATTTTTTTCCCCCTTTCCCAAGGTGCACCCCCTCTACCCAATCCACTTCATTCCTTACCAATTCGTCCCCCTCTCTCCCAACCCTTCCCTTCCCCTCCCATATACACCCCCTTTTCCCTCCAAACCTTTTCCCTCCAATTCCAAACCCTACCCACCCCTTTCACCTATAAACACCTACCTTCACCATCCTTTTCTCTTCACACCATCAACCAAATCACTCCTCTCTTATCTCTCCCTATATTTCCAGCCACCTCTCCCTGATTTCATGGGCCAATGACCAGCCCCCACCAAGTACGACTCCACCGACATCCTCCCCTCCGGCCATGGTGAATTCCGTTCCCGCCAAGAGGAACGTTGGTGCAATCGCTTCTTCGGCCCGAATCGTAAACTCCATATGGAGAAAGCTGTCCAATGGACAGGTTTGCCCAACTCCTTCACCGCCCTCTTCATGGCTCGGGGTTGGTGTTGATTCCTTAATGAACCATATAAAGCGGTTTAGGCAGCCGAGGTCCGCTCCTTTTATGGCACCCTTGTGCGGACGGTCCAATTCGAGGCTCAAGCATATGTGGATGGTACCGCCATCCCCTTTTCGTTGGCTCTTCTCACGGCCAAGTTGGTAGAATACGATTTTTCAAATGTTTAAGAATTCACTTACCCGAGGAACATTTCCCCAGTCGCCAAAGAGGTGATCATGGATCGTATTGCCCCAGATGTTGCATGGACGAGGAAAACTGTCGCCGTTGGACGCCTTAATGAGAAGGCGCGCCTCACTTTTCAAATTGTGTGCACCAATATTTTGTAAACGTCCAACGATTCTGCGATGCGGCCCCGCCATGCCACATTGAACTATAACCTATTTGATCCACACACTTCCATCCACTTGGCCCGCACCCTATACGCCGACATCATGGTCGCAGCCTTGGATGAAAAAGGTGCAGCCCCACTTCCATATGCCATATTGATTACCTCCATCCTCAAGGATGCTGGCATTGCGAAGCCGCTCGATTTTACTCTCATTCCCAGTCCTTTTGGACAGGGAACCCACACTAAGAGTGCCAAACAGCTAGCCTTCCTTCGGGCGAGGCAGGGTAGTGATAATGAGGAAGAAGCTGCCTCGAGTGAGAGCGAAGAAGAGGAAGATGAAGCAGTCGGTGTTGATGTAAAAATGGGTGATGTCGGTGCGAATGAGGAGTCGGCGGATGAAGAAGACGATCCCGATTTTGAATGGGCAGGTAGCGACCTTAGGAACCATATGGTGGCACTAGAGACGAGCTTCGATAACTTTTTGACCAACTACCGCCGCGATACGAGCTTGATGTTTCGTTTCCAAGCGGACATATACTGACGCCAAGGGGATCCCCACGACCCATTTCCATCCTATTTCTATGATCCCTATGGCCCTGACGTTCCCGGTTCTTCCCAACCCCCACCCCAATGAAGCCTTATGTGGTTATGGCAGTTTTTATTTATTTTCCTTGTTCACATGGTGTCTGTTTTTCCCTGTAATTGTACCACAGTCCTGTTTTCTATAAAATCTGCATTTTCTCCATTTTATTTTATTTATCGCACTTATTATTTTGCCTTGTTTAGATTTTAGTCCTTTTTGCTTGAGGACAATGCAAAAGTCTAAGTTAGGCGGTTGACAAGTACGTAATTCTAAAACTTCATAAATTTTCCAAAAAAACCATAAAATTTTGAAAAACCCAAAAATATTTTTGTTCAAAATAAATAAAAATTGGAGTTCAAAATTTTCAAAAATAGTATTAAAAGTCGGATTGAAGTCTCAAGTTGTAAAAATCAACATACACAAAGCCGAAATTGACTAAAGATGGAAATTGAGCAAAAATTAACGACCTAACGAATAAGCGGGAGATTAACAAACCTGGTGAGATTCGAGCATCTCACGTTTTGCGAGTTTTTAAATCAATCCGAGTGAATTGTTAACTCAAAGTTCTTTTCAGCGCTTAAAAAGTCATCGAGGATCTCAACCCTTTCATTTTGATCGGTTATGAAAAATGTGTAATATTGCTTTGAAAAATGTGCCAAAATTGAGCTCTAAGCTTAAATTCATCTCGAAACGCATATGGTAATGCAATTGGTATATTGGACAATGATGTAGGCCCTCGTTTGTCACCCAAAAATATTGGCCAGAAAAAGATGCGAAAAATCAGCCCTTTTGTAACCCCAATTGAGCCGAATAATTTATCATTTTCGTTTGACAACCCAAAAAATCCAAATAGCTCGAAATTGCGAAAAATGGGACAATCCCATAAATTAAGCCCGAAAAGTGCATAAAAAGGGGAAAGAAAAAATAGATATGCTCAACAAAAATAGCAAGAAAAGAAAAGAAGTGAAAAATAAAAAAAAATAGAGAAAAAGAAGAAAAATATGAGCAATAGCCCGAAAAAAGCACAAATGGACATCATAAATGACTTTTCCAATTCAAACCTTCCCTACCTCTTTCATTTTACCCAATATACCTAAAAACCCGAAAAAGTCCTAACCGAGTCTAAATTACAAAATTGGTTAGCGCGTGGAGAGCTAATGCACATAATAAAAGAGATTGAATGCACGAAAAAGAGGCAACGCTCCCATTTTTAAAACCGTAATCCGTTGATGAGATACTATCGCTAAATTTTTTTCATCTTTCTACTTGTATGTGTGACTTTGCGTCCATTACATTTACTCTTTATATCACGCATACCGAGAGAATAACCATAATTCGAGAGATTCGTTTGAGAGAGCATCCCGTGAGCATTTGAATCAAAACGAATTTTCGGAGGGTAACGTAATGATCAATCGATGGAAATTGGCGGTTATATTTCTGGCTTCGTACACACACACTACGGTTTGAGACTTGTAAATATGACTTGATGATGACAATTTTTTGGGAAAGTTTGAATTACACAATTTTTGCGTATTTTGAATCTTCTTTGAGTTGAATTTTGTGGGTATATTCACTGCAAACCCTCACGAGACACAACTCATCCTACTAGGGTGACCTAGGGGTTTAAAGGCTTGTTGCATACGCTAAATGTAATCGCTTGCCTGCGAAAAAGGTATCCTATCCAATAAAATGTTTTTTAAGAGTTGAGCCGTGCTAGGATTCTTTTACATTTCTCAGGACGTGAAAAGTTCTAAGTTAGGGGGTTTGATTAGGCATATATTCTTCCCAATTTATCCCTTAATTTAGTTACTTTTAGCACCTCGAACAACGTAATCGATTTGACTTTATCTCATAATCTTGCTACTGACTTATCCTAATGAGTACACCGAGTTTCTGGTATTTCATACTAAATTTGAAGGTATTTAATGTCAGAAACGAAAGAAAGAAACCGGAAGAATCGAAAAAGAAAAGAAGGAAAGTCAAAAGGAAAAAAGTGTAATTTCTACTCAGAATTCGAATGAGGAACCTAAAGAGAAGTTGAAGATATCACATTCATGAGCACATAAGAAGAAATGACACCTCAATCGGAGTCCCGGAACAAAAGTTATGAGTAGTCAAAGTTGGAGAAAAAAGTCAAAGAGGTGGATCGGTCCGCAGTGCATATTCCAGAGAACCCCGGACTTAAAGCAAACCGAAGAGGGAGGAAAAATAAACGGTAAGATGTTTTAATTTCTTATCCTTCTCTAATGGGGAGTCCTAGTACAGCTAAAACTCCTGAAACTTTGTAGGGTATATATACCCAAGTATTATCATTTTTTAGGATGGAGAATTAATATAATTTTCTATTCTTTCTGTAAAACCCTAGTTTTGAAGGTAGATTACAATTTTAATTCCAAGAGTGAAGATTATTCAGATTTCTGTGATTAAAAGTGTTCTTAATTGCTGCTTTTACTGCTTTGGTAAGATTAGGAGTTAATGTTCTTCATTCCAATTACTTTCTACATCATTCTAAAAATTTTCCTTAGTGTAATCATGGTTTTCTGCAATTTAAAGATTGTTTTCATTACTTTCATCATGCTAGGCTAGATTTTCTAAGGTCGGGATACATGAACCCTGCCTGATGTGATAGTTGTATGTGTATAACATTAATCCTCTAAATTTAGTGATTTATTACGACCGTATTGCGTAGGAACACGACAATTGTAGATCTTTGGATCTCGTTTGCTTTCGGGTAACCGGGATGCTTTAGAATGCAATTTGAGTGTAACTATCATAATACCGATTTACTTGCCCTCTGATTAAGTATGGTGCGAGCTTGAACCTCATATATGTACTGCTTGGGAGTACTAAATTTTGGGTCTAATTAATCATTTAAATTTATGATTAGTGTTTTACATGCAATACACTAGGGTTGGGGGATTGTATTCCCGTCCTGTTTTTCTCATCATATAGTTTAAAGTTTTAAATCATTCTTCATTAGTATTTTAGGTAATTTAGTATAAATGCACCTTTTCATAATTTCATAATTGCATCTAGTATGGTCATTCCACAAACCAAATAAATTTTCTTTTTCCTTTAGAGTCAGAGTGAGGATTTCCTTGTTTATCCAACGTCGTCACCTATCTGTTGTCCTATTTCCCTGTGGATACGATCCTGACTTATCGGTTTTTTTACTAACGCGACAGGCTTGCACTTGAGCCTAGAGTGAACGGACATTAGAGATTCGTCTGTTGGGATACCCATAAGGGAGGACTCCTCATCTATTGGGATGCCCACAATGGGGGTTCCTCGTGTGTTACCTACTCAAAATTAAAAAAAACGAATACTTGGGTTCTCGCTAACAAAGAGATTTTGGCCTTTAGCGTTTGGCACCTTATTTTAGCAAGGATGACACCTTCATGGCCTCCCTCACCAATTTTGAGAAGGATTTTGTATCGAAGATAAATGAGCGACCCCATGTGGGTCTGGGTGAGTCTTCTGACTTTCCTATTGTGTTGTCTGAATAAATTCTTAGGGTGCGAGTGGACATGGGTAATTTTTCCCATTCGAATATTGAGATCAAGGCATGTGGGGGTTCCACATAGGAATGGGGTCTTTGAGTAGATCTTGTCTTATCCACTCCCTCGAATAAGGCTATCATTTAGGGGCTAGGTCTTTTGACCACCTTCAGCAGCCTCAAGTCCTGCTCCATCGACAAGGAATCCCCTGCTTTCACTTTGCTAACTTCTCACTGGAGTAGAGATTCACACACTTTCATAAATGGTTTTGGTGAATATACTATTACTTTGGAGGATATCTGTGAGCTTCTCGCCCTTCCTTACTTAGGGAGCCATGTTCTTACTGATGGATTTGAGGATGAGATCGAAGAGCAGATGGTGGGAGAGCTCCACTCTGCTTTAGGTGAGTGCTCAAAATATGTTGTTATCAATTTGTCTGGGACCACCAAACATTCTTTCACTAAGTGTCAAAGATATTGATTTAAGGATTTTGAGCAGCTGCCCGAGGGTGAAAGTTCGAGCAGGGTTATGAGGAGTCAAGAGGGCCCAAAATTAACTCCCCTTCACACTTGGCAGCATTCTTTGTTACTTTTTTGAGTAGGTTCCTTCTTACTGGGAGGCCGAATGATTCTCCTTGTGAGTTTCTTTTCAACCTTTTTATGAGTCTTGCTTGAGGGAGGCAAGTCCCCCTCGTAGCTTTAACAATGGGATCTCTATAAACTTGATTAGACTGGAATCGTGTGGATTTTGAGTGTTCTTGTGGTCATTATGATGTCATCAACTTTTCCAACACTTTCATCATCATTTCATTTTTATTCGATAGATTCCCTAACTTTGCCCCAAAGGCTAGGGCTTGTCATAGCAAGGCTGATCGTGCTGCAAGATGGCACAAAAGACTCCTAAGACTTTTCTAGGGTCTTTAATAGATAACATTGATGAGTTTTCCTTCAGGCCTTACTGCAAGACCGTTGGTGGTATTTTTACTTGGAACTCCTTTTCTTCTTTTGGGGGCACCTTCTACTACCCTTGATGCTTAGTCTGTTTGTACCTGCCCCCACATCTCTGTGATTATTATGCTTCTCCCATGCACCTTGCCTTCTCTGACTGACTTGGGACAAGGTGTGGATTTTTACCATTCTGAGAGAGTGAGGAGGTAGTTTGGATATGATCAGGGGGTCCACACTCCTATTTATCCTTGAAGCACCTCCCCCTCCGAGCTACACCTTGAGGCCTTAGATAATTTCACATTTGAGGTGGGGACGTGTACAACAGAGTTAGCCATTTGGGCAATCTGTTTGTGACCTCTCGAGATTACTTTCATTCTTTAACTCATTCTTGGTTTACCCTTAAGTAGAGGAAAGTCATCCTTATTCAAAATTATGTGGGCGATGTCCCTCATGAAATCATTTCCGTAAAGATTCCCAATATCAATAGGTATTTAGGCAAGAGGACACAAAAGTCACTGTGGCATCGAAGAACAATCCCCAAGGATCCTCTCAAGCATCTCACTCCAATTTTGGTGAGGCCCTTGCTCGATGAGTCTGTTTATTATAAACAACCTAAGACTCAACTTGTTAAGCCCAAGTCAAAAGGTAAGCCAAGAACCCCTGCTACTTTGAAGAGGAAGAATCTTGATGTGTATGTTTCCAACTTCATACCAGTTAAAACTGCCCCTACTACTACTATTACTACCACTATAACTACTGCTGCCCCTACTCCCCCCTCGCCAGTAAGAACTAGGGTGAACAGGAAGAAGAAGAAGACTAGTACTGGGGTTGCTTCTCCTTCTCATGCACCAGACCAAGGGTCTGACACTAATGACCTTGGGCTGGAGGAGACATATAAGACTGTGCGAGAGTAGGGTTATGAAGCCTTGGGGTTATCTACTGAAGATCCTGCTATTACTTTTATTCCCATTGGTAAAGGTACTACACCTTACTCCTTTTTATTTAGTGAAACAGACTTTTGTGAGGTTTCACTTATTGGTTCCCCTTCTCTATCATTTGAATAGGAACTAATGAATTATAGAAGCACTCCCTCCTATGATGATGACGGTTCTTCTTTAAATGATATGAGTGTCACTGATTCTTATGACTATCAACACCCTTATAATTCTTCTTTGTTACCAGTTTCAGGGAGTTTTCTAGCGAAGGTGTCATGATAGATTCTTCGTCTACTAAGAGCCCCCCTACTAAGCATCTACCATATGGGCAGATTGCCCGTTCCACTGCTGTAAGTCTCTTTTCTTAAATTTTTTCGTACTGTTTGTTGTTCGTTTACATATGCGTAGTTTAGATGTAAATTGTTTTATTTTTATGGCATTTTCAGGGTGTCTTCATTGCGATGAGTGATCCTTCGCCTTCGCTTCCTGCTCGGGGACCCTTTCCTAGAGCAAGAAGCTCTATGTTAGTCTCATCTTTGGGCCTATCTAGAGAGGTTTGTCACTTCCTCCCTACTCAGTAATTATTCTCTTTCTTTTTAATTTTACTGATATAATCTATGCTCTCATCTAACTTTTATAGCTATATTATGTATTCCCGACGATGGCAAGGACTTTTTATGTGTCCTCTTCTTTGATCCAGGTAACCATTATCTCTCCTTCACTATTTACTTTTACTTATCATATTTTGAGGCACATATTTTAAAATCTTATTCTTTTGTATATACATGTGACGATTTCTCTTAGCCGCATTTCCTCCCCTTCCCCTCCTCTGTGGTGAGAGGTGCTTTCTTGGGCCGTCTAAGGTACTTTGAGTTTATCAACTTTATTGTCTTTATTTATTCTTTTATATTTTCTACATCTATGATTGTATTGCCTTTGTCTGTCTTTATTGTATGGATTATCTTTCGGTGGCCATTCATCTGCTGGGGGAATAACAACGCTCACTGGAAGCACTGCCCCAGGTCTATCACCTTCGGGGAGGATTCCCATCTCTCGAGTCTTTTTGCCTATGAACATTAGTCCTCACATCCAACCTATATATCCCCGTCCAATATTCACTATTGCCTCTAATGAGCCTGCTACTCAGGCTAGCTCCACCCCTAAGGTATTACTTACTCCTGTTAGGTTTTGTTTCTTTCTTTATCCATTGCTTTCTTTTTTTGATAGCCTTATAATGATCAGGCCACTGCATCTGCTGTGACTATGTCGCCTGTCGTCTTACCTTCTTCTTCTTTATAAGGACTTCAAGTATGCCTATTTCGAATCTTTCATCTCCCGACTCATTTTTCTTTATTATTGTGGTTTCATTCTCATACTCTGTTTCTACTTGTTTATATTTCAATTGACTAGTGCTACCACTTCATCGATCATTTATTCAGTTCCCTCTTCAGTAGACCCTACTACTGTTGCGAAAGCTCCTGCAGCTATTATCTCTGTGGGAGGCATTATTATAGCACCTCTTCGGGTAGTTATTCTAACTTGTCTACGCTTTTCTTCTACATATTTTTTTCTTTATTACTATGAACAACTTGTGATCATTCATATCTTTCTTCCATTTGTAGGGCTGTGTCAGTGAGACCTCCTCATCCATGGATCCCGTGATGAGGGTCACAGAGACAGCTTCCGAGGCACCACCTGTGAGCCTTCTTTTATCCTCTATAGGGGAAGTTTCCTAAGCTAGCCTGGCTGAGTCTCCTTGTCCGAGGGGACTGTCCCTACTTCTGCAGGAGTAAATTCAGTGGTATGTTATTCTCTGCATTTCTACTTGCTAGATTAACCACATATCTACACATTCTATAGTTTTCCCTAACATATTTGTAGTTGTGGTCCCTTTACTTGCAGGACCTATTTGAACTCTGAGGTTAGTACTGCATTAGTTTCTATGTCTGAGGATACTCTGACCTGTGTCCCGGAGGAGACTATTCCAGTATGTATAATGTCACATACTCTTATTTTCATCGACTCACGTTATCTATGTATGGGTCTATTAACACCCTTTAGCTTTGTCACTTCGCAGGTTAGTATCATTCCTTCTCTTACTGTTGAGGGGTCTCTTACTGGTGCCACATTGGGGAGCTCCCAGGTAGACACTTGGTCTACTTGAAACTTTTAAGCTTACATTTTTTGTGTTAGTACTTACTGACACCAACCTATTTACCTATTTTTAGCTTAGCGCTGCGATTGTTCCGTTGAACAATTAGGTAGAGTCACTGTGCACGAGGTATTATACTATCATACCTACTCTTTTCTTTATTACCCTTTCTCTTATTGCTTTTACTGTGCAAGTGGGCTCACTTTCACGTTCTTGTTTCCTTGTTGTTAGGTGACCATCTCTAGCTCTGTGGAACTTGCAGTGAGTGCTGTATTGCGCACTCCCCAAGTATTAAACTGTCACACTTGGTTCTTTCTATCTCCTAAAGTTAGTACTTTTCTTTTTTTTTCTTAGAAAAAGAAATGTTGACCATTACCTATTTTCTATTAGGCTGGTGCTCAGAGTCACATGGTCCCTCCTCACTTTGGTGACAGCATATTGACCCCCTGGGCTATGGGGTAAGATTTTCTTAATCTTGGTTACAATTTAAGCATGGGTATTCCACCACCTTCTCCTTCCCTTCTTTATAACTTATCCCTTTTTACTTCTCTTTCTGCAGGATTTGGTTGGTGAGCCTGTTGAGATGACTGGTGATGCCGTTTAGAGTTATGAGGCCATAGTTAACGCCAGTTCCTCTGAGTATTCTCTATTCCTCTTTAAGATGTTGAGTCTCATAATATAATCTATAATGATATAGAGGTAGAGTCTCCTGGATATTTCATGAGCACGCTATGTCTCTCAGAGCTGCCCTCTAGATTTCGTACGCATGAGTGGGAGGTGCTGGAGATACTTCTGGAGCACCAGTCTAAGAATTTTACTTCTTGGAGCATCCTGAACATTGACAGACTTACAATCTTCAACTTGAAGTCCCTGGAAATCCATCTCAATGATTTCTTATCTACCTCTGCTTTCGATATGACTACTCAGAGGGCCGCATTGTTTCTCGAGGCTCTTCACGATCTGCAGTGATGCTATCACTTTCAGCTGGACTGTATTGACGCTTATGTTCGTCATTTTCTTGGTGCAAATTTTAGGAAGATGATGAAGCTTCATACTTTTAGGCAGGCCAAGGTACAACAGCGTCAGGATGAGGCAGCTCAGATCTAGATTCAGATTCAGTCGCTCTAGGCCAAGCTGGCCAAGCTAAAGGCTGGTGATGCAGAGGACGAGGTCCGTATGGCTAGGTTAGAGAAACAACTTATTGATGAAGCTGGTCCTTCTTACACAAACTTGCGCTCCCGATATGATTTACTTTTTTTCTTGTCTAGCGGGTAGATAGTCTTGTTATGCAGACTTCACTTTGTATACTTGTCATATGTAAAGAACTATTGACATTATTAATTAAAAGACCTCCGTTGGCTTCCATGATGTTGTTCATTTTCTGCTTTTGTCTAGACTTTAATATTTGCTTACTATGGCCTGCTCTAATTTCCTATGACCACATGATCTATTTAAACTGCCTCCTTTAACTGCAAGGAACTTGTATATTATCTGAGCAAGTTATAGCTTCCCTTTCTAATTATGGGGCACCTGCATATTATCTGATCAAGTTGATACTTTTAGAGTTGTCCCCTCTAACTGTGGGATACTTGCTTATTATATGAGAAAGTTAATATTTTTAGAGCTGTCCCTTCTAATTGTGGGGTACTTGCATAGTATATGAGCCAGTTAATATTTTTAGAACCGCACCTTCTAACTGTGGGTGTACTTGCATATTATCTAAGCAAGTTAATATTTTTAGAGCTTTCCCCTCTAACTGTGGGGGTATTTGCATATTATCTGAGCAAGTTAATATTTTTAGAGATTCCCCCTCTAACTATGGGGTACTTGCATATTATCTGAGCAAGTTAATATTTTTAGAGCTGCCCCATCTAATTGTGGGAGCTTTTTACTATGCACATTCATTTCAAAGAAAATAGCTGGGAGAAAATGGTTAGCTCTTCTCCTTCCCTCAAACTTTGACAAAAATTTATAAATAAAAATGACTATGTTCTATAAAAATATTGCCTCTGGTCTATGGGGTCGTTATTTCAAACAGTTTTGTTAGGAACCCTTTGTTCCTTTTTCTTAAAACGTTAGATCAGGAGGGTATAGGCCCCCTTTCGCCGCAATTTCCGTGAACTCGTCAAGTAAATGTTTTCTTCGAGAACGAAGATTAAAACTTGTTCTCTAGGCAGTCTTGTTGTAAAATAATAAAATATATTTATCATTATTACTTGGAGGATTGTGACAACCCATTTAAAATAATAACGGGTGGCAATCCCTATACTAAAATAATCAGGAATCGCAAGTGGATCATTCTCAGCATCTACTGACGATTCTAACAAAAACACGACTAACTACCCATTACCACAAAAAGAGGGCATCAAATTTTTAAATTTTTTTTTATTTAACACCAACTACAACCAACCATGCAACCATTAACCAATAATATAACATCTAAATATGATGAGAGACACACACATGCTCCAATAATATTTAAAAGAATACAACACAATGTATGAAGTAAAATACCCGAATATGCTGTCGGGTCACAGATAGTACAATAATCTGAGAAAGAAAATATATAAGTTCTACTCTACAACACTTGGGTATAAACCCGACTATACAAACTGAATCCTAATATAGATACACAAAGATAGGAATTGACTATAACAAAATGCCGCAATAGTCCGCCACTGCCACAACTCCACGAGTACACTGGATGGATAACCACGATGGCGTCCTTACGGAGGAACACCTAAAATAATAAAATATATGTACATAGTAGGAGAAAATATAAACGGGTCAGAGCCCGAGGTGTGAAAACATTTTATAGAAAGTGCATTAAAATGCATAATAATTAGAATGCATTATGACATGATTAAGTTGGTGTCGCACTCTCCCTAAAATCCAACTCACCTCTCAACTAAAGCGCGCAACTAAGCGTATGCACATGATCTCCAAATAGACGCCCAAATCTATCTAGGCAAGGATTTAATTTAAAACCCAATTAATACACATTTAAAATCCATCTACATTATACTCTCGAATTCTTAATATTATCCATCTCAATTATTTGTTCACTTACTTAACATATAAAGTTTACATAAACATTATCTTACTAACATATACACTATACATAAACATTCTCTTTTACCAGAATCTCTCATATTCTAGTCATTGACATAATCATATATAATTACATGTGAGTATTAGCATCTAAGTGCTAAGGACTAAACTTCTCCCAATTCTCAATACTGAGTTACATTTCGTGCGTGGGACGTCTCGCAAAGCGAAATCCAAACAAGGAACCCCCCCAATACACCACTCCTAGTAGTATTGATTATCAAGATTCATTATGCCCTTAATGAATGATGCATGTAACCCAAATTACTATTATTCAATTAATTAATTTATTATTCCCAATTCTCAACAGTGCACAGCATTTCGTGCGTGGGACGTCTCGCAAAGAGAAATCCAAACAAGGAACCCCTCGATACACTACTCCTTTACACTGTTGATCGTCGAGATATACTATATATAAATATGAGAATTAAGGACTAACTTCTACTCACTCCCAACATTAAAATGCGTTTCGTGCGTGGGACGTCTCGCAAAGCGACATCCAAACAAGGAACCCCCCGATACACTACTGCTTGGCAATGTTGGTCGTTGAGGTCCATTATGCCCTCGATACCCAAAGAACTAATCACACCAGTAATATAATAACCATCCAAACGAGCTATAACTCGAGGACGCAGGTTCTCAATGCTATCATCTTTCAGGGCATCACACATATACCATCCTGGGGACCAGCGATCAGACTCAATATCACCGACATCGCAGCCACACACATACACAATGTTGGGGAAAAGGTCATAGCTCCTAACCGGTCAAGTAAGAACGACACATACCCACGACTTCTCACCCCTAAAATATAATTCATATCACATATTAACACAATGGACGACTATGACATGGGGAATATCCACACCCTGCTCATCGAGCCAGGATGCTCACCCACAGCGTGCAACTTCCCAATGATAGCAAGGAGGGGGTATGCTTCACTTATATATATATACCATTCACATAAGATATACATACAACATCACATCATATAAATATATACCATCATATAAGGTATATATGTCACACAGTTTCATACTCATAGTACGCTCTTAGGCGTAGCTGAAATAACATCATTATTTAGTATATTTTATTCTCGATATACTAATCGTCAA
The DNA here is from genome assembly GCA_949130495.1 of Sambucus nigra. Classification (NCBI taxonomy): domain Eukaryota; kingdom Viridiplantae; phylum Streptophyta; class Magnoliopsida; order Dipsacales; family Adoxaceae; genus Sambucus; species Sambucus nigra. Next base: position 689,058,564 of record OX422207.1, on the reverse strand, counting down.
TAACTCACATAAGATCCCCACTTAGTATACACTATACTATTTCTCACTTGAAGTTCACACATCACTTCTATTTCTACGAATCGTCTCTCAATTCTATTTGTGTTGAGGATATTCTCTATATCCTAATGCACCTCAATTAGCATTTCTCATTTATGTGAGATATCTCCCAAGTTAAATTAACGTTAAGGATATTTTTTGTATCCTACGCACATCAATAGGCATTTAAAATTCTCAATCCATAATATGGTTCAATTGATCATATGAACCTTTAAAGTTATCCCCTTTGGGATTTGATTCTAAAATCCCGTATCACTAAACGCACTCTCACTCTTTCATATAATTCCATAATTATCTCTAAATGGAAAACTCAATGGTAGTGGGCTTCCCCACTTAGTATATACGATATTCTCTAATCGGTATTTCTCAAATTAAGTCCATATGACCCACATAATATCTCATGAGGGAAACTCCCTAAAAGTCTCCAAAACACACTTCTCATAACTCCTATAGAGGTTCCCAATTGATAACCTCAAACGAAACGGAATGAAATTCTCCCTAGAAAAACATCCCCGAAGTTGCCCTGTTTTCGAATCGATTTAGGCCAAATCCGAATCGATTCGGGTTATAAGACCTGGGATTCTGTATCAGGCCGAATCGATTCGGTTGGGGTCCGAATTGATTTGGTCACTCAAACCTGGGCACCTGTAAATTTTCGAATCGATTCGGTAAGGGTCCGAATCGATTCGGGTTCTCAGAAGTCTAAAAAATGGCTACTTTTTCAAAGCCAAAAATTCCCAAAAATCGAATATATCATCTTCGAATCATTTTTCTTCTTCCCAAACATAATATTATCATCAAAACTCATTATATAATTCAATCCAACTAATTTTATACCCTTAAAATCATTTATACACTACAAATCTAAGATTTTCCCAAAAAGTTATGTTTTAACAAACTAAACCTAAAACCTATAAATTTAATCCACAAATCGTGAAGTAAATGGTACACAAAAATTATTTAGCAAGTTTAATCACTTGCCTCAAGTTCGTAGGGTCTGATTCGTCCTCGAGATCACGTAATGGCCGGAAATCCCACTTTCTCTCTCTCTCTCTCTCTCTCTCTCTCTCTCTCTCTCTCTCTCTCTTCTTCTTCTTCTTCTTCTTCTTCTTCTTCTTCTTCTTCTTCTTCTTCTTCTTCTTTCTTTCTTTCTTATCTTTTTCTTTCTTTCTATTTCTCTTTCTCTCTAAAGAGATTTCTATCTCCCGTAGGCTTTATAAGCCTTGTCTCCAAAGATACACAACTCGAAATGATAATACACACTTTAAATGACTCGATAACTTTAATTCGTGTCAAACGAACTTAAAATATTTTGGAACCTAAATAGACCCAAATACAGTCATTTTGACTATCTCGACCCTTCCGAAAACAACTACACCCTCAGAATTGCCATTCGAAGCACTTTCTAACATCTTCAAATTTTGACGTCAAATGCGGATTTGATAATTCTCCAAATAAAATGATATTTATTTCTCCAAAAATAAATTAGTTATTGTCCCAAAAATCTCGGGTTCTTACAGACTTCCCCACTTACAAGAATTTCGTCCTCGAAATTAAGCTAAGCCTAATACTCCAAAGCTCAACTAGTTCCTACTACACTTATCCTCACTAATCCTATACTCAAACCTCTAACTTCCCATGACGAATTATTTTAATTTATTATATAAACAAATTTTAGCAATTAGGGCACCCATACACCCTTTATATTCGAGCTTTACTCCTATAAACATAATTAGGCTTCTCTTGCCTCAAAAGTTCCATAATTATAGAGATATATAGATTATACTAGCATATTAATAGTGTACAAATTTTGAATGGTCCAAAGAAATAACTCCTCTCAATTCCTGACATTCGCTACTTTCATGCGGGGGAGGTCTCGCAAGCAAAATCCAAACAAGGAACCCTCCCAATACACTAATATGTATCAACGTCGGGGATTGAGAGTTTGTTAAATCCAGACTAGAGTTTTTTTTAAAAAAAATATTTTTGTGTAAATCATTTTGATATGGCCCAAAGGCCTATAAAAAGAAATTTTATTTTGAAAACAGTTTATTTTTAAAACGGTTTATGTCTTTCGATATATATAAAATACTTAATGCCCATAACACAAGGTCTTAACAATCATCATACATATAACAATATACAGCTCACAAAAATTAGCATAATTATGAGCTAAAATCTCTTACTCCACAATAGTCCACAAAATTTTGAATTCTTTTCAGAGATAATCTGTTACATCATATTAATACATATATTGCCATTCATTAGGCTCTTCCATAACTGGAATATAACAATTATATAAGTCTAACATGACTATAAAAAAACAAGTATCTTTATCGTTACTACTTAATACATTACAACAATTCTTACATTCCTAACAAAGTTATAGCTCTCCACGAGCACAATTCAAAATAATGTATTCTCTCAAAAGATAATTATATAAGAGCCTAACTTCCTCAAAATCCCCTTTCGGTTCATTACATATATAATAGGGTTATAGCACTACCCTCTCTTAACTATCTCCCATACGATATTCCCAAAACTTCATATATTAATATTCCTACTCACAAAGGAAAATAACTTATATCATCCATCTCTAGTAGTCTGATTGCCCCTCTTCATCATTGGGCTCCCACACAAAGTCCCCTGGCCTAAAATGACCTCGAATCTTCTGTAGGGGTTGCACTTCCAAAACTTCATCAAAATGTGGTCCTTTGCCTCTTTTAGGATAATCTTTCTTTCTATGACCTATTTCTTTACAAAAGAAACATCTACCCACACGTCCTCTTGGCCCATCTTGAGGAACAAAATGCCGTTGTGACCCTCTATAGTTCGACTTACACCCACTGGCATTACTGTCATTCTCTTTGCCAGACTTACTTGATGAAATCGAATCTCTAAAGTTCTTACCCCCTTGCGAACAAAGACGATATTCATGACACTGTAACAGTGCCGCATTCACTACCTTAACGAAAGTCGCTAACGCTGGGCTCTCTAACAAACTCCGTCGAATTCTCCAATCTAACCCTCGCATGAACTTCGATATACGCTCCTCTTCCGTATTCATCTCATCAGGTATTAATTTCGCCCATCGAGTAAATTCTTCTTCATATTCTTCCACCGTTCTATTACCTTGAAACACATTCATCAATTTCCTCCTCATTTCCTTCTGAATTGGGCAAGGAAAATACCTTCGAACAAAGAGTTCCCAAAAATCTGTTATAGGCAAAGTATCTCTATGTTCTGATGTGGTGACAGACTCCCACCATTGGAGAGCTGCACCCGTTAACTTAAAGGTGGCTAAAAATTATTTCTGCACCTCACTACACTCAACCATACGGAGGTGCCCCTGCAAACTATTCTTCCATCGACTTGGAGCCGTCACATCAACTCCCCCTGAGAACTCTGGAGGATGCCCCTTACTAAAATCTTCTTGAACTCCTTACCACAAAGATGGTCCTGAATAGGTTTGGGCTTCTTCAACGACAGGTTGCTGCGCCATCGTAGAAATGGCAGCAGTTACTACTTGTGCCACAATATTGGCAACTTCATATGTAGTCATGTTCCTTTGAGGCATTTGGGGTTACACACTCTCATCCCTTTTATTTGCCCTTACTGAACAACATCTCTCCGGTGGCATCTGCAACAGGAACAATTGTATCAGAACGCCTTTCAAATGTTTTTTCATCACAGAAGAAATATGGACGTATGAATTTAACAGTCCTAAAAATAAGGCTCTACATCAAGAACGCTTACGGAAGATCGTAGTAACCCACACAGATCGTAAAGACACTATAACCTGATGCTCTGATACCACCTGTGACAACCCGCTTAAAATAATAATGGGTGTCCATCCCTATACTAAAATAATCAGGAATCACAAGTGGATCATTCTCAGCATCTACTGACGATTCCAACCAAAACACGGCTAACTACCCATTACCACAAAAAGAGGGTGTCAATATTTTTTAAAACTTTTTATTTAACACCAACTTCAACCAACCATGCAACCATTAACCAATAATATAACATCTAAATATGATGAGATACACGCACATGCTCCTATAATATTTAAAAGAATACAACACAATGTATGAAGTAAAATACCCGAATATGCTGTCGGGTCACAGGAAGTAGAATAATCTGAGAAAGAAAATATATAAGTGCTACTATACAACACTTGGGTATAAACCCGAATATACAAACTGAATCCTAATCTAGATACACAAAGATAGGAATCGACTATAACAAAATGCCGCAACAGTCCGCCACTGCCACAACTCCATGAGTACACTGGATGGATAACCACGATGGCATCCTTGTGGAGGAACACCTAAAATAATACAATATATGTACATAACAGGAGAAAATATAAACGGGGCAGAGCCCGAGGTGTGAAAACATTTTATAGAAAGTGCATTAAAATGCATAATAATTATAATGCATTATGACATGATTAAGGTGGAGTCGCACTCTCCCTAAAATCCAACTCACCTCTCAACTAAAGCGCGCAACTAAGCATATGCACGTGATCTCCAAATAGACGCCCAAATCTATCTAGGCAAGGATCTAATTTAAAACCCAATTAATACACATTTAAAATCCATCTACATCATACTCTCCAATTCCTAATATTATCCATCTCAATTATTTGTTCACTTACTTAACATATAAAGTTTACATAAACATTATCTTACTAACATATACACTATACATAAACATTCTCTTTTACTAGAATCTCTCATATTCTAGTCATTGACATAATCATCTATAATTATATGTGAGTTATTAGCATCTAAGTGCTAAGGACTAAACTTCTCCCAATTCTCAATACTGTGTTACTTTTCGTTCGTGGGACGTCTCGCAAAGCAAAATCCAAACAAGGAACCCCCCCAATACACTACTCCTGGTAGTATTGATTATTAAGATTCATTATGCCCTCAATGCATGATGCATGTAACCCAAATTCTTATTATTCAATTAATTATTTTTTATTCCTAATTCTCAACCGTGCACGGCGTTTCGTACGTGGGACGTCTCGCAAAGCGAAATCCAAATAAGGAACCCCCCGATACACTACTCCTTGGCACTGTCGATCGTCGAGATATAATATATATAAATATGAGCATTAAGGACTAACTTCTACTCACTCCCAACATTACAATGGGTTTCGTGCGTGGGACGTCTCATAAAGCGACATCCAAACAAGGAACCCCCCGATACACTACTACTTGGCAATGTTGGTCGTTGAGGTCCATTATGCCCTCGATACCCAAAGAACTAATCACACCAGTAATATAATAACCATCCAAACGAGCTATAACTCGAGGACGCAGGTTCTCAATGCTATCATCTTCCAGGGCATCACTCATATACCATCCTGGGGACCAGCGATCAGACTCAATATCACCGACATCGCAGCCACACACACACACAATGTTCGGGAAAAGGTCATAGCTCCTAACCGGTCAAGTGAGAACGACACATACCCACGACTTTTCACCCCTAAAATATAATTCATATCACATATTAACACAATGGACGACTATGACCTGGGGAATATCCACACCCTGCTCATCGAGCCAAGATGCTCACCCACATCGCGCAACTTCCCAATGATAGCAAGGAGGGGGTATGATTCACTTATATATATATATATATACCATTCACATAAGATATACATACAACATCACATCATATAAATATATACCATCATATAAGGTATATATGTCACACATTTTCATACTCATAGTATGCTCTTAGGCGTAGCTGAAATAACATCATTATTTAGTATATTTTATTCTCGATATACTAATCGTCAATCACTCACATAAGATCCCCACTTAGTATACACTATACTATTTCTCACTTGAAGTTCACACATCACTTATATTTCTACGAATCGTCTCTCGATTCTATTTGTGTTGAGGATATTCTCTATATCCTAATGCACCTCAATTAGCATTTCTCATTTATGTGAGATATCTCCCAAGTTAAATTAACGTTAAGGATATTTTTTGTATCCTACGCACATCAATAGGCATTTAAAATTCTCAATCCATAATATGGTTCAATTGATCATATGAACCTTTAAAGTTATCCCCTTTGGGATTTGATTCTAAAATCCTGTATCACTAAACGCACTCTCACTCTTTCATATAATTCCATAATTATCTCTAAATGGAAAAATCAATGGTAGTGGGCTTCCCCACTTAGTATATACGATATTCTCTAATCGGTATTTCTCAAATTAAGTCCATATGACCCAAACAATATCTCATGAGGGAAACTCACTAAAAGTCTCCAAAACACACTTCTCATAACTCCTATAAAGGTTCCCAATCAATAACCTCAAACGAAACGGAATGAAATTCTCCCTAGAAAAACATCCCCGAAGTTGCCCTGTTTTCGAATCGATTCGGGCCAAATCAGAATCGATTCGGCCTCCAAGGCGAATCAATTCGGGTCATAAGACCTGGGATTCTGTATCAGGTCGAATCGATTCGGTCACTCAAACCTGGGCACCTGTAACTTTTCGAATCGATTCGGTAAGGGGCCGAATCGATTCGGCTTCTCAGAAGTCTCGAAAATGGCTACTTTTTCAAAGCCAAAAATTCCCAAAAATCGAATATATCATCTTCTAACCATTTTTCTTCAACCCAAACATAATATTATCATCAAAACTCATTATATAATTCAATCCAACTAATTTTATACCCTCTAAATCATTTATACACTAAAAATCTAAGATTTTCCCAAAAAGTTAGGTTTTAACAAACTAAACCTAAAACCCATAAATTTGATCCACAAATCATGAAATAAATGGTACACAACAATTATTTAGCAAGTTTAATCACTTGCCTCAAGTTCGTAGGGTGTGATTCGTCCTCGAGATCGCGTAATGGCCGAAAATCCAACTTTCTCTCTCTTTCTCTTCTTCTTTCTTTTTTCTCTCTCTCTTTCTTTCTTTCTTTCTTTCTTTCTTTCTTTCTTTCTTTCTTTCGTTCTTTCTTTCTTTCTTTCTTTCTTTCTATTTCTCTTTCTCTCTAAGGAGATTTCTATCTCCATAGGCTTTATAAGTCTTGTCTCCAAATATACACAACTTTAAATGATAATACACAGTTTAAATGACTCGATAACTTTAATTCGAGCCAAAGGAACTTAAAATATTTCAAAACCTAAATAGACCCCAAGTACAATCATTTTGACTCTCTCGACCCTTTCGAAAACAACTACACCCTCAGAATTGCCATTTGAAGCACTATCTAACATCTTCAAATTTTGACCTCAAATGACGATTTGATAATTCTCCAAATAAAATGATATTTATTTCCCCCGAAATAAATTAGTTATTGTCCCCAAAATCTCGGGTTGTTACAAGGATGTCCTCTTACTGGTCCAATGACAAGGCTAAAACCATTTGTCTATTATTTTTAGAAATACTTTGCTCAATGTACTTTTATCTCAGGATGGATGTACCCCTCCAAGTGTAATGAGAAAAGTTATTTTTATACTGGACCCTCTTATAGGTTAGTAGAGAGTATTTATAAAGAAAAAATATTCTGATGGATCTACCTCATGCAGTAGGTAAACAAACAAAATAATCATCATGCAATGATAAAAAAGAGTTTCCATTCATTTATTTTCATTTTGTGTATTGCTCACAAGGTTGTGTTGCTCTATCTTTTTTACATAAAAAACTTTTCTAGTGTTAGAGAAAGTCGCTCAAATTTTTTTGACAAAAATGAATTTTCACAAAACGAGGCATAATACCTCTTCAGCCACTTACAGTTGATGGACTGCAGATAGTCACTCTCCGACTCCAAAATCTGGCAGTATCTTGACTTGCCTACCCCTCTTACCACAAAGGGGCCTTCCTAGCTGGGTTTAAACTTTGACACTGACATGCTACGGAGGTGGTGAGTGGATGCTTGCTGGATCAAGTCTCCCACATGGAACTCTCTGGGCTTGACTAAGTTTTCACAATATTTAAAGTTCGCTCCTACTTAAGGTCCTTATAATTGACTTTGGACCGCATAATTAGTCACCTCTACTTAAGCCCTCAGAATTGGCTTCAACCTGCAGAATTGGTCACCTCTATTAAGCCCTCAGAATTGTCTTTAACCCTTAGAATCGGTCGCTCGTACTTAAGGTCCTTATAATTGACCTTGACCCTCAGAATTGGTCTTTCCTACTTAATCCCTCGGAATTGGCTTTGACCCTCAGAATTGGCCGTTGTAACTTAAGGTCCTTAGAATTGACCTCGGCCAACATAATTGGTAACTTCTACTTAAATCCCTTAGTATTGGCTTTGACCCTCAATATTGGTCGCTTCTACTTAAGCCCTCAGAATTGGCTTCAACTCGCAAAATTGGTTGCTTCTGTTTAATCCCTCAGAATTGACTTTGACCCTCGCTCCTACTTCAGGTCCTCAGAATTAACTTCGGCTCACAGAATTGGTCCCCTCCACTTAAGCCCTCAGAAGAACTCGACCCGCAGAATCGATAGCCTCTACTTAAGTTCCTTAGAACTGACCTCGACCCTCAAAATTGCTCACTCTACTTAGGTCCTTAGAATTGACCTCGACCCGTAGAATTGATTGCATCCACTTAAGGTCATCAGAATGGACCTCAACCCTCAGAATTAGCCGCACCCATCCTTTATGTCCTTATAATTGACCTCAACCTATAGAATCAACCATCCTCAGCATTTCCTTAGGTCCTCAGAATCGGTCTCGACCCTCTGAATCGGTCATCCTTGCTCCTTTAAGTTCGTAGAATCAACCTCTTTCCAATACATCATGTGGTGTCTATTCGATGGATTTCACTTCTTTCAAGCTCACCTGTGCAGGGGCTCTGCAGACACCATATTCTAGGACCCCCAAAGTCCCTCCTTAGGTCCCTAACACCTCCTCATTTCGCTACAAACCCTAGGTCATACTCCAAGTATTGATCTGAAGGCCATCGAGCGCTCCCGAACCCCGTTTGACTCCAGTAAAATCTATAGTCAGAGAAAAAATTCAATGAATCTTCAAAGGTCCCTAAATCCCTTTCCAGCAGTTTGCACTATGCGCGAATCGACATAACGGTTCAGATGAACGAACCATTTACCATAAAAATTGATCTAGAGACCACTTAGTCCTCTCGGGACCCGATTTGACCCCCATCAACTTCATCGTCAGAGCTAAATCTCTTTGAATCTTCAAAAGGCATTGAAGCCCCTTTCCAATAATCTACCCCGTGTGTGAAATGACATAATCGTTCGAACAAATGACCTATTTTCCCCTAAAAAAATGATCCGAAAGCCACCGAGGCTTCCACGCTTTGTTTAACCAAAGTCAACTATTTAGATCAAATGAGACTAAATGAATATTAAAATTTCACTGAATACCCACTCCAACGGTTCACCCCGTGTGTGAATCGGCCTTACGGTATGGACGAATGACCCGTTTTACTTCGAACGATCACTGGGAGCTTTCGGGCCCCAGTTGACCAAGGTCAACTTTTTGAACCAAGCAAAGCTCTTTGGAATGTTGAAGTAACTCTCATAACCTTTCCAACAGTCTACCCCATGCACGATTCTGACTTATCATTCAGATGAACGATCCGTTTTTGTCCAATGATCTCTCGTTCAAAGGATCGAAGAGCGCTTTCGAGCCCCGTTTGACCCAAAGTCAACTCTCGGACCCGGGAGCGTCCCAAAGTATTCTTAAAGGTCTCTAAATTAAATTTCCAATGGTATGCCCCATGCATGATTTAGATCAATGGATTGCGTTCTACAACCATTTTTCTAAAAAAATCTACACGAGACTGCCGATTGGTAGGTCCATTTCCCTGCCTATTGATAGTGTGCCTAGGGTTACCCGCTGATTGGTAGGGCTAGGGATAGGGCTAGGGCTATGATGATCGGTACCCCCTTACCCTTTAAATATAGGGAATGATCTCACTCCCAATGCATACCTCAGATCCATCAATATCAGTGATCTCATCAACATTCTCTTGCAATTAACGAAGTTTCCTAGTGTGAAATTCCTTTCCATATTTCATTCCCATCATTTTCATACAAAATATAGCAAAATCTCATTCTCTCTCATTCAACATGCATCTCAACATTCAAGGGATCTCATCAAAGATCAAGATCAAGCTTTAATTCTCCAAATAAGGTCCAAATGTTCTACTCTCTCTTTAAATTTCATTATTTTCGCATTAGTTACATAAATTCTTAATCCATATTTTACTTTAGTTCATACACATTAATATCTCATCGTTTAATAGTTATATTGCACATACTTTGTCTTCTATAAAAAACCTAAAAAAAACAAAAAGAGGGTGACACCTATAAATTCTAACGGGATTATCCATCACAATTTTTCAAAACTAAAATACATTTTCTAAACACACACATTTAATAAATTCCCATTCGAATCTGTGAGATAAACCCACCCTTATGCTGCATACAAACTACGTGGACTTTTATGCCTTTATAGGATATGTAGGAGTTTAGAGTTAAAACCTGAGACTCGAGTCCAATTTTCAATTTTTCCAATTTTCTCATTTTTACACTTGTCTCCTTTTCACCGATACATTATTTTAATACTATATTTGTGATCCTTCTTGACGTTTTTATCTAAACATATAACATTGTTTCATCATAATGATCAATATATTGGTAAGCGCATACATCGTATTTTCAAGATATTATTTTGGGAGCATTGCTAAGGATGACCTCACTCTATCTTTTCCATGGTATGAGTTGGGCGATTTCGATATCCATTTATATACATACACGCACACACACTGCACAGAAAAATAAAGGAAAACAGTAACACAAGAACATGAGAGACCGAAAGGGCGTGATACGTGCCTAACATCTTCCCATTCCATGACTTTGCCCCCGAACCTTCGAACTATTGTTTTTGTAAGCATAAGTTTTTTTTATGCCATTCTCTCGAGGCGACGATATGTTCTTTTGCCTGTTTTGTGCAAAATAGATTGGCGACTCCATCTCTTTACATTCACCGCACATCGACCACAACCTAAGCTCTTTTAGAGAAATCGAAAGCGAGACCTTGTTTCTCCCCCTCTTCGCCGCCCACCAACAGGGAGAGAGGAGGGAGAGATATTGGGATGGCCACATAGGGGTATGTCCATATATTCATATAATTATACCTTACACACACACACACACACACACACACACACACACACACTCACACACACACACACACACACATATATATATATATATATATATATATATATATATATATATATATATATATATATATATATATATATATATACAATCTCTACACATGTATATATTTTCTCAATAATTCGAATTAATCGTGCCTATGACGCATGGCATAAACACAATATTTTTCCAGATGTCATTTACATTCTCAATTAGTGAATTGATCACTTAATTAATTAATTGATTCTCAAAGTATCAATTCTGGGCACGTATAACTCTGAATCAACCCGTATACCTATTTTCCTGAATTTTCCATCAATTTTCATTAATAAATCCCTGAGTATGATTCACCTAAAATACTCTAAATTTCACCCAAAAAATTCCAATTTTAGACCCATTTTAAAAAATACAAAAAATCAAATCTAAAAACTATCTAAATCATTAATTCGTCTTCAGATTTGAATTCTACATGAAAGGTACATGTTTTGAGTTTTTCTCAAATATCAACCAAAAGCACTCAAAAAGAATATCTAAAACTCTCCGAAACCGTTTTTTCTCCATTTAATTTCAACCACTTCAATCCCAATTCATATCACAACCAATATATCAACTTGGCATAAATCCCAAGTATAAAACTCCCAATTTTATCTAGAATTCAAGTACAAAAATCATTATATGAAATTTATACTTAATCTCTAATTAACATAAAATTCTCTTAATATCACACTAAATCATTTTTCTCAATTCTTCAAATTATAGAATATAACTATCTATATGGGATTTAAAATTGCCAAATTCCACTCCTAAAATATCATACATATCCATCATCTATATATGTAACTTTCATGGGAATTAAATTAACTATTTCCACAAATTTCCAAATAAAATCATAAGTTTCTATAATTAATCCAACTACATGTAAACTCATAATACCAGAATTTCATTCTAAAAGTTCACCCATAAATTTTCATAATCATGTGTTAAAACCCAATTTTACGTATTCATGTGTCAAAATCCAGTTTTTCATATAAAATTCCAATCCCAAAAATATTTCAATTCAAAAGTTCCCAACTATAATTTGAGCTAAAAATTACACGCAAACAATTAGCAAGATAATTACTTGCCTTAAGGTTCGTAGTGTCTAAATTTGGTGAAGATGTTGAAAATCCTCCAATAATTTCCTTCCAATCCTTCAATCCTAGAGCATGCTTGAATTGTTCCGCAATCTCTCACTTGGACTCTTGAATTTTTCTGTCATTTATCTTCATTTCCTTTCAAGCTCTTTGTATAACTCTTCTAAATCTTTCAATTTGTGAAATGACCTTTTCTTAAACCCATACCCTTCATTTAATAAGTTCCAATCCCGATTTTGACTTTACATATACCATTAAGAAGTTCAAAAGTCACTTAGACTAGTCCCGATTAATCTAAAAATCCCCCGAAACCCAAACATAACCCTCGGGTACTTAAATTTGACTATTTTGATCCATTCCAAATCAACCGTGCACTTGAAATCGTCATTCGAGCCCCTTATTAATATTTTCCCATCTGAACTTATTATAATTTAACCACACATGCCTTGATTGAGATAATATTAAATTATGTCACGTTTACTCACTTACGACTTCATTTATTTTTATTTACTGCAACACACTAGTATATACACAGTCGCATAAATATTAATTCATTTCATTCGAAATTAATACATTTATTTTCCCATCATTGCCAGTATAATTTAAACATATAATTAAATATATATATATCCAAAACTACATTGTATTACATACTCTCCTTGAAAAGGAATTTCGTCCTCAAAATTTGGATATGCCTGGTACTAAAACCTTTGGATCCTTAGACACATGGAATCCGAACATATCCATAATCAACTCGTGATAACATTTTGGTGTCTCCACTATTCACCCGCTAGTGGTATCATCTAGTCTAAAGTCCAACTCGTTACGGCCCAAGATTAGCGACAAGTTTATTTAAATCATTTCATACTGATATACTTTATCATTTGTAAGGTCTCACCTATACAATGACATGCAAAATTATCATGAATCCACCAAAAATTCTCCAATAAGATGAGCCTATGCTCCATTGGCTCTATCATCTCAATGTTGGTAAAGTCCCCACTTCCCTAGGTGCCAACTTCTTTTCTTACCCAAATCACATAATTCTCTTCATAAGAGACACCCATAATGATTTTCTTACCACTATCTTCAGTATTTAACTCTTCGATTCGTGATGACGTAACTCTTACGAAGTTTGAGAACTATACAAAAATAAATTCGATTATCTCAATCCCTATCGACCGACTCTAAATCACCTCCGACCTATGGAACTGATTATTTCCCCAACCAACCACAACGTTGATGACAAGGCCTTTCTCCTGAAGCCTCAAAATGCGCATTTCTAATAATAGCTGGTGCGAGTCATTACATGTAACTCTATCAATGACAATTACTCCTCGCAATTACCTTAAAGTTTAGAATATGCATCTCTCTCATACCTTAACATCCTAGTCACTTGTTCCATTTACTCCCCGGTCTACGAGTAATATGTCTCATTCAAAATGCACTTCATCCCCACCTCCTCCTAATACTCCAAATTGGAGGTGGGGCTTAAGGGTCTCATCCCGAGTCACAACAATTCTTGGGTGACTCCTTATTCCGGATCATTTCCTCTCTCAAATAAAATATTAGGTATGTTACCCGATAATGTGACTCGTCCAAATTAGAAATAATTATTCTTCCACGGTCAACCAATCCCATAAACCCAAATGGAATCTTAACCTATTCACGATGTTGGTAACACACCAGTTAACTTCATCAGTCTGCCTATCCATTATGTCACTAGAATCAACAATTTTTAAAAAATTTTGGTGGATCACCTTAGACCAATTATTTCCCATCTACGAGTAGTGCACTAGAGATAATTTCACTATGTCCCACTCCACACCAATACACAAGCTCAATACCCCACGTCCCATGGTAGTTTTTACTCCCTTTCACGGGGTACTTCAAAATCGGGACCCATGCATTTGCTCCATACTGCGCACTTCCTAGGTCCTCCTCGTCTGGTAAAATCAAAATCCTACTATGCCTAAATCACCATCAACATTCGATTGAATAAGGATTCGCTTGATTCTCTTAAACTTGTTAGGTCTTCCCTTGGTTAGAGAGATTTATCACTTGTATCCCCAGTCCTTCAACCCATCTCGAGTGTGATATCTCTACATGATGTGTATATATATATATATATATATATATATATATATACATCCGGACTATCTATTTCCTCAATCGCAGTTCAGTCCATTTTACTTTTTCAATTCAGCTTCTATTGCTCCATATACATACGATTATCATCTCCCCCTTATCCCGAAAGATTATGAAAATAAAACTAACTAGGTCACCCACACACCCTCTATCCTATGTACGTCTGCATACACATTACAAACGTAATATTTTTATTTATAATTCAGCCCTGCATGCTCGATGTGACCACACAGTAAGGGTATTCTCGATTACCCCACTAATTGTGAATTAAATATCTTCAAGATTGGCCACCTATCCACTAGTGGTGCTAACCTTCCTATAATAGCTCTCAACTCCATGTGTTTTCTCCACACGTGACACAATTAACATTCAAAACCAATGCCCTGGCATCTAACAATGTCTCCAAAGTTTTGATGTTTATTATGGTTCATGAATGGAATGTCAGACAATTGAAATTCAACCAAGGAATTTTCCCTAATGCCTTATCACTTGGCAATATCAATTATCTAGATCCTTTGCCCGAAAACACATTAACGGGATGCTTAAAATTATATCCCCAGATGTATAAGTCTAATATTCCACTCTCCCATCTTTAAAGGAGTCATATAACATCGTTCTTGAACTATCACTAAGTGTCTAATGATAAATCAATAATTAGCTAAATATTTTTTCTTGGCCTTAAACCCGATATCCCCTAAATCATAATAGTATAGTCTTTACGCACCGGAGTAGAATATAATGAGGCAACTATATTCCCCAAAGTCTCCATTTCAATATAATATATACACGACTCGACCCGATTTCAAGTGAACTATTGAAAAAATAACACATCCTGTCCTGGAACAACTAACACGATAGATGATATGCCCTAAATGTACTTGAAAACTCAGAGACACCAACCTCGGTGTATGAGAGGGCTGAGGTAACAAAGGCTCCTGACTGACAACCAGCACTCTCGTCCTACATAAGGTCGGCTATGGCCTTTATCAGTGGTCACCTAATTGTCGGGTAGTATCAGAGATCACAACTACCTCGCTCATCAACTTCAGCTGGGAATAAGCCGAGGTAACAAGGACCACCACCATCGTGACCAACCTCGGCTGGGAATCAACCGACATTCCAGCTACTCCAACATAACCTCAGCCCATGACGACATTATAACTCCACCTGCCTTACCTCAGCTTTCCTACTGAGCCGAGATCATCGTGAATAACCTCGGATTGAGCAGCAGCCAGACTTCACCAACCTCGTACTCTTCCAGGCCGAGGTTGGTACCAATCGAAGACAGCCGAGCATTTACATGCATATGTATAGCTTCGAACACGTGGAAAAATCTGTTATAATCGAATTATTCCCTCCATGTGAGGGAATATTGAGGTCATCATTACTTAGTTGAGATCAGCTAGGTGTCACTCTCATACTGGCTCGATGCTCATTGTATGCTTGGGGGTACACTACACCCCCAAGCACTATATATAGAGGTCATCCTCTACCTTGTAAAAGGATCCGAAAATTACAACCTTAGCTAAAACTTTGTCAAATTACATAGTAGAGAGAGAGAGCTTGAGAGATTGTATCCATGGCCGTTGGTGCCTCATTTTTGTGACGTTACTCACTCACTTGCACAGTGGACGTAGGCTTAATTGGCTGAACCACTTATATATTCAAGTGTTCATCCTCTTCTCCTCACCTCCTTCTACATTCATACATATATATATTCTTCCATGCTTCCATTATTATCACTTGATTGAGCTTGTCAAAACCTTCCTTGGTGGTCCTGTTTCCAGCATCATCATTTTGGCGCTGTCTGTGGGAACGAGAAACTGTCTCTTCCTCTTTTTCTTCTTAACCTCAGTGGAGACTCTGGTGGTGAACCAGGCCTCACCCCTTGCGTGGAGCTGTTTCACCATCGAAAGAGGTCCATTAAGGTACTAAGCTCATCTATTTCACAAGCTCTTTAATTTTAACGTATGGCACCGGAGTTGCCACCACCTGGTGCGGGAGGACCTAGTTCCATCCAGGCACCACCCCAGTCCGAAATAGCTGAGGTGGCATCAACCTTGAGGTCTTTGGCTGCAATGTAACAAGCAATGAAGGAGAAATTTGCACAACTCAGTCAAAATATGATGAGGCCACCTGGGGTCTCACTGGAGATGATTACTCTGATGGTTGCCCAACCCCATCCTGAGGCCAAGGGACCACCCCAGGCAGCATGAAAAGACCAACCTACACCTCAATAGAGGAGGGACGTTGTTGACCCTAGGCGTTTGCGTCTGGGGAGTCAAGGACACCCTTGCCTTGAGGATAAGTATGATGATATGGAGGTAGAAGACACTCCAAAAGATTTTTGGGATCCATATGAGGTTTTAAATAACGCAGTGCGTCATATCCAACAGAGCCGAGGTTGTGAGGGAAGAAGAGGTGAAGGTGCCCAACAAAGAGGATCAACTTTTGATCGATTGAGCATAGGATTGGCCTTTGAAAGGCTCGGCCCAGTGAATGACCTAAGGTAGAGGTTATCCAGGTCACAAAGTGCCGCTGGCTCTCAAAGGAGAGATGGGGAACGTCGGCCTCATCATGGCCGACCTCATCAAGTTCAAGATAGGGAACAAGAGGAGGTCAACAGTCGACATTATGCTATGGATGGGGAACCCTCAGTCCACCCCTTAGAGGTGGCTGGGGATAACCTCGGCCAGGTCGACGTTGTAAGGCCATGGAATGACTTAATCCAACATCATGAGGAGAAAATAGGAGACCTCATCAAAAGCTGAGACCCATTACAAAGAGGGTTCTCAGAGGGTTTTCCATTTGTGGCTAAGATAGTGAGCTTCCCAACCCATGCCAAGTTTAAGCCGCCAATGGTGTCTCCCAAATATGACGGTAGTACCAACCCTGTGCAATACATTGAGATGTATCAGTCTGCGATGGCCTTTTATTCAATTCCTGATGAGATGAAGTGCCTGGCCATTTCTGGGACTTTAACAGGAGCTGTACACATCTGGTTTACCTCTCTTCCGAAGAAATAAATTGAAAATTTTAAAGGCTTGGCTGAACGATTCATTCATAACTTCTGTTTTAGGGTAAGACCTCAAAAGAAAACCCCTCATCTGCTATATGTCAAACAAGGCAAGAATAAGAGCCTAAGAGACTACATGACGAGATTCAACAAAGAAAAACTTGAGGTTGAAGATTATGAGGAGAATACATCTATGACCGCCCTCATAGGAGGTCTCCAGAAAGGGAAGTTATTGTGGAAACTTGCACAAGACCTTCCCAAGTCCATGGCAGAGCTATTGGAAACTGCGGGGAAGGTCATGAACGCCGAAGAGGCCATGGCTACAAAGTATGAGGATGAGAGCGATGGTGCAAGCGGTAAGTTCCAAAGAAAGAAGGATGGAAAGAAAAGGCCAGCTGACGATAAGTTTGCATGCTATACCCCCTAATTGTGAGCTACGAACACATCCTCAATGAGATCAAGAATGACCGGTCTCTGAGATGGCCAGATAAGCTGAAGGATCCTTCTCATAAAAGGAACAAGAACTTATGGTGCGAGTTCCACCAAGACCATGGCCATGTTACAGACAAGTGCTTCACCTTAAAGGATGAGATCGAGAAGATGTTGAAATCTGGAAAGTTGAGGAAGTACGTAGATGGTAAGGCCCCTAAGAGGGGAATATATGATTTTAAAAAAAGAGGGGTGACAAATGTCGAGATGACAGTCCAGTAAGAAGAGATAATGACTCAAATGGTAATGATGAGGATGATCCAGACCTCCCACCAAAAGACAAAAAAGCTCCTGTGAAGAGGGTTGGTATTATCTCCTTCGGTGTAGGCACCATATGTGTAGGACTCACAGGAGGTGGCTCTGAAGTAGCTGACCGAAAAGCTCATGTGGCAGAGGCCAAGTCCATGGCCAAAGTAGAGATCATGAATCTAGCATCTTTAGATCAAAGCAAAAGATAAAGAAGGTGGATATGGACACTCTTATAGTTGGGTTCTCCTAACTCGACTTCAAAGGTATCCTAGCTTCGCATGATGACCCTTTGGTAGTTACAATAAGAGTTCATGGGTGCGAGGTACAGAGAATTATCATAGATGGAGGAAGTTCAGCAGATGTGATGTTTTGGCCCTGCTTCAAAAGCTTAGGCCTTAACAGAGCTAGGCTGGTACCCTATCATCATTCGTTAATGGGCTTGAGCAGCGAAAAGGTCCATCCGTTGGGCATGTATGAGATGGACTTATGAATGGGTGACGAGTGGCCTAAGAGGTTGACCCGAAAGATAATTTTTTTTGTTATGGACGAAAATGTCTTCTTGACTTATGACCTCATCATAGGAAGAGTAACCCTTAAAGAGTTTGAGTCCGTGCCATCAACGGTCCACCAGATACTAAAATTCCCGACCCCCTATGGGGTAAGGGAAGTGCAGGGTGACCAGACCATAGCACGATAATGCTACTTCAAATTGGCCAAAGAGAGAGAGGCCCATAAGCGAGAAATCACCACGTATTACCTTGATACACTTGATCCTAGAGATTAAACGAAGTTAAAGAAATGAGAGGTCGCAGAAGAGGTAGAATCCATCATCCTCAATGAGGTCGAATCGAAAAAACCCGTCCAAGTCAGCAAGGCTTTAAAACTAGAGATCAAAGAAGAGTTGATAAAATTCTTAAAGAGGAGGCAGAGTGTCTTCGCTTGGAGCCACGCAGACATGCCTGGCATCGACCCGGAGGTTATGTCCCATAAACTCAATGTGGCAGAAGGTGCTAAGCCAATCAAACAAAGACAAAGAGTTTACTCTAGGGAGAAGTATGACATTATTAGAGAAAAGGTCAGGAAATTAGAAGAGGCAGAATTTATCAAGGAGGTTATATACCCAGAGTGGTTATCAAACGTCGTTATTGTGCCCAAAGCGTGTGGACAATGGAGGATGTGTGTAGATTTCACCGACCTAAACAAATCTTGTCCTAAAGACAGTTATCCCTTACCTCGAATTGATCAGATAGTAGACGCCACGGTAGGGCATGAGCTCATGAGCTTCATGGACGCGTATTGAGGCTATAACCAGATCTTCATGGATGTTGAAGACTCATAGAAGAAAACTTTCATCACCGAAAAGGGGACATATTACTATAAGGTTATGCCCTTCGTCTTAAAAAATGAAGGGGCCACATATAAACGTCTTGTGAATAAGATGTTTGAAAAATCAAATTGGAAAGACTATGGAGGTTTATGTAGATGATATGTTGACGAAGAGCTTGAAGGCCTCCACTCACGTGACAGACAAAGAAAAGACATTCGATACCATGGACTTGTACAAAATGAAACTCAATCCCGCGAAGTGTGTCTTCGGGGTAGGAGCTGGGAAATTTCTCGAATTCATTGTCAATCAGAGGGGAATAGAGATGAACCTTGAGAAGATCAAGGCTTTGCTTGACATGAAGACACCAATAAGTATCAAAGACGTTCAGAGGCTCATAGGAAGAGTAGCTGCACTTAACGGATTTGTTTCCAGAGTGACGGACAAGTGTCTTCTATTTTCTAAGGTGCTTAGAAAGGCCTTTGAATGGGACAAAGAGTGTGAGGAGGATTTTAATCAGCTCAAGTCCTACCTCGAATCTCCCCCACTCTTATCTCAACCATAGTGGGAGAGAAGTTGTATATTTATCTAGTAGTTTCTGAGTCAGCTATAAGTGCAACCATAGTACGAGAAGACGTTGGGGTCCAAATGCCTGTATACTTCAACAGTAAGGCCCTTCAAGGGTCTAAACAAAATTATCCCCGGATGGAGAAGTTGGCCTATGCCTTGATACAAGCTACCAGGAAGATGAAGCCATACTTTCAAGCCCACTCTATGGTCATCCTCATTGACTCCCCACTAAGGCAGGTCCTCCACAAACCTGAGAAGTTAGGTGTATTGATGACATGGGCCATTGAGTTGGGAGACTATGACCTTACTTATCAACCTAGGGTGGCCATTAAAGGGCAGGCGCTTGTAGATTTTGTTACTGAATTCACATGGGAGGAGGTCGAGTTTGAGAACAATCGAGTGATCAATTAGTAACGTCTTCCAAGACCCAGAAGAGGTTGTGTCCAATAGAGCTAGAAATGGAATAGCCGAAAATGAGGGAGACGTGTACCTCTTAAAGCAAGGAACCCTGTAAGAGGGGAACTTCTTTTCAGATAAAGATATCTAGAACCTCTTAATTGATGGGTCTTCTTGCGAAAGTGGAAGCGATGCAGGGATGATACTCTCAGCTCTGAACGGTACCAATGTTGAATATGCATTATGGTTTAACTTCAAGGCATCAAACAACGAGTTAGAATATGAGGCCATGATAACAGGCCTCTCCTTGGCAAAGACCCTTAGGGTGGGAGGACTCCTACTTCATAGCGACTCAAGGTTAGTTGTTAACCAAGTGTTTGGATTTTATGAGGCTAAGGATGAAAGGAAGGCCAAATACCTGAAGAGGGTAAGAATGATGCTAGACGATTTCGAAGAGGTAAAGATGAAGAGAGTACCTCGACAAAATAACAGCCACATAGATGCACTAACAAGGTTGGCTTCAGCAACAAGGACATACATCCGAAGGACGGTTCCAGTCGAGATCCTGTTAAAACCGACCATTGAGGAAGAAAAGGTTGCTAGCCTTTGCCTCAAATTGAACCTAGGGGAATTTTGGTTGAACCCCCTCATCAGGTATATCAGAGAGGGAGACCTGTCAAAATCAAAGTTAGAGAGGAGGAAACTGAGGTACAGAGATGCAAAGTTCTCAATAATAGGAGATGTCCTATATAAGAAAGGATTTCTGAAAGAGTGCCCAATATGTGTGTTTCAAACAAAACCAATTTTTCTTCGAAAAAGATCCAACTTTTAATTATGCACCAAACCAAGTTGTGAAATCCCAATTCTTACTTTAAACTAATTTTATCTTGATTAATCCTAAACATGCATCTAGTGATTAAAGCAAGTAAAGTAAAGTGAAGAATACTCACAACGCCGGATGTACGAGGAAAAAACCCAAAAGGGGAAAACAACCTCGAACGGCCCAAGCCAGACAATCACTATGAATAATGGTTTTACAAAGACAGATTAGCCTTACACTAAGACTCGATCCCCACGGGTCTTGACGCTCCTTCTGATCTTCAATCGTTCTTCAATAGTGCCCATGCAGAAATTCTGTCTTCCAAGATCTCTGTCCATAACACACGCGTCCACGTATGTCTCGGTGTCCACCGATATGGCTTTGATACGTCTATGATGTCGAACACAATGTCTGTCGCTTCTTCACCGCAAAACCCTTTGTGTTCAATATGTAGAACAAATAACTTTGGTGCAACAAGATCACGTAAACATATATGAATGATAACTCGGATCTTTGCAAACTCTAAGGATGTGCTTAAGACTTTTAAACCTTAGAAAATATGTGCAAACAAGGTTCTAGTTCGTAAAACTTTTTTCCAGAAAGCACACTGTTTAAATAGGATTTAATCACTGTCTTAAAAAAAGTTTCATTCGAACGACTTAAGCATGCCGTTCGAGCGACATTGTATCTCATTCGAACGAGATCTAATGTCGTTCGAGCGACAGCGCGAAAGTTTGACTTTCTTTGACTGTCAGATAAAAACGTCTCTTAACACAGAGATTCAAATTAGTCAAACTCTATTTCGAGCTTATCATCATAAAACGAATTTAAACCTTTAAAACACTTTAAAAAACATTTAAAAATATTTTTCTTTATAAAAATTACATCCTTATCTTTTATAAAAATAATTCCGAGCACCATTAATTATACACATTCATACCTGAGTGATCTCAGAATAAAATTAACGTTGAAGACGAGTAAACTTGCACCAAATAAACATCGGCATGATTATATGCTTTTCCGCAACGTCTTCAATTTCTTCAATACGTCATAGACCAAGTGGGATCGTGACAAAATAAACTTCTCCCTATGACATATTACAAACACAGTTTTGTTCACGGAATTAAGTCAAAACAATACAGGGACTCAATTGGAAATTTATGTCCTTACAAATCTCCCCCTTTAACTATTCTGGGATAAAACTAAACCAGTGAAATGCCTAACCGGGCCGTCAAGCCGTATGACGCCTAAATCCCATCCCATAAACCCAATAATAAAAAATTACAGGACACGGACTAGTATATGTAGCACCGGCAAGCATGAACTGTCTGAATGTGATGTAGACTAGAAATCTCGAATCGCTGAAGCATACCCACACACATGAAACAGACAAACAAATACCAAGTGAAGTATGGAGGAACAAATGAAACCAATTTATGTATTCAATACAAACATATCATTTGAAACATGTGAGCAATTATTTGATAGCAATTTGATACCAATTTGAAACAAATATCTTAAAGAAGCGCTCAACAAATCTCCCCCTACATCACATACCAAATCTCTCCCCCTTTTTGTCTCGAATAGACAATCCGATGAAAAGATAAACCAATATAACATATCTAGCATGAGAATATGATACCAAATAGAATCAAGTTGATACCAATTTTGAACAATGAAAACCGCTAGATAATCATGAATTAACCAGCTAAAAAAATCATATAATGACAAAATAGTAGCTAGTAAACCAAGGAATCACACAAAGAGTATACCAATCAAATCAAGTGTGATAAACGGACTCATATGCAAAATACCAATTTGGAACATAAAAGAACCTGCATATAACCAAATAGTCCAAAAATGATTCCTGCAGTACCAAAGATATATCAAATTAAGCCAGAGGACTGCAAACCAATCAGAAGCCATTTTTCACCCTGTCGTTCGAACGAGCCAGGGACTTCACTAAAACGAGATGAGGAAGTCGCTCGAACGAAGACAAAAGTCGTTTGCGCGAGATGCAATGTCGTTTGAACGACTTCGCGCGACCTGCCAAAATTTCCCAGTTTCAAAGAAATATTATAAAGTATTGCCCAGTGAAAAAATTTCCACAAAAAAATTATAGGAAGGGCCTGACAGATGCAAAAAAGTGTTAAAAACAGTAAGCTTTTAACACAAAACCCAAAAACTCATAAAAACTTAAAAATGCAAGTTACATGCAAACATACTACCGATGTGCTCAAACATGGACATGGAATGAATGGGCGTGAAACTAAAACAAATGAGTCATAATTCCAACACATCGAAACAATCAATAGCTCTAATTGATAGCGATAAATCATCAAACTTTATCATAGCCAAATGACAATTAAAGTGTGAGCTTAATGAACTAAACATACTACATGCACACAAATCCAGAATTTTGACGATTCTACAAACAATAGCGTCAAATTACAATGTTTCAACATTAGGATTAGATGTGCAAACCCGTTTAAATTTTCTCCAACCAAACTCCCTCATATATATATATATACTTTTTCAAGTTTTTTTGAGGTTTCTAGCATTCTCAACTTAGAGAAAATCTTATTGGCCCTTTTTCTTAGCATATTGCATTTTCTTTTGGGCTCTTTTAAATGGTGGCTTTCACGACGAGCTAATTTTGAACTCTCGCAGCCCTTTACCGTGAATCACTCATCATTTTTACCAATTTTAAATCCTCACGGTAAACGGTTATTACATGCACACTTCTCCTTAAGTTTACTTACGCATAGATGACAAGATTGAGATACGAACGCCTCACCAAATTCAAATATGCAAGAGAAGTCAAACATCCATATAGATTCCTACATGTGTGCGATGTTGGCATATATACAAAGTTGAATCAAAATGCATATCAACATCGAAACAGCCCCATATAAACAATGGTTAAGATCATTCTAAGCATCGATAATAATGACCAAATGTCCTAGCCACATGGATAATGAAACGATGGGGGGGGGGGGTCCAAGCACACCAATATGCTATATCAAACATTTAAACTCAAAAACAAAAAAAAAATTGAAAATCTTTTTGGATTATCAAACATATTGTGACTCAAGGAAAAGAAAAATCTTTTGGATTTTCAAAAGTTTTCTCAAAAAACAAAATCTTTTTGTATTTTTCAAATAAGACTTAAACAAGTGAAAAATAAAATACAAAGAGATAAACATGTCATATCACTAGCAAATAATAAATCATGATGCAAGGGTTAGCGTATGACAAAACATGCAAGCAACTAACCATAAGAAATAACAAGAGATGATTCATGTGCATGGATGTGAGAATCAACCAACGAAGCATTTAGCATCTCCAAACCGGATTTTCTAACCTAAACAGGTGTATAGCTAACAAAATGGGTTTTGCGAACCAATGGGACACTACGTTTAATCTTCCTAGGATCTTGTCTAAGGTCAAAGCAAAAACTCCTAAGGTGACCTTTCCTACCACAATGCGAACAAGTGAAAACACGATGAGGAACATGACCTTTAGGTTGAACTTTTCTAATACCCTCGGATGTGGTTGACGCTCTTAAACAAACTATGGTTTTGGATTTTACAATCGAACCACTAGAACAAGATAAGCCGCTACCATCACTACTCAAGTCATTTAAATCATTTTTTAACTTCAAAACTTTCGACTCAAGCAAACGATTAGACTCCTCAGACTTTCGGGACTCCTCATTTAAATTTTCAATTACACCTAGAAGATTATCTCGCTCCCACTCAATGTGAGTAAACTTATCCCTAAGAACCTTTTCTCGTGCCACAAAATCATTAATCGAATTATTTTCCTCAACGGCACAAACTTTAGAATTTTTTAAATCCTCTAACTCTTTTTCTAAAACGAAGACTCTATCATCACTCTACTTTTTTCCCAATTTTAATATATTAAAATATTTAAACATGGAACTAAAATGCTCACGACAAACATCTCTTTGAATTTGAAAAGTTTGCAAATATTCAATCTTATTTTTAAAACCGGAATTTTCTTTTTCCAAAACTTCTATACGTTTTTCAAACTTTAAATTCAAACGATGTAAATCATCAATGCTTAGAGAATCCATTGAGAAAAAATAAACACAGGAGAGATAAACAAACACACGGTATCACAAAATAAATAAAATATGTTTTCTATCTCTGATGCCAATTTGAAAGAGTGCCCAATATGTGTGTTTCAAACAAAACCAATTTTTCTTTGAAAATGATCCAACTTTTAATTATGCACCAAACCAAGTTGTGAAATCCCAATTCTTACTTTAAACTAATTTTATCTTGATTAATCCTAAACATGCATCTAGTGATTAAAGCAAGTAAAGTAAAGTAGAGAATACTCACAACACCGGACGTACGAGGAAAAAACCCAAAAGGGGAAAACAACCTCGGACGGCCCAAGCCAGACAATCACTATGAATAAGGGTTTTACAAAGACAGATTATCCTTACACTAAGACTCGATCCCCATGGGTCTTGACGCTCCTTCTGACCTTCAACCGTTCTTTAATAGTGCTCGCGTAGAAATTCCGTCTTCCACGATCTCTGTCCATAACACACGCGTCCACGTATGTCTCGGTGTCCATCGATACGGCTTTGATACGTCCACGATGTCGAACACGATGTCCGTCGCTTCTTCACTGCAAAACCCTTTGTGTTCAATATGTAGAACAAACAACTTTGGTGCATCAAGATCACGTAAACATATATGAATGATAACTCGGATCTTTGCAAACTCTAAGTATGTGTTTGAGACTTTTAAACCTTAGAAAACATGTACAAACAAGTTTCTGGTTCGTAAAACTTTTTTCCAGAAAGCACACTGTCGAAATTATGATGTAAACACTGTTTAAATAGGATTTAAACACCGCCTCAAAAAACGTTTCATTCGAACGACTTAAGCATGTCGTTCGAGCAACATTGTATCTCGTTCGAACGAGATCCAATGTCGTTCGAGCGACAGCGCGAAAGTTTGACTTTCTTTAACTTTCAGATAAAAATGTCTCTTAACACAAAGATTCAAATTAGTCAAACTCTACTTCGAGCTTATCATCATAAAACGAAATTTAAACCTTTAAAACACTTTAAAAAACATTTAAAAATATTTTTCTTTATAAAAATTACATCCTTATCGTTTATAAAAGTAATTCCGAGCACCATTAATTATACGCATTCATACCTGAGTGATCTCGGAATGAAATTAACTTTGAAGACGAGTAAACTTGCACCAAATAAATATCGGCATGATTATTTCTTTGAAGCTTTGCCGCAACGTCTTCAATTTCTTCAATACATCATAGACCAAGTGGGATCGTGACAAAATAAACTTCTCCCTATGACATATTACAAACACAGTTTTGTTCACGAAATTAAATCAAAACAATACAAGGACTCAATTGGAAATTTATGTCTTTACAATTTCTATTACCTATCCTCAGATGTGTTCATCCCACAAAGGTTCCTCGCGTCCTACAAGAAGTACATGAGGGTTCTTGCTCCAGTGACATAGGAGGAGGACCTTTGGCCAAGAGGATTATCACGCGGGGATATTGGTGTCCGACCTTGACCAAGGATGCTGCAGCCTACGTGAAGAGGTGCGATAAATGCCAGAGATTCTCCAATACTACCCATCAACATCATCAACCTATGACGTCAATCAGTTACCCTTGGCCATTCTCATTATGGGGGATTGACTTAGTGGGACCCTTGTCAAGGGCTGCGAATAATTACTTATTTCTGATAGTAGTGATGGACTATTTCTCTAAGTGGGTGGAGGCTGAGCCAATGATCACGATTATAGAGCAGAAGACCTTATAATTTATCTGGAAGAGTATCATAGGCATACATGTCCTCCCTAACACCCTCATCTCAGACAACGGAACCCAGTTAAAAAATTCTTCCTTAGAAACGTATTTGGAGAGAGTTGGGATCAAGCAATTTTTCTCATCTCCTGGCCGACCTTAGGCAAACGGTCAGACCGAAGTCACAAACAGAATAATCTTCAATGGGATCAAGAAGAGGTTACAAGAAGCTAATGGGAGATGGACTGAAGAGGTTTATACTGTGTTATGGGCCTACATAACAATGGCTAGAACACCAATGGGGGAAACCCCATTTATGTTATCACATGGCTCAAAAGTCGTCATACCAACAGAGGTAGGACTCCCTACTCACAGGGTTCAGACCTATGACCCCGAGAAGAATATAAAAGAGAGAAGACTCGACCTAGATTTGATTGAGGAAAGAAGGGATAATGCCGAGATTAGACATGCAGCCTACTAGCAGAGAACAACAAAGTTCTACAATCAAAGGGTGAAATCAAGACCCATAGCTGTAGGAGACCTAGTGCCGAAGAAGACATTGCAGAAGGCAAACAAGCTTCACCCAAATTGGCATGGCCCTTATAAAGTGATCGAGGAGGTTGTACCCGGGACCTACATGCTAGAAAACCTTGAAGGAGAACCTTTCTCCAATCCATGGAATGCTGATCATTTAAAAAAATATTACATATGATGTTGCAATGGTTTCTATGTAAATGTATCATCTTATGAAGAGATTATTAATGAAAAGATCAATTTCTGTGTCAAGTCTTGGTTCATTATGCTTTAATGATAAAATTTATGGGGATAACGTTTTAGTTTGATGACCTCAGACCTTAAAACATCATAATTTGGTGACAAGGTCTGAGGTAAACATCATACTTGGATGACCTCAGGCCTTAAATATCATTAATTTGGTGACAAATTTAGGGGATAACGTCTTAGTTTGATGACCTCAGATCTTAAAGCATCATAATTTGGTGACAAGGTATGAGGTGAACATCATACTTGGATGACCTCAGACCTTTAACATCATTAATTTGGTGAAAAAATTATGGGGATAACGTCTTAGTTTGATGACCTCAGACCTTAAAACATCATAATTTGGTGACAAGGTCTGAGGTGAACATCATACTTACCTCAGACCTTAAACATTATTAATGTGGTGAAAAATTTGTGAGGGTAACATTATAGTTTGATGACCTCATACTTTAAAATATCATAATTTGGTGACAAGGTCTGAGGTGAACATCATAGTTGGATAACCTCAGACCTTAAACATCATTAATTTTATGAATAATTTATGGGGATAACGTCTTAGTTTGATGACCTCAGACCTTAAAACACCATTAATTTGGTGACAACGTCTGAGGTGAACATCATACTTGGATGACCTCAGACCTTTAACATCATTAATTTGGTGAAAAATTTATGGGGATATCATCTTAGTTTGATGACCTCAGACCTTAAAACATCATAATTTGGTGACAAGGTCTGAGGTAAACATCATACTTGGATGACCTCAGACCTTAAACATCTATAATTTGGTGAAACATTTATGGGGATAACATCTTAGTTTGATGACATCATACCTTAAAACATCATAATTTGGTGATAAGGTCTGAGGTGAACATCATACTTAGATGACCTCAGACCTTAAACATCATTAATTTGGTGAAAAATTTATGGGGGTAACATCTTAGTTAGTTTGATGACCTCAAACCTTAAAATACCATTAATTTGGTAAAATGTTACAAGGTTAACATCATAGTTTAGTAATGAAGACATTGATGCACGACATATAAAAACATTCGAAGGAAAGAGAAACAAAGTTCTCCTCAGAGAATGGTATAGCACAAAGAAGTTAGAATTACAAGTCAAAAGCTAATAGAAAATGCGTTCAGAGGTTACAGACCAATATAAATCAGAAACAAAAAAATTACAGATGAGAGCTTCATAAAATACAGCCTAAGTGTCTGCAATATCAGGGTTAGTGGCAATGCCCCCACTTCCTTGGACGATGTTGGTCACTTCTAAGCCATCATCCTGAGGATTAACGTCTTCAGTTCTTGTATCTTCTGGATGAGCAGTCTCGTTAGGCGCAACACCACCTTCCTCCTCGACCTCTTGTAAGGCCTGAGCAAATCGAGGATCAACATATCCTAAACCAATGAAGTCTGAGGTTGCAAGGCTCCCTCACTCCTTATCTTTCATTGCAACCCATTTTATAGTGGCCTTAACACTCCTTTCGAGGTACTCAAAGCCAAAGCTGATGAATTCATCCGAGACCTTGTAGTCCTCTAAGATCTTCTCTGAGGAATCATCCTGAGCAATCTTCATAACGACATCGACCTTGTGTTAGTTAGAGTCAGCCTGGGTCTTCAGAGCAGAGCTATGATCATTATTAAGATTGTCCATGTATTTCTCCAGCCGCTTAACATTAGCTTCAAACTTCTCTAAGGAAGCCTTCAGGCGCTCCACTTCAGCATTCAGAGCAACCTCTGTCTTTTGGGCCTCTCTGCCCTTCTCAATCAGAGGAATTTTCCTTAGGGTCCAGTCAACGAACTGGTGTATGGTGAGGAGACCCTGTAAAACATGTGCAGAAATGTCAGTTCAAGATTTGGTATAATTTAAAACCGATGTTACACTTAAACAACAACAATAAAAGCCTTACCTGGATAGATCGGTGGAGGCTGAACTCGGCCAGCAGAGGGGTGTCCAGAGAACGATAGAACCGTTTTGTCAGCATCGGTCATAACGGAGTCGATAGGGTCCAAGGCCTTCAAACTTTGGCCAATAAGGCTATCACCGATCTTCAACTGCTCCAGATGAGCAACTAACGCGTTCTTAGAGGAGATAGGGATATCGCGATCCCCCTTGGAGGTTTTTTTCTTCTGCCTCTGATCCTCAGGGGCAGGGTCATTGGACTTCCTTTTCTTTGAGGCATCGGCCCTTGAAGTGGTGGGGGGAGGAGGAGGCACATTCAGTCCTTCTTTCTTAACTAGTTTTGTGAGGCTGGGGGCTGCCATTTCCCAAATGCCGTCTGATATTTCTTCTGGACGCTCTATAAAAGGAAAAGATCAAAATTAGAGGTTCAACTTTATCAAAAAAATAAATTAACTTACAAAGCTCGATCAGGGGACTCCCCCCAATGACAATCTCAGAGAGGTAGTAGGGGGTTATCAAATGCTCGTACTTAACCAGCAGACCATGCTCCACCTGATCTTGAAGGTCTTTGACCTTCTTAAAGTTACTCTGGCTTAATCCAGGGTCAGCCCTGGCA
Source organism: Sambucus nigra (assembly GCA_949130495.1). Taxonomy (NCBI): domain Eukaryota; kingdom Viridiplantae; phylum Streptophyta; class Magnoliopsida; order Dipsacales; family Adoxaceae; genus Sambucus; species Sambucus nigra. The sequence continues at coordinate 689,028,042 of OX422207.1, read as the reverse complement.
GCCATTGACACCTTTCCCCACCTCAGAGGTATTCTCGTATCTAAAGATGAAGAGGGGGAATAGGCACCAAATTACCATGCCCCTGAGGCGAAGAAATATCGTGGTTTTCAGTTATGGTTCGAAGTCATGGTTACTAGCAACATCTTCTTAGTAGACTTCCAAGCTAGAAAGTGGTAGTAACTCGGATGATTCCTAGCGGAGGAGGGCACGTAGCACCCTGTGAAGTCCTGGACGGGAAGGTCTGAATGATGGACTGCCCTCCATAAGACGATAGCCCCAATGATCACCCTCCAGGCATTGGGGGAGAGTTAGGAGGGAGCCAAGTTAATATAAGACAATATGGCCCTAATTATTGGATGAATGGTAAGACGAAATCCTAACTTAAACATCTGCTCATATAAGCATATCTCATCATCTCAGCCGCCAAAGGCCCTCTCATCCCTCAGAGGTCTCCTAAGTTTTATAGAGGGACCTATGGAATAAAGATGCCTGAAATCTAGGAGATCGAGTTCGCTGACAGTGCTCTCTATCTCGGCTGCCTCTGAGGTGTCAACATCACTTTTGCTACCATCATCCTCATCCCGGAGAACGTCGACTTGGGAAGGGGTGGGAGAACCATCAGGGAACCTCTGAGCGAACTCATCCCTAGTGCCGGTTGATAAGGGAATAGCATCAAATATTGGGGGAATAGCCACACTAGGTCCTAAAATTTCTACATCGAAGGAAGAGTGCGAAGTGCTAGAACTCTTGTTAGACGAGGCACGGTTGGAAACCTTGGCTTGGTCAGGGGCTTGATCCATCCTGATGGAATAATCCATGGCTTCTTGAAAAGAATCCACAGAAATGGGGTCTGAGGTGGATGACTCAGACATTGGAGTGGGTTCCAACGGAGTGTCCTCTAGCTCAACTGGGTCTACTGGCTTAGGGTACATCACCCTCAGAGGGGGTGGAAAGATTGGTCTGAGAGGAAATGCCTCTGCCCTATGAGCTTCCTCTTAGGCTCGTTCTATTTGCCTAATCTTATCTAAGGTTTTCTCCCTAAGAGAAGGGAATTCCTCTAAGAGTTGATAAAGGGGTTTGAGCATATGAAGACGACCTTACACTTAAGGACTCAAGTAAAAAACAAACAGGATGACACAAACTAAGTTAAAGATCAAATTTGGTTATTTGAAAAGAATACTAACCAAGAACAGTCGAGAACTACTCACCAAAAAACTCATAAGCTCACCGAAAAACTCAAGACAATACCGAAAAATGCAACAAGGGAAAATTAAAGGCTGAAAATAACCAAACCATGATGGAGAGGATAAGGGAGAGGAAGATGATAATCAAAGAAACTCTAACAATTGCAGTAACAGAGCTTTGGAAAAGAGAGAGTGAGGAAGGTTCAGGCGAGAGAAATGGAGGGAAATGAGGAAGAAAGACAAAGGGAAAGAGAAAGAGAAAGAGAAGGGTTTTTACCCTCAAATATGATTGCACATGTCCCAAGGCCCATCATTGCCTTGGGAGCCCAAAAGACAATCAACATTTTTGCACTTGTCAGGCACGCTGCCCACTTCAATTCTTGACACTTGTCAAGGAGATATTGGCACACCAGGAAGAATGGCCTCGGCCTTGCAAATACCCCTCAATCACCTACTCACATAGGTAACTAAGGGATAAGGGTGATTGATATGCCCTAAATGTACCTGACAACTCAGAGACACCAACCTCGACGTATGAGAGGGCAGAGGTAACAAAGGCTCCTGACTGACAACCAACACTCTCGTCCTACATAAGGTCAGCTATGTACGACATCACTGATAACCTCATTGTCGGGTAGCATCAGAGATCACATCTACCTCGCTCATCAACCTCGATTGGGAATAAGCCAAGGTAGAAAGGACCACCACCATCGTGACCAACCTCGACTGGGAATCAGTCGACATTCCAGCTACTCCAACATAACCTCGGCCCAGATCGACGTTATAACTCCACCTACCTTACCTCAACATTCCTACTGAGCCGAGATTATCTTGAATAACCTCGGATTGAGCAGCAACCAGACTTTACCAACCTTGTACTCTTCCAGGCCGAGGTTGGTACCAATCGAAGACAGCCAAGCATTTATACGCATATGTATAACTTGGAACATGTGGACAAATCTGTTATAACCGAATTATTCCCTCCATGTGAGGGAATATTGAGGTCATCATTACTTAGTTGTGATCATCCAGGTGTCACTCTCATACTGGATCGATGCTCATGCACATGCTCATTGTATGATTGGGGGGTACACTACACCCCCAAGCACTATATATAGAGGTCATCCTCTACCTTGTAAAAGGATCCAAAAATTACAACCTTAGCTAAAACTCTATCAAATTACACAGTAGAGAGAGAAAGCATGAGAGATTGTATCCATGGCCGTTAGTGCCTCATTTTTGTGACCTTACTCACTTGCACAGTGGACGTAGGCCTAATTGGCTGAACCACTTATATATTCAAGTGTTCATCCTCTTGTCCTCACCTCCTTCTACATTCATACATATATATATATATATATATATATATATATTATCCCGTGTTACATTCATACATATATACATTCATCTTAATGTTTAAGTCGTGTATACTTCTTCACATTAATATACACAATATTCACATCATCACGTGCCCGTATATATTTTCTACACATATATATACGTAATCATATGACACAAAAAACACACATATATCGTGAATAACCGTCATCCCACAAATTTATAACATTATTGGATGTGTATCTCTACAATGCTATCATATCTCAGGGAATACTCACATTATCCTGGCTATCGTGTCGGAATCTCACATCAAACTACGATAGAAATCATAACGTTGGAGGCGGTCTTAGGTTCCTCGATAGTGAGTCATAACCATATCCAAAATTAGGTCACTTCAAACTTCAACCCTCATAAGGGAACATGCGTGGCGCTATGACTTGGAGACTATACTTACCCCTACTTATTAACCAGAGAAGATCACCCACATCGCGACACCTTCCATGATAGTACTTAAAGGGTCATGTCCGTATATTCATATAATTATTTCTTACACACCGATATATATATATATATATATATATATATATATATATATATATATACATGTATGTATTTTTTCTATAATTCCAATTAATCGTGCCTTTCAAACACAATATTTTTCCTAATATCATTTACATTCGCAATTAGTTAATTACTCACTTAATTAATTAATTGGTTCTCAAAATATTAATTTTGGGCACATTTAACTCTTAATCAACCCATATACGTATTTTCCTAAATTTTCCATAAATTTGTATTAATAAATTATCGAGTATGATTCACCTCAAATACTCTAAATTTCACCCCGAAAAATCTCAGTTTTAGACCTATTTTAAAAAATGGAGAAAATTAGATCCAAAAATTATCTAAATCACCAATTTGACTTCAGATTTGAATTCTACACAAAAAATTGAGTCGGGTATATGTTTTAAGGTTTTCTCAAATATCTTCCAAAAGCACTAAAAAAAAAGATATAAAACTCTCCAAAACCAATTTTTCTCCATTTAATTTCAACCAACCTAATTCATATCACAAACAATATATCAACTTTACATAAATCCCAAGTATAAAACTTCCAATTTTATTTAGAATTCAACTACACAAAATGATTATATGAAATTTATTCTTAATCTCTAATTAACATAAAATTCTTGCAATATCACACAAAATCATTTATCTCAATTCTTCAAATTGTAGAATTTACCTCTCTACGTGGGTTTTAAAATTTTCGAATTCCAATCCTAAAATATCACACATATCCATCATCCATATATGTAACTTTCATGGGAATTAAATTAGCTATTTCCACAAATTCCCAAATAATGCAATAATAAATTTCTTTAATTAATCCAACTACATATGAACTCATAATACAATAATTTCATTCAGAAAGTTCACCCAAATAGTTTCATAATCATGTGTTTGCATAGTCATTTGTCGAAACCCAATTTTTCATACAAATTCCAATCCTAAAAATATTTCAATTCAAAATTTCCCTACTGTACACACAAATAATTAGCAAGATATTTACTTGCCTTAAGGTTCATAGTGTCTGAATTTGGCGACGATGTTGAAAATCCTCTAAGAATTTCCTTTAAGTCCGTCAATCCTAGAGTGTGCTTGATTTTTTCTTCCATCTCTCACTTGGACTCTTGAATTTTCCTCTCAATTCTCTTCACTTCCTTTCAAGCTTTTTGTATAACTCTTCTATACATTTGGATTTGTCAAGTGACCTTTCCTTAAACCCAAACCCTTCATTTTATAAGTCCCAATCCCATTTTTGATTTTACATATACCATTAAAAAGTCCAAAAGTCATTAACCTTGTCCCGATTTATCTAAAAAGCCTCCAAACCCAAATATAACTCTCGGGTACTTAAATTTGACTATTTTGACTCATTCCGGATCAACAGTGCACTCAAAGTCGTCATTTGAGTCACTTATCAATATTTTCCCATTTCAACCTATTATAATTTAATCACACAAGCCCTAGTTGAGATAATATTAATTTCTGTTACGCTTACTTATTTATGACTTTATTTATTTTTATTTACTATAACAGACTAGAAAATATATAGTAACATAAATATCATTTCATTCGAAATTAATATTTATTTAATTTTCCCATTATTTCATAAATTAAATAATGTGTTCCCCTTGTAATTTAAATATCCTATTAAAGATATATATCTAAAACTACGGGTTATTATAGGAGGATGCCATGGTGGATAAGACAGGAGAACAAAAGGAGTCAGGTAGAAACAAATCTTGGCAAAGCTAAGACAAAGATGAGGATGAAGAGGGGAATAATGAGTCAAACGATGACAAATTTTTTAAGTACACCCCATTCACTGTTAGCCCCAACCACATACTTGATGAAATCAAAGATGATAAAGACGTGAAGTCAGACAAACTTAGGGTCCCGACCCACCAAAGATGATTTAATTTAAGATAGCTTTTAACACATAACATTTAAAAGTAAATTATAATGAAGAGATTATTATAGAAAGTTAGAATTATGAATGAATGAAAATCACGTGGTGCCTCTCATATTGTGCATTTTTATTTTGGTTTATTATAGTCATGAAATCCCTCTCTCATTGTGGTAAGATCACTGGGAGTCTTAGTTCCTAGGCATGTCTCATACTTTGAGATGTGGGAAGACTAGATTCTCATATGCCCATCAAGAAAGGCGTCTCATTCAAATAAATATCTCAAACTAAAAAAAATATTTTATGGTGAGACTTAACATGATTGTTTTATAGTGAAAGTTAAATGAAATCTTTGACTCGGTAGTACGGGAATACTTGTAGTCTCTTGTCCTAGCCGTGTCTCAACATGAATGGTGGGGAGCTAAACATCATTATTTTTATGGTGAAACTAAAAATCATTATTTTATGGTGAGACTTAACATCAATATTTTATGCTAAAAGTCAAGTGAAATCTCTCTCTCGATGGTACGAGAATACCTAGAGTCTCGTCTCCTTAAGTGTCTCAACATAAACTTGAGATGTGGGAAACTAAACATCATTATTTTTATGGTGAAACTAAACATCATTATTTTATGATGAGACTTAACATTACTATTTTATGGCGAAATTAAAATGAAATATCTCTCCCTCTATCTCCCTCGCTCTCGCTCTCTCTCTCCCTCTCCCTCTCCCTCTATCTCCTCTCTCCCTTGGCAGTACAAGTGTAGAGGGGGCCTGAAGTTAATCCTGAGATTAAGGGTAATTTGCCAATCAACAAATAGTGTTTGTGTAAGGACATAAATTTCCAATTGAGTCCCTATTTCGTTTTGACTTAATTCTGTTAACAAAACTGTGTTTGTAATATGTCATAGGGAGATGTTTATTTTGTCACGATCCCACTTGGTCTATGACGTATTGAAGAAATTAAAGACGTTGCGGCAAAGCGTCAAAGAAATAATCATGCCGATGTTTATTTGGTGCAAGTTTACTCATCTTCAAAGTTAATTTCATTCCGAGATCACTCAGGTATGAATGCGTATAATTAATGGTGCTCGGAATTATTTTATAAAAGATAAGGATGTAATTTTTATAAAGAAAAATATTTTTAAATGTTTTTTAAAGTGTTTTAAAGGTTTAAATTTCGTTTTATGATGATAGGATCGAAATAGAGTTTGACTAATTTGAATCTCTGTGTTAAGAGACGTTTTTATCTGAAGGTCAAAGAAAGTCAAACTTTCGCGCTGTCGCTCGGACGACATTGGATCTCGTTCGAATGAGATATAATGTTGCTCGAACGACATGCTTAAGTCATTAAAATGACACATTTTTTGAGGCGGTGTTTAAATCCTATTTAAACAGTGTTTGCATCATAATTTCGTAAGTGTGCTTTCTGGAAAACGTTTTACGAACCAGAACCTTGTTTGCACATGTTTTCTAAGGTTTACACAGCATAAACACATCCTTGGAGTTTGCAAATATCCTAGTTATCATTCTTATATATTTACGTGATCTTGCTGCACCAAAGTTATTTGTTCTACTCATTGAACATCAAAGGGTTTTGCGGTGAAGAAGCGACGGACATCGTGTTCGACATCGTAGACGTATCAAAGCCATATCAATGGACACTGAGACATACGTGGACGCGTGTGTTGTGGACAAAGATCGTGGAAGATGGAATTTCTTCATGGGCACTATTGAAGAACGGTTGAAGATCAGGAGGAGCATCAAGCCCCGTGGGGATCGAGTCTTAATGTACTGCTAATCTGTCTTTGTAAAACCCTTATTCATAGTGATTGTCTAGCTTGGGCCGTCCGAGGTTGTTTTCTCGTTTTGGGTTTTTTCCTCGTACGTCCGGCGTTGTGAGTATTTTTCACTTTACTTTACTTGCTTTAATCACTAGATGCATGTTTAGGATTAATCAAGATAAAATTGGTTTAAAGTAAGAATTGGGATTTCACAACTTGGTTTGGTGCATAATTAAAAGTTGTATCTTTTTCCAAAGAAAAATTGGTTTTGTTGAAACACACATATCAGGACCCTCTTCAGTTTGGGATTAAGCAACTAAGGCAGCTCAAGCGTGGCAACCCAGGGAGGCAGTTTAGCGTGACAACTCATACCTTAGCTTGTTGTGTTAGTCATATTGTATCTTTATTTATATTGACTGTAAGCTATAACGGTTGTAATGATGTAATGAGAATAATAATGAGTTTTAGTGTGAGGTCAAACGGTACTCGCGAGGGACCAGGCTTGGCAGGGCCTGGGAGAGCTTTCATTCTCTATCGAATGACCTCACCGCAAGAATTTTAGAGGGACTTGGTTTGGTGGATTGAGAAGTAAGGCACCGTTGGGGCTTGTCCTGACCATCTTAGACACACCTGGTAAAACACCGAAGGACCCTGACCATGGAACCTCGGGCGAAGCATCTTAGAGTTCCATCGAGCGTTGAGTTGTGAACCAAACATCCTTCTACTTAATGTCAAATCTACTGTAGGTGATGTCACTAGCCAGCTAAATAATGTCAGACCTTCACTTGAGTAAACCACCGTGGTATTTGGGGCTATCAGGAGTTAGTGAGCCACCTCTGCGACAATAACCCCCTGACACACAGTGGTTAGGTAAAAGGCATGTCTTGGCATTTAATGTTTAGACATGGAGGCAACTAGTGAATCAGGCATTTAATGTTGTGACATAAAGTATGAGGGATGTCTTTGATAGTCTTAAATGACTGAGTTGCCCCGGGGATGGCGTGAGGAGCTATTTAAGGACCCCAACCACCTATGAGGAGGGGGGATATTTTGAGAGTTGAAGGGGTTATTTCTAGATAGAATACGCACCAGAGAGAGTTATTACAAAACTAGAGAGTTTACTCATTCACCATTACTATTTGTTACGACGCTTTTAATACTCGACAGAGATTCTTGAGGGTGTTTGGTGTGTTTTACCTGCCTACCAAGGTGTATCTAGGGTGCTTACTTCTCTCTCCCTCTAGCTAAGTTACTTATAAGTTTATTACTATTTCCTCAGTTATACAGGATAGATTTATGAGTTTAGACTAAGTCTTATCTTCATTGAGGTTTGTGTTTGTATGTCCTATCATTAACCCAAAGCTTTGGCCAATTAGCTTATCATCACTATACTTCAAAGGGGTTATGCCTCCATCTATCTATAATCTAAAGTACCCTCTTACATTTGATGACTTTGATGGGGAGGCATTCTTCTAAGTAAGGAGTATGACACAAGATAATGATACTCGAAGGCTCAACTTTGATGACATCCATCATAATGAAGAACAGGCTGCGAGAGAACTGGAGGCTCTAAGGGATGGGATTCCTCGAATAGAGGTACCTCCGGATCAGGAGACGATAGGCATTCCAGGGGTGACACAAGCGTCCACGAGGGCGGGGTTAGGCTCACTCAGGTCGCGCTCCTCATGAGCACGTTTTATGAGTTTTTGCAAACTCCAGTAGCTTCAACTATGCTGAGAGGATTGGAGGCTAATGCTTTCGTAACACCAGGGGTAGATCCAACGGCCCCACCTGGTGCAGGTGTTGCAGGAACGATCCCAGCATGCACACCCTCTGTTGTGAATCCAGTAGTGGGAACCTTAGGAGTTTCAACGACACCACCTGTAACATTCGTTCCAGTGGCAACGGGCACTCTGCCCATGGCTCCGTTGCTGGTTGCTCCAGTGGCATTGCCCATGGAGGAAATGAGAAAAGAGATGCAAAAAGAGATGTTGAAGTTTATTCAAGCTTCCTCGCAATCTGCTGGCGAGGTGGCTTCGGTTTATGATGAATTTCGAACACCTTATCCTCAGGAGTACAATGACGAGACCTATCTAAAGGACTATATTCCCCCTATCTTTGAAAACTATACAGGGAAAGGTGGGAACCCAAAGGAGCATATTAAGCACTTTGTTGAACACTTGGGAGCGCATTAAAATAATAAGAAGCTTAGGTTGAGGGAGTTTTCCAAATTCCTAACCGATAAAGCATACAACTGGTACTCCTATTTGACTCCTAACAGCGTTTCTACGTGGGAAGAGATGCATGTATTGTTTGTCCAAAAGTTCTTTCTGGAAGAATATGAATTCACCTTGACTCAACTTGGTAGGGAGAAGAAAAGACCTGGGGAAGAAGTGGTAGCTTATGTTTGAAGGTCCAGGGAAATATCCCTCGATGTGAGGGAGGAGGCGAAAGAATCAAAGTTATTGTAGATCTACACTGAGTGGCTGCTTCCTAAGTACATCTGCCATCTTATCAATGAGACGCGCGAGGGAACCTTCTTCGCATTTTTAAAGGTAGTGAGGAATATCTCCTTGGTGGTGCGACCCAATCTAGTGGTAGAGCCCATGATGTTTAGGCAGCCGATGCAACCCGGGGGAGAGGTCTTAGCCCCCACGGGTAGGGTACACCTGAGGGGGAGATAGGGGCAAAGCATCGAAGAAGGACAATAAGAGGAATTTCAGAAGAGACAGGGATGACCCATCACCATTGCCTTGTATAGTTAAAGAAGCTGTCAGCTGTTATAACATGATGGTCGAAGGGGGAATGGTCTATGAGCCAAAGGACATTCCCGCTGGAGATCCAGATACGGCAATAGAGGCAGATCCAAAGTACTGACAGGTTTATCGGAGGATCCAACATCCAACCGAGAGCTATTTCACACTGAGAAGAATCATTAACAAGTACGTGAAGTAAGGGACATTGAAAATCCCTCCACAAAATGTTAACAACAACCCCTTATCGGCACATGGGTCCAATCTCGTTGTGGCCTACGATGAAGAGGCCGAGAGAGGCGAAAGAGAGTCAATGACGAGGCAAGAAGAGTACGAAGAGGCTCTGGAAGATTTTACTAGGTGAATAGCTAATGTGGTGTTAGATTATGACAAAGCAAGTTCCAAGGATGTGGAGGAAGTGTACGGTGTTGAAGGTGAAGAAGTGGACCCAGTTCTAGAATACTATGCAGTTTCAAAATCCCCAAAGTTCACCTAGTTCTTCGACCAGGTAGGGGTACCGAAGGAGAGTAGGTTGGAGATGACCCAGGAAATTCTTGATATTGCGAGAAAGAATACAGTCCCTTCGCTGAGATGGAAGGGACCCATGTCCAGGTTATTAAGGAGGTTTTTGTCGGACGTAACCTTCAGCGATGCAAATAGGGCTGTAAGATTCCCTCACAACTAGGGGTGGCAATTCGTGTGCGTCGTGTCGTGTTCGGGTCGTGTCATGTCGGGTTCGTGTTAAGTATTAGTCAACCCTAACCCGACCCATTTAACTAATCGTGTCAGATGAGCAAACACTAACCCGACCTATTTATTATCGTGTCGTGTTCGGGTTGATCCGCATAACCCATTAAGTAAAATATAAAATAATTTTTTTCTTCTCTCTTAACCAATCATACCACTCATAGGCCTACAATAACTTAAATTTAATTAATTTCAACTTCTTACAACACATAAATAATTTATCATCAAATTCTTCATGAATTTTATGGAATGTCTATCAAGATATATAAATTATCTAATATAATCTCCATAAAATACGAGTTAAATGGGTCTATTCGTGTCATTTTTGAGTTATACGTGTTTGACACTAACCCAACCAATTTATTATTTGTGTTGGCGGGTCGTGTCATATTCGGGTTCGTGTCAAGAAATCATCAACCCTAACCTGCTAACTTCGTGTCGAGTTCGTGTCGGGTTATCGTGTTGTGTCAAAAATTGCCACCCCTACTCACAACATGCCATTGTATGTGACTGCCAGTGTCAATGGAGTTAGATTTACATGGACTCTTATGGATGGGGGATCTTCCATTAATATTATGCCAATCAATTCCTTCCACGCGACCAATATTCCAGAAGAAAGGTTGGTCCCCATGCCCTTGGTGATTTTGGGGTATGATAACCAATATTCCAAATCCATTGGGTACGTTAATATTGGGATTGTAATGGGAAATCTGAGTTCCCATATCAAGTTCCACATAATAGAGAGTGCAACTTCCTATCATCTGCTAATAGGAAGGGTGTGGATGCACAACCAAGGCCTAGTTCCTTGTACATACCACCAATGTGCCAAAGAAAATGTCAAGGGCACGTAGGTGACCATTAGGGCTACAAAGAGGCCCTTCGCTGTTGAGGAGGCTCACTTGGCGGACGTAGCATTTTACACAGAGTTAGAAAAAGATGTCCGAGTCTTGACAAGAAGAATGGAGGGAGCATGGGCTCCCTCGATCAGAGAAAGGATGGTTCCCTTAAATGAGCAGAAGAAGGAGGTTGCGAGCAACACAAGGGAAATAGACGAAGAAGCTCACCAGGTGGTCCCTCATCCCCAAGGCATCTCGAAGAAGCTTAAAGATAGAATGAAGCCCAGAGTGGACCCAGTGGAGCATGAGGTTCAACGACAAAGTGTGCTGAGACGGTTCTCAGGAGAAAGAGTGGCCGAAGCTTCTAGAGAGAAGAAGAGGAAGACGATCACCACTACCAGCAGGCAATGCAAGAAGGTCGTTACCGAGGAAGGAAAGGTGGTGTATCTATTATAACAGTGTGAGCGGGCGGCCGAAGAAGCTGAGGATGAGGTTGACCCGATATATGAATGTTTTTTAGTATATTAAAGAGGGCAGTGCATGGTGATAAAAAATTCTAGCATATAGGAATTCATGGAAGAAGTCGCCGAGGAACCAGATTACATGGAAAATCATCCAAAGCCCTAGGCATAAGAGTTTGAGAAATTGAACCTGGAAAAAGAAGGAGAAGATCCAAGACCTATCTTCATCTCGAAGGATCTCAGCAATTAGAAACGAGAGGCCTTGATCGAATCGATTTGGGAGTTTATAGATGTCTTCGTGTGGAAATACACACAAATGGAGGGCCTGAATGAGGAAGTAAGCTGCCACAAGTTGAATGTAATTCCTTTAGCCATTCTAGTGAAATAAGTGATGATAATGTACAAGCCTGAGCTAGATTTGAAGATCTAAGAGGAGGTTCAATGCTTACTAGTGGAAGGGTTCATCACACCGATACAGCACCCACTTTGGCTATCCAGTATTATCCCGATGGGGAAGAAAGACAAGAACCAAATAAGGATCTGCGTGGAGTTAAGAGATTTGAATAGAGCTTATCCCAAAGATGAGTTCCCTTCGCCCTCCATTGATGGATCGATAGATGCAATGACAGGTCATGAAATGTACATCTTCATAGATGGGTATGTAGGGTATAACCAGATCAAGATGGACCCCGTGGATGTAGAGAAAATAGCGTTCCGAACTCCGTTAAGAAATTTTATGTACAAGGTGATGCTATTTAGACTCAAGAACGCTGGGGAAACTTACTAGAGGACAATGATGGCCATTTTCCATGACTTCTTCCACAAATTTGTGGAATTCTATGTGGATGATTTGGTCATCAAATTAAGGAAGGAGGAATCCCAACTGAGCGATTTGAGGAAGGTATTTTCCCATTGCAGGAAGTTCAAATTGAATATGAATCCATTAAAGTGTGTTTTTGGAGTAACCAGTGGGAAGTTCCTAGGCTTCGTGGTTAATCGACAAGGGGTGCAGATGGACCAGGACAAGCAGCAGGCAATCTTAGAAATACCGTATCTAAGAACGATAAAGGAACTGAAGAATTTCCTCGGTAAAGTCTCCTACCTTAGGAGGTTTATGCCACGGTTAGCCAAGGTAACACATCTGTTGATGTAGCTGTTACGAAAGAGCACGGAGTTCAAATGGGAGGCGATTCACTAGGAGTCTCTCGATGGGCTGAAGAAACTGCTCGTTTCACCACAGACTATGGTTCCCCCAAAAGCAGGAATACCGTTGCAGTTGTATCTCACTTCCACCATGAGGTCCGTGGGAGCTTTGTTGGAAAAAGAGATTGATGGGCAAGAACAACCAGTTTACTACCTCAACAGGATCATCCACGGGCCAGAAGCCAGATATAGCATGATGATGCTAGAAATAACACCACCAGTCAAGGTGTTTGTAAGATCAAACTAGTGATAATAATGGCAGCACAAGAGTATACTAAATATAAGAGATTGAGGTGAGGAGAAGAGGATGGACACTTGAATGTAAGTGGTTCAGCCAATCTGGCCTACGTCCATTGTGAATGTGTGTGAGTAATATCACTGAATGAAGGCACTAATGGCCATGGATACAATCTCTCAAGCTTTCTCTCTCTACTGTGTAAAATGACAGAGTTTCAGCTGGGATTGTAATTTTGGATCCTTTTACAAGATAGAGGATGAACTCTATATATAGTGCTTGGGGGTGTAACGTACCCCCCAAGCATGCAATGAGCATATGCATGAGCACCGAGTCAGTATGAGAGTGACACCTGGCTGATCTCAACTAAGTAATGATGACCTCAATATTCCCTCACGTGGAGGGAATAATTTAATTATAACAGATTTGTCCACGTGTTCCAAGTTATACACGAACGTGTAAAAGCTCGGCTGTCCTCGGGTGACACCAACCTCAGCCTAGAAGAGTATGAGGTTGGTGAAGTCTGGCAACTTCCTAATCAGAGGTTATCCACGATGATCTCGTCTTAGTGGAAGAGCCTAGGTAAGGTAGGTGGAGTTGTAATGTCGGCCTGGGCTGAGGTAATAGTGGAGTAGCAGGAACATCGGCTGATTCCCAGGCGAGGCTGATTATTACGATTGTGTAGTCTCTGCTTCCTCGACTTACACCCAGTTGAGGTTGATGTATGATGTAGGTGTGATGTCGAATCCGGTCAACCTGATGGATTACTATCTCCATAGATCATGAAAACCCTAGCTGTTGTTTGTCTGTGAGGTAGCTAGTAACATCGGCTATGGACGACCTTGCTTAGGACGAGATCGTTGGTCGCCAATCTAGGGTCCTTCTAACCTCGACCATCTCACTAGCTGAGGTTGGTGTCTCTGAGCTGTGGGGTACATATAGGGCGTATCAATCACCTCCTATAATATCTAGGTTATTCTCAACCTCTTCTAGGTCTCGAAAGACGTTACTAATTGATCCCTCTGCAATCTCTAGGCTATTCTCAACCTCGGTCTCTTCCCATGTGAACTCAACAACAAAATTTGCAAGTGCTTGCCCTTTAATGGACACCCTGGGTTGATAAGTAAGGTCATACTCCCCCAACTCAATGGCACATGTCATCAATCTACCCGATTTCTCAGGTTTGTGGAGGATCTGTCTTAGTGGGGAGTCAGTGAGGATGTCCATAGAATGGGCTTGAAAGTAGGGCTTTATCTTCCTGGACGTGTGTATCAAGGCGTAGGCTAACTTTTCCATCTGAGGATAATTCTGTTCAGACCTTTGAAGAGCCTTACTATTGAAGTATATAGGCCTTTGAACCCCCATGTCTTCCCGTACTATGGCTACACTTATAGGTGACTCAGAGACTGCTAGATAAACATACAACTTCTCTCTCACTATGGGCCGAGATAGGAGCAAGGGAGATCCGAGGTAGGACTTGAGTTGATTAAAATCCTCATCACACTCTTTGTCCCACTCGAAGGCCTTTCTAATCACCTTAAAGAATGGAAGACACTTGTCCGTCGCTCTGGAAATAAATCTATTGAGTGCAGCTACTCTTCAAGTGAGCCTCTGAACGTTCTTGATACTTCTTGGTGTCTTTATGTCGAGAAAAGCTTTAATTTTCTCAGGGTTAGCCTTTATTCCCCTCTGATTGACAATGAATCCAAGAAATTTCTCATCTCCTACCCCGAAGACACATTTTGCGGGATTGAGTTTCATTCTGTACAAGTCCATGGTATCGAAGGTCTTTTCTAGGTCTGTCATGTGAGTACAGGCCTTTAAGCTCTTTTTCAGCATATCATCTACATACACCTCCATAGTCTTGCCTATTTTATTTTCAAATAACTTATTCACAAGACGTTGATACGTCGCCCTCGCATTTTTCAATCCGAATGTCATAACCTTATAGCAATATATCCCTTTGTCAGTGATAAAGGCCATTTTTTTATGAGTCTTCAGCATCCATGAAGATCTGATCATAGCCTGAATACGCGTCCATGAAGCTCATGAGCTCATGCTCTGCAGTGGCATCTACCATCTGATCTATCCAAGGTAGGGGATAGCTGTCTTTTGGGCAAGACTTGTTCAGGTCGGTAAAGTCTATGCACATCCTCTATTTTCCATTGGCTTTGGGCACAATGACTACGTTTGATAACCACTCTGGATATATGACTTACCTTATAAACTCAGCCTCTTCCAACTTTCTGAGTTCTTCCCGGATGACGTCGTACTTCTCCCTAGAGTAAACTCTTCGTCTCTGTTTGATTGGCTTAGCATCCTTAGTCACGTTGAGTTTATGGCACATAACCTCAGGGTCGATGCCAGGCATGTTCGCGTGGCTCCAAGCGAAGACACTCTGCCTCTTCTTCAAGAAACTTATTAGTTCTTCCTTGATCTCCGCTTTTAAGGCTTTTTTGACCTGGATGGTTTTTTCCGATTCATCCTCATTAAGGAAGATGGATTCTACCTCTTTCGCGGCCTCTCCGTTCATTAGTTTCGTTTCATCTCTAAGGTCAAGTGTATTAATGTTATATGTGGTAGTTGCTATATTATGGGCGTCTCTCTCTTTGGATGAGTTGAAGTAGCATTCCCATGCAATGGTCTGGTCACCCTGCACTTCCCCTACCCCATAGGGGGTCGAGAATTTTAGCATCTGGTGGACCGTCGACGTCACGACTTCAAACTCTTTAAGGGCCACTCTTCCTATGATGAGGTTGTAGGCCGAGAAGACATTTTTGTCCATAACAAAAAAATGATCTTTCGGGTCAACCTCTTAGGCCACTCATTGCCCATTCACACGTTCATCTCATACATTCCCAACGGATCGACCTTTTCACCGCTGAAGCCCATTAACGAATGATGATAGGGTACCAGCCTAGCTCTGCTAAGGCCAAGGATTTTGAAGTAGGTCCAGAACATCACATCTGCTGAACTTCCTCCATTTACGAGGATTATCTATACCTCGCATTCATGCACCCTTATTATGATTACTAAAGGTTCATCATGCAGATCTAGGATGCCTTTGAAGTCGAGTTAGGAGAACCCAACTATAAGATTGTCCATATCCACCTTCTTTCTCTTCTTCTTGGTTTCGAAAGACGTCAGATTTACCACTTTTGTCTTGGCCACTGACTTGGCCCCTATCACATGAGCTTTTCGGCCAACCACTTCTGAATCACCCCCTACGAGTCCTCTGCATATGGTGTTAACACCAAAGGAGATAATACCGACCCTCTTCACTGGGGCATTATCATCTTTTGGTGGGAGGTCTGGATCGTCCTCATCATCACCCTCCGAGTCACAGTCTCTTCTTGCTGGAGTATCATCACGAAATCTGTCATTTCTCTTCTTTTTAGGGTCATTTCTTCCCCTTTTAGGAGTCTTGCCATCAACATACTTCCTCAACTATCCTGATTTCAACATCTTCTCGATCTCATCTTTCAAAGCGAAGCACTTGTCTGTAACATACCCATGGTCTTGGTGGAACTCGCACCACAAGTTCTTGTTCCTCTTATGTGGAGGAGCCTTCAGCTTCTCTGGCCATCTCAGCGACTCGTCATTCTTGATTTCATTGAGTATGTGTTCGCAACTCACAGTTAGAGGGGTATAGTGTGCGAACTTATCGTCGGTTTACCTCTTCTTTCCATCCTTCTTCCTTTGGAACTTCCCGCTGCTACCGCCATTATCATCCTTGTATTTTTCTTCCATGGCCTCTTCAGCCTTCATGACCCTGCCCGCAGTTGATAATAGTTCTGCCATGGACTTGGGAGGGTCTTTCGCAAGTTTCCACAACAACTTCCCATTTTGTAGACCGCCTATGAGAGCGGTTATGGCTATATTCTCTTCGTAGTCTTCAACCTCAAGTTTTTCTTTGTTGAATATAACAATGTATTCCCTTAGGTTCTAGTTCTTGCCTTGCTTGACATACAACAGATGGGTAGTCTTCTTTTGAGGTCTTACCCCAAAATAGAAGTTATGAATGAATCGTCCAGCCAAACCCTTAAAGTTCTTTATTGAGTTCTTCAGGAGAGAGGTAAACCAGATGTGTGAAACTCCCGTCAAAGTCCCAGAGAAGGATCGACATTTCATCTCATCTGGTATTGAGTAAATGTCCACCGTAGACTGGTACATCTCAATATGATGTACAAGGTTGGTGATATCGTCATACTTGGGAGACACCATAGGTGGCTTGAACTTTGCAGGGGTGGGGAAGCTCACTATCTTAGCCACGAACGGAGAGCCTTCTGAGAAACCTCTTTGCAGTGGGTCCCAGCTTTTGATGAGGTCTCCTATCTTATCCTCAAGATGTTGGATGGAGTCATTCCATGGTCTTGCAACATCGGCCTGGCCGAGGTTGTCCCCAGCCACCCCCAAGGGGTGGACTGAGGATTCCCCAGCCGCAGCACAATGTCGACTGTTGTCCTCTTCTTAGTCTGTACCTCATCTTATGTTAGGTCAGCCTTGATGAGGCCGACGTTGCCCCTATCCCCTCTGTGCGATGGCTACACTTGTCGACCTAGATAACCTCTGTTGTAGTTCATTTACTGATCCGAGCCTTTCAAAGATCGACCCTCTGCTTAATCGATCAAAAGTTGACCCTCTTTGTTGGGCTTCTTCACCTCTTCTGCCTCCATAACCTCAGCTCTGCTAGATAGGGTATACTGTGTTATTTGAAACCTAATATGGCTCCCAATAATCTTCTGGAGCATCCTCTGCCTCCAAATCATCATACCTATCCTCAGGGCAAGGGTGTCCTTGCCTCCCCAGATGCAAACGCCTAGGGTCAACAATGTCCCTCCTCCGCTGAGGCATAGGTTGGTCTTTTTGCGATGTCTGGGGTGGTCCTCTGGCATCAGGATGAGGCTGAATAGCCGTCGGAGTAATCATCTCCGGTGAGACCCCAAGTGGTCTCATCATATTTTGACTGAGTTGTGAAAATTTCTCCTTCATTTCTTGTTGCGTTACAGCCAAAGACCTCAAGGCTGTTGCTACTTCTGCCATTTCGGACTGAGGCGGTGCATGGCTGGAGCTAGGCCCTCCAGCACCAGGCGGTGGAAGAGGTGGAGATAATTCCAGTGTCATGTGTTAACACTAAAGATATTGTAGAGTAAATAAGCTTTGTACCTTAATGGACGTCTTTCAATGGTGAAATAGCTCCACACAAGTGGTGAGTTCTGGTTCACCACCAGGGTCTTCGCTGTGGTTATGCAGAAAAAATAGGAAGAAACAACTTATCATTCCCACAGACGGTGCCAAAATGATGATGCTGGAAATAGCACCACCAGTCAAGGTGTTTGTAAGCTCAAACTAGTGATAACAATGGCAGCACAAGAGTATACTAAATATAAGAGATTGAGGTGAGGAGAAGAGGATGAACACTTGAATGTAAGTGGTTCAGCCAATCTGGCCTACGTCCACTGTGAATGTGTGTGAGTAATATCACTGAATGAAGGCACTAATGGCCATGAATACAATCTCTCAATCTTTCTCTCTCTATTGTGTAAAATGACAGAGTTTAGGCTAGGGTTGTAATTTCGGATCCCTTTACAAGGTAGAGGATGACCTCTATATATAGTGCTTGGGGGGTGTAATGTACCCCCCAAGCATGCAATGAGAATGTGCATGAGCACCAAGCCAGTATGAGAGTGACACCTGGATGATCTCAACTAAGTAATGATGAGCTCAATATTCCCTCACGTGGAGGGAATAATTTGATTATAACAGATTTGTCCATGTGTTTCAAGTTATACACGAACGTGTAAAAGCTCGGCTGTCCTTGAGTGATACCAACCTCAACCTAGAAGAGTACGAGGTTGGTGAAGTCTGGAAACTGTCTAATCTGAGGTTATCCACGATGATCTCATCTCAGTAGGAGAGCCGAGGTAAGGTAGGTGGAGTTGTAATGTCGTCCTGGGCCGAGGTAATAGTGGAGTAGCAGGAACGTCGGCTGATTCCCAGCCAAGGCTGATTATTACGATTATGTAGTCTCTACTTCCTCAGCTTACACCCAGCCGAGGTTGATGTATGATGTAGGCATGATGTCGGCTCCGTCCAACCTGATGGATTACTATCTCCATAGATCATGAAGACCTCAGCTGTTGTCTGTCTGTGAGGCAACTAGTAACGTCAGCCATGACCGATCTTGCTTAGGATGAGACCGTTGGTCGCCAATCTGTGGCCCTTCTAACCTCAGCCGTCTACCTGGCCGAGGTTGGTGTCTCTGAGCTGTGGGGTACATATAGGGCATATCATAGCAGCTTAGAAAGGCATTGTTTAGACTTAGTCTTTGTAGCGCAAAAACTTAGGCATTATATGTTGTCTTTTACAATTCATATTGTAACTAGATGTGATCCTATTAAGTATTTTCTAGAAAGGAAAATTTTGATTGGTAGGGCAGCTAGGTGGTTCCTGATCCTATCTAAATATGACTTGAAGTGTGTGGTGCATCGCACAATCAAAAGCCAGGCATATGCTGATCTTTTGGCTATTTTCCCCTCAGGAACGTTCGAGCCACCTAAGGAAGATAATCCAGGAGGTGATTTGTAGGCTAACCATCTAGATGTAATGAATGTGGAATGAACAATGAAGTTTGATGGGTCATCGGCAGAAAAGAAAGGACGATCAGGGGTTATTCTCTCGAAAGTAATGGAGGAGATTTGTCTTTCTTACAAGTTAGATTTACCTTACTCTAATAACGAGGAATAATATAAAACATTGGTGTTGGGATTGCTATAGGCTCTTCGAAGGGGGATCCGTTCACTTTGCATCAAGGGGGATTCAAACTTGGTGGTTTACCAAGTGAATGAATAATGCGCGTTGAAACATATGAGCCTGACACCATACAGAACAATCATTCAGAGGCTTCTCGGCCAGTTCTATCGGACCGAGATCAAGAGGAAACCTAGAATAATGAACCGCCACCCAGACACATATGCCACCATTACCCAGAAGATGATCATGAAGAGTGATAGAACTATCATCGTGGTCTAACAAAGAATAACTCCTTCAGTAGTAAAGTCGATATTGCCGATGGAGGAGGACGCGGACTGGAGGTGAGAGATTAAAAGACAATTGGAATCCAAGGAATGAGCGATGGGGATGAGAGAATTAGCCCATTACTTCATGAACCAGGGAAACCTTTACTTTAGGAATGCAGGAGGATGTCTGTCGAGATGCATTAGACCAGAAGAGGCAGGCTAAATATTGAAGAAAATGCACGAAGCACACTACAAAACAACTGAGATACCCCTCTATCGAAGAATGCAAAGAGAAGGGTATTTTTGGCCTAAGATGAAATAGGATGCGGCAGAGCTACAATGAAAATGCGATAAATGCCAGTTATTCTTAGAAGTGGATGAATGTCACTTCATGGAGGCTCAACCTGACTGGAGACAGCCGTATATTGACTTCATTAAAGATGGAGTTATCCTAACGGAGAAATTTGATGCGATGGGACTCAAACGAAGGGTCCCAAGATTCTACGTTCAGGAGGGGAAACTTTATCAAAGGGGATACTTCAACAGGTCGTTGCATTGCATCACGAAGGAAGAGGCATCCGAGGTTCTCAAATAGGCGCACGATCCTGCTCATATAAGAGGGGCCAAGTTATATGACCAATTGATGAATTTGGGATACTATTGGCAAACGATGGAGAAAGATTCTACTGAGTTCATTTAAAGGTGCAAGGCTTGCCAGCTTCATGGAAATATGATCCACGCCCCATCGGTAGGCCTACACTCCCTAGCAATGCCTTATCCTTTTCACACTTGGGCATTTGACCTAGTAGGGGTAATACACCCTTCTTCAAGGGGGAAGATATGGATACTAGTAGCAATGGAGTCCTTCGCGAAGTGGGCTAAGGCTATACCACTAAGAAGGGAAACAACGGGAGTAGTGAGCAACTTCATCAGAGAATACATTATCTGTTATTTCGGGATCCCAAAGGTTATCCTTTCAGACAATGGAACCCCTTTCGTCAACTCAGAAGTAACGATGCTCACAAATAAGTACTCAATTATCCATTACACTTCGATGGTGGCATACCCAAAAGGAAACAGTCAGGTCGAGGCGACTAATAAAACTTTGGTCAATATCTTGGCTAAAACAATGGAGGACTTCCCAGGATCATGGGATTATAAGATACCAACCATTTTATAGGCCTATCGGATGACTAAGAGGAAGCCCATGGGGTATACACCGTTCTCTCTTGTTTATGGGGCCGAGGCGATTCTCCCAATGGAGTTAGAGGTCTCCTCTGCTCGATATGCCTTGCAAAGTAGCATGCTTCCCCAAAATAGACACGTGCAGTTGGAAGCGTTGGATGAACACAGAGACAATGTGATGCAGCACTTTCAAATGTATACGAAGCAACTCTCCAGGGCGTATGATAACTTGGTGATACTAAGGAAGTTCGTGGAGGGAGACCTCGTATTGAAAGCGATAGTAAAAAACATTAGGGGGTTTCCTCTTCCCAAGTTTGCATCAAATTAGGAAGGACCCATTATTGTAAAGAGGCTCATGAATTAGGTTATTTCTTAATCTTTAAGTTGGAAGAAGACAAACCATTCAAGATTAATAATAAATGGTTGAAAGTTTATCATGTGTAGGCAGTTATGTTTGACCACTGATGTAATTGGCAGTTATGAATGCACAAGTTCTTTGTTTTTATTATGATGTGTGAACAAGTTCTTTTTACTATAACTCAAGAAGAGATGAAAGAATTATAGAACTTTAGAATCAAAGTAAACAGTTGTAATACAGAACTGGCATAAGAAAATAAGTATCTTTTTCCATTCATGAACTTTGGTGCATTACAAAATTGGGAGTTGTCGCCCAAGAATTACATGAGAAGAAAAAAAATACATATACAAAAACTCATTGTCCCAGGAGAAACCACAAATTCGGAAAAGAGAAAAAATCTCCAGGAAGGCCCGAAGAAGCTGCTTGGCATGACCGTTGGGAATTGATAGAAACCTCTAACCTTGTCTGTGCCTGTGTGCGCCCAATCATGAGTTTCTCTCATTTTGACTTCACCACACGTAGATCCCCTTCGAGGTCCTCCACCTCTTTGTCAATGGTTTCAAGAAGAGGTGCAAGCTTGGCTAACTTAGCTTCCTCGGCCCTCTAATCCTCCTAATATTTGAATAAGAGCTCCCTCTGGCTGTCCAATCGCTGTCTCTTCAAAGTCTTCAAATGTGTGATGAGCCAATCAAAACGGAACCCATCACGACCCAAATCCCTCAGATAGCCCAAGAACTGGTTGAGGAGGGGTTTGGTCACGTTCACAGTTGGATTGTTGGCAATTTCAATAATAACAGTGGCCATTCCTTGAATCCTATGGCTCATAACCGAGATGTTTGAAAGTAGGCAGTCCACTGTGAAGGTCTTCGAATGATAACTCACAAGTTGCTCGATGACCAAACGGTGGTTGGCAGGCATTAGGGGAGAACGTTGGAGTACCATCAGGCAGAAGGCGGGAGGAGACAAGTCGGGCAGAGGAAGCTCGCACCCAGATTCGCTCTCCGCAGCAGCACCTGTTGTGGAACCTTGATCATTATGGCTAGATTCGTCGGAGGAGACAGGTTCACGATGTGGTGAGGAAATGGGCGAAGGAACTGGTGGAGAATCCTCCCGAGCAACCTCAGAACAGGTAGGAGAAATAATGAGTTTATAAAAAATCTTAACTAGTGTTTTCATTGTTAAGTCACTATTATAGGTGAAGTTTATGGAAAAATCTTAACAAGTGTTTTCATTGTTAAGTCACCATTATAGGTGGAGTTTATGGAAAAATCTTAGCAAGTGTTTTCGTTGTTAAGTCACCATTATAGGTGGAGTTTATGAAAAATCTTAACAAGTGTTTTCATTATTAAGTCACAGTTAAAGGTGGAGTTTATGGAAAAATCTTAACAAGTGTTTTCGTTGTTAAGTCACCATTATAGGTGGAGTTTATGAAAAATCTTAACAAGTGTTTTCGTTGTTAAGTCACCGTTATAGGTGGAGTTTATGGAAAAATCTTAACAATTGTTTTCGTTGCTAAGTCACCATTATGGGTGGAGTTTATGAAAAAATCTTAACAAGTGTTTTCATTGTTAAGTCACCGTCATAGGTGGAGTTTATGGAAAAATCTTAACAAGTGTTTTTGTTGTTAAGTCACCAATATAGATGGAATTTATGAAGAAAAACTTAACAAGTGTTTTCATTGTTTAGTCACAAACACAATTGAAGTTCGAGAAACTGAGAAATATAGAGAAAACTAGTGAAGTACCTCAGCAGCAGTAGGAACGAGATTGGGAGTCACCATGGGGGCCATAAGAATAGAAACCGTGGGAGACGGGCTCAGTACCTCAGCAGCCTCAACGGGGCCCTTGGATATAGAAGCCTCAACGGTAGGCACACTCCCCTCGCCAGCATATGGTACTAAGTCCAACATGGGAGCATCATCAGAAGGAGATGTTGGACCTTCAAGATATGCCCCAACGAGAGCAGTAGCACCAACCTGGGGATGGGAAGGGAAAAGGACACTTAAAGCAAAAGGTGGAGAGAGATTTTGAGAAAGATGCAAATGTAAAGCAAAGTGTTAGACACAAGGAGAAAACACAAGAATATGAGCCAGAAATGCACCTAACTTACCCCCGTTATGGCACCGAAAGGAGGAATCGCAGTAAGGGGTCATGTCAATACAGGAGGAGGGAGAATGTTAGCTATTAGCGATGCCACCTCCACCTAAAGAAGCCCAACATGTTAGAAATGATAAATAAAGCAAGGGGATAATTAAATAAAAGATGGGAGAATTAATAAGAAATTTACCTGAGAGACACTTTCCTCGACCACAACAAGGGGTAGAGGAACCTCTCGCTCCGAGGGTAACTTAGAGGATGCTAGGACAGTCGCCTTGGGTTGGTCAGACATCTCAGCGGCACCCGTGGTGTAATCTCTAGCTCGATGGGAGGATGAACAGTGAGAATAGGTGAGGCCTATTAAGGGAGAATGTGGAGGGGCGACAGTGGATGGAGGGGCACTGCAACGTCCCCCCATGAAATGGCTCACTGGGGGACTGGGGGGACTAGGAGGACTGGCCCTCGCTTTCTTAACTCCCCGCACCAAAGTTATCAGGCAATAAGTAAAGGCACTACCTTAAGAAAAGAGGAATGAGAACAAAAATAACACACATACCTCGAATCCAGAGGGAGAACATAGGGTATGACCACTGGTGAAGGTGGTGAAGCAGTAGCAGCAGAAGGAGTTGGTGATGCAGGTTTCTCACGTGTTTTCTTCTTCTGGGACTTGGTACCCAGTGGCTTATTCCTTGATCTCGTTGCCCCACCAGTTTCAAGAACCCTCTACCTTCTTCTCCTTTTTGCTGGTGGCTCACTGGGATCAACCACGATCATGGGAAACGTACCTGGAGGAGGAACGACGATAGCATGCCATTGGAACTCAGCCTGTATTCTACTAACTTCAGCTTCAACTAGCCTCCTAAGCTCTTCAGCTACTTCCGGAGACATGGGAGGGGGAACGGAGGCAATAGGGAATTCCTCCAATGGAGTTTGCATTTGACCTTGGGCCTTGGACTTCTTGGACTTGGATTTATTGGCCTTCTTAGAAGGTGGCTGAGAAGGACCTTCTTCCGTGGTAGCTTCGGCCATGGGGGAAGATGGTTTGGGGGTCGCAGCAACCTTGGGTTTAGGCGTGGCAACGGGGATCATGGGGTAGCACCTGGGAAGTTCACTGGGAGGCTCTTTGGGGGTCTGTCTTAGAGGGAACTCAACCCCAAGCACATATTTCCCCTTTAGACTCATTTCAGAAGAAGAGAAGAAAAGTACTGGGGGATATTGAGGGGGGGACTCAATGTACTCACGGATCATGTCCAACTGCTCCAAGTGGAAGTGGCAAAATAAGTGGATACGTCTCCCTTTCTAGTGGCACTAGTGATTGTACAAATATAGCACCCTGCCGCGGATGTATTCTCTCATACAGGGCGCGACCTAACCTCACTCAGGGCGCGGCTAGAACTCATTTAGGGTGCGGCCCTCTCCATCATAGGTCGCGGCATCCCACCTTAGGGTGCGCGGCCATCCAGTTTGCAACACTGCTTGCCTTGCAGGCCGCACCCCCTATATCCACAACTGCCGCAAACTCGGTATACGCCACGTGCTCAGGGCATCTGACTCAACACATTTCCTCATAAATAGAGGACCCTCACCTAGAAGAGAGGGATCGATTCCACACACACCGGAGGCACTACAACACAGATCCTCTCTACATCACCCCCAACATAGGCATTGGAGGCCAAGGATCTGCATCACAGCCACCTCACGGGCTCACCGGAATCTCCAATACTGTGATGTACTCTCCTTTATTCTCATACTTGTACGCCTCTATAGGCATGATTATATTGTACAATGCAATGCACATAATGAGAATGGAGCAACACAGTGGACGTAGGCCTATTTTAGAGGCTGAACCACTCTATATCTTGTCTTCTCTATGTTTACTTGCTTTACGTGTTTAACACACACATCACTCTTGACCTGCTGGTACGAGAAGGTCTTATGGACGATTTCTCGTATCATCAGTTTGGCGTCGTCTGTGGGAACACAGGTATTTCAATCTTATTTCTCTACACATATGAGTTCTTAAACACCTTATTCGACCCCTGAGGGTCCTATGGATCATCTTCTCACGAGTCGATTACTGGTTATTTGGATCTTCATTTGATGACTTTGGATCTATTTTACATACCCCTGTGATATCACTCCATCTAGATAATGCTAAAAGGCATGGTGGGCTTTAGTCCCGAAAAGGTGGATGATTAGGGAACGACTATATTTACTCCCATTTTTGTTGCCATCTACCTATGATCTAGGGGTTATCATTGAAGCTGTGCCGTATTGCGCACCACAAGGGAATTATCTCATCAATGGACCCTAGTAGGTTTCCCTCGTGTAATTGAGGGAGAAAATGTCAGTTCCTGTCTTGGACATCAGTTTGGATTTTTCCCCTGCCTAGATAGGGGTGAGGCCTGTAAGTTCAACAATATCTTAGGCCGCGACCCCCACTGGTGCGAATCTATTACGACAGTTCAAAATCACCGTGGGAAGGACTTAAGTTGCCTTTCGCTCGACTTTGGTGAATAACATTAAAGGGCTGCGGCAGTACACTTGTGTGCCATACTTGCCGCGGCCTCCTCAGCATATCATGGAGCAGTTCAAGTTCCCCTTCTCAATATTCCTGTGATCACTCACTTCTGTTAGTTTCGTCTTCGATTCTATATACGTTATAAAGTCTAACAAGAGAAGAAATGGAAGGAGGATCCAGCCAGAGTGCAGAAGTCAAGGATGATATTGTGCAACTGTACAATCACCTTAATCACCTCTATGACAACCATGCCTCACTTCAGACCCAAGTCAATTACCTAACACAGAGGGTGCTAATGTTAGAGGCAGTGACCTCTCAAAATATAGGCCCGGTTTCGGAGGAAAAAGCATTATCTGCCGCGGTAGTTAAAGAATCCGCGGAATCAACCAGTAGGAGTCAGAAAAGGAGGGTAGAGAAATCAGAAAAGAAGTCGGGTATCTATACTCCGTTGATTTTCCCGGTTGAAGAGATATTTGAGTTCATCAAAGAGGATAAGCTTTTGAAGTGGCCCGAAAAGTTGAGAGCTCCACCCCACAAGAGGAACAAAGCTACCTGGTGCAAATTCCATCAGGACCATGGCCATGACACAGAGCAATGCTATGCTCTGAAAGACGAAGTTAAAAGGCTAATTGGGCAAGGGATGCTGCAGCGATTCCTAAAGAAAGCATAAAGGACCCAGCCGGACCTGACAGAGGCTGCATGCCACACCTCATCCTTAGTCTTTCCAATTTAAACTATTTCTGTTTATGTTTTATGAAGCTCAATTGTAGCCTTAATACTTAAGACCTTATGTTTTATTAACAAAGTCATTAGCTGAAGCAAACATATATAAACATATGAATTAGCAAATTTTGCCATATCTGATATTTCTCTTGGTTTCATAACCTGCTATCTCACAAAAAGACTTTGTGTCTTAAACAGATTCCAGAGGAAGGATAACAAATTATCTCGAAAGATTATTATTATTTCGGGATGCGCATATGGAGGAATTACGACCTTTATATAGGTGCAACTAAATCTTATCATATGATGATAATATTCACGAAAGCATCTGAAGAATAAATGAGCTTTCATTAGTCATGGGGCCTTACAATGCCCGTGCTCAGCTTTGGGATGCGTCATCGGGCCGGGAGGCTTATACTATCTAGCCAAGGATGACTCTCTATACATCAGCAGATGTGGGTGGCTTAATAACATAACCCATACTGGAGAGGCTTGATAGTGTCTCGCATATTAGCTGTGGGTGGCTTAATAACATAACCCAGCCTGGAGAGGCTTGATAGTGTCTCGCATATTAGCTGTGGGTGGCTTAATAACATAACCCAGCCTAGAGAGGCTTGATAGTGCCTCGCATGTTAGGTATTGGTGACATAAACCAGCCCAAGAAGACATGGAAACTCCAACATATGTCTACAGAGGCGCATTGTTCAGATAAACCAGAAATGTGCTGCATCCCACCGGTACGGTTACAGAGCCCTAAGAGCCACTCATTCATGAAAATGGTAAGGCACTAACATCTTGAAGCATGAGAAAGCTACAATGTCGAATGCGACGGTAGAAGAGAATCAGTTGTACCAAGTCTAAGGAAAGAGTTCTCCGCATATTCCATGTTGGTTATTCTGGAATAACAAAAGATAAACGGTTCATAGAATCGGTTACAATAAAAGCAGCTGGAGATCCATGCAATCAGCAAGTCCCAGCCTTAAAATCCAATCCGCGGCAATCAGGCAAAGATGTTTACATGACGCAATATAATAACGAGCCGTGGCTTGTACGCAGCTGATGTGATGCAGCAGTCGATGCCAGGGATTTAACACCATTTGTATGGACGCAGACATTGACAAAAAATCAAACTACGAAATCGACCTCTGACCGCGGACTTGAAATGTTACGTCTGTCGGGACGCGGATGCATTTTTAGAGATGAGGCAGTAACGTACAACAATTCATTATAGCAAGCAATGTAAGTCATGCAATATAAAAGAGCAAGGAATACATTAAGGAGTCAATTGTAATGGTAAAAATATGGCCGCAACCTTGGTATTAATAAGCCATAGATTACATAATGAAGGCCGCAGCCACAAAAGAAGTTCAAAGATTACAAAAGGGAGGGACGCAGCCCTATATTAATGATGCAACAGAAATTAGGAGTTCAAGAGGCTGCGTCATCATCATCATCACCGTCTTCACCACCCGCGACAGTCTCGGTCTCTCCTTCCGCGGCTTCTGCCTCTGCCTCGGCCCTGAGCCCCTCTCTTCTGCTGTGGCCTTTAGTTCAGCGATGCACTCTTGATGTTCGGAATCGCTTAACTTCCAGGCAAGTACATCCTCCTTGGCCTCAGGGAACCTCCTGATAAATCTCTGCCGCAGCTCCTAGTAGTCACGGAGGTATGCCCTGTTGTTGATAAGAAAGAAATCCTTGGAGCCTTTGAATGACTCCACGGCATGATCTATGGCTAGTTAGAGGGCGTCACCATGATCTTCTTCCAACATTTTCACTTTCGTGACATGTTCTTCATCTTTTTGGGCGGACTTGGCCTCTAGCTCCTCATATTTCTGCTGGAGAAGGGCAAGCTTGGCATTTGAAATTTCCGCAACGCGAGCGGCCTCCGCAGTCTGGGCCTGCCAAGATTTTAGGGATTCCGCGGCCTGTTTAAAATTGTCGTTCGCTTCCTCCCTCGCTTTGACACCTTTCTCAAAGTCTACATGGGTTGCTTGAAGGGCCGCGGTAGAAGACTTTTTCCCCGCCTCAAAAGCAGAAGTCCGTGCAGCTTGTAAGTCCGCGGTATGTGAACTCTTCTCGGCCTCTTTCAACCTATATAAGGCCTCGTACTTCCTCTTCTGGACCATAATAACATCCGCGGCCTAAAAGAAAAGGCGTTAGAAAATATGGGAAAATATGAGATGCAAAGTCAAATGACAACTGGTACATACCCTCAGAAGGCTATGGAGGCCACAATCCTCCAGATCTTCATGATCTTCTCCAACTAGCCTTTCAAGGTCCACGGCATCCAAGGATCGCTTAATCCTCCGCACAGCCTTTGCCGTAGTGTCCCAGGAAGAATTTGGGTCAGGCTGCCTTAATTGAGGCCTTGGTCTACCATCTGGCCCAGACTCTCCGCGGAATTGAGGAGGTGGCAAGTTAGCATTAACCGCCACTACAGTTGGCGGCGGAGGAGAGGATGATTGAAGGGGCACTTCAGTTGACATCAGGCCAGCCGCGGCCAAGTTTTCCCCTATGTCGTCATCAAAATGGTCTGGTGCAGGGTTTTTATCATTGATCACCTGATCCGCGGTAGGATCAGTAGCCTTATCGGCAGAGACCACGGCTGGGGCTGCATTATGTTCTCTGGAGGGGGCCGCGACAGGTCCCTTGGCTTTGGACCTCTTCCTCTTCCTGCTACGCGCAGTATTATTTAGGACGACTGCGTCCTCATCCATCTCCGCTAGCTGCGCTGCTAAAAACTCCCTGTCAACTTCACCTGAAAAGGAATGGCATGAGTTCGAGTTCAAGAGAATAAACGACCGCGGAGTAAAAATTATGGTGCAGTTAGTTACCTTTCGCACCCATTTGTTGAGGAATGGATTTGTTTGGGAAAAATCCTTCTTCAAAAATGGTTGCTGACGTTACGAGTGTGATGAACTTCTTGTGCTCAGCAGAAACTTCCGCGGCCCCAACAACCCTTTGTTCCTGCCGCTTGTTCAAATGCAGATTGTCAAGGGCTGCAGAAAGAAAAGAAGATTCAGGTTAGTGGAAGTTACATGTGAAATAAAAAGGAAGCGGCTATAATCTTATACCTAATTTTGATGGTGACCCCCACTTTCGCGGCATTTTATACGTTCTCTCTCTTTCATTCTCCTCGGGATGCATCTCCCAGCCTTCACCGAAGATGTAGAAATATTTCCCCTTCTAATTCTTCACACTGGTCGGTCTCCCAGTGTAAAGGGCCTTGTCCCTACCTCGGCTAGAGAGGTAATAATACCCTGTGAATTTCATTGTGTTCTCCTTTGGACGGCAGAAGTGAAAGAACTCCGCAGGAGTGATGTCCTTTTTGAACAATTTATCCCAAAGGACAATTGCAGCGAGAACGACTCTCCAGCCATTAGGGTCCAGCTGTGCCATGGCCAGGTTTATTGCCTGAAAAAGGCGACGAATAGGAACTGGTACTGGTAGCCACAGCTCGTAAATGAAGGCGTGCAGCAGGAAGCAAATTCCATCATCGGATAGAACTGTGCAGGGTCTTTGGTTCGCGGTAGGGGCCGAGCACGTCAAATTTTCTAGAAATTCGAAGGCCTCAGCAACCTGCTCGACCCAATCTTGGGTCATCGAGCCGCGGATATCAAGTGCGGCAAGGGGTCTCTCAGCCCTTCCCAGATGTTCCTCCTGGGTTATATCTAACAGCCGCGACATTGTCTCCTACACCCATTGGATGTGTACTTGAGTTGGATTCCTCTTCCATCGGCGGAGATTGGGAATCCTTCCCAGATGCAGAGTTTGCGGAGTTTGAGTCGATTATCACGCAGTTCGGGCAATCTTTTAGTTTGCAGGGCCCAACTGATCTTAGAGGGGGCACAAAAGCAAGCTCGGGGGGAGAGGTCCCAAAATGATTTGCCCAAAAGCCTCTCAGGAACTCGTCTGGGTCAAAGCTCATATTGCTGTAGCAGTACCTGAAAAGTAGAGTTCGCAGTTAGGCACCGCAACCAGTATGATTTGTAAGACTTCAAGAAGCCGCAGAAGGGTATTTTTGAATCAAAAAATGTCTAATGGGATCGTACTGTCCCAACAAGCCGCGGCCACATCCATATCAGAGGAACATAGAATGCCGTGGTAATAAGATATAATTGCTTTTAGGGCGTTCCTGGCCACAACCATTCCTAAATTTTCAGTCCACTCTTTATGCTCTAGCAGTAGCTATAGTTATTTAACATGAATGTCTTGGGTTCATGAAAGTTATAAGGCTATTCCGAGACTACTAAGGGTGGCGATTTGATGCCGCGGATGATAGTTCAAGGGACCGCGACCATTTGGCACGGTATGACGCAGAAGGACCATACCAGTTCACGGGAATGAGTATCGAAATCCTATCATGTCGCGGAATCTATCCTAAACAAGTTGATTACCTAAATCTAATCACTTGTAGAATCAAACCCATAGAATACGGAGTGTTCGATCATGAACATCAAGAACAGTTCTACGTATTTCATATGCAACATATGTGGAAAAAGAAAAACGAACAAATAAAACCCTAGATTTATAGCAAATGAACCAGGAAAAGTATCATAAGGGAAGAAAACTGTAAATAGTGGTTGAAAAATCACCTGGAAATGAAGAAAGTCGCAAATATCAGCTACATACCACTTTGAACCGCCACACGCCGCCTCGGAAAGTCGCCAGAACGAGCAAGGAAGAAAGTGCAGAGTTTTACTCTCGATGTGCTCTCAAAAGTTTTGGAAACGTAATGAAGTCCACGGACAGAAACAATTTATATAAGGGAGCGCGGAAGATGAATCGTCGCTTTGGTAGTGCCGCGGCACCTAGATCACTTAGCTGCAGTCCTAATTGATCTCCCTTGGCACTACGGCTTGGGGGCTTATTGATAGTACAAATATAGCACTCAGGACGCGGCCAGAACTCATTTAGGGTGCGGACCTCTCCATCATAGGCCGCGGCATCCCACCTTAGGGTGCGCGGCTCTCCAGTTTGCAACACTGCTTGCCTTGCAGGCCGCACCCCCCTTTATCCACAACTGTCGCAAACTTGGTATACTCCACGTGCTCAGGGCATCTGACTCAACAAATTTCCTCATAAATATAGGACCCTCACCTAGAAGAGAGGGATCGGTTCCACACACACCGGAGGCACTACAACACAGATCCTCTCTACATCACCCCAACATAGGCATTGGAGGCCAAGGATCTGCATTACAGCCACCTCACGGGCTCACCGAAATCTCCAATACTGTCATGTATTATCCTTTATTCTCATACTTGTACGCCTCTATAGGCATGATTATATTGTACAATGTAACTCACATAATGAGAACGGAGCAACACAGTGGACGTAGGCCTATTTTAGAGGCTGAACACTCTATATCTTGTCTTCTCTCTGTTTATTTGGTTTACGTGTTTAATACACACATCACTCTTGACCTGCTGGTACGAGAAGGTCTTATGGCCGATTTCTCGTATCATCAACTAGCAAGGGTGACACGCCCATCAATAGTGGATGTCACGCCAAGCACCATGGCTGCAGTGTAGAAAGTGCAGGCTTCAGCAAAGGTGGCATTTGGGTGGTTGTCCTGAAACATAGGTCGAGGGCCCCCCTGATCGAACCCGAACTGCCTGCTACATCTATTAGGGTTATAAGGCTATAAAGCGTATCTCCATTCAGTGTAGGAGGGGAGAAACCCCAGAGAGAAAATAAGCACTACGGCTTGCGAAGGATCTTCTATAACGGGATTGAACCTGACAGTTGTAGCTTCAATAGGAAAGAAGTCCCAACTATGGGCAAATGTAGACTCACTATACGGACTCATCACGGAGGAGTCTAGGTCATCAAAAACCTCCATTGTCTCCTTTCGACTCTTCTTCTTGTGGAAACATAGGAGGCGTCGGGGCTTGATACCTTCGCTCATGGGCAGAGAAACTGACTTCGCAGCAATAACAGGAAAGCGAGTGTAAAGGAATCCTGTCAGGATAATGGTGTTGGCAAAGTTAGCCAAGTTGTAACGGCCCAGTGATCGTTCCATGTCAATGTGGGTCCGATCCAACAAGGTGTAGAGGTAATTCAAGGCGACGGAAGCCAGAGGAAGGTTGAACCCCCTGGCCAAATGGATAGAGATATTTATGAGGTCCCTCCTGGGTTGATCATTGGGTTTATCGGTTAGGAATAACCGTGAGAGAAACACAAGTACGTAGGCCGATAATTCTAAAGACGTACCTCTACCTCAACCCGTTACGGTATTAGTGTCCTTCGGAGTGGGATCTTCAAAAAAGTAGTTAATGAGGGGAGTAAATGTAGCTTTGTTCGATGAACCAGTGCAACAGCGATAGATTCAGTCCAACTCAACTCGATCAACAGCCTCTTCGGCATCCAGAGCCTCATCATGGTAAGTGAACTCACCCATGGGTTCAATCCCAAGGAGTTCACAGACGTCCTCTAGCGTTACTATAAACTCCCTTACGTAGCGAAGAATGTGTGGGTTGTGATGTTCCACCTGGAGACTAAAACTTGTAACGTCGCATTGTGCTTCGAGAGGGTGAACTCCCCGAACCAGAATGGGCGATGAAGCCCCACTTTAGCAAGGGAAGCAGCGTGAGAACTCTGCATATGTGTGTGCCAGGTACAAAAATGAGCTGGCAATCCCCCAGGTGCCTCGAAGTCAATTTGAGAATAGGGTAAGCACCACGGTCTAAACGAAAATGCAGAGTCCCCTCTGGGGGTAGATAGCCCCACTTCGATGAATCTATTTCCTCATCACCCAGCAGTAAAGGGTCGAACTTGGACGAAAAAATGGCAAGTTTTGCATGCATCGGAAAACTTATCGTCTTCACCAAAGATAGGCTCCCGGCGATAGAAACACAGTTTCTCCTAACAAGTAACACTTAGGGTAGCAACGCTTGAGGCGGAGGTAGCGCCAGAGATGGAAGGTGGCGCACTAGTGGCAGGCGTGGCAGTATTGCTGGACGAGGCCATTATAGATAACAGAAATAAAAAAAATCTCACTAAAAGAAGAGTTGGGAATGAAGAGGGAGGTGCACAACCACAGGAGGTGGCATAAATGAGGAGACAAGGAAGAAGCTATGTAAAATCTTGGGAGACAATGGAGTTTGCACAGAGTTTCTCTCTCTAAGAAAGCGGGGAGCTTGAAGAAGATAAAGGAAAAAATAAGGGCTTTGAAGTATAAAGAGACATTTGAAGTTTTTGAAACCTGTCCATTGAGTTCGCATGTGCACAGCCGCCTATAATCATTTCAAAATAAAAACGTGGCACTTCGGTAAGTGTTATGACAGTTGGAAAAACAACGCCACCTCCTAGGGAACAGAAGAGGTTGCCTTCTCCAGAAAGTTTCAGTTTTGGCGCTAATTTTTGTATTAGACATATCCAATAAGCCCCAACGAAACATATGCCCCAAAGGTTAAAAAAAGCTACGATGTCCCCTCGTCACTAGTTCAAACGTTGTTCAAATGGTGACTCAATTACATCGGGGAGAATTTCTTCATTTTTGAAGATAGCGAAGCATTACAAGGGAGAATTCCACTTGCAAAAAAGTCCAAACGAGTATTTGAGAAGGTTAGCAGGCCTTTAGGGAGAAATTTGAATAATATAAAAGCTAGAACGGTTGAAGCTCAGTATAAGGAAAAAGTGGCTGATATGCCCCAAGTTTCACCTCGGCTCAGAAGACATCAGCCTCGGACGAAGACATGGACGATGTTGGAAAAGCCTTGGATCAGTGACCAGCAGCCTCGGCGATAGAAGGGTCGACCCTGGACGACACCAATATGAACCTCTTCGAGAGGAGATCACATGAATCAGGGGGTCAGCAGTTCGTCAGTTCACCTGAGAATGACAAACCTCAGCCCTGGGTAGGCTGAGGTTACAAGGAGCCATACTTCTACCAAGGTCAACCCCATCAGTGAATCGGTTGAAGTTCCGAGTATATTCCAGCCTAACCTCGGCCCCGGTCGACCCTAATACCTATCCTCTGCTTCACCAAAACTGAGACCATGATGGCTCATCTCGGATTGGATAGGTAACTAGACCTTACTAACCTCGAACCCTTCTAGGCCGAGGTTATGACCAAGCACGAAGGCCGAGCACTTATTGACATGTGTGGACAAGGACACGTGGACACAAATCAGTTATAACAAATCATTCCCCCCACGTGGGGGGAATATTTCATCATCATTCTCTCTATGTGACAGGGACATATGTCTTCATCATATAGGCTAGATCAACACACACATGCTCTTTACATGCATGGGGGGTACATTACACCTCCCAGGCACTATATATAGAGATCATCCTCTACCTTGTAAAGGGATCCGAAATTGGCAACCCTAGCTGAAACTCTGTCTAAATACACAGTAGAGAGAGAAAGCTTGAGAGTTTGTATCTGTGGCCGTTAGAGCCCTCATACAGTGATATTAATCACACACTTGCACAGTGGACGTAGGCCTGATTGGCTGAACCACTTATATTCCGATGTTAATCCTCTTCTCCTCACCATAATCTCTTATATATATATAGTATACTCATATGCTGCCATTATTATCACTAGTTTGAGCATACAAACACCTTGACTGGTGGTGCTATTTCCAGCATCATAATTTTGGTGCCGTTTGTGGGAAGAGAGAAGCTATCTCTTCCTCTTCTTCAGCTTAACCTCACCGGAGACTCTGGTGGTGAACCAGGCACCACCCCTTACGTGGAGCTGCTTTACCATTGAAAGAGGCTCTTTAAGGTATTAAGCTCATCTACCATTCAAGCTCTTTAGTGTTAACATATGGCACCAGAGGTACCATAGCCTCTTCCGCCGCCTGGTGCGGGAGGACCTAGTTCCATCCAGGCACCGCCTCAGTCCGAAATGGTAGAGGTAGCTGCAGCCTTGAGGTTTTTGGCTGCAACACAATAAGCTATGCAGGAGCAGTTTGCATAAATCAGCCAAACTATGATGAGGCCACCTGGAGTTTCACCAGAAATGATCACTTCGGAGGCTGTTCAGCCTCATCCTGACGCCAGAGGACCACCCCAGGTACCAATGCAGGACCAACCTTCCCCCCAACGGAGGAGAGACATTACTGACCCTAGGCGCTTATGCATGGGGAGGCAAGGAAACCCTAGCCCGGAGGATGGGTATAATGATCTAGAGGCGGAAGAGGTCTCGAAAGAATGTTAGGAGCCGTATGAGGTTACGAATAATACTGTGTATCCTCTTTGAAAGAGCCGAGGCTCTGGCGACCGAAGAGGTGAAGAGGCCCCACAACGAGGATCAGCTTTTGATCGATTAAGCAAAGGGTCAGCCTTTGAGAGATTGGGCCCGGTAAATGACCTAAGACAGAGGTTATCAAGAGCAAGGAGTGCAGCCGGCTCGCAAATAGAGGATGGACAATGTCGACCTCACTAAGGCCGACCTCATGCATAAAGAGTTAGATACCAGGAAGAGGTCAATAGACGACGTTGTGCTGCGGCTGGGGAACCCTCAGTCCACCCCTTGGAGGTGGCTAGGGACAACCTCGGCCAGGCCGACGCTACAACACCTTGGAATGACTCCATCCAGCGTCTTGAGGATAAGATAAGAGACCTCATCAAAAGTAGGGATCCACTGCAGAGGGGTTACTCAGAAGGCTCTCCATTCATGGCTAAGATAGTGAGCTTCCCAACCCCTGCTAAGTTTAAGCCACCCGTGGTGTCTCCCAAATATGGCGGTAGCACCGACCCTGTACATCACATTGAGATGTATCAGTCAACGGCAGACATTTACTCGATACCAGATGAGATGAGGTGTAGGGCCTTCTCTGGGACTTTGACAGGAGCAACACACAGCTGGTTCACTTCTCTTTCAAAGAATTTAATTGAGAACTTCAAGGGCTTGGCTGAACGATTCATTCATTACTTATGCTTTAGGGTGAGACCTCAAAAGAAGACCACTCATCTACTGTATGTCAAACAAGGCAAGGATGAGAGCCTAAGAGACTACATCTCCAGGTTTAACAAAGAAAAACTTGAAGTTGAAGACTACGAAGAGAATATAGCCATGACCGCCCTCATAGGAGGTCTTCAGAAAGGGAAGTTATTGTGGAAATTCGCGGAAGACCCTCCCAGGTCTTATGGATGAGCTACTGGCAACTATGGGAAAAGTCATGAATTCCAAAGAGACAATGGACGCCAAGTATAAGGATGAGAACCGCGGTAGTAGCGGGAAGTCCCAAAGAAAGAAAGATGGAAAGAAGAGGTCACCCGATGATAAGTTCGCTCACTATACTCCTCTAACTGTGAGCCGTGAGCATATCCTCAACGAGATCAAGAACGACAGGACTCTAAGATGGGCAGAGAAACTGAAGGCCCCTCCACATAATAGGAACAAAGACTTGTGGTGCGAGTTCCACAAGGACTATGGCCATGTTACAGACAGATGCTTCGCTTTAAAGGATGATATTGAAAAGATGTTAAAATTCGGAAAGTTGAGGAAGTATGTTGAGGGAAAGGCTCCTAAAGGTGGAATAGATTACCCTAAGAAGAGGAGAAACGACAGATGCCGTGTTGATGCCCCAGTTAGAAGAGATAATGATTCGGAAGGTGATGATGAAGACGATCCGGACCTTCCACCGAAAGATGACAACGCTCCAGTGAAGAGGGTTGGCATGATCTCCTTTGGTATCGACACCATATGCGGAGGACTTACAGGAGGTGGCTCTAAAGTGGCGGACAGAAAATCTCATGTGGCAGAGGCCAAGTCAGTGGCCAAACTCGAAGTGGTAAATCTAACGTCTGTCGATACAACGCAGAAGAGAAAAAGGTGGATATGGACACCCTTGTAGTTGGGTTCTCCCGACTCGACTTCAAAGGTATCTTAGCCCCACATGATGACCCTTTAGTAATAACAACAAGGGTGCATGGATGCGAGGTGCAGAGGATCCTCGTGGATGGGGGAAGTTCAGCAGATGTGATGTTTTGGCCTTGCTTCAAGAGCCTAGGTCTTAGCAGAGCTAGGCTGGTACCCTATCACCATCCTTTGATGGGCTTCAGTGATGAAAAGGTCCACCCATTGGGCATATATGAGATGGACGTATGAATGGGTGATGAGTGTCCTAAGAGGTTGACTCGAAAGATCAAGTTTTTCGTTACAGACGAAAACGTCTTCTCGGCCTATAACCTCATCATAGGACGAGTTGCTCTTAAGGAATTTGAGACCATGCCGTCGATGGTCCACCAAATGCTAAAATTTCTGACACCCTACGGGGTAGAGGAAGTGCAAGGTGACCAGACCATAGCACGAGAATGTTACTTCAACTCGGCCGAAGAGAGAGAGGCCCATAAGAGGGAAACTACCACTTATAGCATTGATACGCTTAACCTAAGAGATAAAACAAAGTTGAGGATGGGAGAGGCTGCGAAAGAGGTAGAATCCATCGTCCTCAATGAGGATGAACCAGAAAAAACCATTCAGGTCCGCAAAGCCTTAAAAACAAAAATCAAGGAAGAGCTGATAAACTTCTTGAGGAAGAGGCAGAGTGTCTTCGCTTGGAGCCACGCAGACATGCCCGACATCATCACTGATGTTATGTTCCACAATCTTAACGTGACCAAAGATGCCAGGACCATTAAACAAAGACGAAGAGTTTAGTCTAGGGAGAAGTACGACGCCATCTGGGAAGAGGTTAAAAAATTAGAAGAGGCTGAGTTTATTAGAAAAGTCATATACCCAGAGTGGTTATCGAATGCAGTCATCGTACCCAAGGCCAATGGAAAGTGGAGAATGTGCGTTGATTTCACTGACTTGAACAAGTGTTGCCAAAAAGACACCTATCCCTTACCTCGGATAGACCAGATGGTAGATGCTACTACAGGGCATGAGCTCATGAGCTTCATGGATGCGTACTCAGGCTATAATCAGATCTTCATGGAAGCGAAAGACTCAGAGAAGACAACCTTCATTACCAATAAAGGGACGTACTGCTAGAAAGTGATGCCCTTCGGCCTAAAAAATATGAGGGCGACATATCAACGTCTTGTGAATAAGATGTTCGAAGATCAAATAGGCAAGACTATGGAGGTGTATGTAGATGATATGCTGACGAAGAGATTAAAGGCCTGCACTCATGTGGCAGACCTTGAAAAGACCTTTGATATAATGGACTTGTACATGATGAAACTCAACCCAGCGAAGTGTGTCTTCGGGGTAGGAGCTGGGAAGTTTCTTGGATTTATCGTCAATCAAAGAGGAATCGAATCAAACCCTGAGAAAATCAAGGCTTTGCTTGATATGAAGACATCAAGGAGTATCAAGGATGTCCAAAGACTCACGGGGAGAGTGGCCGCACTCAACAGGTTTATTTCCAGAGCAACGAACAAGTGTCTTTCGTTCTTTAAAGTGGTTCAAAAGGCCTTCCAGTGGGATGAAGAGTGCGAATAAGATTTTAACCAACTAAAAGCTTACTTGGGGTCTCCCTTATTATTATCTCGGCCAATAGTAGGAGAGAAATTGTATGTTTATCTAGCAGTCTCTGAATCTGCTATAAGTGAAGCCATAGTAAGAGAAGACGTTGGAATCCAAAGGCTTGTGTATTTCAACAGTAAGGCCCTTCAAGGGTCTGAGAAAAATTATCCTCGTATAGAAAAGTTAGCCTACGCCCTGATACATGCTTCAAGGAAGATAAAGCCCTACTTCCAAGCCCATTCCATGGTAGTCCTCACCGATTCCCCGCTAAGACATGTCCTCCATAAATCGGAGAAGTCTGGAAGATTAATGACCTGGGCCATTGAGTTGGGGGAGTATGGCCTTACCTACCACCCTAGGACAGCCATCAAAGGGCAAGACCTCGCAAACTTTGTTGCTTAGTTCACATGGGAAGAGGCCGAGGCAGAGAATGACCCATTTGGTGCTGATGGGTCAAATAATAACGTCTTCCGAGAATAGGAAGAGGTTACACCAAATGTCTTCCAAGAATAATAAGAGGTTGCACCGAACGTCTTTCGAAGCTAGGAAGAGGTCATATACAAGAAGATCAGGAGCAGAGTAGTGGAGAACGAGGATGATCGGTATCTCTTCAAGCAAGGAAAAATGTTAGAAGGGGCCTTCTCATCGGATATAGATATTTGGAATCTCTTTGTTGATGGTTGTTCCTGTGACAGTGGAAGCGATGAAGGGTTGATACTTTCAGCTCCAGATGGTGACAACATTGAATACGCTTTGAGGTTCAACTTCAAGGCATCTAACAACGAGTCAGAATATGAAGTCATGATATCAGGTCCCTCATTAGCAAAGACTCTAGGAGTAAGACGACTCCTACTTCATAGCGACTCAAGGTTAGTTGTCAATCAAGTATTAGGAGTCTATGGAGCTAAAGATGAAAGGATGGATAAGTATCTAAAGAGGGTGAGAATGATGTTATAATATTTCGAAGAAACAAAACTGAAGAGAGTACCTCGATAAAATAATAGCCATGCAGATGCATTGGCTAGGTTGGCCTCGGCGACGAAGATAGACATTAGAAGGACAGTTCCGGTCGAAGTCTTAGCAAAAGCGGCCATCGAGGAAGAAGAGGTCTGCAACCCCTATCTCAATTTGAACCTAGGAGACTCATGGATGGACCCCCTCATCAGATATATCAAAGGGGGAGAGCTACCGGAATCCAAGCTTGAGAGGAAGAAATTGAGGTATAGGGCTGCTAAGTTCTCCATAATAGGAGACGTCCTATACAAGAAGGGATTTTTGTTGCCTCTCCTCAGATGTGTGCATCCCATCAAAGTTCCCCGCATCCTATAGGAATTTCGTGAGGGTTATTGCTCCAGTTACATAGGAGGAAGACCCTTGGCCAAGAGAATCATTACACAGGGATACTGGTGGCCAACCTTGGCCAAAGATGCTACAGCTTACGTAAAGAGGTGCGATAAATGTCACAGATTCTCCACTATTCCTCACCAACCTCATCAACCTATGACGTCAATCACTTCCCCATGGCCATTCACAGTATGGGTAATTGACTTGGTAGGACCCCTACTAAGAGCTGCCAATAATTACCGGTTTTTGATAGTTGCCATTGATTATTTCTCAAAGTGGGTGGAGGCAGAGCCGATGATAACAATCACATAACATAAGACCTTCCAATTTATTTGGAGGAACATTATATGCAGACATGGCCTCCCGAACACTCTCATCTCAGATAATGGAACCCAGTTCAAGAACTCCTCTTTAGAAAAGTATTGCGAAAGAGTGGGGATAAAGCAGTTCTTCTCATCTCCCGATCGACCTCAGTCAAATGGTCAGACAGAGGTCACAAATAGAATAATACTCGATGGAATCATGAAGAGGTTATAATAAGCGAATGGGAGATGGACTGAAGAGGTTTACGTTGTGTTATGGGCCTACAGAACCACGGCAAGGACACCAACAGGAGAAACCCTGTTCATGCTAGCACACGGCTCAGAGGCCATTATACCAACAAAAGTGGGGCTCCCAACTCATAGGTTTTAGACCTATGACCCTGATAAAAATGGGGAAGAGAGGAGACTAGACCTAGATCTGATTGAAGAGAGAAGGGAAGATGCAAAAATCAGACAAGCAGCTTACCAGCAGAGAGTAGCAAAATTCTACAATCAGAGGGTGAAGTCAAGACCCATTTTCGTGGGAGACTTAATACTGAAGAAGACCTTACAGAAAATAAACAAACTTCACCCAAACTAGCATGGTCCTTATAAAGTGACAGAAGAGGTTGTGTTCGAGACCTACAGGCTGGAAAACCTAGAAGTTGAACCTTTCGCTAACCCCTGGAATGTTGATCACCTAAAGAAGTATTACACATGATGTTGCAAAAAGTTATGTAAATGTACCATCTTATGAAGAGGTTATCAATAAGAGATCAGTTTCCATGTCAATTTTTGCTTCATTGCGATCTAATGGTAGAAACATCTTAGCGATGACCTCAGACCTTATAACATCATTGTGGTGACAAGGTCTGAGCTCAGACACCATGCTTGGATGACCTCAGACCCTTAACATGATGGGGAAAACATCTTAGTGATGACCTCAGACCTTATAACATCATTGTGGTGACAAGGTCTGAGGTCAGGCACCATGCTTGGATGACCTCAGACCCTTAACATCA
Organism: Sambucus nigra; assembly: GCA_949130495.1. Classification (NCBI taxonomy): domain Eukaryota; kingdom Viridiplantae; phylum Streptophyta; class Magnoliopsida; order Dipsacales; family Adoxaceae; genus Sambucus; species Sambucus nigra. Next base: position 688,986,025 of record OX422207.1, on the reverse strand, counting down.
TTAACTTGGTGATAGTAATTATGGGGATAACATCTTAGCGATGACCTCAGACCTTATAACATCATTGTGGTGACAAGGTCTGAGGTCAGAAACCATGCTTGGATGACCTCAGACCCTTAACATCATTAATTTGGTGATAGTAATTATGGGGATAACATCTTAGCGATGACCTCAGACCTTATAACATCATTATGGTGATAAGGTTTGAGGTCAGACACCATGCTTGGATGACCTCAGACCCTTAACATCATTAATTTGGTGATATTAATTATGGGGATAACATCTTAGCGATGACCTCACACCCTTAACATCATTAATTTGGTGATAGTAATTATGGGGATAACATCTTAGCGATGACCTCGGACCTTACAACATCATTGTAGTGACAAGGTATGAGGTCAGACACCATGCTTGGATGACCTCAGACCCTTAACATCATTAATTTGGTGATAGTAATTATGGGGATAACATCTTACTGATGACCTCAGACCTTATAACATAATTGTGGTGACAAGGTTTGAGGTCATACACCATGCTTGGATGACCTCAAACCCTTAACATCATTAATTTGGTGATAGTAATTATGGGGATAACATCTTAACAATGACCTCAAACCTTATAACATCATTGTGGTGACAAGGTCTGAGGTCAGACACCATGCTTGGATGACCTCAGACCCTTAACACCATTAATTTGGTGATAGTAATTATGGGGATAACATCTTAGTGATGACCTCAGACATTATAACATCATTGTGGTGACAACACTACACCAAAAACAGGAATCTGGCACGGTTTAAAACTGTGCCAGATCAAATCTGGCACAGTTTTGAACTGTGCCAGAATCAGGTGTTCCAAAATGGCAATTTTTTTCTGGCACGGCTCAAAAGTGTGCCAGATTTGATCAAACAGGAACACTTCTAGCACACTTTTAAACCGTGCCAGAATTTAATAATTCTGGCACACTTTTGGCACAGTTTTTAACTGTGCCAGATTCAGAACAGTTTAAATTTTTTTGGCACAGTTCAAAATCGTGCCAAAATATGATACACTTTTGCCACGATTTTGAACTGTGCCAAATTTTTTATAAAAAAAAAAAATTATTTGAAAGCACAAAATTCACAAATTAATAATATTGCACGTTGTTAATAAATTAATGTACATACAAACTTCAAAATATTACAAGTCTTTAATAGTTCACATGCCTAAAAAAAATTGGGCAGAGTTTCCTCTATTTTTTGGACATTCCAAAACCTGTTAATACAAAACCTGCCTAATATAAAGCCCGCACGGCCACAAAATATAACAATTAACTTACAAAAGCCTGCACGGCCATAAAACTCAACAATAAAACAATAAAAGACCGCACGACCATTACACAAAAAAATGGAATCATAAATAAATCCCTTGTTGTAAACCATTGAGTTCTCTGTGTGTTCCACGTGAATAAATGCCAATGATAAACTGTTATCCTGCAAACAAAATAGGATACAAAAAAGATACGATATTAGTAACCCAATAATTTGCAAAAAAAAAATTTACTCAAACTATAAAATTACATATATGAGTGTAAATTATCATCATACTCTCAAACCGAGAGACCCGGGACTACGCGATCAGTTCCTACAAGTTACATTGGTCCCGTGCGAGGTGTTCGTGCCTCCTACGGGGTCGTTGAGGGGCTGGCTTGGGTTTTCACCATTTAACGGCAAGTTTTTAAGTCTAAGTGTGATTTTTACAAATTATCATCATACTCTCAAACCGAGAGACACGGGACTACGCGATCAGTTCCTACAAGTTACATTGGTCCCGTGCGAGATGTCCGTGCCTCCTACGGGGTCGTTTGGGGGCTGGTTTGGGTTTTCACCCTTTAACGGCATGTTTTTAAGTCTAAGTGTAATTTTTGCAAATTATCGTCATACGCTCTAACCGGGAGACCCGAGACTACGCGGTCAGTTCCTACAAGTTACATTGGTCTCGTACGACTTGTTCGTGCCTCCTACGGGGTCGTTTGGGGGGCTGGTTTGGGTTTTCACCCTTTAACGGCTTGTTTTTAAGTCTTAGTGTGATTTTTACAAATCATCGTCATACTCTCAAAACGGGAGACTCGGGACTACGCGGTCAGTTCCTACAAGTTACATTGGTCCCGTACGAGGTGTTCGTGCCTCCTACGGGGTCGATGGGGGGCTGGTTTGGGTTTTCACCCTTTAACGGCTTGTTTTCAAGTATAAGTGTGATTTTTGCAAATTATTGTCGTACTCTCCAACCAGGAGACCCGGGACTACGCAGTCAGTTCCTACAAGTTACATTGGTCCCATGCAAGGTGTTCGTGCCTCCTACGGAGTCGTTGGGAGGCTGACTTGGGTTTTCACCCTTTAACGGCATGTTCTTAAGTCTAAGTGTAATTTTTGCAAATTATCATCATACTCTCAAACCGGGAGAACCGAGACTACGCGGTCAGCTCCTACAAGTTACATTGGTCCCGTACGAGGTGTTGGTGCCTCCTACGAGGTCGTTTGGGGGGCTGGTTTTGGTTCTCACCTTTTAACGGCATGTGTTTTAAGTCTAAGTGTGATTTTTGATAATTATCGTCATACTCTCAAACCGGGAGACCCGGGACTACGTGGTCAGTTCCTATAAGTTACATTGGTCCCGTGCGAGGTGTTCGTGCCTCCTACGGGGTCGTTGGGGGGCTGGTTTGGGTTTCCACCCTTTAACGTTATGTTTTTAAAAGTGTGATTTTTGCAAATTATCGTCATACTCTCAAACCGAGAGACCCGGGACTACACGGTTAGTTCCTACAAGTTACATTGGTCCCGTGCGAGGTGTTCGTGCCTCCTACGGGGTCGTTGGGGGGCTGGTTTAGGTTTCCACCCTTTAACGGCATGTTTTTAAGTCTAAGTGTGATTTTTGCAAATTATCGTCATACTCTCAAACCGGGAGACCCGAGACTACGCGGTCAGTTCCTACAAGTTACATTGGTCCCGTACGAGGTGTTTGTGTCTCCTACGGGGTCGTTTGGGGGCTGGTTTGGATTTTCACAATTTAACGGCTTGTTTTTAAGTCTAAGTGTGATTTTTGCAGATTAACATCATACTCTCAAATCGGGAGACCCGGGACTACGCGGTCAGTTCCTACAAATTACATTGGTCCCGTGCGAGGTGTTTGTACCTTCTACGGGGTCGTTTGGGGGGCTAGTTTGGGTTTTCACCCTTTAAGGGCATGTTTTCAACTCTAAGTGTGATTTTCACCCTTTAAGTGTTAATTTTTGCAAATTATCGTCATATTCTTAAACCGGGAGATCCGGGACTACGCGAACAGTTCCAACAATTTACGTTGGTCCCGTGCGAGGTGTGCGTGCCTCCTACGGGGTCATTTGGGGGGTGGTTTGGGTTTTCACCCTTTAACGGCTTGTTTTTAAGTTTAAGTGTTGATTTTTGCAAATTATTGTTATATTCTCAAACCGGGAGACCCGGGAATACACGGTCAGTTCCTACAAGTTAAATTGGTCCCGTGCGGGTGTTCGTGCCTCCTACGGGATCGTTGGGGAGTTGGTTTGGGTTTTCACCCTTTAACGGCATGTTTTTAAGTCTAAGTGTGATTTTTTTGCAAATTATCGTCATACTCTCAAACCGGGAGACCCGGGACTACGCGGTTAGTTACTACAAGTCACATTGGTCCAGTGCGAGGTGTTCGTGCCTCCTACGGGATCGTTTGGGGGCTGGTTTGGGTTTTCACCCTTTAACGGCTTGTTTTTAAGTCTAAGTGTGATTTTTACAAATTATCGCCATACTCTCAAACCGGGAGACCCGGGACTACACGGTCAGTTTCTACAAGTTACATTGGTCCCGTACGAGGTGTTCGTGCCTCTTACGGGGTCGTTGGGGGGCTGGTTTGGGTTTCCACCCTTTAACGGCATGTTTTTAACTCTAAGTGTGATTTTTGCAGATTATCGTCATACTCTCAAATCGAGAGACCCGGGACTACGCGATCAGTTCCTACAAGTTACATTGGTCCCGTGCGAGGTGTTCGTGCCTCCTACGGGGTCGTTTGGGGGATGGTTTGGGTTTTCAACCTTTCATGGCATGTTTTTAACTCTAAGTGTGATTTTTGCAGATTATCGTCATACTCTCAAACCAAGCGAGCCGGGACTACGCGGTCCATTCCTACAAGTTACATTGGTCCTGTGCGAGGTGTTCGTGCCTCCTACGGGGTCGTTTGGGTTTTCACCCTTTAACGTCTTGTTTTTAAGTCTAAGTGTGATTTTTGGAAATTATCGTCATACTCTCAAACCGTGAGACCCGGGACTACGTGGTCAGTTCCTACAAGTTGCATTGGTCCCGTGCGAGGTGTTCGTGCCTCCTACGTGGTCGTTTGGGGCCTGGTTTGGGTTTTCACCCTATAACGGCTTGTTTTTAAGTCTAAGTGTGATTTTTGGAAATTATCGTCATACTCTCAAACCGTGAGACCCGAAACTACGCGGTCAGTTCCTACAAGTTACATTGGTCCCATGCGAGGTGTTTGTGCCCCCTACGGGGTCGTTTGGGAGGTGGTTTGGGTTTTCACCATTTAACGGCTTGTTTTTAAGTTTAAGTGTTAACTTTTGCAAATTATCGTCATATTCTTAAACCGGGAGATCCGGGACTACGTGATCAGTTCCAACAATTTACGTTGGTCCCGTGCGAGGTGTGCGTGCCTCCTACGGGGTCGTTCGGGGGGTGGTTTGGGTTTTCACCCTTTAACGACTTGTTTTTAATTTTAAGTGCTGATTTTTGCAAATTATTGTCATATTCTCAAACCGGGAGACCCGGGAATACGCGGTCAGTTCCTACAAGTTAAATTGGTCCCGTGCGAGGTGTCCGTGCCTCCTACGGGGTCATTGGGGGGCTGGTTTGGGATTTCACCCTTTAACCGCATGTTTTTAAGTCTGTGTGATTTTTTGCAAATTATCGTCATACTCTCAAATCGGGAGACCCGGGACTACGCGGTTTGTTACTACAAGTCACATTGGTCCCGTGCGAGGTGTTCGTGCCTCCTACGGGGTCGTTTGGGGGCTGGTTTGGGTTTTCACCCTTTAACGGCCTGTTTTTAAGTTTGTTAATTTTTGCAAATTATCGTCATATTCTCAAATCGGGAGACCTGGGACTACACGGTCAGTTCCAACAATTTACGTTGGTCCCGTGCGAGGTGCGCGTGACTCCTATATTGTCATATTCTCTAACGGTATGTTTTTAATCAATTTAGAACGTTTATCGATTTTAGAAAATTTTGACATAGTTTCATTTGTTTTTTCGTTAAATCCAACATGTTTTAACATTTAAAATAAACTCAACAGCAACAGCAAATTCCAAAACCAAACCACCAGCAAGTCCCTTCCACCAATTTAACTAAATAATCTCATAAAGTAAGCCATGAAGTGATTTTCAAACATTAAAAGGAATGATCAGATATAGAATTAAAAAGACAAACTATAAATGTTGAGTAGAAATAATTCATTGCATTTTAAAAGGTTAATAAATGGGTACTAAATAATAGTTACCTGTAGTAACTTGATTAAGATTGGATGGAACTGGCCTGAGTTGAACATTTGTAAAACAAAACCAAACAAATCACTGGCAGCCTATGCTGGCCTTTTGATCTCCAAACCTTCCCAATACCTGCATTCAATTCCCACCCAGCACTAGATCAAACTCTTTAATATTACAGTACCCATATATGATTATACACACATGTGTGAAATTGATAACATGTCCCTTTTATGAGTATAATTGGGTATCATTATGTGCCATTAGGACACGCGTTATATTGTGCTTTATTATATGGATATGTATGGATATTAATTAACACATTTGTGCATATAGTGAATAACCTACCTTTGATTGTGTTTAAGATGTACTGAATTGATCTAGAGAGCTTTATTATATGGATATGGATGGATATTAATTAACACATTTGTGCATATAGTGAATAATCTACCTTTGATTGTGCTTAACATGTATTGAATTGATCTAGAGATCAAAGATTGTGATGGAAGATGATCATGGTTAATCTTTTTAAGCTTAATCTAGATGTTTTAAAATTATCGTCATATTCTCAAAGAGGTAGAAAACTACACGAACACCGAGTATAATAACTTTGATATGGCGAAAGAAAAAGGGCATAGAATAATAATGATTGTAGTAGTAGTATTAGTAGATTCAACTAGACAATCACAAAAATCAAAACCCATTTACAACACTAAAGTGCTCACCTAGATTCATCAGTTCAAATGTGATCTAATATTTCCAATCATCAATCCCTGTAATCGTCAATGCCTTATCAAGAAAACCCATCCGGTGCTCTTGTTCAGCCAAATTTCCTAAACACCCACAAAATCATAGATACATACAAATTCAATAGCATTTCAGAAGTTAGTTTTTAAATTATCCCAAATTGACGAATCCAAACCATATCCGAGTCTAAAATTTGATTGTGCCCAACGTACCAATTAGACAAGCCTTCGCATACTCCATGTTTAGCCAAAACTCCAAGTGTAGCAAGCATCTTCCTCTTATGATTTCTCTAATAGTCCCTGTTTAGCCAAACCCAATCAAATTCAAAAGTTAATCATCAATTCAAGTGTGAAATAAAACAGTATTTGCAATTGATGTATCAAAAGTTAATCATCAATTCAAGTATTTGCAATTGATGGAAATTTTGGTATTCGATATACAAAATTTTGATACATCATTTTCCAATAACTAAACGGAGTTGAATGATAGCATCTTACATAGAGATACAAATGACTATAAGAACAGTATTGAAACATAGATACATGTAACTGTTTCAACGATAGTGCCAACTTCATTACGAAGAATAAATAATGCTTTTGAAATAAATGACTAATTCAGCACAACTGATTTACCTAATCCGATTCGAACATCAAAAGACTCTTCACATGGTCACCCCTTATTTCCATCACCTTTGAGCATCTTGAAAGTTAAGAAAATATTATAAAACCAAATAAATACATACACAGATGATACATAAATTTAGACTTTCATACTTTTTTAGGTTAAAACATATAAGATGTGCAAAACATACCTTTTTTTCACAAAAAATAATTGAACTATTTAAATTCTTAGAATAATGCTCTCAAAACTTCAAAACTTTAGAAGCAATTTCACTAGATTCAATTAAACACCCCTAATTCATAAAACTCTAGCTTATCAGTATATACACACACACACACACGTATAATCCAACATATTAAATAAAAAAAACACAACAATTCATAAAACTCTAGCTTATCAATGCTTATTTTATACACGAATTTGAAAGAAAAAAGGGGCATTGAAATGGAAGGGCTTATTATTACCTTAACCTCATTCTTGGACAAAATTGGCCCAGCCTTATCTCACCATCTTCCATGTCCGTTTCTTTCCTCGTCATTTCCTCTTCCACTTCATTTCCAATTTTTCTTCCCTCGTCACCATCATCATCATAACTACTATGACATTCAAACAATTTATTATTTCACATTATAAGCACAGAGTGACTTGGGATTTTTCGACGTAAATTGTAATTTTTTTTATAGTTTAAATAGCCATTTGTATTTCATTCACATTGGAATTTCTTATCCCATAAATGGTCCAGCATCAGAAAAGGTAGAATTTAATTCACAATTATCATTAGCACGAGTCTTCAACTTTTCCATTAAAGTTTTCGTATGTTAAATTTAATTTAATAGAGGTTCAACATAAATTCCAAACAAATCCATAAAAATTTACCTTAGTACCTCCGTCGATAATGATGGGATGATCGCAGAGGTAAAGATACAACTCTTTCTTTGACCCAAACACCAGCGGGCAATCATCTTGATCCGAACGACCAATCATCTCCTGATAATCAGGAGGCAAAAGCCAAATCTCACAAAATCATTAAAAAATAATTTCTAGCAAAATAAAAATCATTTTCAGAAAAAGTGATTTTTAACGTAAAAAATTATTTTTAATAGATAAAAAACTATCATCCAGTTTAAGAAAAAAAGAACAAAAAATATTCATCTACTAATGTAAAAAAACAAATCTGAAAATATGGATTAAAAAAACCATAAATTAAACCCATTAACCAAGTGGGTGATGATCCCAATCAAATTTGTTCATTGAAAGGTCCCTAAGTCACCTGTGGTTCAGAAAGTCCTTCTGGAAGCAAGACCCGTCGACTGCTATTGGGGCAAAGAGGAGCCAACTATGACAACTGCTACAGATGATGAAAGATGCTCCTTAATTCCAACCTCCTTGCACATCTTCCCCTCGGACGGTTGGCATTTAAGGATCCTGACACCTGCGTTAAGCCTAAGAGCACCTTATGACTTCCTTTCAATACTCGTAGATTCTCGTCCCCTACCATAAGAACTGTCGTGGGAATTTTTGAACTCAGTTTTGATGGAATTCGTTTATTGTTTTCGTCTTCGTCTATATTTTCCTCGTTCGGATCAAGATGATTGCCCAATAACAACCTTGATCGAGGAAAATATAGACGCTACAAGAGACAGGCGACACGCATCCCTAGGACTCGTAAGAGACGCTGCGGAGGCGTACTACTTCGAGGTCGGGGTCGAATCTCCATTGACGGCGGTGGGTGGGTTGGTCCCAGGAAGAATCGGCTGAGAAACATTAGGGGGATTTCTTGAACGTGAGAGAGAGAGAGAGAGAGAGAGAGAGAGAGAGAGAGAGAGGATAGAGAGCGGGAGACCAAAACTAATCGAGGGAGGTAAAATTTTTTTTAGGATATTTATATTTTAGCAAAGTGTTCCTAATTTGGAACACTTTTAAACGGTGCCAAAATTTGACACTGCTTAAAAGTGTGCCAGATTATCATTAAACCGTGCCAAAATTTGGCACAGTTTTAAACTGTGCCAGATTTTTAACATCAAGGTGTGCCAAATTGGTGTATTTGGTGTAGTGCAAGGTCTGAGGTCAGACACTATGCTTGGATGATGTCAGACCCTTAACATCATTAATTTGGTGATAGTAATTATGGGGATAACATCTTAGCGATGACCTCAGACCTTATAACATCATTATGGTGACAAGGTCTGAGGTCAGACACCATGCTTGGATGACCTCACACCCTTAACATCATTAATTTAGTGAGACTAATTATGGGGATAACATCTTAGTGATGACCTCAGACCTTATAACATCATTGTGGTGACAAGGTCTGAGGTCAGACACCATGCTTGGATAACCTCAGGTCCTTAACATCATTAATTTGGTGATAGTTATTATGGGGATAACGTCTTAAGTGATGACCTCAGGCCTTAACATAATTATGTGGTGACAAGGTCTGAGGTCCAACATCATACTTGGATAACCTCAGACCCTATGACCATTCTGGTAACATGGTCTAAGGTAAGACGATTAATTTAGTTTAAAGATCATTGCAACAAGACCTCAGAGCTGAACATCGCATGGCAAGGAAGCATTCAACAAAGCAAATAAACAAACGAAGAAATAAAAACCCTCCTCAGAGGTTGTCATCCAATTGTGAAATTCAAAAATATAAGATGACAATGTTTTTCAGAGATTACAACTAATGGGTTACAAAAAAGTACAGAGCTCCACAAAATAGCCTAAGGATTCTAAGGGAGAGTGCTGGTATCCTCGACCTGGTTCTCTTGGATGATGTTTGTCACCTCGTCCCCATCTTCTGTGAGGTTAGCTCCCTATATCTTCATACCATCCAGTGGCACAGTCTCTACAGGGGCAGCGACCTCCTCTTCAACCTCTTGAAGGGCTTGGGTAAGCTGAGGGTTAGTAAAACCCAGACCTATAAAATCAGAGGCCTTCAAACTCCCTGCCTCCTTCTCCTTGGCAGTTGCTCATTTGATAGTAGCCTTAATACCTCTTTCGAGGTACTCAAAGTTGAAGCTCATGAATTCGTCGAAGACTTTATAATCAGCGAAAATCCCCTCAGAAGCATCCTCAAGGGCTACCTTTACTACAGAGTCAACCTTTTTCTAGAGGACATCGTCCTTCTCCTTCAGAGAAGCATCATGGTCCTTCTTAAGCTTGGAGATATCTTTCTCCAGCTCCCTAACCTTCTTCTCAGAACCATCAAGGGAAGACTTCAGACGGTCTACCTCTGCATTCAGAGAGCTTTGTACCTTCTCGACCTCTTGACCTTTCTGGATGAGGGGTAACTTTCTCAAATTCCAATTGGTGAGATGATGCATAGCAGCCAGATCCTGCAAATCATGAGTTAGTGTATATGAGTTGAAATTCAAAATAGAGGTTACACTTTGAATATATACTAAAATCTAAAGTCATACCTGAATAGACCTGTGGAGGCCGAACTCAACTAGCAGAAGTGTGCCCATTAACCGGTAAAAGCGCTTGTCAGCATCGGTCATGGTAGAGCCGATGGCATCAAGCACCTGTAGACTGTGGCCTATGATGATGTCATTAATTTTTAGTTGCTCTATACGAGCGGCCAAGGCATCTGCAGAGGATATCATGATAACAGAGTCCCCACCTTTCTTCTTCTTCCTCTGATCCTCAGGGGCAGGATCGTTAGTACTTCTTTTCTTTATGGCCTGAGCCTTCGAGGTTGAGGGAGGAGGAGGGGGAGCATTCAGACCTGCCTTCTTAGCAAGCTTTGTCAAACTCGGTGCTTCCATATCCCAAAGTTCATCTGATATTCCCTTGTGACGCTCTGCAAAATAGAAAGATGTGAGTTAGAAGCTGAGACATGCATAAACTCAGAGGTATAACTTGGAATAAAAAACACTTACCAAGCTCTGTAAGAGGAATTCCCCCTAAACCAGTCTCATAGAGGTAGTGGGGGTCATCAGGTGTTTAAATTCAACAAGCAGACCATGTATCCCATGACCCTGAAGGTCTTTGACCTTCTAAAGATTTTACAGGCTTAAACCAGGGTCGTCCTTAGCAGACATTGTAACCTTTCCCCATCTTATAGGCATTTGCGGCCCTAGTGGGGAAGAGGGGGGAACATGGGCCAAATTCCCATGGCCCTGAGGTAAAGAAATAGCGAGGCTTCCAGTTATGATTAGAATTTTGAGTTATCTGAAGCATCTTCTTTTCAGGTTTTCGAGATACAAAATGATAATAGCTCGGATGGTTTTTGGCAGATGAAGGGACATCGAAACCTATAAAGACCTGGACTGGAAGGTCTGAGTGATGAACAACCCTCCATAAGACGATGGCCCCAATTATTACCCTCTAAGCGTTGGGTGACAACTGGGAAGGGGCTAAGTTAATGTAGGATAATATAGACCTAATGATGGGATGGATAGGCAAATGAAACCCCAACTTTAACATCTGCTCGTACAAGCAGATCTCACCATCTCGGTCGTGGTAAGCCCTCTCTTCCCTCAGAGGTCTCCTGAGCTTTATGGAGGGGATGGTGGAGTATAAATATCTGAAGCAAAGAAGGTCGACCTCACTTACTGTGCTCTCAATCTCAGTCGCCTCAGAGACATCGACATCACTCTCAGCATCATCATCATCGTCATTATCTAGCTCAACGTCGGCCGAAGCAGATGTTAGAGGGTTACTTGGGAACCTCTGAGAAAACTCAGCCCCGTTGACGACCGACAGGGGAATGTCATCAAGGATTGGTGGAATAGCCACACTTGGTCCAATGATATCAACCTATTAGGAAGAGGATGATGTGCTTGAATTTTTATGAGACGAGGCCCGACTGGAAACCTCTGCTTGATCAGGGACTTGATCTTGTTGATTTGAGAAGTGCATGGCCTCCTGGAAAGAGTCCACAGACATAGGGTCCGTTATGGAAGACTCAGACTCAGATATTGGTGAGCGCTCGGTAGGTACCTCGGCTTGGTCAGCTGGTTCTGATGGCTCAGGGTACACTACCTTCAGAGGTGGTGGAAAGATAGGTCTGAGGGGAAATTCCTCTGACCTACTAGCTTCCTCCTGCGCTCTTTCTATTTGCTTAATTTTCTCTAAAGTCTTCTCTCTGTCTAGGAGTTGGTAAAGGGGTCTGAGCATAAGAGGCAGACCCTACACTTATAACTATACTAATCTACAAATAAAGGCTGGCAAATGGAGTGATTCAACTAAGGATCAAACTGTCAAATTTTAAGTAATTACTACGAAGAACACGAACAACAGTTTGTCGAAAAAAATGGAGACCTCGCCGAAAATCTCCAAAAACTAACCGAAAAATGCAAAAGTAAGAAGAAGATAAGGAAAATTAAGAGGAAAGAATGGTAGAGGATACCTGGAGGTAAATTGGTAAGGAAGAAGGAAGGAAATGCGAAGAATCGCCACCAAAAGCCTCAATCCAGAGCCTTTCTAGAGAGAGAAATCTGCATACGTGAGTTGAACTAGGAAAAGGAGAGAAGTGAAGTAGAAATAGGGAAAATAGGGTTTAAACCCTTAATATGATTGCACGCTGCCTAAGGCCCATCATTGCCTTGGGAGCCCCAAAGGACGGCTGACATCACATGCTTGCCAGGCACGCCTCTCACTTCAGCAAATGGATAAGTGTCAAATGAACATTGGCATAAAAAAGAAAGACCTCGGAGGTGCATAGATCCCACAGTCACCTGCTCACACATGTAACTAAGGGCTGGGGGTGATTGATATGCCGTAAGTGTCACCTCGGCTCAGAAGACATCAGCCTCGGACGAAGACATGGCCGACGTTGGAAAAGCCTTGGATCAGTGACCAACAGCCTCGACGATAGAAGGGTCGGCCCTGGCCGACACCACTACCAACCTCTTCGAGAGGAGATCGCATGAATCAGGGGGTCAGCAGTTCGTTAGTTCACCTGAGAATGTTAAACCTCGGCCCTGGGTAGGCCTAGGTTACAAGGAACCATACTTCTACCAAGGTCAACCCCATCAGTGAATCGGCCGAAGTTCCGGGTATATTCCAGCCTAACCTTGGCCCCGGATGACCCTAATACCTATCCTCTGCTTCACTGAAGCCGAGGCCATGATGGCTCATTTCGTATTGGATAGGTAATTAGACCTTACTACCCTCGAACCCTTCCAGGCCGAGGTTATGACCAAGCACGAAGGCCGAGCACTTATTCACATGCGTGGACAAGGACACGTGGACACAAATCAGTTATAACAAATCATTCCCCCCACGTGGGGGGAATATTTCATCATCATTCTCTACATGTGACAGGTATATATGTCTTCATCATATAGTCTAGATCAACACACACATGCTCTTTACATGCTTGGGGGGTACATTACACCCCGCAGGCACTATATATATAGGTCATCCTCTACCTTGTAAAGGGATCAGAAATTGGCAACCCTAGCTGAAACTCTGTCTAAATACACAGTAGAGTGAGAAAGCTTGAGAGTTTGTATCTATGGCCATTAGAGCCCTCATACAGTGATATTAATCACACACTTGCACAGTGGACGTAGGCCTGATTGGCTGAACCACTTATATTCCGATGTTAATCCTCTTCTCCTCACCACAATCTCTTATATATATATATAGTATACTCATATGCTGCCATTGTTATCACTAGTTTGAGCATACAAATACCTTGACTGGTGGTGCTATTTCCAGCATCATCAGTGGCGATGTCCCTTCGCCAAAGCCCCAATAAATCGTAGCTCTTCGGCTCAGGAACATCGGGGATAATTTTACTTTTTCCTGGAGATTATAATGCTACAGTTCTAAAGAAGGAAAAGAGGCCAAAATTTTTACACATAGAGAAGGTTCATCGGATTGAGAAGTTTTCGTGCAGACATTTCTTATTCCAATAATAAATCTCTCCACGAAGGGGAAAATTTAGAGGGGGCTTGAAGTTAATCCTGAGATTAAGGATAATTCTCCAATCAACAAATAGTGTTTGGGATTAAGCAATCGAGGCAGCTCAAGCGTGACAACTCAGCGTGGCAACTTAGGGTGGCAACTAGTACTTTAGATTATTGTGTTAGTCATATTGTATCTTTGTTTATATTGATTGTAAGCTATAACGATTGTAATAATATAACGAGAATAATAATGAGTTTTAGTGTGAGGTCAAACGATACTCGCGAGGGACCAGGCTTGGCAGGGCCTGGGAGAGCTTTCATGCTCTATCGAATGACCTCACCGTGGGAATTTTAGAGGGACTTGGTTTGGTGGATTGAGAAGTAAGGCACCGTTGGGGCTTGTCCTGACCATCTTAGACACACCTGGTAAAACACCGAAGGACCCTGACCGTGGAACCTCGGGCGGAGCATCTTGGAGTTCCATCGAGCGTTGAGTTGTGAACCAAACATCCCTCTACTTAATGTCAAATCTACTGTAGGTGATGTCACTAGTCAACTAAACAATGTCAGACCTTCACTTGAGTAAACCACCGTGGTATTTGGGCCTATCAGGAAGTTAGTGAGCCACCTCTGCGACAACAACCTCCTGACACACAGTGGTTAGGCAAAAGTCATGTCTTGGAATTTAATGTTTATGACATGGAGGCAACTAGTGCATCAGGCATTTAATGTTGTGACATAAAGTATGAGGGATGTCTTTGATAGTCTTAAATGACTGAGTTTCCCAGGGGATGGAGTGGGGAGCTATTTAAGGACCCCAACCACCTCTGAGGAGGGGGGATATTTTGAGAGTTGAAGGGGTTATTTCTAGAGAGAATACGCATCATAGAGAGTTATTGTAAAACCAGAGAGTTTATTCATTCACCATTATTATTTGTTTCGAAGCTTTTAATACTCGACAGAGATTCTTGAGGGTGTTTGGTGTGTTTTACTTTCCTACCAAGGTGTATCAAGGGTGCTTACTTCTATCTCTCTCTAGCTAAGTTACTTCTAAGTTCATTACTATTTCCTGAGTTATACACGAGAGATTTGTGAGTTTAGACTAAGTCTTATCTTCATTGAGGTTTGTGTTTGTATGTCCTATCATTAACCCAAAGCTTTTACCAATTAGCTTATCATCACCATACTTCAAAGGGTTACACCTCCATCTATCAAATGAAATATCTCTCCCTCTATCTCCCTCTCTCTCCCTCTCCCTCTCTCTCCTCTCTCTTTCTCTCTCTCTCTCGACAGTACGAGAATGCTTGCAGTCTCATCTCCTAGTCATGTCTCAATATAAATCCTGAGATGTTGGCAACATAACATCATTATTGTTATGGTGAAACTAAACACCAATATTTTATGGTGATACTTAACATTATTATCTTATGGTGAAAGTCAAATGAAATCTCTCTCTCTCGACAGTGCGAGAATGCGTGGAGTCTCGTTTCCTAGGCACGTCTCAATATAAACCCTAAGAGGTGGGAAAATTGACATCATTATTTTACGGGGAGTAACATAGATAAATACTACAAGTATGTAAACATGATGATGAAAATGAAGCAAATTACAACAAATTATCATTAACTGATCATCAATGAAGAAAAATACCCCAACAAAGGGGCACAAAGTATTGTTAAAATCTAAAAATGTGGGACGAGATTAATGTTAAACAAAATAAGTTACACATTAGAGAACACAGACGGTTACCTAAAAATATAAGAATATTTTGGAAGTCAAGTCTCGACCACAACGGTCTCTTCAGGGACCGTCGACGTATCTTGAACGGTGGTGTCATCGGGGTCACCAGCATGATTTTCTTCTTCTACAACTTATGTCATCTCTTCATGTGACAACCCGGATATAATTATGATAATTTATGTTTAAATCATGATTATCTTATGTGATATGGATAATATTTTATTAGTATATCTAATTTTAAGGGATTATGTTTAGTCGAATCCTATTTTTAGAAATCATGAAATGTCGAATTATTTACAAACACAAAATTTAGTTATTTTCGATAGAAATGTCCCGGTTTAAGACTAGTTTTGACCTTTATAACCTAACAATTGACTTGAGGTGAAAACTATATAATTGTATAAATATGAGTTAGGGTTGTAACAAAACAAACGGTACATCAAACGGATGTACGAGTAAGAAGTTAGGCCAAATTTACGAACAAGGGGCAAATCTGTCAATTCCCTTTAAGTGGTAAATTGTCTTTTATTAAACCAAATGGTTTAATTTGATTGGTTGGCTTGGTAGGCATACTTGGACGAATTAAACTCCCCCTATAACTTATTTCTTCATCAAATTAATCCCTAGTTTCATTTCCAAGTGTTGTTAGCTTGAGGAAAGAGAAGGTGGAAGTTTAGGAAGAAAAGTGAGGAGAAAAAGTGTAGAAAAATCCGTAGAAATTACGTAAAAGTTTCGAAGGTAATCCTAATTGCAAATATTGTTATTTTTCATATATTTATGATTTATATTATATAAATCCTTGATTTTTTTTTTACCTTTCATGTTTGGGTGCATATGTATGAATATATGCAAGTTTAAGTTAAGTTGAATGCATAAACCCTTAAAATTGCTTTGTATTGAAACCCCTTGCATTCAAACTTGAATATATTTTTTTGTGATTACTGGAATTGAGAAATTCCAATGGTATATGATATCAGACTCATATATTCATATCATATCCGATATTTAGTATTTAACTCCTTGTGGTTTGGCCGTAATGATGATTTCAAGTTGGTACATAGTTTCTGTTTGTATACTTCATTTTGGTATGCCCTGAGCTTAGTCAAGACTTTGAGATATCAAATGAAGTCAAAAAATTATGAAATTTTAATTATGTACTATTCAGTATGTCTACTCAAAATGGGTTGAAAACCATGTAATGTTATACTGGAGAAAAAATATGAAAATTGTTGGAATTTGAAGGAACAATAGAGGAGCTTGTAGGGAAGATTTCTTGTGTTGTAAAGAAATGGTCATAACTTGCTCTAGGAAGCTTGAAAAATTACACCGTCACTTGTACTGAAACGTATATTCATATATGTTTTCATATTTATAAGGTTGTACCCATGTATTTATACAATTTAGGAATATAGGATGGTTAAGTATGTAGGACAATAATTTTAGGCCATACTGGATACCCCTTGAATGAATGTTTGTATTTCGTCCTTACAAAGGGTACTTTGAGTAACTGTTTCATGTGTATATGCATTGAGAAGTATAATTTCATGTTTACTTGACTTTGGTTATAAATTCCTTATGAGGTATTTCCTACAGTTGAATGTTCATAACTTTTTTCAATATGTGCACCATTGTTTTGTCTTTACTCATGTTTCATGGACTATGACTTGAGTGGAATTATATGGTCGTTGTATAGTCATGGAAAGTTACATAATTATATTAGGATGATACTTATGATTGAGATTCAGTACTGATTTAGTTGGATTAACAGGTGTAAGGTCTAATCAACCCAGTTCAGCTCCTCCCGAAGGAAACGTGAATACGTAGTTGACAACCCAAGGTGAGTGTACTCACTGGAATGATGTATTTGTATACTGTTACGAATATGGTCATAATTTTATGAATATAAATTGTTCCTTTTAGTTTACTGAAATGGGAGGTTACTCCTCGACTCGAAATGGGGGAGATTTGTCTATTAATGACAAGGGGTTACTCCTCGACCAGGAATGGGGGAGAATTGCCTATTTAGACAGGATATGTGAATCATGATTCAGAAAAGTTGGTCATTCATTATGAATGAGTCGGATAAGTTAATACATGATTATATGGACATGATTTATTGCATTTAAATTCATGAAGTAGTATAGTAGTGATGCATTCACTAGGCTATTTTGCTCATGGTTCCTATGTTCACATTTTTCAGGTAACACGATGTCACTGCCAAATCTAGGTGGTTGGGTTGGGTTAGCCAGGAACGGGAGAAACAATGATTTTGTGTAAATGTAAATGATGTAATTAAGTTAACTTATCCTTCAAGAAATTTTTTGTGGACATGACTACTCTGATGTTGTAAAAAGGCTTTCAGTTATATAGATTTACAATGATGACTCTGAAATTAAAACTCATGTTTATGGTTTGGTTAGATTAATTATGGTTTGACTCACTTTGACTTTCAGACTTAATTATAAGTAACTGGGTTGGGATGTGTCACCTTTTGGTATCAGAGCCTACGTTTTAAAGGTTTTGGAGTGAGAAGAGTCTAGATTTGGCAGTGAATGTTAGAAATATATTTTATTTGATACTAATGATTATATTAGGAAAGATATGTATATCTGCATGTTGTTATATCTTTGATTCATTTCAGATATAAGACAATGGAACGAGGGAATGTAAGTGTGAGAATAAAAGATGAGGCTTTAAATTTTCCAGCAGAAGCAGAGGTTCAGCAACATGTTCAGATAAATGTGGAACCCGAGCCAGGACAACTGTCAGATATGAAAAAAATGGCATGTGCTATGACTCTAATGGTAGAGAAGCAAGCTAGATTTATGGCTCAGATGGAAGAACAACAGGCTAGGCAACTGGAGGCACAAGCCTTGTCTAGGGCTGAGGAGGTGATACACCGGGAAGAAAGGAGTACTTCACACGAGAAATTTATTAAAATGAATCCACCCTCATTTGAAGGAGTAGTTGATCCAGCAGAGGCAGAAGTCTACGTTAAAGAGATTGAACTTATTTTTGGCGTAATGAGGATACCTCAAAATCAACAGGTGACCTTGGCAACGTATATGCTGAAAGGAGAAGCTAAATATTGGTGGGATGCCATAAAACATTTGTTGATTACTCCAGGAGGTGGGAATGTGATCTCATGGGATGATTTTGTCAAAGCTTTGTATGATAAGTATTTTCCCCCAATGTATCGAAAACAAAAGGAGAAGGAATATTTCATGTTGAATCAGGGGAGTATGACTGTTAGAGAATACGAAGCTAAACTTACAGCCTTATCTCGGTTTACTTCGATGTTTATATGGAATGAAGAAGATATGTGTAGCCGATTTCTCGATGGAATTGAGTTAGTCATTAAATCTAGATTGTCGGCTTTAGAGAGTGCTAACAATTTAGCCTTGGTGAACAAAGCCATGCTAGTAGAAAGGGCCATGAATGAAGCTAGAGGGAATCGAGAACGAGGCGTAAAGAGAAGTAGATTTAACCCTAATTATTAAAAAGCCAGTGATACAGAATATTCTAGACTTGGAGGGCAGAAATTCCAGCATGGTAGAGGCATGGGAAGTAGTTTTCAAAGGGGTGATGCAAGTGGTGGAAGAGTTTCAAGAGTTTCATTGCAAGGAGATCCGAATATTTGTTTCTTTTGTGGGACATCGGGTCATATAAAGAGAAATTTCCCAAAGATACTGAATATAGAATGTTTTAACTATCATCAGAAGGGCCATTTGAGAAAGAATTGTCCTATGTTATCAAAATTGATTTCAGTTAGTAGTAGTGAGGGGCCTCATAAAGGATCCTCTCCAGGAAGTGCCACCAGGGGGAGAGGTACAGAACAAGCAACTAGATCGAGGGCAGGAGGAAGAGTGTTTGTAATGATGCTGCAAGATGCCCATGCTACACCGTAAGTGGTTACTGGTAAACTTTCTATTGCAAATAAAGATCTATATGCACTCATTGATCCTGGATCTACGCATTCATTCGTAGCATTGCATATTGTTTCACATTTGGGTAGACCATGTTCATTTCTCAATTGTGCCTTATATATTTCTACCCCAATGGAAAGTGTAATTCTGGTTGAGCATGTTTATAAAGATTGTATCTTACGAATGGGGGAACAAGATTTCTATGTTGATTTGATATCGTTGGCCATTCGAGATTTTGATATTATATTGGGGATGGATCGGTTATCATCATATCATGCTTCCATTGATTTTTTTCAAAAAGAAGTTACATTTCATCTTCTTGGTGAACCCAAGTTCCAGTTTATAGGAGAAAGGAATGTTGTCCCTAATTGTCTTATCTCAGCAATTAAGAGCAGAAAGTTATTGAGTAACGGTTGTACAGGGTATTTAGTGTATGTGCTTGATGTTAGTAAGGAAGCACTTAAAGTTGAAGATATACAAGTAGTTAGAGAAATTTCTAATGTCTTCCTAGAGGAATTGCCAGGATTTCCACCCGATAGGGAAATAGAGTTTTCCATTGAATTAATTCCATGTACTGGTGTGATTTCCCTAGCTCCTTATAAAATGGCATCAACAGAGTTGAAAGAATTTAAAGTGCAATTACAATATCTAATAAGCAGAGGTTTCATTCGACCTAGTGTTTCACCCTAGGGAGCCCCAGTGTTATTTGTGAAAAAAGAAAGATGGGATAATGCGATTATGTATTGATTATCAGTAATTGAATAAGGTGACCATTAGAAACAAGTACCCTCTACCTCGTATCGATGACTTGTTTGACCAATTACATGGGCCACAGTATTTTTGAAGATTGATTTGAGATTGGGTTACCACCAACTGAAAGTGAAGGATAGTGATATTTCCAAAACAACTTTTCGAACTCGATATGGGCACTATGAGTTTTTGGTGATGCCATTTGGATTAACTAATGCTCTGACAGTTTTTATGGATTTGATGAACCGGGTATTCCACCATTTCATTAATTCATTTGTGATTGTATTCATAGACGATGTGTTGATTTACTCGCGTAACATGGAGGAACATGAGAAACATTTGAGATTTGTATTGCAGATTTTGAGAGAGAAGAAATTATTTGCTAAATTCATCAAGTGTGAGTTTTGGTTGAATGAGATTGTGTTTTTAGGGCACGTTGTCTCGGGGAATGGGATATACATTAATCCACAGAAGGTAGAAGCGATTGTTGAGTGGGAGAGTCCTAAGAATGTGACAGAAACTAGGAGTTTCCTAGGATTGGCAGGTTGTTATCGCAGATTCATCAAAGGATTTTCAATAATAGCATTACCATTGAAAAATTTAACTCGTAAAGAAGTGAAGTTTGTATGGGATGAAGAATGCGAGAAGAGTTTTAAAGAATTAAAGAATCGGTTGGTTTCAGCCCCTATACTTACTATTCAATGTGGGAATGAGTCTTTTGTGATCTGTACTGACGCTTCATTTCAGGGTTTAAGATGTGTTCTTATGCAGAATGGGAAGGTAATAGCATAGGCTTCCAGACAATTAAAGACGCATGAACGAAACTACCCTACACATGATTTGGAGCTAGAAGCCATTATTTTTTCTTTAAAGTTGTGGAGTCATTACTTGTATGGAGAAACTTGTGAGATATTTACAGATCATTAAAGTTTGAAATACTTGTTTACACAGAAAGAACTGAATTTGAGACAGAGGCATTGGATAGAGATGATTAAAGACTATGACTGTACCATCCATCATCATCCTGGGAAGGCCAATGTAGTAGTAGATGCTTTGAGTCGAAAATCATCAGGGATTCTTGGTTGCATATGGTGTGCCCGTGCTGGAAATATTCTTGACTTTGCATCGATGGGGATTGAATTGAAGTTTTCAAAAAGAGGAGGATTATTAGCACATGTCACAGTAAGACCTTTATTGGTAGAACGCATACGAAATTTGCAGATTAGTAATCCATTCCTTAAGAAGAATAAACAATAAGTGAAAGACGGTAAAGAGAGTGACTTTGAGATTAAGAATGGTGAATTGTTGTGTTATAAAAATAGGGTTTGTGTACCGAATGATCCACCCTTAAAGAAGGATATATTAGAAGAGGCACATAGTTCTATTTACTCTATGCATCTGGGAGGTACCAAAATGTACAGAGATTTAAAGGAGTATTATTGGTGGAACAATATGAAACGTGAGATTGCAGAGTTCATAGCAAAATGCTTAGTATGCCAGCAAGTAAAGGCGGAGCATAAGAAGCCGACAGGATTATTGCAATCGTTGCCTATTCCGGAATGGAAGTGGGAGCATATAATGATGGATTTTGTTATGGGATTACCACGGTCATCAAAGGGGCATGATTCTATTTGGGTTATTGTAGACCGATTGACGAAGTCGGCCCATTTTCTTCCAGTTAAGACCACCTACACTGTGAATAAATATGCACGTATGTACGTTGATGAGATTATCCGTCTACATGGGGCACCAATGTCAATTATATCTGATAGAGATCCAACGTTCACTTCTAAGTTTTGGCCTCATCTCCAGAATGCCATGGCCAGAAGTTTGAAGTTCAGCACTGCATTTCATCCACAAACTGTTGGGCAATCAGAAAGGACGATTCAAATATTAGAAGATATGTTACGAGCTTGTGTATTTGACTTCAAAGGTAGTTGGGATGATCATTTGACATTGATGGAATTTTCATATAATAATAGTTATCAGTCGACTATTGGTATGGCTCCTTATGAAGCTTTATATGGGAGGAGATGTAGAACGCCTTTGTGCTGGGATGAAGTGGGTGAAAGGAAAATATTGGGTCCTGAATTAATAGATGTGATGACTGAAAAGATCAAAATTATTCGAGAATGGATAAAGATAGCGCAAGGAAGACATAAATTTTATGCAGATAAGAGGAAGTATCCATTGGAATTTCAGAAGGGAGATTTTGTATTCCTGCGTATTTCACCATGGAAAGGCGTCATGAGATTTGGGAAAAAGGGGAAACTAAGTCCAAGATACATTGGACCATATGAAGTGATGGAAAGAATTGGGAACCTGGCATATAGATTAGCTTTACCTCCATACTTGTCCCATTTACATGATGTGTTTCACGTATCGATGCTTCATAAGTATTTGGAAGATCCATCTCATCAGTTGAAAACTCAACCAATTGAATCGAAAGAAGACTTGTCGTACATCGAGGAACCAATGGAAATTATTGATCGTAAGGACCAAGTACTGAAAAATAAAGTTATTCCCTTAGTTAAAGTTATGTGAATGAGCCATGGAGATAAAGAATCAACTTTGGAAACGGAGGATAGCATGAGGAAACAATATCCCCATTTGTTTGGTAAGTGACCTTTATATTAAATTTCGGGGACGAAATTTTCTAGGGGGTGGAAGTTGTGACAACCCGGATATAATTATGATAAATTATGTTTAAATCATGATTAGCTTATGTGATATGGATAATATGTTAAGCGATTATGTTTAGTCTAATCATATTTTCATAAATCATGAAATTTTGAATTATTTACAAACACAAAATTTTGTTGTTTTCGATAGAAATGTCCCGGTTTAAGACTAGTTTTGACCTTTATAACCTAACAAATGACTTGAGGTGAAAACTATATAATTGTATACATATGAGTTAGGGTTGTAACACAACAAATGGTACATCAAATGGATGTACGAGTAAGAAGTTAGGCCAAATTTACGAACAAGGGGCAAATCTGTCACTTCCCTTTAAGTGGTAAATTGTCTTTTATTAAACCATATGGTTTAATTTGATTGGTTGGCTTGGGAGTCAGCCTTGGCCGACTTAAACTATCCCTCTAACTTATTTCTTCATCAAATTAATCCCTAGGTTCAGTTCCAAGTGTTGTTAGCTTGAGGAAAGAGAAGGTAGAAGTTTAGGAAGAAAAGTGAGGAGAAAAAATGTAGAAAAATCCGTAGAAATTACGTAAAAGTCCCGAAGGTAATCCTAATTGGAAATCTTGTTATTTTTCATATATTTATGATTTATATTATATAAATCCTTGATTTTTTTTATTTACCTTTCATGTTTGGGTGCATATGTATGGATATATGCAAGTTTAAGTTAAGTTGAATGCATAAACCCTTAAAATTGTTTTGTATTGAAACACCTTGCATTCAAACTTGAATATATTTTTTTGTGATTACTAGAATTGATAAATTCCAATTGTATATGAAACTAGACTCATATATTCATATCATATCAGATAATTAGGATTTAAATCCTTGTGGTTAGGCCGTAATGATGATTTCAAGTTGGTACATAGTTTCTATTTGTATACTTCATTTTGGTATGCCCTGAGTTTAGTCAGGATTTTGAGATAGCAAATGAAGATGAAACTTTATTTCTCTACTATTAAGTATGTGTACGGAAAATGGGTTCAAAATCATGGAATGTTATCCTGGATAAAAATTATGAAAATTGTTGGAAGTTGAAGGAACAATAGAGGAGCTTGTAGGGCAGATTTCTTGTGTTGTAAAGAAATGGTTATAAGTTGCTATAGGAAGCTTGAAAAATTACACCGTCACTTGTAATAAAAAGTAGATTCATATATGTTTTCATATTGATAAGGTTGTACCCACGTATTTATACAATTTAGGAATATATGATGGTTAAGTATGTAGGACAATAATTTTAGTCCATACTGGATACCCCTTGAATGAATGTTTCTATTTCGTTCTTACAAAGGGTACTTTGAGTAAATGTTTCATGTGTATATGCATTGAGAAGTATAATTTCATGTTTAATTGACTTTGGTTATAAATTACTTATGAGGTATTTCCTACGGTTGAAAGTTCATAACTTTATCAATATGTGCACCATTGTTTTGTCTTTACTCATGTTTCATGGAATGTGACTTGAGTGGAATTATATGGTCGTTGTATAGTCATGGAAAGTTAAATAATTATATTAGAATGATACTTATGATTGAGATTCAGTACTGATTTAGTTGGATTGACAGGTGTAAGGTCTAATCAACCCAGTTCAGCTCCTCTAGAAGGAAACATGAATACGTAATTGACAACCCAAGGTGAGTGTACTCACTGGAATGGTGTATTTGTATACTGTTACGAATATGATCATAATTTTATGAATATAAAATTATTCATTCGGTTTATTGAAATGGGAGGTTACTCCTCGACCCGGAATGGGGGAGATTTCTCTATTAATGACAAGGGGTTACTCCTCGACCAGGAATGGGGGAGAACTCTTTGTTTAGACGGGATATATGAATCATGATTCGAAAAAGTTGGTCATTCATTATGAATGATCCGGATAAGTTAATACGTGATTATATGGACATGATTTATTGCATTTAAATTCATGCAGTAGTATAGTAGTGATGCATTCACCGGGCTATTTTGCTCATGGTTCCTATGTTCACATTTTTTCAAGTAACATGATGTCACTGCCAAATCTAGGTGGTCGGGTTAGGTTAGCTAGAAAAGGGAGAAACAATGATTTTGTGCAAATGTAAATGATTTAATTGAGTTAACTTATCCTTCAAGAAAGTTTTTATGGACATGACTACTCTGATGTTGTAAAAAGGCTTTCAGTTATATGGATTTACAACGATGACTCTGAAATTAAAACTCGTGTTTATGGTTTGGTTAGATTAATTATGGCTTGACTCACTTTGACTTTCAGACTTAATTATAAGTAACTGGGTTGGGATGTGTCACTTCACCTCCAACCTCGACATTAATAATCCCTTCATTGATCCTTTTGCCTGAATTTCCTCAATAGCAAGAATGGTCTTAGGATCATAGAAGCATAAAGAGTTGAGAGTATTGGCCACTTCAGGGTATCTCATGGCAAGGTCAGGAAATTGGGTAATCACTCGTTGACACGTGGCCTTAGATCCCTTATCCTGGTACTAAATGGAATACCCAAAAACCTCTGATAAGACAATTCTTGTAGTGATATCTAAGCCTTATCAACTTGTCTTCGTGAGTACGTTTAACGTCGACCATCTATTTTTTATGTCGATAATCTTTTGCTTGACCTGCTCAACCAGTTTGATATTTGGTTCACTCTCCACCACTCACTAATGAAGGTGCTAAAGATCAATGATAGACTAGAACAAGGAAAATACAAGAAATAAAGTACATGATGAGGTGACACTCGTAAAAAAATATGAAGTATAATTGTTACCCGAGTGACCTTATGTAGAGAAAATGATGACACTTTGATGCTTCTCTAAGAATCAAAGAAGTAACTATTGCATAGAGGAATCACGAATGATATGGCCCCCTTAACCCTTTTTGGTTCTCTAGAAAAGAATCAGGAATCAAGGCAAGCCGATCAAGACGCATGGTGGTTGATGCTTAATAAAAAAATAGGAACACTAGGGGTATGAGGTCATCTCAAAAGTTTTGTTTTCTTCTGCTATTGGGGGACAATCCCTGAGCTAGTGGCCTCTTTCTTTTTTTACTAGTCGGTACTACATTTGGATAAAATGTTTCCAATGATAGGATCTTCCATTTCCCAAATATGGTCCGGAGTATTCTCATGATGATCTGCAGAATGACAAAAATCAACAACTGTCAGTATCAACTAAAAATTCAGATGACAGTAAATGTTAAAAAAACTAAAAAAATACAAGGGATATTATGAAGAGACTCCAATGAGGGTGACTCCATTCCAACAAATTAGAGGATATTAATCTTGATTAGATCCCAAAAAAGAATAAGACCATCAGACCCCTTAATTTGGTAAATTATCTTTCTATTTCTTGAAGTCATACCACAATCATCTTTGGCTGAGACATTAGCCTTGTCTCACTTAAAAGGTGCCTTAATTTCCCTATACATCAGTAAATCATTGTCACCAATCACCCACAAGCCCTTGATAAAAAAATATCGAGACTTCATTTGGAAGTCTGGTTCACATGTAAAAGCTTCCGTTCTGGTTTTTAAGGCGACGATGTGATAGTAACAAGGGTTGAATCTTATAGTAACAGTGTAATAGCATAATCGAAATACATATGGGGATAAATCCTCCTTACATGAAAGATTATAGAGAATGACTAACCATATAACAATCTTATAA
Source organism: Sambucus nigra (assembly GCA_949130495.1). Taxonomy (NCBI): domain Eukaryota; kingdom Viridiplantae; phylum Streptophyta; class Magnoliopsida; order Dipsacales; family Adoxaceae; genus Sambucus; species Sambucus nigra. Next base: position 688,959,499 of record OX422207.1, on the reverse strand, counting down.
GAATTACGGGCTTGCTGGGTTGGGGCAATGCCGATAGCAGAAAGAATTACCCTCATTCGTGGTATAAAGGGAAGCCAAAAGCCTACTTTGAACATTTTATCATAAACGAAAATATTTTCATTGTTTCTAAGATCATAGGCCCTATCATCATCGGACGACACTCTTATATGTATTGATGTCTCAATACCATATAAATGTCATCAGATAATAAGATCAGTCTCTTGGACATCACTCTTGTAAGACTAGGCAACACTTGTGTCAACCTTAAAAACTTCCTTTTATTAATACTATAAAAAAGAGCATTTACACATCGATCTCAGCCTAAACAATCTTCCTCAGTCATGACAGTTAAGGGTTGGGGCATCTTAGGGGGTAAAGGAATGTTGTCTCCAGTCTCGTCGTCATAAATATCGTATATTATGGGCCTAAGATCCCCATGCTGACGAGATGAGGTATTAAGAAGACCTCTATTGATTGATTCAGTGAAGTCTGTTATCTCGACCAAGTGATAATAAGCAACAGTAACTCTTATGGCCTCATCAAAGGAATAAGAGTGCGCAGTGTCTGCATGAAGGTTCAAGTGCTCAGAGGGGTTATAACCCTTAGAAGATGACATACTATCACCACTAACGATAAAAAAATTTGGAGAATTAACTTCAAGAGTAATATACTAGTGGGGAGAGTTGGTCAGACACAAAGGAGGGGGCACTACTGCTATAGGTGTCGGAGTCAAAGGTGTTGATGAAATCTCTCGATTAATATTGGCCTCAACCTCTTCCCTTTCTCGACGAATGCAGTCGCAAATGAGACGTAGCTTTACCAAAGTCTCCTATAAACTTTGATACATTTACAAACTTCAACTTAAAATATTTTTGAGGTTGGGTGGATCAAATATGGAAAATAGATCATTTTTAATAAAGAACACTCAATAACATCATAATCCTGAAACCTCCAGTCTAAATCGAAAAGATCATCGAAAAACCTAAAATTGAACTAAATTGTGCTAAAAAACCCAATTCCTAAATAGAAACCTAAAACAACAACATCAAAGTCTAAATTCTCTAAAATGGACACCACACAACCACCACTTAGGGTGGAACAAAACCCCAAAGGATTGTTAGAAAAATGAAATTGAAAAATTGAAGAAAAATAATGAAAAGACAATGAGGAATGTTTCAAAGATACCTGGAAGAGGAAGAAGACCAAAAAGTGAAAGAATATGCCAAAAGAGATGACCGGTGAAGACTAAAGAGGCATAAGTTCTAGAGAGAGAAATAAGGTTGTGTTTTCTCTGGTTTGGAGGTTATGACATATGAGAGAAGTATCCTACCTAAACCAAACTCGAGACACAAAATAGGTAATGATTTGATACGATTTTCAAGGCCTAGAATGATGTGAAGGCTGCACGCGTGGGCTAAGCATGCCTTATAAATTGCACCAAATGTCTTCACATCACAATACCTCTGACACAACCACTATATGATCCACAATTGGAAGACACCTTATAATGGGATGGGGCGGTCGGAGAGCACGTCGGGAAATATGACCATTGCGTTTGATTACCTGTACTTCCTGTCCCCAATGTACGATTAATTACTAATAAACAGTTAGGCCACCAAAGTCGTGGTCTGAAGGCAGTGCATCCGGACAAGATGAGACTTTAGGGATACTCTTCTTGAAGCCAATTTGGGCCAAGTTTAAATCTAATAAGGCTAAGGTCTAGGGGTAATTAATAAAAATAAGTATAGTCTCATTCATACCACTCTATAGTCTAATCCCATATGTGAGACTAGTCTTCTCACCCATACTTTACATGCATAAGTATGATCTCATTTGGATGACATTGTAGCATTCTACCAAAATCAATAGTTTCATCTCGTAGAGGAGACCAACCTCATTCACATCAATAGGGTGTCGAACTCAGACGATCCTCATATTATAAGATAATAACCTCGCACATAATATGGGTAAATAAATCACATACAACCACCCTAACTCATCTCGGCCTCCAGCACAGAGCAAGGGATCGCACAATATCAGTTTGGTCGGTACCTCCTACCTTCGATATGTTCTTATAGGCATGAGAAGCATTAAAGGGACATTTCAATCCCTTCTACACCAAATCTTTATTGGATATGAATGACCCACGTGAGGGAATATTCATCATGATGATATTACTTTATGCAGAGTCAATAAATTCTCTCTCATAGGACATGACCTCAGCTAGGCACATGACATGTGGCGAGGGTGATACTGAGCATTCTCAGCCTTCAAAAGGCATATTATGACTTCTTAACTTGGATGGATCTTTTACAACCCTATTGTTACTTTGGATAATTGAGTATAGAGAGAGAAATATTGACTGTGTATCTTCCATGGCCATTAGTACCCCATTATAGTGAAAATACTCCTACACTTTATGCCGTGGATCTAAGCCAAGGCCGAACCACTTAAATACTTATATTCATCTCTATCCTCTCTCATCTCTTCTATTAAATTTCTTGTTAATTATTGTTTCAATACATTTGTGCAATAACTACATCCAGAGTGAATCCATTTTATAATCTCTGTATCATCAGGTATGGACCTAACATTATCTGATATTGGCATATAACCAAATAATAAAGGGCGGATTGCTAGTCAAAAGGCGTTGTCCTTGAAACTAGTTTGGGGGTGTAATACTTGGAGGAGTTAGGCTAAGAAGCGGGGAGGTTACATCAATAGTGTAATGTTCTACTACTGAGAAGAAAAGTAGGACACTACACCTCGGTATTGGAGTGGACCAGGAGAAGTTATGGGACTTCAGGATTGGGGATAGATGGATCCATTATAGATAATACGCCAAGAGACATATTATAACACTTAGTCTTCAATAGTTTATCTCGTTATAACACCTATATACCCAAGGAGACTTAGGATTAAAGCGAACGTAGTTCACACAAACGGGTATATTTACAAGTGTAGGCAATGGGATACCAGGTATACAAGGTATAACAATGTGGTAATTATGCAGCTTAATACAACATTTTCGTTGCGTGTGATTGATATATTTATATGTTAATCTATTACGATGATCGAATGAAGATATTTGAAAAGTATTGAAATAAAAAAACATATTCGGGGGGCCATGTAAATACAAACTATGTTCGCTTGAAAAAGTGGTGAGTCTAGCCGAATTTTAGAATTTATCCTGCAAATTTTCACATTGAATGTAACTTAATGGCAGTTTCATGAGAACGTGTTTTGAAAAGTATGTTTTCAAGTTTGTATTTTGGAATTATGGAATTTGATTTGTATTAATTTAGCATATGAGTATGTCAATTCATGATACATGTGGAGGCTTTGGGTTAAAACTAGGCTTAAACATATATAAATGCTGTAAATTGCATACTCGGTCCCCTAAATGGATCCCAAGTTAGAGAGGGTACAAAAGTGTGCATAGTTTAAAACACTATATATTTGGGGTGTTGCCCCAAAATTTGGGCATAGGTTCTTTACTCTCGCTGTGAAAGATGACTTTTTTCTTTAGGGGAAGCCCCTCTTTTTGGTGCTTTTTAGTTGGACAGAGCTTCGTCTAGAAGTGTTGACTTTGGCATAAATTTTGCAGGGTTTTGACTCAATTTTCGATTTTGAGGTGAATTTTCTAAAGTATGAACCTCTTTTTGGGGCGACTACACGGAAGTACGAGCCCTTTAGGACTTTTTAGAAATGAGCTCAAGTATCTCGGGCACACGTGATTAAGAAAGTTTGAAAATTGAGTCAACATTGGGCTTTTTGATCCTTTTTAATGTTGGTGGGCACCTTTATTTATATGGATTTTAGAGGTGACTTTGGACAATGGGCTAAAGGTCCTAAGCAATTGATTTTTGATTGAATAATGATAAAATATTTGGATAAAATTTGGTTGTTAGAACTTTTAGCCAATCGTCTAACACCTTTGGTCAATTGGCTATTACAGGGGACGAATTTGGCCGATTGTTTAAAGGCCCCAAGGGGATTATTTGTTGGAGTTTTTAATGGATTGAGTGGGTTTTTGGGTTTATGGTTATTTGTACTTTTTCCTTGCATACTTTGGTTTCTTGTGTTTTTGACACCCTAAAAGTATATTTCCTTTATCAACAATTATTTACACCATCAAAGTCCTTAATATTTAAATGACTTATCTAAAAAAAAATCCTATCAAATTAAAATTCTTAAGTAGACAACATTAAGTAGGGCACTTATATTTAATTAAATAATTAATTCCAAATAATCATAATTTTGAAATTAAATATTTATTAAATATTTACAACAGAACATCCTTGCTATATCTGGGGAAGTGTGCTCGTTAGTAAAGGTGATGGGATAATGCACCTTATTATCGGCTATGTGAAAATACTCATATAGATGGACATAGCCCATGGGTTGTGATAAGAGTTTTTTTAGAGACTGGATATTGTGAGAGGACAGTATTTATAGGTTGTAGTTGAAATAGCATGCAATTGGTTCATGAACTCGACAATTTGACAAAACGGGAAAAACAAATTTCATGTCATAGTTTCATTCACACAAACATATACACAAAATCAGTTTTTTCCTATAAAAATTGTAAAAAGTACAAATTGAGAAATCTAAGTGCCCCAAGGGTTTATACAAAAACACCACCAATTTTTATTTTTTCATAATTTTAATAATATTTTCACCGAATAAAACTAGAAGTTTTGTGTTAAATAGTTTTATCAATTTTAGTATTCACCTAAGAATGCATCTAGGTTATTAAACATAAACCACAACACGACGATGCACGAGGAAAACTCACAACGAAAAAAACCTTGGACGACGCAACCACACTAGTCCACTATGATATAGGTCTATTTACAAGAACAACTTTGACTTACTCGGATAATTGATGCTTTCTTATTCCTAGTAACCTTCTTCGTAACCATTGTTAGTTACCTTCCAATATCCACACAACCCAATAGAATTCCCATGTCACGATATCCCACTGTTCATACTTGTCTCATAAACATCCCCGCCGCCACTCAACACTAACATGGTATCCACTGCTCAAAACGCTCACAATATGAAGAGGAAACAGATATGGTGCAACATTGTAGAGAAATCAAACAGACATATGGATGTAGGATTTTTGGATCTCAAACTTGGATGTAAACTACGGTATGGAAGGCACACGATATAACTTGAAAAATCATTTTTTCAAAAGATCTCAAAGAAAATTGATGCTAGGCATGAGTATTTATAGAAAAAATGATTTTTGAGGCGTCATATTTTTCTAGGCTGTTCATTCGAACAAAAACATATAGTTCATTTGAACAAAAACCTTATCTCATTTGAACCAACAAAAATCTCGTTGGAATGAACAAGCTTTTGTTGTTTGATCCAACTTTAAACGAGCTTCGGACGATATATCTCTGTCCTAGAAAAATTTCTCGTTTGTTGTTCGTTTCAAGATAGTTCTAAAGATATTCACATCTGGTTCGAACGAACTGTATAAAATCATTTGAACAAACTAAAATAAAAAAAAAATCTTTCAAAAAGCATTTTACAAAAAGACCTCAAACAAATTTTATAAAATAACACTCAAATGTATCCGTAGATCAAACACTAATATGCTTTCATACCTTCATTGAGATCCCTCAGATGTTGAAGATGAAAATTTGATATGCAATCCAATGTAACATTGGTGACGCTTTAGTTTTGTCACATAGTCTGCAATCACACATCATAGGCTTGAAGGACACACAACTCAAGTCCTAACCTATGACTCAAACAAGTTTTTTACGAACACAGAATAAAGCCAATACTTAAAATTGACTCGATTTGGAAATTTGTCCATACAAATCTAGCGATTTGGCTATTCTGGGACAAAACTCAAAATGGAAAACTATTGGGCTATCAAGATCACTGAGACTCAATTCCCAACCCCAAAAGGAAAAAGGTTACATACACACTTGACGAAAACAAATTTGAGTATCTTTGCTCTTATGTAAACCTTTTCCATATTGTGCTAACCTATACACTTAAACACACCTTTAAATGGTAAGAGAATATAAAAAATATAAATCGTATATGAAAAAAAACTTCCCCTTGTCTAAACATCTCTATCTAACAAGGGACGTCTGCCCCTAAGTTAAAAATCTTCCACACTAAAAGAGTTAGATACCACTTCTCCCCCTATTTGTTCAAGAATAAGCAAAGAATAAAGGGCACAATAATAAAACATTTCTCCCCACTAAAACTAAATCTTCCTCTAAGTGAAGCATGGGTAATCGTAAGAAAAAATAAATATATCATGCTATGGTGTGAAGAAATTCATGCAACGACAAAAAAATCATCAACATAAGTAAAAATAATACAAACTACGAACAAATTATATCAACTAAGAGGCAAGCATTTAAGTATAAGATGCTAAGATGATCATAACACATGCCAATATAAATCAAAGATTCAACATTGGGCAAACATGGATTAAAGGAATATGTAAAGAATCAAAACACCAAATATACTATATATATATATATAATCACACATATACCAATGAAGCACCACTGTATATAGGAATAAATGACCACAAAAGACAAAAACACATATGCTTTACACACTCGCATTGTATCAATGTGTCTAAAATATGGTGGCACAAAGTGAAGGGGGCGTGAACTAGAAACATGAGAAAATGACGAACATCACTCAAAAATGTCCAAGTATATCTATTTGACAACAATAATTTATCAACATTCAATTTAGCCTTTCATTTCAAATAAAGAACTCAAAAGGAATAGAACAAAATGCACACTTGCCTAGAAATTTTTATTATTCCCGAATCAATAGAGTCAAAAAAATTAAGCTCAACTAGGACTCATTGTGCAAACCCATTGATCTTCAACTAAACACCCTCAAAAAATATATATCATTTTTCTCTCTCGTTTTCTTTTGAAGATATCTAATTTTGGAACCTTCAATGTATTTTTTTTTTACCTTGGGAAATTTTCTATTTTTATTGCCTCTAAATCTTTTTAGGCTCTTAGCAATGGTGGCCTTTCACGGAAAGGTGATTTCTCCTTTCGTCACACTCATATTAAAAAAAATAAACAAACTCATGAGCAATGGTTTTTACATGCACAACTCCCCCATAGTAATTCTTTTAACGTATATGACAAGATTGTTGGGAGAACACCTCACTTAGCTCATGTGACATATGAAGTTAATATCCAACAGAGCTCGTGCAAAGTGTGTACGGGGCATATACAAAGTGAATTCATCATATAAATCAATTTTAAACTACTTAATGTAAAAATGATTAAGAACAATCCAAGCATTGAAAATGAAAATGAAATTTCCTAGTGACATGGATACATGGAAGGGATGAGAGTCAAATACACCGATATGTCACACAATAAGTGGAAAACTAAACTACACACTAAAAATCTTTTTCAGTTTTTTTTTAAATAATACCAATTTAAAAAAAAAATCAAAGACAAACATAATATTTTTGTATTTTTCTCAATAATACCAAAAAAAGGGAAAATTAAAATGCAAAAGATAAACACGTCATAACACTGAAAACATTCAGCATGAAGAACAACACTAGAGTATGACAAACATGTAATCAGAATCACTTATAAGATATAGTATGGGATGAATCATGTGAAACCAAATGAGAGTCAACAAGCCTAACATTTAACACCTCTAAAATCGATCTCCTAACCCACATAGGTGTCCTGTGATAAACTTGATCTTGGAAAACCTTGGTGAGACTAGCCTTAATCATCCTAAAACCTTTTCTAAGATCATAAAATAAATGTCTAAAGTGACATTTCCTACCACAGTGTGTGAAAGTGAAGACATGAGGACATTTACCTTTAGGTTGACCTTTCTTAATGTCCCTAGATTTGTTTTGATCTTTCAAAAGCATGGTCTTGAATTTAATAATGGAAGTATTTATATCATTGAAGCCAAACCATACTCATCATATTTGATTCGGATAGTGACTAATAATTTATCCAACCACTCCGACCCAGAATTTACATCAAATTTGACTTGACTCGAGTTTTCGACTTCTACTCTAACTCCACAATTATAGACTCGAGCAAATTCCTAAAGTCTTCAAACTCGAGAAGTTACTTCTTAAAAACTCGAGAAGATCTCAACAACAAAAGTATCAAAATAGACTTCTGCGAAGGAGAGCTCAACCCTAAGTCAGACCAAGCAAACTTTTTTGAAAGAGAGCTCACCCTTTCAATCAAATTAGAAGACTCTTTCAAAAGATAGGTCAACCATTAATTTGGTTGAGCAGGACACTGATGTACTAGAGTCATAGGCCAAACAAGAAGAAACTGCTCGCGACTTATAAAAAATGAAGAAGTTATTCAAACATGGAACCTGATCAGAGGGGATTTCAAAAAGGATCTGTATACTTGAAAAATGTTCGTAGATGACTCATCTTGTACCAATGATAGTGGAACGAGTTTAATAATTACTATGCTAGATGACATTGACATAGAGTATGCCCTTAGATTTCAATTTGAGGCCTCTTATAATTAGGCAAAATAAAAATCCATTATAGTAGGGTTTGGGATGGCATTATCTTTTGGCACCGAACAAATATTGGCACACAACGACTCCCATCTCATAGTAAACTAAGTACTAGGGATTTATGAGGTAATAGTAGCGTCTATGGAAAAATACTTGGCCAAAACCAAGTGGTGGTTAGTAAAATTACCCACTGTCAAGATGATCAAAATTCTAAGGGCATAAAATGCCTAAGCAGACTCACTTGCTTAATTGGCATCCTCTTCCAGGATTGAACTGAGAAGAACAGTTATAGTGGAAATTTTCATGCATCGAAGAACTAATGAGAGGATTTCTAATGTGATGGAGATGGGCCTCAAACCATCCTGGATGGATCCAATATGGGCATACCTAGAAACTGGCATCATCCTAGCAGGCCCTAAAGAAGTAAAATGACTGCGGTACAAAGAAGAAATATATATGCTAGATGGAGGAATCCTGTTCAAAGGAGGGTTCAACATTTCATTGCTCATATATGTCCATTTAATCAAAATTAATCATATGATTAAAGAAGTTCATGGTGTCTCGTACGGAGAACATTCAGCAGGCAAATCACCAGTGAAGAGGGTTACTATGCAAGGCTATTACTAACTCAAAATGAAGGCAGACTGCGCGAACTATGCCAGGAAATCTAATAAGTTCTATAAATATGCCTCCTTCCACAAAACTTCAGGGGAATCCCTCACACCGATCACCTACCTTTGGCCATTTTTAATGTGGGGAATAGATATAATCGACCCACCACCATAAACTAGAGGTAAGTTGAAGTATCCAATGGTAGATGTGGATTATTTCACTAAATGGGTAGAGGTCGAACGCCTAGTAGAGATACTCTACGATAAGGTCTTCCACTTTATCTAGAAGAACATTATTTTTTAGTACATGATGCCATAAACCTTTATCAATGACTATGGTACGCAATTCGATAACCATACGTTTGAAGATTATTGCACCTGCTCCAAAATCTAGAAACTACACTCCGCACTAGGTCATTCGCAGTGCATTGGACATACAAAAGTGACCAAAAAGACTATACTTGATGGGTTGAACAAAAAGCTAGAAAACATAAAGGGGAATTGGATCAATGAGCTACATAGTGTCTTTTGGGCATACATAACAATGTTACGAACAATGACAGGAGAGACCCCTTATATGTTGCCTTTTTGAACAAAAGCGGTAGTCTCAATTGAAATTGGTCTACCTAGTCACCGCATTCTTAATTTCAACTCACCACGAAGTGAACTGATGAGAAAATTGGATTTGGATTTCGTAGAGGAAGCTAGAGAGCATGCAACACTTAGAGTCGTAGCGTATCAGTAATGAACTTCTCGATTTTGCAATAAAAGGGTAAAATAGATTACTATAAAAGAGAGGATTATGTACTAAAGAACATTATCTAAAAGGGAAACAAGATGTAACCTAACTGGCATAGTCCATATAGAATGATTGTTTTTATACGACAAGGATCATACATGATTGAGACCTTGGAAGAAGACTAATTTAAGAATCCGTGGAACACCGAGCACGTGAGGAAAAACTATCAATAGTAAAATGTTAAGTTTTTTCCTTATTTGTAATTCCATTAGATGGTGAATAAAAAGTTCTGATTTCTCCAAAGAATTCTATCACTTCCATTTTTTTATGTTTTGTGGTTATGAGATATGTACATATCAACAATGTATCTCAATTTATTTTACCAAAAACTTTGTGTATGACTTCATCTCTAGATAGTTCACGAACAATAAGTTCAAGTCATATGGTCAATAAGATATGACCATAACTAAAGAACGAATAGAGATCCAAGTAAATTTGGTTGTCTCGGGTAATTGATGCTAGCACTTAGTCAGGATGACAAGATCTATCTGAACGACTAGGAAGTTAGCACAGTCATTAATATAACTAGGAAAAGGATAACCCAAGTTCATCCAAAACTGATAGCTAGTAATGCAGATTAGGATGGTAGTATCTGACCAGATGATTATAAGACTAAACTACTAGTAGACCTATCTCAAGCACCTAAAAGTTAGTAAGTTAAAACTAAAATAACTAGGTCAAAAGTGTCTGATCAGATTCACTTGCACATAAAGCACATGCATGCATTAAGGTAAGAGATACATTGATTCTAAAGTCAAGCAACCAAAAACACGCAAATATTCACTAAAATATGCCAAATAAAGATGTTCGTTACAAATTAAGTCGAAAATATTCAACATAAACATTAAAGATCAATTCAACGGAGCATTATCACCAGCATCTACCCCATGGGCATAGATATCCTCGGCAGGGAGAAGAGAAGTCTCATTAGAGAGGATCTGACCAAATTCATCATTATGATAATCTTAAGAAGCAGACTCATCTTCCAACTATTCAGCAACGAGGGTTATAGCCTCTACTTCATCACCCTCCCAATTCTTGACCTCGACAGCTTTGTCTGGGTAGTGTCTCATGATCCTCTTCTTCAATTCTTCATAGTCGTCAATAAAGAAGGCCAGGCTATCTTTTACTGATTGTTTTTAGGTTTTTTCAATTTCCAAATACTATATATATGAACTAACTTATAAACTAAACACATGTTAGATCTCCTACACTTAAGATATCTAATAAACTAGGTGTAGACCCACATTCTTCACATGAGAATTTAAAATACTTCCTCTCAGAGAAAAAAAATGAATAAGCATGTGTTCTTAACTTGAAAAATTATATACTTTTAAAAAAAAAATAACACCCATTTTTAGTATAAAACTTTTGTGGCAAATGAGTTCAATTAATGATATAAATTTAAAAGTATAATATAAAAATTGTATTTTTAACATATTAAATTGGTATTTTGAATCGTACTTTCAGTATTTAATTATAGAACGTTAATTTTGGTAAATCGACTTTTTAAATGTGTAAACCAAAATGAACAGCAAAGTTTACGGCGATTTCGATTGGTAGTAATGAGACCTAGTAAACTAAAACCACAATGTTTCGTACTAAAACGATACAATATGGTAAAAAAATCGTGCTGTAACCACCCCTAATCTCAGCCATATGTGACTATGAATGCAAAAAACTCGTAGTCATTAATTGTAGTTATTTAATTTCTTATAAGCACGAGATAAACAATATAATATAGTTTTTCATAAAAAGTGCAATTTAAATCACATTAGTTAAGTGATGATAATATATGAATAAGAAATGGAAATGTTAAGAGTATACTATGCAAAGCTAAAATTTAAACAAAAAAATCAGAAACATTTTTTAAATCGAGTTCATAATATTAAACATTGAATGTTGACATTAACCATCTATCTCATTATATAATTCTCTGGCACTTGTATAACCAATGTTAAAGAAAATACCAAAAATTCTTAACCAGTGATGCATGGAAGAAATGCCATCATCAATTATTACTACACACCTTTCAAATTAGCAAATTTTGTCCTACATGGCTTCAAAAGTTATAAGACATTTTTTTTCCTTAAGTAGGATCCATTAATTTATTATTATATGAATACAACTATTGATCTGGTAATCCAACCCCCAAATTATTTTGATATTGAAAGCCTAGGTAGCAATATGCTAAAAGGGGGATACGTAAATGATTGAAGGATAAAGCATTGCTACTGGGAGATGAATACTTCGGATTTATGATAATTAGCCCGGGGAGAAGAAAAGTGAATCACAAAAAATAGGGAGATGCTATTGAAACCTAAAAAATTACTCCGTAATACCATATTAAAAATTAACTTGACAATTTCTATTTACCACCACGTCATATATAATATTTTTTAGGCAACCAAAGGGACCCACATTCATTTTCCAAAAACCTTCCTAGCTCCCGACTCATCACGTACTTTCCCAGGTGAAACCTCTCACCACACAAACAAAATGAAACCTAAATAAAACTTAAGTTTCTCATTCATATTTGTTATTACATTGATAAATGATAATTTTTTTTACCATTTTGATTAATGTTTTAACTATATATAAATTTTGGAAAGTGATCAACAAAATGGTGAGGGTTTTACGGTTCAACATCTCATCAAAATAGTCCCAAAGGTCAATAAGAGATATACAACTATTCTTTTGAACTAATTATGTTGTTTTGATGTTGTAAAAGTAGCTCAAAAAAATGGAGCTAAAATAAGTACGGGAGAATTCGGTATCAAGATACCAACAACGAAGACACTTTCGGGTATCTCGATATTGACTCCGCTATATAATTTTTTCCATATAAATGTTCATTCTTCACCTCATCCTCGAAAATGCCCCCTTAGTTTGTCACACATCCCCCAAATTTAGCCATTAAATTTCGTCATCTCATTGCCAAATCTATTTTATTTTATTTTTATACTAGTTTGTATTCGCCACCTCATCCTCAAAACAGATCTATCACATTCGGCAGAATGATAGAGAATGAAGACTTCCTCTTTATTGAACAAATATTCACTTGTCACATGATCCACGAATCCTCTAGTGTTCATTCGTTGTTTAGACCCCACCATTGTTCATTACATTTCGTTACCTATATCCCGATTATAATTAAATTACATGTTCATAATTCCTAAGATCCATGGATGGAGTTCAACTCAGTTATTTTTTATGAGGCAGTTGTTGAAGGAGATGAAGAAAAAAAGGATGAGGTCTCTTTAAGTATTGATGTCAGCAAACACTTTTTCACTGACCAGGTTTGTTCAATTACACTTAATCAAAGTTGGTTTATTATAAACTTAATTATATTTTACACAATAAAAATTATTGTATGTTGTTTCAGGTAGTTGCTACCCGATACGAGTTTGTTGATTGGGATTAAACTTAGGGTAGATTGGTACGCACCGTTATTATAACAACTAAGTCAAAGGATTCGTCAACTTCACGAAAATCATTTATTTACTTAGGATGTGAGAGGGGAGAAGTTTATAGGGATGACAAAAAGGTAAATGATGACGGGAAGAAACCGAAGATATATTCCTCCACGAAGAAGTGAAATTGTCCATTTTTTGTTGAAGGACATTCCATTAAAATATTTTCAGTAATTACTTAAATTTTGTAATGATGTCCACCAACACTCGCTCCCCCAGACTCTTATTGTCGATCCATATGCTAGGATTTTAACCACTAAAGAGAGGAAAATTATATAGGAGATCTCTCTAAGTGATGTGAAACCAGCCAAAATTTTAACCACTCTAAGAGGTCAGCATGAATCTAACGTGGGACAATTTATAATGTGAAATCTAAGTTGGAGAAAAAAGAGATGTAGGGTAGAAGTGCAATGAAACATTGGTGAAATTTTTGAGTGACAAGAAATTTGTGTAGTGATATAGTTATAATAAGGATACTGAGGAAGTGGAATATATATTTTGGTCCTGTAGTCATCTCGAGGGGATCTGGGAGGGCTTTCCTTTGGCCTGCGTGTGGGATTACGCCCTTTCTCGGAGTGCTCGGTCGTCGTCAATGTGGGGTTAATGTGTTGTAAGGACATAATTTTCATAGTCCTGGTTTTACATTGAGTATGTCGTATACCACTACAACCGTTGAAGGAAGTTTACGATCCTTTGTTCAAGACGACGGATCCGAATATCAAGTTTCTTCAACAATGGACATCTACAAGAATTATTTTGGTAAGGATTGTGTTTAACTTTCTAATTTGGTTTACGATAGTTTTGGGATATTTTTTGAAAGTATTTTTTTTAATCAAAATGAGCCAATTTTCTATGTAAATATATTTTTTAGAAGACCAGTAGTCGAGCTTTTTAAAATAATAATTTTTCACTTTTGTCGTTCAAATGACAAAGCAATGTCGTTCAAACGACATTGACATGTCGTTCAAACGACCCCTTCAAACGGTATCACATGTCGTTTGATAGGTCGCGAGATTGGTCATTTCTTTACTGCTTCAAATGACATGATACTGTTTTTTATTTTTAACACGTCATTTCTTAGGTCATTCCTTCCTTAATTTAATGACATTTAATGTCGCTCAAACAACATCAAGAATTCGTTCTAACGACCGATGCCGCCTCAAATATTTTGATTTTCTATAAATACTTATTTTAGAAGACTTTTTCATTAAGACTTTTGCTAAACGAAAATTGAAAATTTGTAGAATTTTAGTCTTCACTTTTGGGGCACAAAACTTTATTTTTTATTCACACAAAAGATCCCATATACGTTTTTTAATCATTTGGAACCTAAAAACACTTCTTATCGAAGTTTCTCTTATAGAGAATATTTCTCTACTGCTAGATCAATAGTTCTTGCGGGGTTATTTGCTGACGACTGTGGTCATTGGGGCTACTCGTGGTTATTCACTACTAGACGAGGAACTGCGGTTCTTGAGGTTCTCGAGGAAATCTTTGTTGGTACTATGTTGCGGTCTATGTGGATTTTCTGTGAGATATTCAATGCAGATTTCATTATGTAATTATAAATTGCGATTTATGCTAGATAGTGAAATTAAAGGTTGTAGCTGAAAGGTTTTTTTTCCTGAATCTTGTTTGTCGCTTGATTTGTGATTGCATGTTTAATTTATCCATATAGACTCATGGCTTAATAAAATTTGGATCGAAGATTGACTGTAATTAAATAAGTTTCAAATTGGAAATTTGCGAATCCAAAAAATAATTTATATCACGCATTCTCAAATTGGTATAAGAGATTTAGAGCAGAATTTTTACCTTTTCAAATTGGTATCAGAGCAGGTTGCTCCAATTTATCGAGTAATCTTGTTTTTTTTTTATTTTTCCAATTGATACCTTTTGACTACTCACGTTGTCAAATTGGTATCAGATGAGGTTTCACTAATTTATTATGTTTGATATTGTTTACCTGCTTTGTGGGTGGTTGTTTATTCATCTCTCTTGTGTTTTGTCTTTTGTCTCTCGATGGATTCTCATTTGAATTTAAAGTTTGCCAAATAGAATTGAATTTTTTGAAAATCATTTGAAAAATGTGTTGGAACTTTAGAAAACTGTTCAAAATCAAAGAGATATCATTCGTGTGAAGTTTGGTGCTTTATATTATGACTTTAAATCTTAAAAAGTGGCTAAAAGGAGAGTGGTGATAGAGTCCTTATTTTAGAAAAATAATTAGAGGACTTAAAAAATTCAAGGATTTTTGTTTGTGCCAAAGAGGGAAAAAATTTTGATTAATGATTTTAAGGCACGTGAGAAGACTCTTAGCGATAAGTTCACTTTTATTGAGGGAGAGCGATATAACCTTCTAGGTATGATTGAAAATAGGAAGAAGGAGTCCCTAAAATTGGAAGAGTCAAACTCTTTGCTTGAGTCTAAATTTGGAAGTTAAAAAATGATTTAAAAGACTCGAGTAGTGTCGATAGTAATGGTAATGGCTCTTCTTGTTGTCATGCTTCGAGTGTTAAAGTGAAGACCATTGTTTGTTTAAGAGGGTCAACCAAAACCAAGGATTTTTGAAAAGGTAAACCCATAGGTAACATTACTCTCGTCTACACATGTTCACATTGTGGTAGGAAATGTCACCTTAGGAAATATTATTTTGATCTTGGAAGAGGTCATACGAAGTTTAAATGTAATGTCCCGTCGATTCCCAAAACCCTTTGAGATAGGTATACACCTATCTGGGTTAGATTTTTTTTTTGGAGACACTTAATGTTAGGTTCGTTGGTTTTCCCATGATTACACATGATGCATTACATGTTATTTCATATCATTGATAGCCTGTATAATTTTGTTTATCATACGCTAGCTATGCTTCATGATATATTTTTGCTAGTGTTATGACATGTGTACTTTTGTATTATATTTTTCTTTTATTGAGTCATATTGAAAAATACAAAAAGATATTTCTTTTTTGTGAGAAAAAAAATTGAAAAACTCAAAAAGATTTTATTCTAATAAATTTTTTGGAAAAAGACAAAAAGATTTTTGTATTTATTTTTACACTGTTTATGGATTGACATTTAGGATGACCAAGTCACAAAAACATTCCATATCCATGTGACTATTTGATAGTATTTTTAGACGATACATCATTTCATCTTGTGCTTTATAATGTTTGGAGTCATTAAGATGATGTTCGAGATTACTTTCTACATGTTTGACTCGTGATTTTCTTTAATGCACACGTGCATGGATTTATTTGATTATTGTGATTGTCTATCACATGTTGAAGTGTTTTCATCTCAATCCTGTCTTTAAACTGAACCATATGCGATAGAACTTGATTATTAAAGTAGTGTATGTAAGAACCATTTTCCGTGAAGAATTTGTTTAATATAAAAATATGATAGGTGAACATGGGAAAGGGTTACGAAAGGAGAAAATAACCTTTGTGTGAAAGCCAACGTTTGAAAAGAGCCAAGAAAGTGTGGCATTATAAAAAGTAGCCAAGGCCAAAATAGTTTAGTTTGATATGATCATTCAAACGAAAATAATTGAATAGAAAAATATGATCATTATTATACATGAGGGAGTTGGGTTGGAAATCAATCAATGAGTTTGTACGTCCTGACAAAGTCTTGAAAAAGCATTACATATTTACAAACGTTATTTGTGTGGAAATCATTTTAGACTTTGATTTGTTGACTAGATTGAGTCGAAGTCATTTGAATTCAACAATTTTTACACCTAAGATGATTTTGTGTTCATTCGTTAGTAGTATCCATATTCATCGTGCACATATGTTCTGAATGCTTGAGTTGATTTTCCTATTGATTTTGTTCACACCCATTCATTCCGTTTCCATGATTTGGTTATCTTAGTGTAAATTCACGGTGTGTGTTGTTTTTTGTAAAAGTTTTCTTAAAAAAATTGAAAAATAAAAAAGGATATTGTGAAAGTCTTTTGAGTATATCCTTGCATGAGTGTAATTGACATATATTTGCAATGCTTGTCATGACACCCCGCATTTATTCTTTTTTGTGTCTATTTCGAACAAATAAAAAGGGGAAGAATGAATTATGAATTATGGGGGAGATTTGAGCTTTGGAATTGATTACTTATTTGATTTATGCTGATCTCATTTCAAACTCGATACGTCACAAAGGTATTTGTTTTGTTTATTGTGTGTAGGACTTTGATGTTCATTTGGAAAGAACACAAAAGGAAGAGCAAGGAAAGAAAAAAAATTGATTTGAAGAGATTTAAAGTTGAAGATTTTTGAAGACTTGAATTATCTAGTATCTTTCCACTTTTAGGTTCATGGGAGGGTATTAGATTTGTATAGGCATTTGATTGATATTTTGGATAGTTTGTATTTTGTATCGGCATGGACATGTGGGGAGATTTGTAAGGAATAATTTTCATAGTCCTGATTTTACATTGAGTTTTTCATATACCGCTATAACTGTCGAAGGAAGTTCACGATCATTTGTTCAAGACGACGGATCGGAATATCAAGTTTCTTCTACAACGAACATCTATAAGATTGATTTTGGTAAGGATTGCGTTTAAGTTTTGAATATGGTTTACGATAGTATTGGGATATTTTTCGAAACCGTTTTTCTATCAAAATGAGGCATTTTTCTAAGTAAAAATATTTTTTGGAAGACATGTAGGCTAGCCTTTTAAAATAATATTTTTTTGCTTTTGTTATTCAAATGACAAAGCAATGTCATTAAAATGACATTGACTTGTTGTTCAATCGATCCCTTCGAATGACATCACATGTCGTTTGATAGGTATCGAGATAGGTTGTTCTTTTATTACTTCAAATGACGTGCTACTGTCTAATGTCGTTCAAATGACATCAAGAAGTCGTTCTAATGACCTGCGTCGCCTCAAGTATTTTTCTTTTCTATAAATACCTGTTTTGGAAGACTTTTTCATTAAGACTTTTGCTAAACAAAATTGCAAATTTGCAGAATTTTAGTCTTCACTATTAGGGCACAAATCTTTGTTTTTTGATTCACAAAAAATCCCATATACGTCTTATTATCAAAGTTTCTCTTGTAAAGAAGATTTCTCTACTGCTGGATTGATAGTACTTGCATGGAATATTTCCTAACAATTGCGATCCTTGAGGATACTCGTGATATTCACTACTGGAGGAGGAGTTGTGGTTCTTGAGGTTATCTAGGGAATCATTGCTGGTGCTAGGTTGTGGTCTATATGGATTTTCTACAGGAAATTCATTGCAGATTTCATTATGTAATTGTAGGTTGCAATTTACGTTAGATAGTAAAATAAAAGGTTTTACCTGAAAGTTTTTTTTTCCTGAATCTTGTTTGTCGCTTGATTTGTGATTGCATGTTTAATTTATCCACATAGATGAATGATTAGGGTTTAATAAAATTTGGATTGAAGATTAATTCTAATTAAATAAGTTTTAAATTGGAAATTTGCGAATCCAAAAAATAATTTATATCACGCATTCTCAAATTTGTATCAGAGCTTTAGCTCAGAGTTTTTACCTCTTCACCAGCCTATTTTGCATAAAATAGGCAAAAGAAATGTTGTCGCCTCGAGAGAATTGAATCAAGGACAATAATAATGCTTGTGAAACTAAGTATTTCAAAGGTCCAAGGACTAAGTCGTAGAATACAAAGGTATTAGGAACCCATCCTTCCCCTTTAGTCTCGCATGGGAATGCATTAGAATTCTCCTATTAGACTCCATGAAGTGTGTGCTTACGTTCTTAACATAGATGGATAATGTAATCGTTCAACTCGCGTCATGGAAAAGGAAGGAGTGAATTCATCCTTAGGACTGTTCCAAAAAAATAATAATTCAAAATATAATGTAAGTGTTTATCGAATCACAAGTCGTTATGAAAGAACAAATGTATAAATTGGATAAGACACAAGCATGGAAGAATATGGTATCCATTATGAATATAGATTTAATAAAAACAATATAACAAATGAGAATAAGGGAGGACTCGAATCTAGGGATTTGCCCAAGACACCTAAGTTGCCCAGAGGACATCAAAATCCACGCAGTTTGAAGATAACATATGGTAGGGTTTAATGCATAAATCTAAACGGGGGATTTATCTTATATGTGTGTGTAGAGATAAACGTGCTTTAAGTGTGAGAATGTGTAGTGAGAATACATTTTTTGAAATTTATAGATAAACCCTCTTTCTCTTGTTTTTGGGGTTTTATGAAAATAAAGAATGTGAAAATACTACTAATAAAAGTTTGAGATTAAGGTATGTGATATAATGAAATAAAGCACTAAAGTAGAAATAAAATAATTAATACTAAAATAAGAGAATTTAGGGAAAATTATGAAGAATTGGACCTCTTTATGAATACTTGAAGTGGATATTGAGTGTAGATACACTGTTCTTGGAACGAGGTGATGATTGTATGAAGAGATGGGTGGGATTTACTAAATGAAGTATGAAAAGGATAAAAGGAATGTGGGAAATGGGCTATTTAGGAAGGGAACAACTCTGAATTCAAGAGAATGTTCTTTGAATTGCTCAGAGGGATGTTAGGGATGATTTTCAAAGTGAGGTCATGGACACTATTTATAGGGCCAAGGGGGGTTCCAATCGACAGGGTCCTGCACTGCCTATCAACATACAACCCCAGATATACGGTCGATAGGCGGGGTCTTCGAGATGCCATTCAGCAGTCTGGAATAGGTTTTTTGAAAAATGATGGTAAAATGTGAATCGTAAGTCAGATTTGTGTATAAGGTGTACATTTGGAAAGGATATTCAGATACCTTTAGAATTCACTGAGCCACTCCTGGGTCCAGGAGTTGATCGAGGTTAAACGGGGCCCAAAAGCACCTGTTGGTCACTAGACAAGGAGTTTTTAGAGGAAAATGAATCGTTTATCCAAACCATAAGGCTGACTTGTGCACGGGATGGACCATTGGAAAGGTATTTCAGAGAATTTTGAGATTTCATTCAGCTTCATTCGGTTCAGAGAGTTAACCAAGCTCAAACGGGACCCAAAAGCGCCCGGTGACCCTTTAGAGTAAAATGGGTCATTCATTTGTAACGTAAGGTTGATTTATGCCTGGGGTGGACCTTTGGAAAGGGTATTTAGATCCCTTAAATGATTCATTTAGCTTCCCTCAAGCTGGAGAGTTAACAAGAGTCAAACGTGGCCTGAGAGTGCCCAGTAGCCTCCAAATTAGTTTTTAGAGTATAGAAAATCATTCGTTCGAACCTTAATGCCGATTCGTGGACGGGGAAGACCATTAGAAAGTGGATTCAGAGCCCTTCAAAGATTCATTGACCTTCTGCTCAGACGAGAAAGTTGAACGTTGTCAAATGGGGCTCGATATCACCCGATGGCCTCTAGATCGGTACTCAGAGTATGACCTAGGGTTTAAGGTGAACAATTGAGTGCTAGGGGCCTAAGGAGGTACTTGGGGGGGGGGGGGGGTCCTTGGATGGGGTGTCTATAGATCCCATCCCAAGAACATTCAATTAGAAAAGTTTTTTCCATCTATTGTGATTGTGGATTATACGTACAAGACAAATCGTTACAAGATGTCACTTTTGAGATGGTTGGGATGACATCTTGTGATCTAACTTTCTCCATTGCATTTAACTTCTTAGTTTTAGAGATGGTAGATAATTATCAATGGGCTATTGGATGGATAAATATGTTGTTTAATCCAACTACCATCCCCAATGTGTTTGTTACCGATCGCAAATTTACATGCATGAATGAGTTAAAAATGTATTCTTGCATGAAAATTACATGATCATACGAGGAAAGAGATTTTGGATGGAGATGTGTACAAGAATTTCATTAGCGAGTGGGTCCATCTGTTTGAATTTCCTACTGAGCAAGATTTTAATGAATTTTTTGGATGTTGATGAATATGGATATGGATTCGTATCCCAATACCATCATGGACATATCTCAAACACAGATTAATTTGAAGGATTATTTCATAGCATCCTGGACTGATTTGATTAAACACCATGGTAATCGAACCACCAATCATTGTGAAAGTGCACATGGGGAGTAATGGAAAATCTCATGGGGCTACAAGTAACAAATATTAAAAAGATTTTGAGACCTCATTGCATAAAACCAAGCATTCTCATAATATTTTGATCTTCACCGAACTAATGAGGTGGGTGTTGCATTTTACCATTGATTTGATATTAGAGGAGATGAGAAAATACGACATTATTGGTGTTAATGTGAATGCCTATAACCATTTGTTGCATATTGTGTATGGACTACCATGCGCTCACGAGTTAGCTTTTAATATATGAGAGGGTCGACCAATACCTTGGGGAGAATTGGACGGGTATTGGAATAAGTTAAGAATGATTCCTAACTTCGTAAAATACCAATAAGTTGACCATGAACCGGAGATGACATTCTTTAAAGAGAGGTGGGATAGATCAACCGATGATGATCAAAGGGCTATGTTGTTCAAGCTTCAGTAGATAACTACTCCCATGACAACGAGGCTACATGAACTTTCTTCAATGAGGGTAGGTAAGGTATGACTAAGGGGACATAAATGACTCACTAAAGAATAAACCCATGAAATGTAAACCAAAAGGGTCACTTATATATTGAGGAGGTGGGGGCAAATGTAAAAATTCTAGTGATGTAGAGAAAAGCATAAAAATCGACTACAAGTCATTTATGAGCCCAGCTCCATGGTGATCTAAATACACACCTACCTATCAGTAGAATATGAAAGAGATACCAGAGTTCTTCCACAGTCTTGTTGAGGACATAATCAAGGTCAACGCTGATGGAAATTATAAAGGAGATACCTATCAATAGGTGTGTTGTTGGTTCCTTAAGGAAGGGTAGTGATTTGGATGATTGGAGGGATACAAAATCTGATATAATAGAAGAAGTCATAGAACACGAAATGTTGTATGAAGATAATTTTGGTACATGGTTTCATGGTACTATTATTTCACTATTCTATAACTTTAGTAGTCAGTTCCTCCAGAAACATTGTTTTTTTATGACCGAGTGTGGCTATATCATTGCACACATTTATTACTATGTACGTATTTTTGTATCACCAAAATAATTTCTATCATTCTTTCCTTTAAGAAACAGGATAGAAAAATTTCATATGTCTATTGAAAGGGCTCTAGTTTGTAATATTCATATTATTATTCTAAAGTTAAGACATCGGTACCCAATACCACCTGTTGCAATTTATTGGCATAGTAAAATCTTTCCTGAGGCCTGACCTGTAACACCCCGTATTTTTGTTCATTTAATATTTAATTAATTCGGAAATTTTAAATTACTTGTGTATTGTAATTTTAATTGAATTAATTATGGGAATATATATATTTAAATATTAATCGGGGAGTGAATGGTTAATGTTTAGGGAAATTTATTTACTAAGTGAATAGTAATAATTTAATTACGTCATTTCGAGTATTAATGACAAGGTATACACTTATCTCAGCTGGGAGTCGGTATAGACTAAATTAAGTGTGAGATAAGGATTTTTATAAATTAATTCGGACGCCAATTATGAGTGCGCGGTTGAGTCCGGATGGGTCGAGATAGTCAGAAAAGAGTACCCGGGGATAGTAATTGGGTCTCGGGGTAATTTTGGGCATAGCCGGGCCCACACGGGGTGAGTTGGGCCACGTTAATTAAGCCCATTAGGATAAAAACGGGATGGAGGGTTTTTAACCTAATTGGGAGATTAAGGAATGGCAGCCAACATAACTCTAAACCTAGGGTTTGAGAGGGGATTTGCGGAAAAACAAATCAAGAGCAAATTGGAGGTTATTGGAGTCAAATTAACGGACATCAACAACGGATCAGACACTACAAACACTTAGAGGCAAGTGGTTAACTGTTTTGATTCTTAAAGCATGATCATCAATTCATATCATAGTGATGTGTAAACCAAAATTCGTTTTTGGGTGTAAATGGGTACAAAATGGGGTTTTTGTTTTTGAAAAATTTGAATGAGATTCAAAGTAAGATTTAGATGGGTGATTGATATCTGAATATGTATATATGATTTGAACGAGAAATCCAGAACATAAAAGAGTGGAAATCGAATCTGGAATTTGGGATTTAAAACAGATAATTGAATTTTATGGAGAAAGACCCATTTCAAAAATTATGAGATAAGTAGAGAAGTTGATTATCTTAAGGTCTCTATGATGAATAGGATGTGGTTTAACCATGTGTAGATAATGGGATGATGTAATTAGAGGTTTAAATTATGGTTAGAAACCTTGAAGTTCGTTAATGGTGGAAAACAGTGGGGAAGAAGGGCTGTAACGAAGGGGTCGATCGATCGATCGGGGGTATCGATCGATCGATGATGGGAAATTCTGGCCAGTTCGGCCTGTGTGTGATATAAGGGGGAAATTAATTATAAATTAATTTCCATACTGTAATTTGTGATAATTAATTTTGAAACACCTATTCCTAGTAATTATGGGAAAGAGTAATTGGGACTAGGATGAATTTATGTGGGGCATTTAATGGATGAATTTGAGAGATTTTATTCCAAAATAGTGAGATACGGATCAAGTGAGCGAATCCGGGTATATTGGTCAAGCGACCCCAAGGTAGTGAATTAAGTTTGGAGATAAACTAAGTAATTTAGAGTCGGGATATAGACTCAGGAAATATTTAATTTCGGGCCAAATGAATCGAGTCCGGATATGTTAATAATTATAGGAAAATATAATTGGGAAAATTATAGAAATAAAGGTGTGACACATTGTAGGCGAAAATGTGGGTATTATATTATGAGATGTAAATTG
Organism: Sambucus nigra; assembly: GCA_949130495.1. Lineage (NCBI taxonomy): Eukaryota > Viridiplantae > Streptophyta > Magnoliopsida > Dipsacales > Adoxaceae > Sambucus > Sambucus nigra. The sequence goes on along the minus strand of OX422207.1, from coordinate 688,935,271 downwards.
GACCAAGTGAGCGAGTCCGGGTATGTTGGTTAAGTGACATCAAGGCATTAAATTAATTATTGAGAGAAAGTAATTAGTTTGGAGTCAGAACATTGACTCGGGAAATGTTGAGGTACGGGCCAAGTGAGAGAGTTAGGGGATAATGGTTGGGTGACACCAAGTTATTAAATTAATAAAGGTGATAATTAATTTAATTAGAGTCGGATTGCAGACTCGGATATGTGGATTAATTAATGTGTAAATTAATTAAATAAAAGTCGAATTGTAGACTCGGGTAAGTATTAAATTAATGGGTGTAATAATTAATTTAATTAGAGTTGGACGATAGACTCGGGGAGATATTAAATTAATATGTGTGTTAGTTAATTTAATTAGAGTTGGGTGATATATTCGGGGAGATATTAAATTAATAGGTGTGTTAATTAATTTAATTGGAGTCGGACCATAGACTCAGGAAAAGTATTATATACATTGAAGTGTGAGTTAAATATATTAGGGTCGGACCATAGACTCGGGAAGACGGTAAATAATTAAGTGAGAAAATTAATTACGTTGAGTCGAGCCACAGACTCAGGAAATTTCAGGCAGTATACGGGATATTTAGAACACGGTAAAGCCAGGGTTATAATATATATATATATATACGGTGTAGTATATATATATATATATATATATATATATATATATATATATATATACGTGTATATTGTGCGTGATATTAAATTTCAGGCAGTATACGGGATATTTTGAGTACACGGTAAAGCCGGGGTTTTTATTATATATACACGGTGTAGTGATAGTATATATATACGTGTATATATATTGTGTGTGATATTAAATATCAGTGACTAGATATTTATTCAAATTATATACTCTAATGCTATCAAGGGAGGTTGCGCGATGTGGGTGAATCCCCTAGCTTGAGGAGTAGGGTGAGTATATCCCCAGGTCATAGCGTCCGGTACATGGGTGAGGAGATTATCTCACTTTCAGGAAGGAATATGACCGCCTCCAATTCGTATGTAGTAGACTAGGTTGGTGAGCGAATCCAACTTGGAAAACTAGGTTTTGTGAGCATACCTAGTGAGATGGCATTTTAGAGTGAATCATTCGGTGAGGGTATACTCGGAAGGATGGATACACATATGATATATGTGTGGATGTTAGTAAAGGTACGTATAATATGATAATAAATATTATATGTAGGTGATAATACAGTGTGTGATGTATTTACCTTATATAACTCGGGTTACAGTTATATGCAGTTAATTAAAGAGAAATTTATTTAAGTTAATCATTGGTGGGAATAATACAGTGTGTGATGTATGTACTTTATATAACTTGTGACACGGTTATATGCTGCTATTTAAGAGGAATTAATTAAGTTAATTGTGAAATAACTTATAATTCAAGAATCATTATACTCAGGTTAGAGTAGTACAGCAAGGGAAGGTTATACCAGGACTAGTTGGACGAGGTAGTAAAACTAGGTGGGGTTAAGGTAACCGGTAGGTGTGCATAATAGTGGAGGGGTGAGAATGTCCTCAAGGGAGTGCGACACTAACTTAAATATGAAGCGCATTCACGCATTTTAAAATTACTGCAGTTAATTCACTTTCTAAATATTTTCAAAATGTTTTGGGTTCTAACCCTTGCTATAAAACTATTTTCAAAACCTTTTAGGTGTCCAGCCACAGGGACGCCAGGATTGATATTCTATTCCAGGGACACGGAGCTGCGGCATATGTGGATGCTAGCTGGTGTTTGGGTTAGACGCATCATTCATTCATTCCTAGAGTAGGAATCTTGTTTCAGTTTCAGCTTTATTTAGGGCCTGTAGCCCAGACTTCTCGGTACAGTTTTCAGCTACAATTCATTCAGGTGTTGAATACTTGTATTGGATTATTTATTTGGTGGCCGATGATTTATTCGGCAAGTTGTGTAATTACTATTCTATTTACTTTCATCCAGTTGTGTGAATGGTTTATATTTTAATTCCACATGTATTGTTTTGTTTAATTAAAAAGTTAAAATTGGCACCAGTTTTTGGAATACTAGGTGGTTAGTAAGTTTTAAAAAGTTTTCGATAGTGATGCTAAGGATGATCCAACTGGGATTCCTGTTTTAATTTGGTATAGGACTGATCACCGGGTATTTTATTAGGCGGGGTGTCACATGACCTTGAATTGATAAATACACTTGAATGATCGTAGAGTTTGAGAAAATTTGTCCATCCAATGTATCTACCTGCGATGCTCTTATTGATCTTACCTAATGGAAGTATAGTAACAATGTATGTTTTGTACACAAGTTCTAGTTGGTGGTGTGCTTTTTGAGAATGGATAATGTACACAAGTCAATATTATTTTGTAATCTAATACAAGTGGATGTAATGTATTTTTGTACACATATAAATGTTCTAATCCATGACAAGTGAATGTTATGATGTAATTAAAGGCCAATTATAAATGAATGAAGTAATACATCCATCCACTTTTTCTCTCTAATCAATCCTTATTTTCTCTAAATCCTAATTAGGGTTTGCATGGAAAACCAAAGTGAAGTTCAAGCTCAAAAGGTGGCACCAAAGCCTTCTGATCATCCTAATGTTTGGGCTAAATAATTTGTAAGCATTTTGTTAGGCTAAAAACTAATCATGTTGTTCATTTGAAGTCTCTATCAAAATTTTAGGTAAAACCAACAATAATGTTCACTAAGGAAGATATTGATAAACTTACAGGGCCATACAAACTGGGTGTTATTGGTAAGTTTTCTTATGGAAGACCTTATCATTCGTAATAATATTGGCATGAGAAGGTTAAAGGCTACATCCAATATAACTTTATTGGATAATAAACATATCCTAATAATATCAAACTATGAGGAAGACTTTGTTAGACTTTGGATGTGTGATCAATGGTATATAGGAAAGTGTCCAATGAGAACTGGTTGGACAATTGACTGAAGAGTTGCTAACAAGAACAACAAATCAAATTCATTAAATTCAAATAATTGAAAGAAGTGAATGGAAGCTCTATTCGTGGGCTGAGCAACGGACAACTAGAGTTAAGTGGTCGTCGAATTTTCATGTTAATAAGGAGAGTTCCATTACTCCAGTTTGGATTTCTTTTCTTGGATTACCTATTCACATCATCGCAAAAGAATCTCTTTATTCTATTGAGCAAGCTGTAGGGAAACCATTGAAAATTGATGCTTCTACTATGAATGTGAACATACTAAGTGTAGCTGGAGTATGTGTGGAGATTGATCTTTTAAAAAAAGACTAAGAAGGGTTTGGATATGATGTCAAGATTTTGGTTCTTGGAAAGAAGTAGAGTATGACAATGATCCATACCATTGCAAAAATTGTTACGAAGTTGGGAGCAATGAATTGTAATGTATCTTTAATAATCAAGCCAATTAGAACTTGAGAAATAGTTAGTCCCCATGTGAGGTGAAAAGAAGTGATGTGACATATGAAGGTGGTTTTATAGAAAGTGATCAACAACTTATGAAGAAACTATAGGCAATAACTAGGGGTGATAATATATTATATGAGGTAGAAGGAGTAAATGTTAAAGAGGAGGATCAGGTGGAGGATTCGGCAGACAAGAATTAGGGATGTTGAAGGTTAACCTTCCATAATCCAAGATAATATTGATAAGTTAAAGTCAATAACTATTCATGAGGAAGATAAAAGGGTGATTGAGACAAAAAATTTATCCCCACGAGCCACTAACTTTTTCTATAAGGATAAGGGAAGTTTTTTTTTTTTTTATAATTTAGAAGTTTCAGATAATGAGGATTTGGGAGGTAATCAACGTTCCATTCATTGAAGAATTACAGTTGTTCTTTAAAATTTTATCGGCTAAGTTAGAGAGGACAAAGAAGAAAAAAGAGCAAAAAATGGTTAGATCCAAAGATTTTATTGCTCAGGTGGTAGGAAAAATTAAAAATCACAAGGCTTTTCAAATAATTCGAGATCCTATGTTTAAAAGGGTTACAAGAGCTGGAGTGAAGACTCACAAGAACTTATCCAATCCTAAATAGTAATCTTCAATAAAATTATATGGAATTCTAGGAATGTGGGGAATAAAGTTACTAAATGAAGGCTAAATAAGCCTTGTAGAGTTTTAAGATGCCATTTTTAATAGTGTTTGAACCTATGGTGGAAGAAAATAAGTTGGAAGACTTTAGAAGAAACTTGAATTTTGATGGTTGGGAAGCTAATGGTAACAACAAAATATGGTAGTTTTGGAGATTTGGAATGCCTTGTGTGAAAATTATTAAATCTAACAACAGTTCGCTTCTTAAAATGGATTATCCAATGATTCCTATGTTAATAAGGGTCAATGTAGTTTATGCTAAATGTAATAAGCTTGAAAGGATGAGTTTATGGAATGAAGTTTCTATAAATTATAATCCAGCTACTGGAGATCTTCTTTTGGTGATAATTGATTTCAATATAGTAGCAGATAGGATAGGAGGTAGAAGGATTGATCAATTAGTAGTTATGGATTTTATCTCTTGTATATCTAATTCAGGGTTCATTGAGGTTGTCTATGTGGGTTCTAAATTTACTTGGTTCAAAAATAGAGATCAATGTAAATTTTGGAAAAGACATGATAGAGGTCTAATAAACCATGATTTATTTTCTAAATTCCCTCAAACTGTGATCAAGAAGTTGAACACGAATTTCTTAGACCATTATACTTTACTAGTGTCTTTGAAATATGGCAGTGATCATGGTCCTAGTCAGTTTAAGTTACAAAATATGTGGTGCAACCATTTATATTTCTTTAAGATTGTTCAAAAGTCTTAGGTTAATCATACTGAAGGAACAAAACTTAATGTTTTCTCTTTTAAAATTTTGAAGAAGGATCTACAGAAGTGGAATAAGAAGTCTTTCAAAAAGTAATTAATTTGGAGGACCAGTTACTTTCTATGGAGAATGAATTTGTTGAAGATCCATACGAATCCAATAGAGAGAAGGTTAATGAAACCAAGGCTAAAATAAATTGGTCTTTTTCATGTGAGGATAAATATACAAAGTTTTTCCATGAAATTGTCAAGAATTCAAGGAGGAAGTTGTAACTCCATAAGATCAAATCTAAAGAGGGAGAGTGGGTTGACTCTTCCACAGACATAAAAAAATGTTTTGTAAAGTACTATACAGATATTTTAATAATAGAATACACTGAAGATAAGGAAGAATTATTTGGGTACATTCCCAAGATATTAAATGAAGAGATGAATGACCAAATGTCAACTATTCTTGAAGAAGAGGAAGTTCATCAAGCACTGATTAGTCTCTGGCCTTATAACTCAATAAGAGTTAATGGTTTCAATAGTATGTTTTTTTCAAATGCTAGAGTTTTATCAAAACATGACCTCATTGATGCAGTTTAAAGTTTTTTCTTGGGTAGGGACCTTTCTAAAAGCTGGAGTTCTACCAACATATGTCTGATTCCTAAAGTGTCTAATCCCTCCAGTTGTAAAGACTTCAGACCTATAACTTTATGCAATTTTTGTTATAAAGTCATCTCTAAGTTTTTTACTTCTAGACTTGCTTATATTCTTCCCTTTATTATGTCCCCATCTCAATTTGTCTTTATCAAAGGTAGGAATATTCTTGATAATGTCTTGTTAGGGCAGGAGATGGTTCACTTCTTAGATAGGAAATATATGGGTTCTAACTTGACCTTAAAGTTAGATATGATGAAAGAATATGATAGGATCTCTTAGTTGTTCATCATCAAAACTCTTAGAGATTTTGGATTCTATAAAGGTATAATTGATATGATTTGGAGGTGTATTTCCTCTCCTTAGTTTTATATGATGGTCAATGGGAAGGTTCAAGTGATAACATTGCTAAATACGAGAAGTAGTAGAATAACTTATGTAGAGGATAGAGGATAAGATCAAGTGTCTCAATAAGAGCCGATACCCAAGTCATAGGGGATATATGGAGGGTCATCCTTTTATACCAAGCAATGTCAGTTATATGACACTTGATAAGTTTAAACCTCTAGTTGTGACACCCAGATATGACAAAAGCACAAACCATGTTTATCACATTGAAATTTAATAGTCAATGATTGACATCTATTCCACACGAAATGAGATGAGATACCGAGACTTTTCTAGCACTCTCACTCGTGCTTCCCATGTGTTGTATACCAGTATGTAGAGAGGAAGGATAGAAAATTTCAAAAAATTGGCTGAAAAATTTATCCACAACTTTTGTTTTTGTATGAATCTTAAAAAATGTGTAACTCACTTGTTGAATGTAAGGTAAGGAAAGAATGAGCCGTTAAAAGATTCCACATATCAGTTCAATAAAGAGATGTTAGAGGTTGAGAAATATAATGAAAGCATTATGATGACAACCCTCATCAGTGGGCTCCAACTAGGAAAACTCTATTGGACCTCTCAAAAGATCCTCTAAAATCCGTGAAAGAACTTTTGGCTAAGCTCGGGAGAATCATGAATACAGATGAGGCCATGGAAGCCAAGAGAGGAGACCAAAAGGAGTCAGGCGGCAGAAAATTCAGAAAAAATAAAGACAAAAAAAAAGAGAAAGGGAGGAAGAAGAACTCAAAAGATAACAAGTTTGTGAGGTGTTACACCCCACTGACTGTCAGTCCTAGTCTCATTTTAAAAGAGATAAAATATGATAAAGAATTGTCATGGATTAAAAAACTAAGATCCCCTTCCCACAAAATATACAAGATCAAGAGGTGTGAGTTCCACCAAGATGATGTCCACATAACTGATAAATACTTTGCTCTGAAATATGACATTGTTGAAGCAGGGAAAGATGGGAAAGTACATCGATATGGGTAGAAGACAGGACGATATCCAGAAAAGATATTCCTCATCGAAGGGAATAGGGTAAAGAAAAAAGAAGTTCAAGTGAACCGAAATTACCAAGAGTCAGACAAGGAGGATGAGGAGGATGACCTAGATCTCCCAGTAAAACCCAACTCAGGTAAAGTAATATCCATGTGATCTCATTCGATGTTAAATGATCTCAGGGGGAATAACTAGTGGAGTAGTAGAGCCAACCAACAAAATGTCTCATGTTATTAAAGTAAAAAATGGGCCAAAAGGAATATATTTCAACTTAGAATACAAAGGAAAATTGGTCAAGATAAAGAAAGTGGATATTGTGAGTCTCATATTGGGCTCTGCATGATGGATTTCAAAGGAATCCTAGCCCCCCACACCGACCCACTCATCATCAGAACATGAGCTCACGGTTATAATGTGTCTCGTATCCTGGTTTATGGGGGAATCTCTAACGTTGTTATTTAATGGGACTTCTTTAAAGGTTAGAAACTTAGCAAGAAGAGACAAGTCTCATATCATCATCGATTGATTGGATTCAGTAGAAATAAGGTCAACCTATTGGGGATGTTTAAAATAGATGTTTGCATGGGTACCTAACCCAGATACTTGATAAGAAGAATAAATTTTTTCATGATGGATGAAAATGTATTTTTGGCCTACAACATCATCCCAAGGAGAGTAGCTTTAGAAAAGTTCGAAGTCGTGCCTTCCACTGTACCTCAGATGATGAAATCCTAACTAACTATGGAGTAGGGGAAGTCAATGATGATCAAGTAAAAGCACACGAGTGTTACTTCACCTCGGTAGATAAAAGAGAAGCCTATAAGAGGAAAACCACCTGTTTCAACATTAATACCCTTGATCTAAGAGACAAAAAAAATTGATAAAGGGAGAACGCACAAAAAAGGTAAAAATCCATCATCCTCAATGAGGATGAGCCAAAAAAACTTTCCAAACCGTCTCATCCATTGAACCTTCTTTAAAGAAAAAACTAGTTAGTTTGGTGTGAAGAAGGTAGAGTATTTTTGCATGGAGTCACAACGACATATCAGGGATTGACCCCGATGTCATCTCTCACAAACTTGATCTGGATGATAAGGTGAGACCAGTAAAGTAGAGAAGATGAAATTTCACTAGGGACAAATATGAAGTCATCCAAAAACAGGTAAAAAGTTATAGACAATTGACCTTATCGAAGAAGTTCAGCTTTTAGAATGGTTATCTAATGTCGTTATGCTGCCAAAGGAGAACAATAAGTGGAGAATGTGTGTAGTCTTCACAGATCTCGATAAGGTTTGCCCAAAAGACAATTTCCCTTTGCATCAAATGGTGGTTACCACAACAAGAAATGAACTCATAAGCTTTATGGATGCTTAATTAGATGCCAAGAAAACATCCTCCATTACTAATAAAATTACTTACCGCTATAAGGTGATTCCTTTCATCTTAAAAAACACAAGAACTACTTACTAAAGGTTTGTAGACAAAAATTTTAAAGATCAAATCAGTAAGACAATGGAAGTCTTCATCAACGATATGTTGATAAAGTATCTGAAGGTCGAGGACCATGTTAAATACCTAGAAAGAACTTTTGACATCATGGACCGGTACATGATGAAGCTAAATCTATCCAAGTGCATCTTGGGTGTCGGTGTAGGAAAGTTTTTTGGGTTCATAGTCAATAAAAGGGGCCTTAATGCCAACCAATCTAAAATAAAGGCATTCAATATAATGAAAACCCTAAGAAACACCAAAAATATTCAAAAATTGATGGGTAGAGTTGCTACGCTCAACAAATGTGTCTCACAAGAAATAAACAAGTGCCTGTCTGTGTGGGATGAAAAATAAAAAAGATCATTTAATGAGTTGGAAGCCTATTTAAGTTTTTAAGAGGTTAGTTTAGATTAGATGGAGGCATAACCCCTTTCGAGTACAGTAATGATAAATTAACTAGCAAAACTATTGATTAACTACAAGACACACAAGCATAACTTAGTGAAGATAAACTCAGTTAAAACTTACAAATCTCTTGTGTATAACTCAATAATATGATGTCGAATTCAGAAGTAACTCATTTAGAGGGAGAGAGAAGTAAGCACCCTAGATACACCTTGGCAGGCAGCCAAACACACCAAGCACCCTTAAGAATCTCTGTCAAGTATTAAAAGCTTCGTAATAAATGACAATGGTGGGTGAGTAAACTCTCTAGTTTGTAATAATTTCTCTCTATAATGTATATGCTCTCTAGTAATAACTTTTGAACTCTCAAAAGAACCTCTCCACCCTAGAGGTGGTTGGGGTCCTTAAATAGCCCCCCTACACCACCCCCAAGGCAACTCAGTCATTAATATCGGTGAAAGACATCCCTCATACTTTATGTGACAAACATTAAATACCTGATGCACTAGTTATATCCACATCATAAACATTAAATGCCAAGACATGCCTTTTGTCTAACCACTGTGTGTCATGTGGATGTCGTCACAAAGATGGCTCACCAACTGTCTGACAACCCCAAATACCACGGTGGTTTACTCAAGTGAAGATTTGACATTGTCTAGCTGGCTAGTGACATCACCTATAATAGACGTGAAATTAAGTAGAGGGTTATTTGGTTCACAACTCAATGCCCGATGGAACTCAAAGCTGCACATCCCGAGCATCCACGGTTAGGGTCCTTCGATGTTTTATCGGGTGTATCTAAAGTGTTCAGGACAATTCCCGATGGTGCCTCACTTCTCAATACTCCAAACTAAGTCCCTTTAAAGGTCCCACAGCGAGGCATGAAATCTCTCCTAGGCTCTGCCAAGCCTGGTCTCTCGCAAGTACCGTTCGACCTCACATAAAATCATTATTCTAGTTGCATCATTACAATCGTTGTACCTCATAATCAATACAAACAAAAGAAACAAAATGGCTAAGTAACACAACAAGCTAAAATATGAGTTGCCACACTGAGGTGCCACACTTGAGCTGCCTTGCAGAGTTTCCACGTTGAGGTGCCACACTTGAGCTGACTTACGGAGTTACCACACTGAGTTGCCACACTGCCTTGACCCCAAACACTGTTGTAAATAGGGTATTATCTCTAATCTTAGGATTACCTTCAAGACCCATCTATATTTTCCCCTTCGTGGAGATATTTATTATAGGAACAGGAAATGTCTGCACAAAAACTTCTTAATCCGATGAACCTTCTGTGTGTGAAAAAGAATTCTGGCATCTTTCCCTTCATTACGACCACTACGTTACCGCCCGTAGTAAAAATTAAAATTCTCCCCGATATACCTGAGTCAAAGCGCTGCGACTTATTGGAGCTTTGGTGAGGGGACATCGCGACGTTTTTCTTTCGCTGAGCTTCAACCATTTTGACTTTGCTTCCCTTCGCTAATTTAAAATTCTCCCGAAAGACCTGCTGACTTTCTCAAATACTCGTTTTGTCTCTGGGGAAGTGAAATTCTCCCGTTTGTTCTGTTGTGGAGTATGGGTGTGGGTAATGAGTTTTTTCATTAAGACTTCCCCTATCGTTGTGGCTTTTCTTTATGTTTTGAAAAAGTTAGAATTCTCCCTGATGTAGCTGGGTCACAATTTAAACAACGTTTAGACTTGTGGCGAGGGGACATTGGAGCTTTTTCGGACAGTTGGGATAGTTTCTTCGTTAAGGGTTTATTGGATATGACTGACAAAAAATTCTGGCACCAAAACTCAAACTTGCCTGGCAAGGAAACCCTTTCTATTCCCCATGCATCACTTCTCAACTGACGTGGTGCTGTCTTTTCGACTATCAGAGCACTTCCCTAAGTGCCACGTGTCCATTTGAAATGATTTATATGCGGCTTTGCACCTGTGGTGGTGGGAAACTCAATACGCGGGTTTTAAAAGATCTCAAATGTTTATATTTCAAACTCTTCTATTTCCTTCATCGTCTTTAAGCTTCCATCTACTCTAGAGAGAAAAACTTTGCCCGAACTCCATTGCTACTAAGATTTTGCCTAGTGTTCTCTTCCTCTCGTCTGTTACGCCACCACATGTGGTTGTGCTGCTCCTTTTTCCATTCCTAGCCCTTCTTTACCGAGCTATTTCTTTCATCGATAACTACTATGTCTTCTTCAAGTGTTTCTAAAGCTACCACCACCGCTACTCAGCCAGGCTCCCCTTCTGCCACCTCCAGTGCTGCTGCTACCCTGGACACTGCTCATCGCGAGAAACTAAGTTTTTACTGTCGGACTCCCATCTTTGGCAAAGATGATGAATACTCTAATGCATGCAAGACCTGCAATTTTTCAGCCAAGTACGATCCTTTACTACTGGGTGATGAAGAGGAGGATTCATCGAAGTGGGGCTATCTTCCCCCAGAGGGGACTCTGTGCTTTTGATTGTACCGTGGTGACCTCCCCTACTCTCAAATCGATTTTGAGGCACCTAGGGGATCGCCAACCCATTTTGCTACCTGGAATGCACACATGCAGAGCTCTTATGATCCAGCTCTTGCAAAGGTTGGTCTTTAGCGAGCCAACTGGTTTGGGGAGTTCACTTTTTCCAAGAACAACGCTGCGCTCCAAGTATTGGTTTCTAGATGGAACGTTACAACTCATACGTTCATTGCTTCATGGGGAGAGTTCACCATTTCATTGGAGGATGTTTATGAGCTACTTAGGTATGAGACCATGGGTGAGTTTTTATACCATGATGAGGCCTTGGATGCCGAAGAGACTGCTAACTAAGCTGAGCATGATCGAATATGTCGTAGTTGCACTAGGTCTTCTAAAAAGGCTACTTTTACTCCTCTCATTAGCTATTTTTTCGAAGCTCCTATGGAAAAGGATGTCACTATTGTAACGGACCGAGGTAAAGGTACATCTTTGGAACTACCAGCCTATATTCTTGTGCTCCTTTTGCATTTCTTCTTGATGGGGAAACCTAATGACCAGCCCATGAGGGACCTTATAAACATTTCCATCCGTTTGGCCAGGGGTTTTAACCTTCCTCTGGTCGCCATTGCCTTGGGGTCCCTCTATACTTGGCTGGATCGAACCCATATCGATATGGCACGGTCACTAGGTCTTTAAAACTTGGCCAATTTTGCCAACACCATTATCTTAATGGGCTTCCTTTATACCCGTTTTCCTTCCATTGTCGCCAATTCTATCCCTTACCCCGTAAGTCAAGGCATTAAGCCTCCACGCCTCTTATGCTTCTATAAAAAATAGAGCTGAAAGGAGATTATGAGATTTTTGGATCGTTTTGATTCTTTTATCATGAGACCGTACAACGAATCTACCTTTGCCCATACTTGGGACTTTTTCCCTCTATAGCTTATATGGTCACCTTCATTCCAATTGTAGAAGATCCTTCGCAGGCCGTGGTACTTCTGTTCACTCCTGGCTTTCTTCCTTCATTCACTGAATGGGGGTACACTTTTGAACCTTATAACCCCGATAGATGTAGCAAGCAGTTCGGTTTGATCAGGGGGCTCCTCGACCTGTGTTTTAACTGAGTAATAAAAAATGTACTTTTGCTAAGGCTTGCACCTTTTATCTTGCAACATCGATACTCGGTGTGACTTCTACTATGGATGGTAGAGTCACCCTTCCTATTGCCACTAGGAAAGGGGACGTATCTACTTCTTATTCCACCAAAGTCTGTTTAGTGCAACTGACCATGATTCGTGATTTCATACAGAGTCCCCCCAGTATCCTCGAGTCCTTTCTTTCTCTTCCTTGGAGATGGGTCTCAAGGGCAACTTCATTCTTGGAGTTGAGTTCCCTCTGAGTAAAACTATTAAAGATCCTCCCCACGAGCTACCCCCTTATTGCCTAATGATCCATACTTCTATGCCCAAGCCCAAGACCCTTGCAACCCCCAAACAGCCTGCCCCTTCAACCGAAGTAGCCACTGGCGAAAGTCCTTCCCAGCCACCAGCCAAAAGGATAAGGAAGTCCAAGAGTGGGACTTCCTCAGAATCCAATTCCTCAAAATCTAAGTCTCAAACTCAGTCGCAAACCCCTTTAGAGTCATTCCCTATCGCCTCTGTTCCCCTTCCCATGTCTGCAGAGGTAAGTGAAGAGATGAGAAGGAAGGTTCAGTCTAAAGTGAAACTAACAAATGTCGAGTTTTAATGATGCGCTCCAGTCGTTCCTCCTTCTACTGCCTTCCTTACTCTTCTAGTTAATTCAACTAAACCGAGGACAATGATGAAGAAGAGTTCAAAGGATCCTGAAGGCACTGGTGCTTCTGTTGCGAGGAAGAAGACTCTGGGTACCAAGTCCCAGAGGAAATGAATTCCTGAGGTATATCTCTCCCCAGCTCCCTCTGTTGCTTCCAGTGGTTATATCCTCCCATTACCCCACTATATCTGAGGTATGTATGTGTGTTGTTGATTTTATTCACACATTCTGGTATAGGAAGTTGGAGAAGAAATACCCAACCCCCCCATGAGACCTTTCGTGGAGGGACGCTTCGGCTCCTCTCAGATTGATGTAACTCCTCCCCATTCTCCCATAATCGGTATTACCTACTCCCGCCGTCCAACCACTCAACGTACGAAGGATGCTGCCATGGGGGTTGAATCCATTGAGTATTTGGGCATATCTTCCCAACCAGAGATAACTCCTCCAGCCTCTTCTGAATTATCATCTCAGCATAAGGTCCTTTTACCCATCATTCTGGCTACGAAAAGTGCTCCCGAGGTGACATATAACCTATTACTTGTCAAGTCTCGCATCTTTTTTCTTTTTTCATCCTTTTGTTTATCATGCTGAACCTTAATATGGTGGTATGCCTTAGGTTGAAATAACATCTTTGTTAGTTGGTGTTCTTCTTCCCTCTGTGTTGACGAGACCCATAACTTTGGTTCCCCTTTTTGGTGCCATAACTGAGGTAAGTAACACTTAGATGCATTTCTCCCTTTTTATGTACTTGCTCCTCGTGTCTAACACTTAGCTTCATGTTTGCAGCTTTCGCCAAGTCTTACCCCACCCTTTTGTCTTAGTGGTATGCATCTTTCCATGGCCAAGGCTGATGCTTCTGCCCAGCGTGGTGGTTATTATGTACCTACCCATGCTGGGGCATTGTTTGGGGGTTCATCGTCTTCTCCTAGTGAAACTCCTATGCTGGCCTTGGTAGATTTTGTTGGCGAGGGAGCTTTACCGACCGTTGAGGCTTCTTCAGTTAAGGGTGCCGTTGAGGCCTCTGAAGAAATAAACCTGACCCCAACGGTTACTACCGTTATAGCTTCCACGGTGACTCCCCTTCTCTCTCCTGCTACTGCTGAGGTATTTTGCTAATTTATCTGTATTTCTCAACCTTTCAAACTTCACTTATGATTATGGATTAGCACTGAAAACACTTGTTAAGATTTTCCTTGAACACCACCTGTATTGGTGACTTAACAACGAAAACATTTGTTAAGATTTTTCCATAAACTCCACCTATATCGGTGACTTAACAACGAAAATGCTTGTTAAGATTTTTCCATATACTCCACATATAACGGTGACTTAACAATGAAAACACTTGTTAAGATTTTTCATAAACGCCACCTATATCGGTGACTTAACAACGAAAACGATTGTTAAGATTTTTCATAGACTCCACCTATAACGGTGACTTAACAATGAAAAAACTTGTTAAGATTTTTTCATAAACTCCACCTATAACGGTGACTTAATAATGAAAACACTTATTAAGATTTTTTCATAAACTCCATATATATCGGTGACTTAATAATGAAAACACTTGTTAAGATTTTTTCATAAACTCCACCTATATCGGTGACTTAACAATGAAAATCCTTGTTAAGATTTTTCCTTTTAACTCGTTATTTCTTTTACCTGTTCTCAGGTTGCACGAGAGGATTCTCCACCAGTTCTTTCACCCATTGCTTCGCCCCATCGGGAACCCATTATCTCAGAAGATTCTAGTCACAACGATCAAGGTTCCATGACTGGTGCTGCTATCGAGAGAAAATCCAGTTGTGAGCTCCCTCTACCCGACTTATCTCCTCATGTCTTTTGCCTTATGTTCCTTCAACGTTCCCCTCAAATGCCTGCCATCCATCGCCTGGTAATTGAGCATCTTGCAAGCCACCATCCTGAGACCTTTACTGTCGATTACGTGCGTTCCAACATCCCAATGATGAGCTATAGGCTTCAAGGCATGGCGACCGTTATTATTGATATCGTCATCACTCCCACTTCAAATGTTACCAGAGCCATCCTCAACCAATTTCTGGGCTATCTGAGGGAGTTGGGCTGTGATGGCTTCCATTTTGACTGGCTTATTGCGCACTTAAAAACTTTGGAGAGTCAACGATTGGATAATCAGAGAGAGCTGCTGTAGAAACATCGGGAGGATCAATGGGCTGATGAGGCTAAGTTAGCTGAGATAGCACCTCAGCTTGAAGCTGTTAATAAGGAGGTAGAAGATGTCGAAGAAGCTCTGCATCAAGTGAAGCTGAAACGAGAGAAACTCCTCATAGAATGTATACAAGTGCAAACGAGATTGAAGGTTTTTATAAATGCTCAATAGTCTTGCCTAGCACATTCTTCAGGCCTTCCTGGAGATTTTTTCTCTGCTCCAGATTTTTGGTTCCTCTTAAGCCAATAAACTTTTGTATTAATTTTCTTTTTCTTCTTTTTTTATGTCATTCTGGGGCAATAGCTCCCAATTTTTTAATGCCCCAAAGTTTATGAATGCAAGAAAAATATGTATGTTTTTCTCCATACCCTTTCTTTGTGCTATGACTGTTTGCATATATTACAAAGTTCTACAATTCTTTCATCTCTACTGAAGTTATATAAAAAAAACTTGTATATTCTTAACAGCAGCTAGATACATCCGTAGTCTAAACTTGATTGCTTACACATGATAGACTTTCAGCCATTTATTGTTAATATTAAATGGCTTGTCTTCCTCTATCTCAGAGATTAAGCAATAACCTGAGTCATAGGCTTCTTTTACAATGAAAGGTCTCTCCCAATTCGCTACAAATTTAGGTAGTGGAATCCCCCTGATGTGCTTCACTGCTGCCTTCAAAATAAGGTCTCCCTCCACGAACTTCCTTGGTCTTACTAAGTTATCACATGCCCTGGAGAGCTGTTTCGTATACATTTGAAAATGCTGCATCACATTATCTTTGTGTTCATCCAATACTTCCAACTTCACATGCCTACTCTGAGGGAGCATGCTACTCCGCAAGGCATATCGAGCAGAGGGAACCTCTAATTCCACTGAAAGGATCGATTCAGCTCCATAGACAAGGGAGAATGAAGTATACCCTATGGCCTTCCTCTTGGTTGTTCGATTGTTCCAAAGTAAAGTTGGTATCTTGTCATCCCATGATCCTGGGAAATCTTCCATTGTATTAGCTAAAATATTAACCAAGGTTTTATTAGTTTCTCCAGCTTGACCATTTCCCTTTGGGTATGCCACCATTGAAGTATGATGAAAAATGGAGTACTTATCTGTGAGCATCATTACCTCTGAATTGAATAAATGGGTCTCGTTATCAGAGAGAATATCTTTTGGAATCCCAAAAAAGCAAATGATGTATTCTCTAATGAAGTTGCTCACCACCTCAGCTGTTGACCTTCTCAGTGGTATCACTTTAGCCCACTTTGTAAAGAACTCCATTACTATTAATATCCATGTCTTCCCCCTCGATGAAGGATGTATTGCCCCCACCAGGTTGAACGCCCAAGTCTGAAAAGGATAAGGCATTTCCAGAGAGTGTAGGTCCACCAATGGGGCATGGATCATATTTCCATGAAGTTGGCAAGCCTTACATATTCGAATGAACTCAGCAGAGTCCTTCTCCATAATTGGCCAATAATATCCCAACATCATCAACTGGTAATATAACTTAGATCCTCCAACGTGAGCTGGATCATGTGCCTGCTTGAGGACCTCTATCGCTTCTTCTTTTCTGATGCAATATAATGGCTTATTGAAGTACCCCCTTCGATAAAGCTGCCCCTCTTGGACGTAGAACCTTGGGTCCATTCTCTTGAGTCCCATCGCATCAATTTTTTCTATTGGGACAACTCCATCTTTAATGAAGTCAATATAGGCCTGCCTCCAATCAGGTTGAGCTTCCACAAAATAGCATTCGGCTGCCTCGAAGAATAGCTGACATTTATCGTATTTCCATTATAGCTCTTCTGCATCCTGTTTCATTTTAGGCAAAAAATATCCCTCCCTTTGAATTCTTCGGTAAAGAGGTATTTTAGTTATTTCTCAGTGCTCGTCATGTGTTTTCTTTAATCTTCACTCTGGTTCCTCGGGTCCGATGCATCTTGATAACCATCCTCCTACATATCTGAAGTAAAGGTTTCCATGGTTTGCAAAGTATTGGGCTAATTCCCTTAGCTCTATCGCTCCTTCTCCAGATTCTAGTTGCGTTCTAATCACTTCCCTCGAGTCCACATCCTCCTCTATCGATGAATTAACTATACTATTGAAGGAGCCGTTCTTCATTGAATCATGACTGTAGTTGCATCGCTCCTTATGACCATTTTCTGGGCAATGATGGCATAGGCGTCTGGATGTCAGTTCATCATTTTGGGGATGCCTCTTGATCTTTGTCTGATGGAACTGGCTGAGGAGCCTTTGAATGATTGTTCGGTATGGTGCCAGGCTTTGGTGTTTTAACGCATATTCTCTATTCACTTGTTGAATCACTAAGTTCGAATCCCCTTTGATGCAAAGTGAACGAATTCCCCTTCAAAGGGCCTTTAGCAAACCCAGCACTAACGCTTCATACGTTGCTTCATTGCTGGAATAAGGGAGATCTAATTTATAGGAAAGATAAATATCCTCCATTCCTTTTGAAAGAATAACCCCTGCCCCTAATTTCTTTTCTACCGAAGATCCATCAAACTACATCGTCCATTCTTCATCACTTGCATCCAAGTATTTGGCCTGCAAGTCATCTCCTAGAATACTTTCTTCAGGTGGCTAAAATGTTCCAGAGGGTAAGATTGCCAACAGGTCAGCGTACGCTTGGCTCTTGATCGCGCGAGGGACCACACACTTCAAGTCATATTCTGAGAGGATGAGGAACCACCTAGCTACCCTACCAATCAATATAATTCTTGCTAGCAAATACTTAATGGGATCACATCTATTTACAATATGAATTGTAAAAGATAGCATATAATGTTTAAGTTTTTGCTCTACAAAGACTAAGGCTAAATAATGCCTTTCCAAGCTACTATATCTGACCTTTGGCCCAAGTATGATTCTGCTGAGGTAGTAGACTGGCCATTCTTGCCCGTCAATCTCTTGTGCCAGTAAATATCCAACGGACCTCATGAACGACGTGAGGTACAGCTACAACGGTATTCCTGCCTTTGGGGGAGCCATGGTCTGTGGTGAAACGAGCAGTTTTTTAGTCCCGTGAGAGACTCCCGGTGAATCTTTCGTGTTCTTTCACAAAAGTTGCATAAACGGGTGCATCATTTCGGCCAATTCTGGTACAAATCTCCTAAGGTAAGAAACCTTACCCAGAAAACTCTTCAGTTCCTTCGTCGTTCTTGGATTGAGCCTCTCTAAGATCGTTCGCTGTTTGTCTTGGTCCATTTGTACTCCCTGCCAGTCAACCACGAAACCCAAAAACTTTCCACTAGTTAATCCAAAGACGCATTTTAGTGGGTTAATCTTTAGTTTATACTTTCTACACCGAGCGAAGACCTTTCTCAAATCGCTTAGATGGTAATCTTCCTTCTTCGACTTGATGACCAAATCATCCACATCAAATTCCACAAACTTGTGAAAGAAGTCATGGAAGATGGTCATCATTGTTCTTTGATAAGTAGCCTCAGAATTGTTGAGTCCAAACGACATTACTTTGTACATGAAGTTTCCCAATGGGGTTTTAAACGCCATTTTCTCTGCATCCATAAGGTCCATCTTGATCTGTTTGTACCCTATATACATATCCATGAAGTTTTACATCTCATGACCAGCCGTTGCATTTATCAAGCTATCGATGGAGGGTAGAAGGAACTCATCCTTGGGGCAAGCCCTATTCAAATCTCTAAAATTTACACAGATCCTTATTTGATTTTTGTCTTTGTTACCCACTTGAACAATGCTAGACAACCAAAGTGGGTGTTGTATTGATTTAATGAACCTACTATCAGTAGGCATTGAACCTCTTCCTTGATCTTCAAGTCTATCTCAGGCTTGTACGTTCTCGTTGCTTGTTTCACTAGAATGGCTGAAGGAATCACATTCAACTTGTGGAAGCTTACTTCCTCATCCAACCCTTCCATCTCTGTGTACTTCTATGCAAAAATGTCTGTGAACTCCCGAATCAACTTAACCAAGTCCTCTCGTTTCCCTTTATGGAGATCTTTGATATAACAATAGGCCTTGGATCCTCCCCTTCTTTCGCCAGGTTCAACTACTCCAAATCTTGTGCCTGTGGCTTTAATTGATCTATCATGTAATCTGTTTCCTCGGTGACTTCTTCCATAAATTCCTGTATGTTGGAGTTGTCTATCACCATACATTGTCCCCGCCGATCCAACATAAAGCACTCATATATCGGGTCAGCCTCCTTATCAATTTCTTCGGCCGCCCGTTCACACCATTATAATCAATAAAACACCTCTCCTTATTCGATAACCACCTTATTGCACTGTCTACTTGTAGTTTCCATTGACTTACTTTTTTTCTCTCTAGAAGCCTCAACAACTCTTCCCCCTAAAAATTGACTCAGCACACCTTTGTCGTTGAACCTCATGCTCCATTGGGTCCGCTCTAGGCCTCATCCTGTCCTTGAGTTGCTTTGAAATATTTTAGGGGCGAGGGACCACCTGATGGGTTTCTTCGTCCATCACTCATTCACTGCTTGCAACCTCTTTATTTTTCTCATTTAAGGGCCCCATCCTTTTTTTGATCAAGGTAACGCATGCTCCCTCCATTATTTTTTTTAGGACCCAGACATCCTCCTTCAATTCTGTGTAGAATGTCGCATATACCAGGTGAGGTTCCTCGATAGTGAAGAGCCTCTTCGTAGCCCTAATGGTCACCTCCATTCCCTTGATATTTACGTTGGCGCATTAGTGATACGTCGAAGGAACTAGCCCTTGTTGTGCATCCACACTCTTCCTATCAGCAGATGGTAGGAAGTTTCACTCTGTATTATGTGGAACTTGATATGGGAACTCATATTTCCCATCACAATCCCAACATTCACGTACCCAATGGACTTGGAAGACTGGTTGTCATATCTCGAAATCACTAAAGGCATGGAGACTAACCTTTCCTTCAAAATATTATCTATGTGGAAAGAGTTGATTGGCGTGATATTGTTGGAAGATCCCCCATTCATAAGGGTCCTTGTAAAACTAATCCTATTAATGCTGGCGGTCACATATAATGGCCTGTTATGGGGGAACCTTACGGCCCTATCTGCGTCGCTGAAAGTTACATCTGATAGAAACCTTTTTACCAACTTGGCCATAGGTCCCTTCCATCTCAGCGAAGGGATTGCGTCCTTTCTCACAATGTCAAGGATCGCCAGGGTTATCTCCAATCTACTCTCCCTTGGTATCCCTACCTGGTCGAAGAACCAGGCAAACTTTGGGGATCTTCAAATTGCACAGTATTCTACAGCTTGATCCATTTCCTCACCTTCAATGCTATATACGTCCTCCACATCTTTAGCACTTGCTTCATCATAAGCTATCACTACGTTAGCCATTCCCTTAGTGCAGTCTCTCAAATATTCTTCAAACTCCTCCTGCTTCGCCGTTTGTTCCCTTTCTTCTCTCTCTGCCTCCTCATCGTAGGCTATCACAAGATTGGCCCGATGTGAAGGGAGTGGGTTATTGTTATTGTCTTGCGAAGGGATTTGCAACATTCCTGCCTTCACATACTTGTCGATGATTCTTTTTAGCATGAAAAAGCTCTCCGTTGGATGTTAGATCTTTCGATGAATTTGGAAATATTTGGGATCCTTCCTTGTTGCAGCGTCGGGTTCCCCAATGGGAATGACTTTTGGTTTGTACACCATTCCTCCTTGGACCATTGCATTGTAATAGTTGACAGCCTCCTCTACTGTACAAGGCAATGGTGATGGGTCTTCCATGTCTCTCCCGAACTTCCTCTTATTGTCCCTCTTCGCTGCTTTACCCCCATTAGCTGCTTCGATGCATCCCACCCGTGGAGGCTGTGACCTCCCTCCCACGGGTTTTATCAGCTACCTGAACATCATGGGCACCACCACTGGATTTTGTCACACAACCAACGAGATATTCCTCGCTGCTTTTAGGAATGGCGTAAAAGTTCCCTCGCGTGTCTCATTAATAAGATGGCAGATGTACTCAGGAATTAGTCCTTCTGCGCAGATCTACAGTAGCTTGGACTCTTTGGAATCCTCTCTCACATCGAGGGATCTTTACCTGAATGTTCAAACGTATGCCACTACGTCTTCCTCGATTCATTACTTTTCTCTTCCCAGTTGGGTCAAGGTGAACTCATCTTCCGCCAGAAAGAACTTCTGGACGAACAAAACGTGCATCTCCTCCCACGTGGAGACACTCTTGGGAGCCAAGTGAGAATACCAAGTATATGCTTTATCGGTTGAGGATTTAGAAAATTCCCTCAACCTAAGTTTCTTGTTATTGCAATGCGACCCCAAGTGTTCAACAAAATTCTTAATATGCTCCTTCGGGTTTCTACCATTCCCCGTGTATTTCTCAAAGATGGGAGGAATATAATCTTTTCGGTAGGGCTCATTATTATACTCCTGAGGGAAAGGCATCCGAAATTTGTCATAAACTGAAGCTACATCGCCAGTAGATTGCAAGGAAGCTTGCATAAACTTCAACATCTCATTCTGCATCTCTTTCCTCATTTCCTCCATGGGTGATGCCATTGATGTAACAACCAACGGAACCATAGACTGAGTTCCATTGCAGCTGGAGAAATCATCACAATTGGAGCCATTGATTCTCCTGAGGTTCCCACTGCTGGATTTATAATAGAGGGTATACTTCCTTGGACAGTCCTCGTTACACTTGCACTTAGTGGGACCGTTGGGGCTGCCCCTGGTGCCACGAAGGAGTTGGATTCAAATCCTCCCAACACCATTGAAGCTATGGGAGTTTGCAAAAACTCGTAAAATTTATTCATGTGGAACCCCACTTGGGTTAGTCCCAACCCAGGGCTCATGCAAGCTTGTGTCACCCGTGGAACGCCTGTTGCCGTTTGAACTGGAGGTACCTCTACCCGAGGAGCCCCATCCCTTGAAGCCTCCAACTCTCTGACCTCCTATTCTTCATTATGTTGAATGTCATCAAAGTTAAGCCTTCGATTAACGTTATACTGTGCTATAATCCTTACTTAGAAGAATGCCTCCCCAACAGAGTCACCAAATGTAAGAGGGTAGTTTAGATTAGAAGGAGGCATAACCCCTTTCAAGTCCAGTAATGATAAATTAACTAGCAAAACTATTGATTAACTACAGGACACACAAGCACAACTTAGTGAAGATAAACTTAGTTAAAACTTACAAATCTCTCGTGTATAACTCAATAAGATGATGTCGAATTCAGAAGTAACTCATTTAGAGGGAGAGAGAAGTAAGCACCCTAGATACACTTTGGTAGGCAGCCAAACACACAAAACATCTTTAAGAATCTCTGCCAAGTATTAAAAGCTTCGTAATAAATGACAATGGTGGGTGAGTAAAATCTTTGGTTTGTAATAATATCTTTATGATGTATATTCTCTCTTGTAATAACTTATGAACTCTCAAAAGAACCTCTCCTCCCCAGAGGTGGTTGGGGTCCTTAAATAGCCCCCTACACCAACCCCGAGGCAACTCAGTCATTAATGCCGATGAAAGACATCCCTTATACTTTATGTCATAAACATTAAATACTTGATGCACTAGTTATCTCCACGTCATAAACATTAAATTCCAAGACATTCCCTTTGCCTAACCACTGTGTGTCAGGTGGCTGTCGTTATAGAGGTGGATCACCAACTGTCTGATAGCCCCAAATACCACAATGGTTTACTCAAGTGCAAATTTGACATTGTCTAGCTGGATAGTGACACAACCTATAGTAGATATGAAATTAAGTAGAGGGTTATTTGTTTCACAACTCAACACCCAATGGAACTCAAAGCTGCTCCATCCGGGGTTTCATGGTCATGGTCCTTCGATGTTTTACTAGGTGTATCTAAAGTGGTCAGGAAAAGACCTGACAGTGCCTCACTTCTCAATCCTCCAAACCAAGTCCCTCCAAAGTTCCCACGACAAGGTCCTTCGATAGAGTATGAAAGCTCTCGCAGGCCCTGCCAAGCCTAGTCTCTCGCAAGTACCGTTCGACCTCACACAAAATCATTATTCTTATTACATCATTACAATCGTGATAGTTCGTAGTCAATACAAACAAAAGATACAATATGGCTAAGTAACACAACAAGCTAAAATATGAGTTTCCACGCTAAGGTACCACGCTTGAGCTGCCTTGCTGAGTTGCCATGCTGAGGTGCCATGCTTGAGCTGCCTTACTAAGTTTCTAGGCTTAGCTTCCTTGTTGCTTTGACCCCAGACACTGTTGTAAATAGGGGATTATCTCTAATCTCAGGATTACCTTCAAGCCCCATCTACAAAGATCATCAATGGTTCTGTCTTGGACCATTCAGGATGAAAATGTATTTATATTTGGTTGTCTTGGAGTCGACTATCAGCGCAATAATTGTCTAAAATTATAATGCAACTCAAAATCTAGTGCATTATAATGTCAAAGAATTACAAGGGGCTAAGGGGAGGTATCCAAAAATGGAAAAACTGACATATGCCAATACATACATTAAGAAAAATAAATCCCTATTTTCAAGCTCATACGATGGTTGTACTCACTGACGCACCTCTCTGGCATGTGATTCATAAACTAGAGAAATCGAGTAGTTTAATGGCTTGGTTGATGGAGTTTGGAGAGTTTGATATTATTTATCAGCTAAGAAGTGTACTCAAGAGTAAGACTTTAGAATTTTTTTTAGCAAAGTTCACTTGGGAGTCGAGAGATGAGACTGAAATGGAAATGCAAGCTGAGGGACCAGAATAAATCGAAAACTCAGAACCAAGAACATATGATAATTCAAGAGCCGACACTGTAGTTGGTGTTTTAGGTCTAGATTTGTTTCTTAAAGATGGTATTCTTACTGAAGTATCTTTCTCGTCGGCTATGACTGTCTGGAGTTTGTTTGTTGATGGCTTGTTATGTGCTGTAGGTAGTGCGGCTAGGATAATTTTATCGACCTCGGATGAGATCGATATTGAGTATGCTCTTAGGTTTAACTTTAAATAATCTAACAATGAAGATGAGTATGAAGCCTTATTGGTAGGACTTGTGCAAAAGCACTGGGTGTCGGACAACTTCCTGCCCATATTAATTTATAGCTGTTAGTGAACCAGAATTTGAGAATCTATGAGGCAAAAGATGAAACAATGGCCAAATAGTTGCAAAGATTAAAGATGAAAATATAAAGATTATAATGGGTAAAAATGAAAAGAATTACAAGGAATGATAATGGAATGGAAGATGACCTCACAAGGCTTGCGTAGTCCATAAGAGCACAAATTCGAATAACTATTCTAATTGAAGTTATCCAAGAGTTGAGCATCAACTAAGAAGAAACTGACCCCACGGAATGTTGTAACTTGAACTTAGAATCATCTTGGCTGAACCTAATCATTTAATACTTAAATAATTGTAATCTCTAAAAACTAAAGCCTAAAGAAGAAAGGTACACTATTGAGTCGACAAGATCACTCTCATAGGAAATGTATTATACAAAAGGCTCTATCTTCTCCCACTTTTGAGGTGTGTTCACTTAATGGAAGTATGTTATGTGCTCAAATTTGTGCATGAACAGATATGCATGAGCCACATAAGAGGATGATCATTACCAAACATAATTGTCACTCAAGGCTACTGTTGTCTAAACCTGGCCAAGGTCTCAGTCCAATACATTCTCAAGTGAGATAAGTGTTAGCACTTTTCCAAAATAATGCACTAACCCCACCAACTATTTTTTCCTATCTCATCCCCATGGCCATTTGCAATGTGGGGAATCTAATTTTATCGGCCCACTACCAAGAGCTAAGGGGAACTTCCATTTTCTTATCGTCATGATTGATCATTTTTCAAAATGGGTAGAGGTAGATGCTATGGTAACTATACATTGAGAGAAATGTTTTAGATTTATTCAGAGAAATAATGGACTCCCAAATACTATGATATCGAATAACGAAAAATAATTCAAGGACAAGTCCTTATTTGTTTACTATTATAGGGTTATCATAATGTAGTTCTTCTCGGATCCAAACTGACGACAAGCAAATGGGTTGATCGTGACAATAGTGGATGGGATAAAGAAAAGTTAGAAGATTCCAAAGGAAATAGGGTAAACAAACTACACATCATACTATGGGCCTATCGGGCGACTGAAAGAACATCGTTAGGGGAGACACCTTTTATGCCATCATATGGGTTAGAGGCAGTTATCCCAACAAAAAAATGTTTGGTAAGTCAAAGAGTCAAAATATACGATATTGAGATGTATTTGGAAGAACGAATACTTGATTTGGACCTCATTAAAGAATGAAGAGAAGATGCGATTATACGACAGTCCATCTACCAACAGAGAGCTGAAAAGTTCTACTATAAGAGGGTCAAAGCTTTCCTAATCAAAGTTAGTGATCTCGTACTCAAATATGCATGGACCTTACATAATCACAGAGGAAGTCATCCCCTGCACCTATTATCTAGAAAATATTGAAGGAGATCCATTCATCAATCCATGGAATGCCGATCATCTGAAGAAATATTACCAGTGAAGAAATCTGAATGTAATAGCTTGGGAGCATTTTCTAAAATATAATCGATTATTATGGAGAGAAATCCAAATGAAATAAAGAATTGTCTCAAATTGTGCAATTATATTTCTGGTTATTGTACACTTATAAAAATCTAAAAATGAAAATCTTTCTCTCGGCGGTGCGATAAGTGTTTGGAGTCTCATCTCCTAAGCATATCTCAATGTAAACCTTGAGAGGTGTGAAAATTAAAAATCATTATTATTATGGTGAGACTAAACATCATTATTATATGATGAAAGTAAAATGAAAATCTCTCTCTCGATGGTACGAGCGTGTTTGGAGTCTCGTTTCCATTGCAGATCTCAATGTAAACCTTAAGAAGTGGGAAAACTAAACATCATTATTGTTATGGTGAGACTTAACATTATTTTTATGGTGAAAGTAAAATGAATATGTCTCTCTCTCTCTCAGTAGCAGGAAAATGTTTGGATTATCGTCTCTTAAGCATATCTCGATGTAAACCCTGAGAGGTGGGAAAACTAAACATCATTACTGTTATGGGGAGACTTAACATCATTATTTTATGCTGAAACTAAAATGAAAATATCTCTCTCAGTGGTACCAGAGTGTTTGGAGTCTCATCTCGAAAGCATATCTCAACCTGAGAAGTGGGAAATCTAAAAATCAATATTGTTATGGTGAGACTTAACATCATTATTTTATGGTGAAAGTAAAATGAAAACATCTCTCTCGACAATACAAGAGTGTTTGAAGTCTCATCACTTTAGCAAATGCTAATGTGAAATCTGCGAGGTGGGAAAAGTAAACATCATTATTGTTATAGTGAGACTTAATATCAATATTTTATTGTGAAAGTAAAATGAAAATCCCTCTCTGTGGTACGAGACTGTTTGGAGTATTATCTCCTATGAACATCTCAATATAAAGCCTGAGAGGTGGGAAAATTAAACATCATTGTTGTTCTGATAAAACTTAGCATAATTATTTTACGATGAAAGTAAAATGAAAATGTCTCTCTCGACGATACGAGAGTGTTTGGAGTCTCATCTCCTAAGCATATATCAATGTAAACCCTGAGAATTTAGAAAATAAAATATAATTATTGTTATGATGAGACTTAACCTCATTATTTTATAGTGAATGTAAAATGAAAATCTATCTCTCGGCGGTACGAAAGTGTTTGGAGTCTCGTCTCCTATGAATATCTCAATGTAAACCTTGAGAAATGGGAAAAATAAACATCATTATTGTTATGGTGAGACTTAACATCATTATTTTATAGTGGAAGTAAAATGAAAATCTCTCTTTCGGTGGTACGAGAGTGTTTGGAGTCTTAACTCCTAAGCATATCTTAATGTAAACCCTGAGAGGTGAGAGAAATAAACATCACTACTATTATGGTGAGACGTAAAATAAAAATCTCTCTCTTCGGGGTATGAGATGTAACACCCCATTGTTTAGGAATACTTAAATTACACGTGTTGTAGTAATTTAATTAAATTGCAATAATAAAGTGAATTTAAATAAATATTAATTAGAGAGAGATGGATTAATACTTATTTATTATTATATATACTTTTGCGATAAGTAAATGAAATTTCATTATTTTATATTACGTCATAAGTGAGTAAAATCGACGGGTTGATAATATCTTATTCGGGACGCGCATGTGGGGTTTTATTGGGAATAAGAATATAAATTGATGATCTGTGACTCGGATGATGATTTTGAGTGCATATTTGATCCGTAATAGGTCAAAATAATCAAAATTAAGTACCTAGGGGTTAGTGATTGGGTTTCAGGGGCTTTTTAGACTAGTCGGGACCCGTAAAAAGGGAATTTTCAGATTTAACCTATATATATATATGAAGGTTGTGGTTAAGTGAATATTCATTCTTCAATATCAAAAGGTTTCTTAGTATTACACTAAGATTTAGAGAGAATTTGAAGAGAAAGAGAAGAGAACACAAGAATTCTAAGAGGACGCTCAAGGAATTAAAGGGATGATCAACGGGGGGGGGGGGGGGGGTAGATTTCTGGGCTAGAATCATCATCAAAGGAAGTTCTTCAAACAAAATTCAGATTCTATAACTGTTAAGGCAAGTGAATATCTTGCTAAATAATTATGTGTATATTTCAATTCATATCATGGTTGGGAAATGATTTTTGGGTAGGATTCATATGCAATTGGGTTTTGGACAAATGATCGCGTAAAATATATGTGTGGTTTATAAGGATTGAAATCTAGGAATTGGAATCCCATGTAGATAGGTAAATATTTGATTTAAAAGGTTAAGAAGATATGAATCATGGTGATATTATGGAAAATTTCATAATATTTAGAAATTCAGTATAATCCCATGTAGTGATCATGTGTAGATGAATTCTATATTAAAATGGATTTATTTTATGTTTAGGACTCATAAGAATTGATAATTATGGAATAAATACGATTTGGGGGTTGATTAATTGGGATTGAACCTTACTGAAAAATCGAAATGGGAAGAACTAGGGCTGTCTGACAAGGAGAACCTGTTCTCCCTCAAGTCAAACCGATTTGGTGTACCTGTTAGTACTAAGTTGGGTTAACTGATGTAATTTGTTCGTGGTTTAGTTTTGGGTTAAATAATGATGTTCGATTTCTGGAAAAATGGTTAACACAATATCTTGGAATGATTTGGGGATATAGTTGCGGTAAGAAATTAAGTATTTGAGGGTAAATATACTTGAAAAAATATTAATGGAATTTTGATGAAAAACTTTGGGAACACGAGAATATGGGATGGTTAAGAATAGTACGTGTCCAAAAATGATATGTTAATAATCAATTAATTAATCAAGTGAGTAATTAAGTAATTGAGAATTAAGGTTTTGACTCGTGAATGTAAGGCTAGTTCTATAAGGGATATACACAGTTAACCGAATTTACTAATGATATATACGGGTATAGAGATAGTATATATGTATCATTATATTTGTGTGTGTATGATATAACTATGTGAATATACCACTCTTTTTCTATCAGAGAGGTTGCGCGCCATGGGTGATCTCTCCTGGAGAATCTCAATAGGTGAAGTATTGGAGGTTGGAGTCAAAGTGAGGTGATTATCATATGGTCATGACTCACTAACTCAGGACTGTGACCTCCTCCAGTACGTTTACGATTTTTAGGTTCGGTGGCGAGATTCCGATCCGGTGGCCCAGGATGATATGTGTACGCCCTGAAGCATGATAGCATTTTAAAGATATATCACTCGCTACATATCATCCATCAATTAGACACATGAATATCTTTTTCAGGTTATCAAAGTTGAGATAATTGTGGAGTGTTGCAGGGATTTGATATAGTCGTATCCTATTGTTGATACTCTAGATAGGACTTTTCTCTATACTATTCAAGCATGTTGCCCAATGTCAGACTTTATTATTCATTTTCTTTATATCAATTTATTGGGATTATTGTATTGATTTTATACCGATGGTTTATTCAGTTAGTTGGTATGTATTAGATTTTAGTAGTCATATATGTGATTGTGGATTTCTTTATTTATGTGGATGAATCATAATCAGTGGTTTTATTTATGATTTGATTTATGGCATTTTAAGAATAAAAAAAAATTAATAGAAGGCATGGTAAAATAATAGGCAGTTAGTAATTAATTTAATGTTCGACGGTGATGCAAAGAATGAGACAAATGGGAATCCTATTTATTTTAGTAGACGGCTGGCCACCCGTTATTTTAATAAGTGGGGTGTCACACGAGAGTTTTTGGAGTCTCGTGTCCTTAGCATATCTCAATGTAAACCCTGAGAGGCGGGAAAAATAAACATCGTTATTGTTATGGTGAGACTTAACATAATTATTTCATGGTGAAAGTAAAATCAACATCTCTTTCGATGGTACGATAGAATTTGGAGTTTCGTCTCCTAAGAATATCTCAATTTAAACCTTGAGATCTAGGGAAAATAAACATCATTATTGTTATGGTTAGACTTAACATCATTATTTTATGGTGAATGTAAAATGAAAATCTCTCTCTCAGTGGTACGTGAGTATTTGGAGTCACGTCTCGTAGGCATATCTCATTGTAAACCCCGAGAGCTAGGAAAATTAACATCATTGTTTCATGGTGAATAAAAAAAGGAAAACATTACAAAAGCATGAAGACATAATGAAGAAAGTAAAGTAGAGTATATTAAGTTCTATTCATAAAAACTCCCAAACATAGGGGTGCAAAGAACTAAAGTAACATTGTTAAAATGCCAAAATAGGACAAGAATAAGTTTTAAAATAATGATATGGGGATCAGATACCACATGTGGTCACAGAAGAAGCAAAGATAAGAAAAATTTAAGTCTCGATCACGAAGCAACCAATAATTATGGATTCGGGCATGGTCAATTCTTCTTGCGCAGTGATGGTGGCTCATCCTCCACGATTTAGGTCGTCTCGTCCACAATAACCTTGGACTCCATGATCCGCTCATTATCACCCTTGGCCTGAATTTCTTACAGAGCATCTATAGTTTATTGATCAACTAAACTAAGGGAGTTGAAAGTCTCAGCCACCTCGAGCTACATTGATACGAGGTCCAGATATTGATTGACCACTCATCTGTAAGTGGAACCCCTCTCTAAGCACTGCACGACATAGACTGTGAAATCCTCAGACTCCTTAAATTTTTACACACCTTACTCACAACTCTCCTTCACATGCTACTTCCTATTGCTTTAAAGTATCCATAAATTTTGACACTTGTTGTTTGGACTTACTTTAAAGAAGGAAGATGGTCCCTATAACAATCTTGGAGTTTCACCATGTCATCTTCATGAATAGCCTTCTGATCGTCTAGTTGTTTTTACATATCATCCAATTTCTTCTCGATCTGCTAAGCCAACTTGACCTTGGTCTCAGACTCCCCCACTAACTGATGAAGCTGCTAGAGAGAAATGACAGACTACACTAAGAAGATATGAGAGGTAAAAGTCAGTACACAATAAGAAAATATATGATGAGATATTTATAAAAATATGAAGTGAAATTTATTAACTGAGTGACCCTATTAAGGGAGAAGCCTTAAACTCAGTTGCTGCTCTAAGCATCAAAGAATTGACTCGTATGAAGGTATTACTCCTGAAATGACACCATCAACCTTTGTTTGGAAACTAAGAAGAGACTCGGGATTTAGGGTAAGTTGAGAAATCACATGCTGGTCGACACGTATTCAGATATGGAGACACTAGATGAGGGGATCATCTTGGAAGTTTTTTTTTTATTGTTATTGAGGAACGACCCCTAAACCAGTGGCCTCCTGCCTCTTTCATGACCTTTACCTGCATTAAGGCTTATAGTCATAGATTTTTACTTTGGGATGTCGTTTAGGAAGTCTTTACCTATAGTATGGCTAAGATGTTGCAAGTTATATGATCCTCCTTTTACCATATATGGTCAGGGATGTTCAATGGACGATCTAAAAAATAAAAAATATCAACAACTATCGGTATCGGCTAAGAAAAAATTAGATGACAATAAAAGTTAAAAAACTTCATAGCAAGGAATTTTTACGAAAAGACTCAAATAGGTCCGACCCCACCCTAAGAAATCGGAGGATCTAGGGCTCGATCAGCTCCTAAAAATGAATAAAACCATTATAACCCTTGAGTAGAAAAATTCTTTTCCAATTGTTTATACTCAGACCAGGATCAATTTTGATCGAGACAGTAATCATCTCCCACTGACAAGGTGACCTGATATCCCTATGCACCAATGAATCATAATATCCAAACTCCCACAGACTCGAGATGAAGAAATACCGAGACTTTGGATTTGGTTATCTGACGATGAAATGATAACAGTAAGGATTGAATTTTGTTGTGACAGTCGAGTAGCATGCTCGAAAGCGGTCCAGGGGTCAGTAATCCTCATAGGCAAGCCTCTAGAAATTGGCCAACCCCATGACAATATTCCAAGCATTGGGTCTAGTTGAGTGGGGGAAACACCAATGGATAAAAGATTCCCCCTGGGTTCTAGTCTAAAAGGAAGGTGAAATCCTGCTTTGAACATTTTTTTATAAATGAGAATCTCGTCTTTATTTCTGAGGTTGTAGGCCATATCGTCCTGAATTGGCACCCTTATATGTATGGATGGGTCAATTCCATACAAGTGTATCTAGATGATAAAATCAGTCTCTTGGACGTCTTTTTATAAGACGAGATACCACTTGTTTCAACTTCAAAGACCTCCCACTCCTCTTCCTCCTCAATAACATGAGCTTTTCCATGTCGATCTCAGCCTAAAATCTCTTCCTCAATCATGGAAGTTAAAGGTTAGGGAATTTTAGCGGGTGGAGAGATGTTATCTCCTATCTCTTCATCATAGATATCATAGATTGGAGGATCAAGACACCCCTATTGATAAGATGAGGTACTAGGGTAACCCCTGCTTCTTGATTCAGCATGCCAGAACGAGCAACTATCACCCTCATAACCTCTTTAAGACAATCAGAGGAACTAGAGTCTTTGGTGTCATCATGAAGGTTCAAGAAATCATACGGGCTATAACCCTTGGAAGACGAAGACATTTTATATTATTAATAATAATAATAATAATAACACTTGGAGAATTAACTTCAAGTGTAGTGTTGTAGTGAGGAAAGTTTGTCAGACACAACGAAGGGGACTGATACGGCGAAAATATTGCGTATTTCACCCGTTAACCTACGCGTTATTAGCCCCCTCGGGTATCTTATTCCCTATATTTGTGCTTGTTAACCAGACAACCCTCGTATTTCTATGTTAACATGTTTTGCAGGGGTTAATTGAGCTTTTGTAGGTGTTTGGATGCTTAGTGTGAACTTCGGATGCGTTTCGCTCGATTTCCGTTCACAATCGCACGCGCAAGGGCATTTTAGTCTTTTGATAGTTTGGGAACCTGGCCCGACATCTACACGGAAGTTGTATCTCTCCTCGCTAGCTTCGCGTGGCCGCAAACGGTGCACGATTTCGATTCATAACGAAGAAGTTACGGCGATTTCTGCGGACGAGAAAATCTTGGAAACCAAAACAGCAATGCAGTGTGCTGCCCCTGCTTGATCAATCGATCGACGATTTGGTAGATCGATCGACTATGTTAAATTGCCAAAATTTGGCCTTGGTAGATCGATCGACCAAATCATAGATCGATCGATGCTCTGTTTTCTGCAGATATTTTTTGCATTTCTTTTCTTTTCTCTTTTCTTTTCTAATTTAATTCCCACTTGGTATATAAGCCAATTTTGTTGTAATAAACAGGGGAGAACGTTTTTAGGTTAGTTTTAGTTAGGGTTGGAGGGTTTTTGCTTGGTTCTTCTTCAATTTCTCTTGGATTGACACACAAATTGGTTGTAAGATTGACTATTCATCTTCCCTCTCCTTTAATATAGTTTGTTTTCATTCTTTCCTTGCTTTCTAGATAATTTGCATGCTTTATAATTAGGTTTTCTTGCTTTAATTTATTGCTTTCTTAGTTAATTAGTTTAATTTAGTTAATTTCATGCTTAGTCCGTAGATAAATAGGTTCGGGATTGCATTTCCGCCATTTTCGGGTTCGGACCTCGAAATTTAGGGTTCCGTGTAAAATCGCATTTAATTGAAACCGCGCGTATTAAAGTTGGATTATTATGCGTTTAACTTTCTTTGTCATGTAACGTTAGTGTTTATAGCAATTATCCGAATTTAATCCGCGTGTGACCATTTTTCAATTAAATTTTTATCTCGCAACTTTGGGTTAAATTCCTTCTTGCGTGATGTTATGCTTAATTGTAAATGCTCGATTAAATTGCTTTCGAGCCTCAATTCTAATTAGTAGTTGTTTTGATCCGTTTGGTTGGATGCGATCCCGATCCTCGCTTTACTTTATTTAGCGTTAACTTATTATTTTCTTTATTCACGATAACCACCCTTTCACCTTTTCGTTTATTTATTTTACACCCTTTTATTCCTGAAGTAACTAAAACAATTAAAGTCTAAAATTCAATCACTCCCTGTGGATTTACGATACCCGACTTACTGCTGTACTTGCTTGTCAAGTGTAGCAGTAGTTTAGGTTTTCATCTTTTGTATGTCGAGCGGGAGCCGAAATCAACGATAGTGTCCCTACACGAACACTCGGTTTTCCTCGCATCAAATTGGGGCCGTTGCCGGGCAGTGTGTTTTAGATTGTAATAGTTTTATTATTTCGTAGTTTTTTTCCTTTTGTATTTGTATTCTTTGTTTTAACCTTTTTTGTAGGATTTGCATACTTTGAGCGCTAAGAAACTTTGATTCGTGGTTGCTCACTTTATTTCTTGAATTCTCCATCTTTCAACAACGAGGTAATCATGTCCTATTATTATAGTTATTACGGTTATTCTAATGATTCTTACTTTGGGGATAGTTTTCAAGTTTTTCATTTTCAAGATTTTCTTGAAAATGAAAGACTTGAAAACATTTATCGGAATGAAAATCGTTATTGGGAGCTTGAGTTGGATTTATTATTCGAATCCAATGACGATTCTTATTTCATTACTTTCGAAGATGAGTTTCAACCAAATGAGGAGTCCGAGGCTCTTGAGCCGAGGAAGCCTACTTTGGAAGAGACTTTGCTTCTTTACTCCCAAGGTTTGGAAAGCCTAAATGACGCTGGAATGAGACTTGGTGCACTTTGCGATGAGATGAATTCTTTTGCACAAAACAACGAGGAGGTGGAAACTTGTGTTTCACCTCAATTTTTCAGAGAATTTCTCATCGAGTGTGCATCTTTCTCCTTCGAAATTCAATCTCCTTCCGACGATGAGTCGATTGAGATTGAATTTCTTTCATCACCATTTACGTTTTCCGTCATCGAACCATTAGAATTACCGGTTGATTCCTATGAGTCAGTAGAAACTTTTAAAACTTCTACACTTTTTGCCGATGAGGACTCTTTACCGGACTTGTTTTCGATGGATGTTATCCTCATGTGTGCACGATCTCCCATTCCATTTGAAAAACCTTTGGGAGATGAATCGATTTTTCTTGGATCTCTAGTGTACCTTTCCCCCTTGATATCCAAATCCCCCATCGTCCGCCCAAAATTTCAAATTGGCGATGGTTCACATTTTTCACCACCCACATGCCTTCTGTTGTTCAAACGGAATTCTTATTTTCCGGGAGGCATGTTCTCTTTGGAGGGTCCACCATTGATCTTTCAAAGTCAAATACCTTTTTGGGTGTACCCTCAACTATTTAGACTTCTAGTGTATAGTTAGTGTGAAGCCTAAATAGTAGGTTGTAAATAATTACCTTTTTAATTTTCTTTCTTTCCTATTTTTCTTTCCTTTTAATTTAGTCTAGTGTAATTAGTTAAAATTTTGTTATTTGTTTTTGCTATGCTCGGTACTAACTTATTTTGTAGATTCCTTTGGACTCGCGCTTATGGAGATCGCTCCAATTTTGGGTAATATCGTTCTTTTCCTCTCTTTGTGTTGTGTTCTTAATGCGCATTGAGGACAATGCAACATTTAAGTTAGGGGGTGTAGGATATTCTATCCATTTCATGTGTAGTCCATTGATTTTCTCACATTTAGTTACTAAGTATGACTTTTTGTTAAAAATTTGAAAATTTTCAAAAATATTTTCCTTCTTTTTTCTCCTTTGTTGGGCATTTTGCCTTGTTTCCGATGATAAATTTCAATAATTGCCCGATCCAATAGACAACTCAATGATGCATGTTCTCGATTTTAGAAGTTATTAGACTTTAGTCCTCAAATCATTGATTTTGTGAATAACTTCATGAATTAAACTTTATCCCATGAGCATATGCACTTTCCTTGTTCTATTGATTTGGTTTAAGATTTTTATAACTCGGTAATCTTTTGTTGCATTGTATATACTTACACTGAGTAAGCTTTGTACATTTCGTCGTTTGTGAGTGTTATACACTATTCTTTTCTCATTGAAAACGTTGAATTCGTCGGTAATCTCTCTATTCTTTCATTTGACCGTTCATTAATTGAGTTCATACTTGAAATGTGTTACTTGATCATGATTTTCATATATTGTTTTGACTTGAGAATTGCGTAAACTTTGTGAAATGATCATAGGCATTCTTTGTTATATCACCCATATTATCCTTGACCTCACCCTTATATGTTTCCCTAGTTAACCCCTTTGAGCCTAAATATAGCCTTTCGTTTCATAGCCCAAATCCCATAACCAACTCCAAATTGGAGTTTTAAGCCATACATACACCTTACATACCTTTGTTTGGAATGTTGCTTGGGATTGAATGTTGTTGTTATGATGTCGGTTGCAATTTAGGCATATGAGAGTTTGATAAGTAAAGAAAAGAAAGTAGTGAAAAAAGTGAAGAAAAAGAGAAAGCAAAAAGCAATAGAAAACAAAAGAGGAAAATGAGAAAAAGAAGAAAAGAAAAGAAAGATAAAGTTGTATATGTTGTGTATATAGTTCAATAAGCTTTGATTACTCTCCCCGATGATATATCTAATGCCGTTTTGGAACTTGTTTTTCCAATTTTGTTATTGCACGCATTCTCCATTATTCCAAGTTTTCATTCCGAACACTTTGAATCCGTACATACATCCCTTTCGTTTCATACCTTAACCCCAAACCTACATTACAACCCTATTACAAGTCCTATGTGATCTTAGGTTGATGTAATTCAAAAGTTTAAATAGTTTTGATAATCTGTGAAAATGCATTTCGCCTCTTTTAGTGTGCGGTATCCTTTCATTGAGATTACAGTTTTTCATTTTATATATAGCGTTCGTCTTTTGTGACATGTGCGCGGCCTAATTTCCATTTACATTTACTCCTTATGCCCGCATGTCCCGTGTATTACCTCCCTTTTCATAGTGAATTCATTTGTTGAGCGTAATGCCCGTGAGGATTGAATGTATGCATGCTTTGATGTTTAGTATCCGAGTTATTTAAGTTTTTCGCCAAATCATACCTTGCATATGCTCACTCCCCTTCCACATGTTAGATTTTCAATTCATTGAGGTGCATTCGATAATGTTAATAGCTACGGACTTCTCCTGCGAATTCGTTTGCTATGCTAATAACATGTTGAAATCTTGTTCGCACTGATGAGTTTGTCTTACTTGATTGGGCATATTTTGAGGAAATTTTATGATGTTTGTGGGTTCCATCACTGAAAACCCTCACGAGACGACACTCGTCCGCTAGGGTAACCTAGGAGTTTAACGGCTTATTGCATACGCAAAATGCAATCGAATCGCCCGCGAAAGTGGCCTTATCTTTTTATTCCTTTTATACCATACTTTTGTACTCTCTCCTTTGTTGGTTTACTTGTTCTTCTTGTTGCATCCTATTTCATTGCTAGGGACTAGCAATGTGTAAGTTAGGGGGTGTGATACGGCAGAAATATTGCGTATTTCACCCGTTAACCTACGCGTTATTAGCCCCATTGGGTATCTTATTCCCTATATTTATGCTCGTTAACCAGAAAACCCTCGGATTTCTATGTTAACATGTTTTGCAGGGGTTAATTGAGCTTTTGTAGGTGTTTGGATGCTTAGTGTGAACTTCGGATGCGTTTCGCTCGATTTCCGTTCATTATCGCACGTGCAAGGGCATTTTAGTCTTTTGACAGTTTGGGCACCTGGCCCGACATCTGCACGGAAGTTGTAGCTCTCCTCTCTAGCTTCGCGTGGCCGCGAACTGTGCGCAATTCCGATTCATAACGAAGAAGTTACGGAGATTTTTGCAGATGAGAAAAGCTTGGAAACCAAAACAGCAATGCAGTGTTCTGCCCCTGCTTGATCGATCGATCGACGATTTGGTAGATCGATCGACTATGTTAAATTTCTGAAATTTGGCCTTGGTAGATCGATCGACCAAATCATAGATCGATCGATGCTCTGTTTTCTGCAGATATTTTTTGCATTTCTTTTCTTTTCTCTTTTCTTTTCTAATTTAATTCCCACTTGGTATATAAGCCAATTTTGTTGTAATAAACAGGGGAGAACGATTTTAGGTTAGTTTTAGTTAGGGTTGGAGGGTTTTTGCTTGGTTCTTCTTCAATTTCTCTTGGATTGACACACAAATTGGTTGTAAGATTGACTATTCATCTTCCCTCTCCTTTAATATAGCTTGTTTTCATTCTTTCCTTGCTTTCTAGATAATTTCCATGCTTTATAATTAGGTTTTCTTGCTTTAATGTATTGCTTTCGTAGTTAATTAGTTTAATTTAGTTAATTTCATGCTTAGTCCGTAGATAAATAGGTTCAGGATTGCATTTCCGCCATTTTCGGGTTCGGACCTCGAAATTTAGGGTTCCATGTAAAATCGCATTTAATTGAAACCGCGCGTATTAAAGTCAGATTATTATGCGTTTAACTTTCTTTGTCATGCAACGTTAGTGTTTATAGCGATTATTTGAATTTAATCCGCGTGTGACCATTTTTCAGTTATATGTTTTATCTCACAACTTTGGGTTAAATTCCTTCTTGCGTGATGTTTATGCTTAATTGTAAATGCTCGATTAAATTGCTTTCGAGCCTCAATTCTAATTAGTAGTTGTTTCGATCCGTTTGTTTGGATGCGATCCCGATCCTCGCTTTACTTTATTTAGCGTTAACTTATTATTTTCTTTATTCACGATAACCACCCTTTCACCTTTTCCTTTATTTATTTTACACCCTTTTATTCCTGAAGTAACTAAAACAATTAAAGTCTAAAATTCAATCACTCCCTGTGGACTTACGATACCCGACTTATCGCTGTACTTGCTTGTCAAGTGTAGCTGTAGTTTAGGTACTATCTTTTGTATGTCGAGCGGGAGCCGAAATCAATGATAGTGTCCCTACACGAACACTCAGTTTTCCTCGCATCAGGGACACTACTGTTAAAGGTGTTGAAGACCTGTGTTGGTTAACATTAGCCTCAGATTATTCCCTCTCTTGGTGGATGCGATCGCAAAGGCAATGCAACTCTACTTAAGTCTCGTACAAACTTCGGTACATTAGCAAACTGCTACTTACAGGGTTCCTAAGGTTTGAAGGATCAAACGGAGAGCAAGAATCATTTTTACGGAAGAACACTCAAGAACACATAACCCAAAATTTGGCATCTTAAATCGAAAAGGTCACCAGAGAACGTCTAACGACACGAAACCTTGCTGAAAAATCCCAATTCCTTAGCAAAGATCTAAAATACCACCTCCAAAACCTAACACTCCTAGAATTAACACCCAAACACCATCATAGAGGGAGGTGTGAAACTAAGTAATGTCATTGGAAAAATAGGATATGGATAAATGATGTAAACAGTAGCGAAGAGATTAGAGAGATGTTCAGAAGTACTTGGCAAAAAAAAAGTGATAACCTATGAATGAAATAACGCATCGAAAAATATAATTGAAGGGAGGTTAAAAGGGTAGAAGTCTAGAAAGACAAAAGGGGGATGATTTTTCTCTAGTTTAACGTTTTGAGAAATTGAAGAAGTGATATACCCACTTAAACCAAACAAACTCAATCTCAAATGAGGGTAATGATTTGGCACGATTTCTAAGTCCTAGAATGACGTAAAGGCTACACATGTGAGCCAAATGTGCTTGTAAATTGCACCACCTCTGATGCAACCAAGGGATGGTTGATAGTTGGTTTATATCTCATATTAAATCGTACCTAAGAGCATATGGGGGAGACATAAACATTACATCTGATTACTTGGCTATTATGTTTCTAAGGTTCGATTGACAGCTAATAGAGGTAGGCTACCAAAGTAGCGATCTGTGAGTCATTCATCAGGATGAGATTATATACTAAGAAGAGTCGTCTTGAATCTAATTGGGAACAAGTTCAAACCTCATCCACGTTGAAGGCTAAGGTCTATGGGTAGTTGATATACATAAGTATGATCTCGTCCAGATATCACCTAGATAAAAGGACCACCGTAGACTCATCCCTTATAGGAGGAACATGTTCTCACCTCAGCCTATATGAGTGGTCTCGACCCACTTTGGACCCATTCATGTGACACCCAGGAAACTTTTCGGGCTCTCTAGTCTTGTCTCATAAAGGATACCAACCACACTTACATCAATATAGGTGTCGTCCTCATATGACGCTTACAGAACAACAACCTCAAGCCTAAGATGGGTGTGTCGATCACAAACCACCATCTTGGCTCTTCTCAACCTCCATTATAGAGGAAGGATTCATAAAATCTCATCTAGGTCAGGAAATCATACCTCCGATACATTTTAATAGGAGTGGAAAGCATGATAAGGTAATTTCAGTCATATCTACACAAAATTATTATTGAAGATCAATAACCCAGATGGGAGAATATTCTTCATGATGACCTTACTTTATGTACATACAAATGACACTCTCTCATAGTCCAGGACCTCAGCTGAGTGTGGGACACATGCTGAGGGTGACACTATGCACCCCCAGCCTATATAAGACACACTATGTCTTCACTTGGATCGATCTATTGAAAATCCTATTTTTACTTTGTAAAATTGAGTCCATAGACAGAAAGCTTGAGTGTGTATCTTCCATGTCCATTAGTGCCTCATTATAGTGGAATCACCTCCATACTTTACAGTGGACGTAGACTAAGGCTTAACCACTTAGATACTTATTTTCATCTCTATTTTATCTGACCACCTCTATTAAATTTCTTATTATTCACCGTTTCATTAAATATGTACAAGATCTACACTCTGAGTGAATGCATTATATGATCTCAGTATCATCAATTGGTTTTACACATTTTTGTGGCATATT
The DNA here is from genome assembly GCA_949130495.1 of Sambucus nigra. Classification (NCBI taxonomy): domain Eukaryota; kingdom Viridiplantae; phylum Streptophyta; class Magnoliopsida; order Dipsacales; family Adoxaceae; genus Sambucus; species Sambucus nigra. Next base: position 688,894,774 of record OX422207.1, on the reverse strand, counting down.
GGTGTTTTTGAATCCCAATCATTTCATGTTTTCCATGTGGATAGAACATTTGATTACGGTTTATAATGCTTTGGTTTGCTTAATAGATTCATCTAAGCATATGCCTCTGCACACACTTGAATGAAATCTTTTGGGTTCTGACTAATTAGGTTTCGTGATCTAAATGATGCATTGAACTATCAATCTTTTCATATACATATCTATATATCTATGGGATTTACGCATGTAAAAACCATTGCGGTGAGTTTTCTCTTTGCTTTGAAAAATAAGAGAGTGCAGTGGAAAGGGCTATGAAGGGAGTGCATCGTATTTTCCTGAAAGACCACCATTGGCAAAAGCCTCTAAAAAAGAAAAGAGAGGTAAAAGAAAAGAAAATATTTGCAAAGGCCAAAGTTTAGAATTTATCATCAAAAGTGATATCTTCAAAAAGAGTTAAAAAAAATTATATTGAGTGGGTGTTATAAGTTGAAGATCAATGGGTTTGCAGAATGAGTCCTGGTTTATCATTAATATTTGTCACTATTGGTTTGAGAATCATTAATATTTTTTAGGATTGTGAGCACTTTGTTTGTTTGTCCATTTTGAGTTCATTTTCTTGACACACGAGGCTAAAGCTATATTTGATAAATTCATACGATCAAGTAGAACTCCTTGGACTATCTTGATTATTTGGGAAATATTTCTTTTATTTTCTAGTTTCTCATTCCTTCACTCTATAATACATTTGGTTTAGACAATTTTATACCATAGAAGTTTGGAAAGCTAGTTTTTTTTTGTGTGTTTTTGTGGTATGCTTGTTTTGAGTATTTTCATGCATTTAATCCACATTTGTCATATATTTTTAAATTGGTATCATATGCTTAAACTTTGTATCAAATTGGTATCTTATTTTTCATTGTTTGAATTATTCATGCTTGTGTCATCGAGTTTGTTTGCCATTGTCATTTCACTTCACATCGCATCATATGTTTATTTTCTTTATGTTCATATGTGTCATAATAATGGGGATAAGTTGTTTCATATATGCGTCATACGTTTGTCTATTCCCGAACAAAAATGGGGAGAAGGATTTCCTATGGGGGAGATGTTTGAGAAAGGGTGATTGTTTTTCATACGAAGTTTATATATTTCTTATTCTCTTTGGATTTGAATGGTGTGCTAAGTGTGCATGTTTAGCAACGTCGCATCAAATTTTTCACAATAGCAAAGTTACTCAAGAGTTATTGTAAGTCAAGTGAAATCTTGTACTTTTTTCTTTTTGGGTTAGGTATTTTGTATTAAAGATATTGATGGCTTTGTAGGTTTATATTTTTGGTTTTATACCAGAATAGCCAAAGGGGGAGATTTGCAAGGATTTCACAATGTGTCAAATTTGTAATATGTTTATTGTAAATTTGTGAGATTATCTTTATTCCATTTGGAAAAAATCATTTGAGCCAATGGATAGGATTGTGTTCAGCTTGTCCTTAAAGCCAATGTTGCATCGAAGACCATATAGAGTGAGTTAAAGCAACATCAACTTCCATATCGAGTTTCGTCTTCATCCATAGGATCTCATTGAAGATATGAATAGTGTATTATATTCATATGTGAATTTTGTGTTTGGTTTTTTATATTTTTAAAGTTTAATTAACTTATTTCTTGAAAAAGTATATTAAAGAAAAATATTTTTAGTTTGTATAGTTGTTTGAACAAGTTTATGATGATGTTGAAATAAATTTATGCATTTCATTCAAATGGGTTATGGTTTTGTCCAAATAAAGTTTGAGGTGTCGTTTGAACCTTTTTCAAATGATCTTTGAGCAAAAATTTTCTATCTTCGCATAAATTTTTGTTTGAAGGTCACATGATTCTCGTTCAAATGAGATATGGAATCTCATTCGAACGACTTTGGGTCTTATTCAACGAGGTAGATAAAGTTGTTTGAACGAGATTAAGTTTTGTTTGAACGACCCGCCTTAATTTTTGTGTCATCGCCTTTTCATAATTTTCTATAAATACAAGGTCTGTCAAAGTGTTTTTAAGCTTAAGGGTTTTGCAAACCATTTTCCAAAAGCAAATCCTAAGCCTAAAAACCCTAGTTTACATCCTTATTTTGAGATCCAAGTTTCTACATAATATGCCAATTTGAGATCTCACATTTGAGCACTAAGATCAAGCTTACTCTTCATCATTGTTGAATTTGTTTCGTGTAGTGGATTCCTTATTTATTGCGATAATTATAGACTAGCAAATGCAAGAAGATCGGTGGATATCGAGATGTAGGAGGCACTTGAGTTGTGAAGATCGTTGGGAGTTTTCCATTAGTAGTTGTGGAAAAAGTTCAAGGAAAGAATAGTTCCTCAAGGCTTCAAGGTGTAAGGAAAAATTTTCAATCGAGTGAATTTGTAGTGTTGGCTTAATTCCAGATAAAACTACTTGAGTCATAGGACATAGGTTGTCCCTTCAAGCCTATGACATTGATGTTGAAGTCGTACATCCTAGCTAAAGTGAAGATATCATTACCGGTTTCAAGTGCTATGTTTCGCTTCATCAACATTACATCATTCCAAGGTCTCAAAGGTATGAATGCATTTAAATATATATATTTAGGACCTTGTAAATTTTATTTTGGGTGTAACATTTTTTTAACAACTTCATTTCTCTCAGGAAAACATTTTAATCTTACAATAATTTTTTTTTGATTTTTAAAGAAGAATTTTTTTTCCTGAAAAGTCGTCCGAACGAAACTGGGATCTCGTTCGAATAAGATGCCCAGGTCGTTCGAACGAACATCTAACGAGATTTAAACAGATTTGTGACATTTTTTTTTTAATTGTTGTTAGAACATCCTCGTTCGAATGAGGTTATTGAACAAGATTTTTGCCCTATTTTTTATTTGAATTTCATTCGAATAGTTTTATTCGAATTACATTTGAAAGTCGTTCGAATGACCCTGCGTCGATTTAACAGTTTATGTTTAAAAATCACCCACTTTTCCCACTACTTTTACCTTGTTTAAAAAGGGACGTTGACAGTTTTTCTAACATAACTTTTGGGAGCTTTCCTTTTACTTAGAGAGAAAATATTCCTAATCCAAAAAGTTCATTTTCAGTGTTCATCATCTTTAAAGATTCATTTCTCAAAGAACACAAGTTTACACCCAATGTCTTAGTTTAAATCCAAGTTCCATGTGTGTGTGTGTGTGTGTGTGTATATATATATATATATATATATATATATATGTATATATATATATATATATATATATCTTTGCTTGGATATTGTTTGGCACCGAGTTCTTCTTTACCTAAAAAGGAGTTCGTTTTTGTTGCGGCTTGCTCATATGGTGAAAGCCAATGTGTGTGGGTTGACGATAGCCAGGCCCCATTGTTGGATTCCAAGACTTCAAAGGAATCTGCAGTTGTCGACTAAGTGGAGGTTGAAGAACGAGAGAGCGTCAAGGCAAGTCGTTGTTGTAAGTTTTCTCTTGTCGTGTCTTTTGTAAAAATACAATACCTACTGGACTTGTAGGCTGGGGCATCCGAGATTTTTCTCATTGCGGGTTTTCCTTGTACATCGCGCCTTGTGATTGTGATTGTTTATTTTATCTAGAAAAATCACCTAAATGCACGTGTAGGTTAAAAAGATAAAATTTGTCTTAAATCACAACTTTAGTTTAATTTGGTGCTAATTAATTTTGGGTAATATTTAAGGTAATTTAATTCAAGTTGCAATCGTTAATTTGACCAAATGCATGCTTAGTTTGTTTGGCATAATTTTAAATTGAATTGAATTAATGTTATTTAATTGAGATTAAAAGAAAAATTCAAATATGTGTTTTTGTTGTTTGACTTAATTTTAATTTTGAAAAAATTAAAATTTGTGGACTTTTATTGCTAAATTCGAAAAAAAAAATTAAATGTGAAATATTTGGTGAACCATCTCATACTTGGAATTTAAAATTAGGGTGTCATAGCATATGCTCTAAGAAAATCACATCTTCAGATTGGTATCAGAGCGGGAATGCTAAATTGTTGCGTTAAGATCCTTATTTTTATTTGGTTTAAAAAATGGAAAATTCACCTTTTGCGAAATTTCCTGTTAATGATCATTCCAACTACGCGTATTGGAAAACGCGTATGAGGTCTGCACTTAAATCCTTAGATGAGAGTGTTTGGAAATTCGTAGTTAATGGGTGGTCCCCACCTACGTGTCTACATGAAAATATGTGTATTCTTACGTACAAAGATGGAGTGAGAATTATCTTAAACTAGTTAATTTTAATTCCCGTGGTTTAAATGCCATTTTTAGTGCGGTCACACCGGATGATTTCCTATGTATTATGTCGTGTGAAACGTCTAAGGAGTCATGGGATATACTCCAACTCACCCATGAGGGAAAACGTGTCGTTAAAGCTTCGAAACCCAAAACCTTACCACTCAATTTGAAACCATTAAAATGTTAGAAAATGAGACTTTTGATGAGTTATGTGCTATACTTTCTGATATCGTTAATTCATCTTTTAATTTGGGAGAAAAGATACTCGACAATCATGTTGTAAAGAAAATTTTGATGTCATTACCAAATAGATTTATTCGAAAAGTGATTGTTTTAACTTCTTTACCCACTTTAGCCTCTACGAAACATGAAGAGCTCGTAGGTGACTTACAAACCTATGAACTTGACATGTTTACCTCCAAGGATAAGAAGAAGAAAGAAAAGGTCATTGCTTTGAAAGCTCGGAAGGAGGAAAAACAAGTTTCGAATGATGAGAGTGACATCGAATCCGAGGATATGGATATGTTTGCCAGGAAGTTTAGAAAATTTCTTAAATTTAATAAAGAAAATCTTAAAAAGGATTTTAAAAAATTTGATAGGTCTAAAGTCGAGAGAATCCCAAAAAATCATACTGAAGACCTTAATAGGGATGAGTCTAATAAGTGTTTTGGTTGTGAGGGTTATGGACATAGGGCATTCGAATGTCCCACTAAACTAAGGAAGGAGGGAAAGAGATCAATTCCATACAATGCCACCCTTAGTGATAGTGAAAAGGAAGAGGGACCCGATTCTCCTATTGAGCGCAACTTTACCGCTTTCATGGCAAGTCATATGAGCATTGATAGTGAATCTTCCCATGAAGATATTCCTTTACATGACACTTACAAGTACATTCTTTACTAATCCCATGTTTTGATGGTATAGAGAGTGGAGTAGAAAGTGAGAGTGAAAAAGAAGAAGAGGAGGATACTGAGCTTCAAGTAGCCTTTTGAGAGTTGTATGACGAATCGATAAAATTAAAAAGGTCAAACTTGAAGTTAGAATCTTGTTTGAGAGAACGTGATAAGGTTAATAATGAGGGTGCTTTAGTGGAAGACCTTAGGACACATGAGATGGCTCTCTGTGAGAAGATTGAGTACGTTGAAGGTGAGAGAGATAGCCTTAGAGGTTTAATGGAGGCTATAAAAAAGGAGCTTCTTAGGTTTGAAGAGAGTAGGCGTTTACTTAATTCTAGAATTTTAAAGTGGTATCCATTTTTATGGCCAACCTTGGCCGTGGTACTCAATTTTACAGCCTAACCCTGACTATGATATCAATTTCTCGGCTAACCTTGACTGTAATACTCATTTTCAAGGCCAAACTTTGCCATAATACTCATTTTCACGGCCAACCTTGGTCGTAGTACCCATTTTCACAGTTTGTGGTGTTAAAGAGATAAAAGTGAGTTTTTTGTGGTGTTTTGGAGAACTTTTTGGGGTGCAAATATCGCCACCCATGTAATAATACATAGGTCAACTCAATTTGAGTCAAGATTATAAAAATAAAGGTAATAGTTAAGGATTGACTAACAAAGGGTTGCTATTAATAATGCGTTACAGCTAGACAACATTAATACTTCCTGAAACTAATCTATCACACAAAAGTGTTAAAAATTAAAAACTCTCTTTTAAATTTTTGGTAAAAATCATTTAAACTTCAATGGTTAAATACAAACACACATAAAAAAACCAGTTCAGGTTGATGTGATGTTTAAAGTCTAATAAACAAAAGTTATAAATAGAATGACACAAGGATACGGGGATAAAACATAATAATTTTGATAATGAGGAAGACAACGTATAGGAAAACCCGAGGTCTTTTAGTTATAAGACCACACACACCACAAGTCCACTATAACAACAATTTAGGTAAAATTTACTATTTATAATGTGTAAATAAATCCATGCTCCCAAAATACCCAGTATACCAAGGCAAGGAGTAAACAACCCCATAACTACTGCAACCGACCAAACTCAAAATAGAAGACTAGTATAACACACAAAACTTCACACTCAACATCAAAGCATCCATCAAAGAGGTAACACAAATAAAGGTCTTAATATTTTTTTCGTTTTCATAGATGGTTGGGAGATTAAATCTAAAGACGAAGATAGTAAGGGTTATGTTTTTATGATTTGATGTTTCGAACTTGTGAAAACAGATAAAAAGGTTTAGATCGTGAGGTTTAGAAAACCTCAAATGAATCTACACCAAAAAACCATTGTTACATCATGTCGTAGAGTATATATGAGTTTCGAACACATATTTGGTTTTTAAACATGATCTACTAACATAAACAATATGTCTGTTATAAAACCTTAAGCAGATGAGTATGAGAAAAAAATGTTTTAAATCTAGGGTTTGTTAAAACATTTCAAAACAGTCTAAATCATTCAAAAAATCAATATCACATACAAACAAGATATATCGTTTTGTATGTATGAAGTATGGTTAGAAATTACACCACAGTATATCTTAAAACAAAAATAAGGAGCTACAAGCAACAGACTACAAAAAGCCTCATCATATCAAAACTAGAAAGACTCTTAAACCCAAACACACCATTTAAACACTCATCCTCACTCAAAGCTTATATTATAAAATTGTAGGATCAAACGTGTTAAGAAAAACTCTCAAACATATGAACACTTGAAAAAAATAGTTTAGAGAGAGAAATCTAAGAAAATTTTGGCTAAGTTTTGGTTCGGTTTTTGAATTTTTTATCCTCTTAAAAGTGAAACCCCGAGCCCTTTATTATAAAGACGAAAAAATGCCTCTGGTCGCAAATTCCGAAACAATCAGGGTAATTAAGTTAACAGCAAAAGTCATCTTAGGAAGGAATGTCATCGTACAAAGGAGGGGTCGATGAGGCATTTGCATAAAAAACCAATACACAATGAGGGATAGAAAGGTAAAACAACCAAAGATAGCCTAAAATCGGATGGATTCGTCCCCAATATCATGCGTGATGAAATTGTGTGGGCTAAACACATGGCCCTAATTGGTCCAAAACCAATCACACAACTCAGAAAAAAACCAATCCACCGTTTCTATTTTTTGTATTTAATTAAGAAAAAAAATTAATTTTAATTTTGTTTCTTTTAAATGTTTAAAATAACATTTAAAAATTTCAGAAAATCATATAACATATTAAAATGAATTTTTAAATTCTGGAAAATTATAATATAAAAAGTATTTGATTATACAATACATATATGATGTGTAAATACAAAATTACATAATATATTAAACAAAATCAAATTATAGCTTTAAAATTAAAAAAAATTGATTTTAAAAATATTTTTAAGATTATGTTTAGTGTGTGCAATGAATCAACTATTTTTGGGACTGTTGTTACAAAATTGAGCCAATACAAATCCCGTGGGATTAGAAAGGATACTTTCAATCTCCCTCTTTGGCCAATTTTTGAACAAACCAAATTGAGACTGAAAAAAATAAGTCTCACACACATAAATACATAACTCAACTATACACATGATTCCCGAGAATGCATGGATTTTATGGCTTTATCCGTATTTTAGGTCAAATATACACTGTGGGTACCCCTTTTCCTCACTAGAACCCATAAGAGTAGCCGGACAAAGCCCAAATGAGAAAAATGGGGACCCGACCCAAATAATGGGTTCAAAGTGACGGTTAAAATAGAAAGATATGACCATGTCCATCCCCAAGATCTCGGATGAGATATTCAAGGGATACTAGGTTAACGTGTTACCTGCTAATGCACCTTCTCCTTCTTTTGGAGAAACGGAATATATATTGTACCCCTGGCCTGGGGAAAAGGGCTTGTAAAGAAACCAGTTCGAGAGATACTAAATAAGAAACAGTAGACCTATCTGTGGACATAGGAAATTTGCCGAACCACGTATATTCTCGTGTTGTGTGATTGTTGTTCATTCTTTAATTCTGGTGATTGTTTTCTTTTGATAAATTATGTCGTGTTGAGATTTTTATCACCGAACACACAAATTCAAATTTTAGAAAATTTTATTTTCAATTAATTTAGTGTGCGTGTAATGATTAAGTCCTAATTAAATAAGCCAAAAAAATCAATAAACATGCGAAGAAGTAAGGAAAAATCCCTTTAGGGCAAAACCTTTATTTCAACACTCTACAAGATTTGACGCACACTAGACGACTTACAAGCTACTTAGCTCACTAAATATAATGCGTAGTTCTTCAAGTCTTCAACAGTAATGGCACAATCTAGCATCGCCCACAAGAAGCAGTCTTTTCTAGGTATCCACCAACCATCCCTCTTCTTTAGCTATATAGCCTCTACTACACAAATCTGCAGTAGAGATGAATTCTATAAGGGTTCTTGAACAAGGATTATGTTCTTCTTGATTTGATAAAGTGATCTCTAAATTTCCAAGGGGTTTAGATGAAAATTGGTAGAGTTTGATCACAAAAGGAACTCTAAAAGGGTGTGGAAAATCTTTCAAAAAAGTTCTTCAAAACTCTAATCCCGCATCTCTATTTACAAGGAATTTGGTTGCAAAATGATAAACATTAGATATTTGGATAAGATTTAATTAAAAACAAAAACTTGAACGCTCGTTCGAACGAGCTGGTACCTCGTTCGGACGGCGTACCCTTTTTCGTTCGAGCATGTTTTCAATGACACTTTGAACGACATTGCAATGCTTGATGAAAAATAAACTCGTTCAATCGTGGTATTTTTTGTTCTAATGACATATCCAATCTCGTTTGAATGACTTTCAACGAGACTTCGAACGACATTCCAGAACTGACCAAAAAGCATCATTTTAGATTTCATTCGAACAATGAAATTATTTCTAACGACATTATGCAACTCGTTCGAACGACAAGAAAATCTTGTTCTAAGGAGTTAGGAATATTTTTAAAATTTTCTTAAAAAAAATTTAAAAACATTTTTAAATGCAAATTCTTAAAAAATATGTCAACCCCTAAAAAAGTAAAGGCTTTACCAAACTACCATCACTCTTCGAAATATTGTTGAGACGAACGATTCTTTAATATTTCAAAAGTCTTCAACTTTGTCTTCAAATACATAGAAACAATCATAATGGCACAACGTATGCGTAATGGGATAAACCAAATAACAAATACATTAAGCAATTATAAAACACGCTGTTACAATTCATAAAAAGTAGAGTACATAAATCAACGAACAACATATGTCCTAAAAAAAGTATATAACTCAACTAAAAACATATGTCTGAAAAGGCTCACACCCTCCAATACTAAAATAAAGAGTATCACATTCTCCCCATATTTGTCAGAAAGGGACAAAGGGTAGGATATAACCTATAAAGATGTTAGCATCAAAAGATATTATGATAAGAAGGAACTAACATACAGTCCTAGCACATTAAATAGTGGATGCACAAACACCAATAAACAGTCTAAGAGTTTCAAAATATTTATTGTCTAATGATTTTGTGAAAAGGTCTGTCAATTGATCTTTATTATTAAGATATTCAATGTCAATTTCCTTTTTCTCAATTAATTCTCGAATAAAATGTTCTATCATTTTAATATGTTTTGTTCGAGAATGGATACAAGATTCTTTGAGATAATAATTGCACTTTGATTGTCACATAGGATTAAGGCAGATGCTTCATTTAAACTATAATCACTTAACATTTATTTCATACCCAGAAGCTGAGTACAACAATTGGCAATAGTAACGTATTTGGCTTCTGCTATTAGAAGCGATATGCAATTTTGGTTTTTAGATGACCAAGAGACTAGATTGCATCCTAAGTAAAAACAACCACTATAGATGCTTTTACTATCATCGGGATAACCATCCCAATCAACGTTTGTATTATTTATTTAATAATTTATTTTACAACATATAAATTGCATTCTTTAGGTTCACTTTGATATGTAGCGTGCTCACACACACACATACACACACACATACACACATTATGCATTATATCAGTTCTACTAGAACTTAAGTAAAGTAAGTTGTCGATCATACTACGATATCAAGTGACATCTATCTTTTGCAAGATATGTCTTTTAATAGTTTGATAGAAGGAATTATAGGTATTCTAGCACTAATATCAGTAGTTAAATCAAAACCTTTGATCAAATCAATAGTATATTTAAATTGACAAATAAAGATATGATCAAGTTTTTGATCTACTTGAATACCTAAGAAAAATTGAGTTCTCCAATCATAGACATTTCAAATTCAGATTTTATTATGTTAGCGATTTTTTTAGCTTCCAAGGAAAAAGTGGACCTAAAATTGATGTGATATACGTAAACTTAATTAATTAGAAATTATTTTTTACTATGATGCTAGATTTTATTGGGTTCCTAGAATACGATTAGTATCAAGCGAGGCATAACCACTCATCAAGATAGTGATTAATGTCTAAGAATGTTTGTAATAATGACGATACATGAGAGGAAGAGAAAATAATATTCAACACCCATATGGTATTAAATTAGGTCTTTTAAACCATAAATGCATTGTGAACGCAATACATAAGTGGAACCAACAGGTAACTTGGCCGGAGGGAGAAAGATTAAGAACTATTATCACAATAAAGGCAAGGCAGAAACTTCAGGCTCAGTTAATGCTCAATGATAGTGGTATCAATGGAAGTAAAAGGGAATGTTCAGGCAATAAATGGGTTCACAGAATCTCTCGTGTATGAGGAAAATCCAGCAGCAATTCTTGTTTGAACTGCCATCCTTGAAAACCGTTTGGTTGGTCTATTTATATGAAGGCAAGGTTACTCAAGTAACCTTACTGGAATTAAATTTTATTGACTAGCATTAAATGCAAAAGCACCATGTCATTAATGTCAAATATATTCCATTAAATGCATGAGATTTTGTGTTTTGGCGGGAAACTGCTCAACAAATTAGAAGTGTGGTGGCATTAATACGGATATAATGTAGCAGCTCAAAGGTTTACCTTAGAACGACTATGAAATCAGACTTCATTAACTAGGCCTGCCATCCTAAGGATAAAACTCACTTGAGTGCTACTATCTCGAGTCCCTAAATGCTAGGTATTATGATTCTATTAAGTGAGTGAACAGTGACCCCCGCCAAATGTGTGGTCACATCAATCAAAGGGCATAATGTATGAAGTTGAAGTTACTCGACTCGAAGTAGCTTGAACATTAAGTGTGTTGTTTGTTGGCTGGGAAATGTCTCCAGGTGATACATCTAAGGTTAGGGTCCCTCGAGGAGATTCCCCTCGAGCACCTATTTGTTTTAGACGAAATTTTTCCTAAGTGTCCCAAGAGGGTTGGCTATTTCTTTCCCAATATTGCCTTTCTCCCAATTCTCTAGACCAAATCCATGTGAGGTTACCAAGAGGAGGTCATTCGACAGAGTATGTAAGCTCTCCCATGCCTTTCCAGGCATGGTCCCTCGAGAGTAACGAACATCCTTACCCATATTACAAAGTTAATTGTTCAAAGAGTAAAATACAAGATCAAATACATCATGTTTCCTATGAAAAGTGTTGTTATTCGAGTAATATTGTTCTTCGTAAGAAGTCCTTTGAGAAGCCTCTATGGAGGGTCTCCGCGAAAAGTCGTTCGAGAGGTCTTTGTCTGCATCCTTTAGCTAGACTTTTTCTAAGTATAGAATCATCTCGTCTAATAAACCTTTGGTGAGGACTCCCCTATATTTTCCCCTTCGTAGAGATATTTGTTTATTTCATGTAGAAATATCTATATGAAATACTTAGACCATATTGGAACCACTTAGTAAAGAAATGAGTTATTTTCCATAGGCAGACAACATAGCATAATAGGTATTAAATTATTTTATAGGATAAGTTTGGGGGAGGGAATCGTTTAGTCCTCCTTTAGAACTACTTTGTATTTAACTGCTTTGTGGTTTGTTTGATATCAGTGTTCCTTCATGGGATGATATGATTGCGTGTGACCACTATCTTGGGGGGGGGGGGGGTGAAGGGATTTTTCTAAATTTCCCCTAAGTTGAGAACTCTTGGTATGCACCATCATTACTCTGGCTGTATTGCATATAATGTGAAGCCCTTATACTTTTGACTCATTTGAGTCTAGACTGTATAAGAGCTCATCTAGTTTGGAAATTGTGACAAAATAGTGTCTATCCTAGAAACCAAAGAGCTTCAGAGATTGGGTTGCTTCTTCTTCTATCCATCTTGTGATGATCCTGAGACTATAGCCATCACTCACACACTTAGAATTTCATTCTTGCATTTCATATTGCACCACTATGTGTATTAATGTTGTGAGTGTGTTTAAATCCCTCAATTTGATTTTTAATAATTTTTTGGGAATTTAAAACATATTTTAAACAAGGTTTTATTTAATTAAAACTTGATTTAAAAGGTCTTGGGGTTAATGTATGAATATGGATTGTTGTGTTTATTGGCCTAAAGTTACTATGGGTAGAAACCGAAAGCGCTAGAGACTCTAGGGTTGGCTTTGTAATTATTTTGGGATGCGCGTTTACATTCATCCTCAGGCCTACACCTGTTGTCCTCTGATTGGCCTGAACTGTGTTTCTTTACTGAGACAAACCATCGCGTGCTTTCAGCCCTTAGATCAACCCTTATCGATGGCCTGCATGTCTTTTGAGTGAATCCCAGTGTAAACCCTTAAGCCAATCACAGCCTGTTTAATCCACCGCCTGCTGTGAACCCTTAGATTGTAGTCAAAGGAGCTTGACTCAATCACAGCCCTTGATTTTGAACGAAGCTCTGGAATCTTCTTCTCTTCCTATTTAAAGGCCTCTCATCTCAGCCTTCGAAAGCTTTTGCCATTTTGAAAAGTCTCAGAGAATAGAGAGAGGAGAGAGAAGAGAGAAGAGAGAAGTTAGAGAGAGAAACCAAAACCTAGTTAGAAATCCTAACTTCGTCCAAATACCTCTAAACCTAAACCACTTACCTCTCCATAAACACCATAACCAGATAAACACCATCCTTAGTGTTTCTTGAGTTATGAGAGTTCGAGTTGAGTGATTTCTGGGTTGCTGAAATCCTTGTGTTCATAAATCTTATTTCCAACTTAGACATAGACTCAGATCTTGTTCCTCTTTCAATAGAAATCATAGATCTGAAGTTTTTCATGTCACAGCACACTTAGTTGCATTTATTTCTCATCTTGAGAATTTCGTTGTTGATTGTTTTCTGATAAAACATTTTCTTACTTCAGAATCAACAATAGATGTTTTTCTATTTCTGTTTTTACAAAACCTAACCTGACCTAGTGGGATTCGCACTTGGAGGGTTCTCAATCCACATAATATTTTCAAAAGTGATTGAGAAAGGTCTTGACCGATTTCTTAAGCAAGATCTCCGTGGAATCTGGGTTATTTTGAAAGGTCAAAAAGGTTCTTGGTTTTGTAAGAAAGAAAAATAACAAATACACTGCATATAGACTTTATATGTGATTTGTTAGGATCGTCTGTAACTAATAAGTGTGTGTGTGTGCATGCATGTGTTTTAGAACACCATTCACAAACATCTTCACACTACAAACACTCAAAGTGTTGGCTATAAGATTTGGTGAACAATAAGTCAACGTAAAGTGCTGGAACAAAGAAGAGTTGACAAACTGAGACAACTACATCAACAAACAAGATCTGCAGAAAAGTTAAGGACGCCAGAGGGTACAATCCTGAACTTGTATAGATTTGTTTTGTGTGCATGTTAGTTAAATAGGTTGTAACTTATATATTTGTTTTAGTGATTGTTTTTGTTTTACTTCGTAGAGGGAGTCGTGGATGTTTCCTCAAGGTTGAGGTTTTACCACGTTAAAAATCCTGAGTATCGATATTTCTACATCTTCTCATCTCTTTCTAATAGTGTGCTGAGTTTAAAACATTTTAAACTGTTTACTAAAACTTGTTATCAAATCTTGTCCTAATCTCGTACATACTTTTGTTAACACATCTTGTGTTCAAAATCGTTTTGATTTAAGTAAAGAGTTTCTTCAACAAACTTTCGGAGTTGCTTAAATAGTTTATTTTCATAAACGGCTTTGGCAACGCTATTTCAATTGGTATCAGAGCTTTTGGTGAACTTTTTTTCAAAAAGATCCTGAGTTTCTGAAACTGTTTTCTCAAAATCAATTATGGACGAGAAAAACGAAAGATATGGTAACTTGACCAGACCTCCAGTCTTTGATGGAACCAATTTTTCTTACTGGAAAGTAAGAATGATTGCTTTCATTCAAGGCACTCTGGGAGATGATGTCTGGGATATTATTGAAAATGGATACTCTTATCCAACTAAACCAGCCACTGATGGAAGCAATGAAAGGATTAAGAAAATATTGAGTGAGTTTACTCAAGAAGAGAAACAGGTTTCTCGAAATAATAACAAAGGCAAGAACGCTATATTTATGTCTATTAACGAACATGAGTTCAAGAGAATCTCATCCTGTACCACTTCCAAGGAAGCATGGGATACCTTGATTACTGCCCACGAAGGAGACTCTAGGGTAAAAGCTGCTAAGACTGAGATGTTAATCCAACAGTATAATACCTTAATCATGTCTGAATCTGAGTCTTTCGATGATTTTTATATGAACCTTACTGATATTGTCACTAAACTTCATGCCAATGGTATAACTTATGATAGACAAGAAATTGTGTCTAAAATTCTGAGATCATTACCACAGAAATTTGACAATAAAAGATATGCTATTGAGGAGATGTGTGATATTAATCTCACTCCTGAATTACTCAGTAGCAAATTAAGAACTGTGGAAATGGAATTAGAGTTTAAGAAACAATTGACCCACACTAATAGGAAACATACCAATTCCAATCTTAGCTTTACCTCTAAGATGATTAAGCCTGAGTTAAACACCCCTAGTAATGATTCTGATGAGGACTGTGACTTAGAAAGTCTAGATAATCAGATTGCCCTAATGACAAAACAATTTAAGAAAATTGTTAAATTTAGAAACAGTGTTGCAAATAGACAGGGCAAGTCTAATTATTCTACTCCTTCAAATCACAAGCCCCATGAGAAACCTCATGACAAACAGAACAAGGACAACACAAGACCTCACAGAGACCTCAAGAAGACTGAATGCTATAGATGTGGTAAACTAGGACACATTGCTCAAGACTGTAGAGTTAATTTAAATGCCCAAAACAAACACTCTAGAGCCAATATCTGCAAAACCTGGGATGACTCAAGTAATTCTGAAAATGAGGAACCTGAGACATCTGATGGTTTTGATCCTTGTTTAGCCTTCTTTGCCAAAATCATATACAATGATTATATGCCTATGCTTGATAGTGAGGATGAGTTTAGTAATTCTAGTTCTGTTGCTTTGAATCATACTTTAACTGGTTTAGATGCTTTACTTACTGAGAACATTAATACCTCTTCCTCGGGGTGTGTGAGTCAAAGGGAAATCGATACTGCTGATGTCAATGGGTGCGTGAGTTTAAGAAATGAAACCTTAGGGGTCACTTCACACACTTCACTTAGTGACTCTGACAATGATGATCTCCCAGACATCCACACTCTATATACTAAAACTCTTAAGAAAAGTACTAGACTAGAAAAGATTGTGAAAGATCTTACCAAAAAGCTAGAGGATCTAAGCCTAATGGTAAAACTGAATGCTGAAGAGTATACTACTCAATGCATGTCTCATGAAAGTGAAGTCAAAGTGTTTGATGAAAAACTGAAAACTTTAACTGAAGCTAATGAAATTCTGGAGAAAAAATACAAAGGGACATTATTAGAATTGGAACAAACAAAAGAAAAGACAGCAACTGTTTTCAAAAAATTTACCAAATTTGAAAACAATTCTAAATGTTTTGAGGAATTCGTTGCTGAATCTAAAACCAATTCTGATGATAGAACTGGAATAGGGTTTTACCCCAACTTGAAGACACAAACTAAACATGTTGAACCTATCAAGTTTGTGTCAGGAGGCAAAAGACCTATTGAAACATGTCCAGACTTTCATTCTCTAAAAACTAAGTTTGACCATCAAAACACTAACACTGGAGATGCAAGTTGCTCTAAGCGTGAAAGTTTACCATAGGGAAAATATGTCTGCCCCCTATTAGGAAAAGTGAACCTGCTTTCAAATCTGTGCTACCTAGGAATAAAATTCAGCCTCAAAATTTCTCAAAACCTTTGTTTAGAGACTTTCCTAAGGAAAACCCTATTCTGAGCAATCTTTATTGCTCCTATTGTGATATATATGGTCACTCTTTCGATAATTGCTATGATAGGAGACTGATTAAGCCTATCTACAACACTCCTATGTATCATAACTTTAACTATTCTAGGAGGAGTCGTAACAATTATGTCCTTCCCAGGCCACCAGACAAAAACTCTAACTATAGGAATAGAAAGACTAAACCTAAAAGGACATTTACTAGAAGGATTCCCAGAAACTTTTCTAAATCAAATGCTCAGGTATTTAATTTTACCCAAAATTATGCGCAAAATGCTTTTCAACAAAAATCTACTGCTCGCAAATTTTATCAAATAAGAGCAAATCAGCGCAAACAGAAAACCAGAGCAATTTGGGTTAGAAAAGATGATCTAGTACCCCAGATGAAGTGTAATATTGTTATTTCTGCCTTAAAAGCTGAACTTACATCTTCTGGTTGGTACTTGGATTCTGGATGTTCCAAGCATATGACAGGTGATGATACAAAACTTTTAAATAAAACCCATATTGATGGTGGAAAAGTTGTTTTTGGTGATGGTATATCATCCCAGATCATAGGCAAAGGAACCCTTAAAGAAAAAGGACTTCCTCTTCTTGAAAATGTTCTTTTAGTTAAAGGTCTTAAGGCTAATTTACTTAGCATTTCTCAATTCTGTGACTCAAACTACACTGTTACCTTTTCAAAGAACAATTGCAAGATTTTAAATGAAAAGGGAGAATGCTTAATTACAGGATTCAGGACCCCTGACAATTGTTATACTATCATGTCTAGTTCTGAAATCTGTAATGTTGCCAGAATGGATGACAACGAGATATGGCATAACAGAATGGGTCACATTAATTACGAAAATTTGAGTAAATTGTCTTCTCAACAGATAGTTAGAGGAATACCAAAAATTAAACCTATTCATAACATTGTCTGTGGTCCCTGTCAAGAAGGAAAATTTTTTAAAGCACCTCATAAAAGGGTTAAAGATATCCTTACATCTAATCCCTTAGAACTCATCCATATGGACCTAATGGGTCCTTCTCAAACTGTTAGTCTTTGTGGACACAGTTATATTCTAGTTATGGTTGATGACTTCACCAGATTCACTTGGGTAGCTTTCTTAAAACAAAAATCCGATACTTTTCAAACTTTTTTAAAGATTCTCTTACGGATTGAGAATGAAAAAGACACTCAAGTGAATAGAATCAGAAGTGATAGAGGTGGTGAATTCAAAGACACTGGTATTGTAGAATATTGTGACTATAATGGTTACAAACATGAGTTCAGTGCTCCTAAGACCCCTCAACAAAATGGAATAGCTGAGAGAAAGAATCGAACTCTTCAAGAGATGGCACGTGTCATGCTCCATGCTAAGAACTTACCTAAGTATTTTTGGGTAGAATCTATTCGTACAGCTTGCCATCTTATTAATAGGGTCTATCTTAGAAAGAATTCCAAACAAACCCCTTATGAACTTTGGTACAATAAAAAGCCTAATCTTAAGTACCTTAGAACCTTTGGTAGTACCTGCTATGTTTGCAACGATAGGGAACACCTATCTAAATTTGAGAGTAGAGGAGATAAAGCCATATTCTTAGGTTATTCACCTAACAGTAGAGCTTATCGAGTGTATAATCTTCGCACTAAGACCTTAATGGAATCCATAAATGTAATTGTTAGTGACACTACTGTAGAAAGCAAGACTAGTGAATTAACTATAGAAGAAGAATCGTCAAATATTTTAGAAAATGACTCTTCTGAAATAGATAATTCATTACCTATTGAGTCACCTGAAGTACCTAACTGGGTTTCTAAAGATCATCCCATAAACAACATAGTTGGTAACCCTGGTGAACCAGTACATACAAGATCCCAACTTAGAAATTATGCTCTCTATGCTTGCTTTGTTTCTCTCTTGGAACCAAAGAATGTAAATGAGGCATTGAATGACTCTCACTGGATTTCTGCTATGCAGGATGAACTTTTACAATTTGTCATTCATGATGTTTGGTTTCTTGTTCCACGTCCTGATCACAAAAAGGTTATTGGTACTCGTTGGATTTTCAAAAATAAAACTGATGAAAATGGGATGATAATTAGAAATAAAGCTAGACTAGTTGCTCAAGGTTACTCTCAAATAGAAGGACTTGATTTTAATGAGACGTTTGCTCCTGTTACTCGTTTAGAATCAGTTCGTCTGCTTCTTGCTATAGCTTGTCACATGCATTTTACATTATATCAAATGGATGTTAAATCTGCGTTCCTTAATGGAATACTTGCCGAGGAAACCTATGTAGAACAACCTAAAGGGTTCATTGACCCTAATTATCCTAATCATGTATTTCGGTTGAAAAAGGCTTTATATGGTCTTAAGCAAGCTCCTAGAGCTTGGTATGAGCGGTTGTCCAGTTTTCTGCTGGACAAAGGTTTCAAAAGAGGTGGAAATGACCAAACCTTATTTGTCAAACATTTTGGCAAACACATTACTATCGCTCAAGTCTATGTAGACGATATCATATTTGGATCCACTTCTACCTCAGAAGTAAAATCTTTTGCTGAAATTATGAGTAAGGAATTTCAGATGTCCCTTATGGGGGAGTTACAGTTCTTCCTAGGTCTCCAAGTCAAACAACAACCAGATGGCTTGTTTCTTTCGCAGACTAAGTACGCATTAGAGATAGTTAAAAAATTTGGCCTCGAGAGTGCTAAAAGTGCTAAAACGCCTATGAGTACTACAGAGAAATTATCTAAAGATGAAAATGGAAAATCTGTAGACTCTACCTTATATCGTAGTATGATTGGCACATTACTCTATCTGACTGCCTCGCGTCCTGATATCATGTATGCAGTTTGTGTTTGTGCGCGTTATCAAAACAACCCCAAGGAGAGCCATTTAAACGTTGTTAAACGCATAATTAAATATGTTAAAGGCACTCTAAACTTAGGAATTTGGTACACGAATGACACACCTAGCACTATTATTGGGTACACTGATGCTGATTGGGCTGGGTGTACTGATGATAGTAAAAGCACTTCAGGCGCATGTTGTTATATTGGTAATAACTTGGTAGGATGGAGTAGTAAAAAACAGAACTGCACATCTCTCTCGACTGCTGAATCTGAATACATAGCCGCCGGTAGCTGTTGTGCCCAATTGTTATGGCTTAAACAAATGCTAAGTGATTATGGTATTCTAGAACCCACACTTCATCTCTATTGTGATAATCAAAGTGCGATTAACATCTCTAAGAACCCAGTTCAACACTCGCGAACTAAGCACATTAAAATAAGACATCATTTTATTCGTGAATTAGTTGAAACCAAGGAATTAGAAATCAATTATCTTTTTACTGATCTACAATTTGCAGATTTATTTACCAAACCTCTTGATTACAATAGATTCATTTCTTTACGTAAATCTAATGGTATGATTTGTGTTGAGTAAATACCTGTCATATTTGCCAAGTTCTTTCCCTTTCTCCATTTGAGACAAAATGGGGGAGAAATTTGAGTCTACTGCATATACTAAAAAGCTTGATCTTAGTAATTTTTTGCAGGTATTCTTCTTGTACAGTCATTCTTCATTGTAATAATAGGATGTTAAACTGTATATAGTTGAGTTATGTCATTTTTGCTTTCTAGGATTTGGGTAGATAGAACCTTTATAAGAATAAGTTTTTCTTATTTGTTGTCGCCCTACGAGTTGAGATGACTCAAAGGAGATTTTGTCTCATATTTCCAAAGGGGGAGATTGAAGCCCTTATACTTTTGACTCATTTGAGTCTAGAGTGTATAAGAGCTCATCTAGTTTGGAAATTGTGACAAAATAGCGTATATCCTAGAAACCAAAGAGCTTCAGAGATTGGGTTGCTTCTTCTTCTATCCATCTTGTGATGATCCTGAGACTATAGCCATCACTCACACACTTAGAATTTCATTCTTGCATTTCATATTGCACCACTATGTGTATTAATGTTGTGAGTGTGTTTAAATCCCTCAATTTGATTTTTAATAATTTTTTGGGAATTTAAAACATATTTTAAACAAGGTTTTATTTAATTAAAACTTGATTTAAAAGGTCTTGGGGTTAATGTATGAATATGGATTGTTGTGTTTATTGGCCTAAAGTTACTATGGGTAGAAACCGAAAGCGCTAGAGACTCTAGGGTTGGCTTTGTAATTATTTTGGGATGCGCGTTTACATTCATCCTCAGGCCTACACCCGTTGTCCTCTGATTGGCCTGAACTGTGTTTCTTTACTGAGACAAACCATCGCGTGCTTTCAGCCCTTAGATCAACCCTTATCGATGGCCTGCATGTCTTTTGAGTGAATCCCAGTGTAAACCCTTAAGCCAATCACAGCCTGTTTAATCCACCGCCTGCTGTGAACCCTTAGATTGTAGTCAAAGGAGCTTGACTCAATCACAGCCCTTGATTTTGAACGAAGCTCTGGAATCTTCTTCTCTTCCTATTTAAAGGCCTCTCATCTCAGCCTTCGAAAGCTTTTGCCATTTTGAAAAGTCTCAGAGAATAGAGAGAGGAGAGAGAAGAGAGAAGAGAGAAGTTAGAGAGAGAAACCAAAACCTAGTTAGAAATCCTAACTTCGTCCAAATACCTCTAAACCTAAACCACTTACCTCTCCATAAACACCATAACCAGATAAACACCATCCTTAGTGTTTCTTGAGTTATGAGAGTTCGAGTTGAGTGATTTCTGGGTTGCTGAAATCCTTGTGTTCATAAATCTTATTTCCAACTTAGACATAGACTCAGATCTTGTTCCTCTTTCAATAGAAATCATAGATCTGAAGTTTTTCATGTCACAGCACACTTAGTTGCATTTATTTCTCATCTTGAGAATTTCGTTGTTGATTGTTTTCTGATAAAACATTTTCTTACTTCAGAATCAACAATAGATGTTTTTCTATTTCTGTTTTTACAAAACCTAACCTGACCTAGTGGGATTCGCACTTGGAGGGTTCTCAATCCACATAATATTTTCAAAAGTGATTGAGAAAGGTCTTGACCGATTTCTTAAGCAAGATCTCCGTGGAATCTGGGTTATTTTGAAAGGTCAAAAAGGTTCTTGGTTTTGTAAGAAAGAAAAATAACAAATACACTGCATATAGACTTTATATGTGATTTGTTAGGATCGTCTGTAACTAATAAGTGTGTGTGTGTGCATGCATGTGTTTTAGAACACCATTCACAAACATCTTCACACTACAAACACTCAAAGTGTTGGCTATAAGATTTGGTGAACAATAAGTCAACGTAAAGTGCTGGAACAAAGAAGAGTTGACAAACTGAGACAACTACATCAACAAACAAGATCTGCAGAAAAGTTAAGGACGCCAGAGGGTACAATCCTGAACTTGTATAGATTTGTTTTGTGTGCATGTTAGTTAAATAGGTTGTAACTTATATATTTGTTTTAGTGATTGTTTTTGTTTTACTCCGTAGAGGGAGTCGTGGATGTTTCCTCAAGGTTGAGGTTTTACCACGTTAAAAATCCTGAGTATCGATATTTCTACATCTTCTCATCTCTTTCTAATAGTGTGCTGAGTTTAAAACATTTTAAACTGTTTACTAAAACTTGTTATCAAATCTTGTCCTAATCTCGTACATACTTTTGTTAACACATCTTGTGTTCAAAATCGTTTTGATTTAAGTAAAGAGTTTCTTCAACAAACTTTCGGAGTTGCTTAAATAGTTTATTTTCATAAACGGCTTTGGCAACGCTATTTCATAATGAGATTGACATTTTCTCATCCTCACTTTACACGTGGAGGCTTGGGTTTAGTGCATTCTTCTCATGCAGGGACATCCGAGCGTCGCCTCTTGGAGCATCATCATTGTAGCAATTAAATTTATGGACCTATGTTCATGTGTAGGCTACGCGAGGCAATTCAACCATCACCAAGTTTCCCAAGCCTCTATTAATCGACCGCCTACTATGTCTTGTGTTGCCCCTATAAAAAATCATACTTGGCATTTCTCAAACCCTTACCTTTGGGTTCATTATCATTTGCCTTTGTATGTTTAGAGAGAGGGAGAGATTTGAGTTCTTCCTTTTGCTTTGTTCTTCACTCCAATTGTTCGTTCTTCTTCCCTTTTCCTAATTCTTTCTTCATTCATGGCTCCCATAGTCAAAAGGACTCTCTCCGTAAGGTGTGATTCTCCCTGGACTCAAGCATGCCAGAATCAATGGGCTTGATATTGCTGTCCGCCTTACTTTGGGGAACTCGACTGATTTTGGTCTTTGGCCAAGCATTTTCTGGGTGAGATTATTCTAGTGGAGATGGAAAATTTATTAATGGATGAAAGTGATAACACAAAAGACTTTGCTTACATTCATATCGCCACTGTGACTCATTTTCGGATTGAACGGGGAGACTATCCTTTCTCGAAGGTAGAATTTGATTCTACCTCTGGTGCATGTCAGGGTTTGAGACCATGGACTGAATATATTCATTCCAAATTCTCTGTGTAGCTGGTCTTAGTCGATTGGGTGATCTCACGCTTGCCAACAACAATAACACTCTCCAACTTCTTGTTTCATAGTGGAGCCATCGGACTTATACGTTTGTGGCTTCTTGGTGTGAGTTCACTATCACCCTCGAAGATTTTTGCAAACTTCTAGGCTTGAAAGCGGTCGACTCCGATACTTTCTTCTAGAAGGTGACCTCTAGTGCTGAGAAAGATGCCTGAGCTGAGTTAGAGGCAGTAGTGAAGGATTATATGGTAACCTAAAACAAGTGCACCTATTCGGAGGTGATCCATTACTTCTATTTTATTGAGGATAAAGCAATGATTAAAGCCCTCAAAGGTGTAAGAAATATCCGATAGGAAAGCAGATGTTCAAGATTCCCATGGCTGGGAAAGGTTTCGGTTCAAAGATTGAGCTAGCGAGCTATATATGGGTTGTTCTATCCACGATATTTCTTCCTGGTAAGACACGATTTCCCCAGGAAAGACTTAATCAACATGGCCGTTCATATGGCCTATGGTATTAAACTCCCCTTAGAAGTAATTACCTTTGGTTCATTGTACACGTGGCTAAATTGCGTGCAAGCTAGTTGAGAACGTATGCGCTTGCGTTCAAATGGGACAATTATATATTAAGAACCTTTTAACTCAAACAAACCCTAAACAAGCAACTAGGTGTGATTTAATCAAGAAGTAGATCATAAAGATTAATCAAACACACACAATTGAGGAAAAATCCCCCAAAGGGGCAAAATCATTTATTTCCATTATAATATTGTAACTGTACAATTTTCGGATTACAATGAAAATACAAGTGACAAAGAATTACCCTCAGGTGTCAGATTCTGTAGTCGGCGGTTGGAGTTATCCCTTTCCAGTAGGGCTGCAATGAAGAAGAAGAATGATCTTCTCCATAATGGTATGAACAATAAAAGCGCGTTCCTGGGTTGCAAAGAGATTCACAAATGTTTGGAAATTTGTGTGAATAAAAAACCTAGAGTCTAGGGATCAATAGGTGAAGACTTAAAGTTTTTGTACTCTGAAAATCGTGTATGGAAGTCTTGGAAAACCACTTTCCGCAGTGGGTGAATAACATGGCCTAAAAAATCTCTGCACGATCTATTTGAGATTATCCCAGGCGGACCGGTCCGGGTCTGAGGTGGACCGGTCCGGGTAAGCAGATCGGTTCTTTTTATTTTTGGCTTCTTCGGTTTGCTTGTGGTCCGGGGTATACTGGCTTTCAGCAGGCGGACCGGTTCGGGTCTGAGGCGGAACGGTCCGCAGGCGGATCGGTTCTTTTATTCTGGGCGGATCGGTCTAGCCTGTCAGACTTTGATTCCTCTTCTTCTTTTGATATTCGGATCCGTTGATGACTGTATGAATCTTAAATTTCTTCAACGGTGTAGCGGCGTGCGACATAACAAATTGATAATGGAAAAAAATGTCCTTACAAATCTCCCCTATGTCTATGCCGGTACATACATAAAAACAAACATCCAAATTTATCAAACAACTAAAGATGCCTATACAAATCTACCCTTCCATGAACCCAAAACTGGAAAGATACAATTGAATAAGACTTCAACGTTTGCTCTTCAACTCTTCAGGAATCTCAACACTTTTCTCATCAATGAGTGCAATCCAATGATAATCCATGTAGTACCTACACACATGAGAAAAGACAAAATACCAAGTGACGTATCGAGTTTGAAATGAGATAGACATATATACCAATTTATGAGAAAACACAAACTTTCAAATCTCCCCCATAATAAGATAATTCATTCTCCCCCTTTTTATGATGTCCCCAAATAGACAAATGAGAGAAATAAATCGAATAAGCAAGTGTGGAGTGTCACTAGGATAAAATCACACCATGAATGATCACAAAAACAACCAAGTCGATGATAGCGTAAATGAAGTGGTGTGATCAAATTCGATAGGAAAATCAATGCATACAAACATGACATATGTGCACGATGAATATTGGATACTCCTAGCGAATGAACTCAAATGCGTCCTTTGGTGTAAAAGAATGACAATATAAGATATTGACTCAATCAAATCAACAAATCAAAGCTCAAAGTGATTTTCACACCAATAACGTCCAAAATGATTTTATGCTTTTTCAGGACTTTCAAGGAAGTGCAAACCCTTTTAACGATTCTCCAACCAAACTCCCTCAGATATAATTTTTAATAGAGGCATTCTAAATTCTCAAACTTTGGAGAATTGATGATGAAACCTAAGTGGCCCATATTTGGCACGAAGTGCTTTTTATTGCCGGTAAATTTTTTCGGGCTCTTTTAACCTCTTTGGACCTCAGATATTAAAATTCCTCCATTTTTTAGGTCCTTTTTAACGGTGGCTTTTGCACAAAGGATAGATGATAACCTTTCGCAGCCCCTCCCCGTTATACAAAAACACACAGTCTCACCAAAACTATTTTTTACATGCATTCCAATCTTGTCAAGTTATATCACATATTATATACTGTATAGACAGGATTGAGATGGAAACATTCAAGCCAATATGAGATAGACAAGTGCAATTATCAAATATAGCCATGAATGTGTGCAATAAAGGATATAGGAGTCAAACATGTACGAAGATATCACTAATTACATCTCAAAGACTCCAAATAATGTAAAGCACATGGATGAAATGATGTAGCCTCTCAAATCTCTATCAAACAGTCACATGGATATATGGAAAGAAGTTGTGACTTGGCTATCTTAATTGCTCATCCATAAAAGGAGCAAAAATAGAAATCTTTTTGTATTTTTCAAAAAATTTAGTAACAATAAAATCTTTTTGTATTTTTCAAAAAAAAGAATGAATAAACAGCTGTACAACAAGCAATAGTACATATAAAACAGACTAACAATAGGAATCATATGATATGAACATGAAGAAACATCCTATTCTAGACATAGACCAACCCCTCAGTCAACTATGCAAATCCCCGAAGACTTCCTAAGACTCTCAAATCTAAGGGCATCTAAAGGTTTCATGAAAATGTCGGCTAACTGACGGTCGGTAGGAACAAAACTCAGGGATACAGTGTTCTCCTCAACTAACTGAGGAATAAAGTGCTCACGTATCCTGATGTGCTTGGTGCGCGAATGCTGAACTGGATTGCGGGATATGTGTATCGCGCTCGTGTTATCACAGGAAATGGTCCTGTGAAATCCCATAATCCTCCAGCATTTTCTTCATCCACAAGAGTTGTGTGCAACAACTCCCTGCGGCTATGTACTCAGCCTCCATAGTGGATAAAGAGATGAAAATTTTCTTCTTGCTCAGCCAGGAGACAAGAGCAGAACCAAAATAGAAACACCCACCAGAAGTGCTCCTACAACCATCTACATCCCCGGCCCAATTGGCATCCGAATAGGCGGACAAATGGTCATTGGTATCAAAGGAATACCAAATACCGTATGAAACAGTCCCACTCACGTATTTAATAATATGTTTTAGAGCAAGTAAATGTGACTCTTTCGGGGATGCCTGATATCGCGCACAGACTCCAACACTAAAGGCGATGTCGGGACGACTGGCAGTCAAGTAGAGAAGACTACCAATCATACTCCGATATAAGGTTTGCTCTACATCCTTGCCTGAAGTGTCCTTACTAAGCTTGATAGTGGTACTCATAGGTGTACGTGCATGCTTAGCGGAGTCTAAACCAAATTTCTTCACTAGTTCTCTAGCATACTTGGGTTGGGAGATGAAAATCCCATCCTCTAGCTGACGAACTTGGAGACCAAGGAAGAATGTAAGCTCACCAACCATGCTCATCTCAAACTCACTTTTCATCTCCTCCTCAAAGTGGTGAGCATGCTGGGAGCATGTGGATCCAAAGACTATGTCTTCCATATCGACCTGGGCAACCAAAATAGCACCGTCATCTCTCCTGACGAACAACGTCATATCTACTCCCCCTCTATTGAAGCCACGAGCTAAGAGATAGGAAGTAAGCCTCTCGTACCAAGCACGGGGTGCTTTCTTCAAGCCATACAAGGCTTTCCTCAGATAGTAGACGTGCTCCGGGTGCTGAGGGTCTTCAAACCCTTTTGGTTATTCCACATAAACCTCCTCCTGTAGAATGCCATTCAGAAAGGCACTCTTGACATCCATCTGATATAACTTGAAGCGCAGATGACATGCAATGGCGAGCAGAAGACGGACGGACTCAAGCCTCGCAACAGGAGCAAATGTCTCCCCAAAGTCTACACCCTCTATCTGTGTGTAGCCTTGAGTGACCAACCTAGCCTTATTTCTGAATATGGTACCATTTTCATTCATTTTATTCTTAAAAATCCACCGGGTACCTATCACATTTGTCTCACTAGGTCGGGGAACTAGTTCCGAGACATTATTCTTTTTAAACTGAAGCAACTCATCCTGCATAACAGATATCCAGTGGTCATCCTTGAGTGCTTCTTTATGGTTCTTGGGCTAGACTTTGGACGTGTAGCAAAGATGGCTAACAACGTTCTCTAGCTGAGCACGAGTCTTGATCCCTAGAGTGGGATCACCAACAATGGCAAAAGGGTCATGACTCTTGCGAACCCAAGCAGGTGTGTCCCCTAGCACAGGAGTAGGGTCCACAGAGTGTGAGAGAGGAACAGGTAAATCGCTGTCAGAACAATTCTCATCCTCACACTGAAGGTTAGGATCAATAACCGTCGGAGGTTCGTCATCTTGCACGGTGACGTTTATTGATTCCATAACCTTAGAGCTCTTCAGGTTAAAAACCCGGTACGCTCTGCTATTTGATGAATATCCTAGAAATATTCTCTCGTCGCTCCGGGAGTCGAGCTTTCCTAATTTCTCTCTATCCCGTAGGATGTATCATTTACTCTCAAAAATACGAAAATATGCCAGGTTGGGCTTCTTGCCAGTCCACAACTCATACAGAGTCTGAAGTGTGTGTGGACGTAAATAAACCCTATTCACCGTGTGGCATGTAGTAGACACTGCCTCTGCCCAAAATCTCCTAGAAACTTTACGACCTAGAAGCATAGATCTAGCCATTTCTTGGATCGTTCTATTCTTTCTCTCAACAATCCCATTTTGCTAAGGAGTTCTCACAGAAGAAAACTCATGTTTGATCCCGAGGCTATCACAGTAAAGATCTACCTTTGCTTCTGTGAATTCAGTGCCATTTTCACTACTCATCCTATTAATAGTGACACCGTGTTGATTTTGCAGGACACGACACTTGGTAATTAAATATTCTACAGCATCAGATTTCTCTCTCAGAAAACCTACAATGGAGCACCTGGAGAAATCATCTACCATCACGAGGATGTACCTCTTACCACCTAGACTCTCAGTGCGAGTGGGACCCATAAGATCCATGTGAATCAACTCAAGAACACGAGAGGTGGTAATGGAATGCAACTTCCTATGGGGACCACGGATTTGTTTTCCCATCTGACAGGGTCCACAAACGGTCGAAGTTGACTTTCCGAGAGATGGTAAGCCACGTACTAGGTCCTTTTTAGCTAAGTGATTGAGATCTCTAACGTTCATGTGACCTAGACGTTGGTGCCACAGATCCATAGGAGTGATCGTGGCGCTGTTGCAAACAAGTGAGGATGTGGGCTCAGTCCCATAGCAATTATACTCGGTCCTCACCCCTTGAATCAAAAGTTTACCGACTTGATTGTAGACTTTACACGCGTCCCGGTCAAACTTTACTGCAAAGTCAGTGTCGTACAGCTGGCTAATACTGAGAAGGTTTGCTTTCAAACCTTTGACGTACAAAACATTTTTTAGCTTAGGGAACCCAGGTAACTCGACATTACCACGTCCTATAATGCTAGACTTGCTCCCATCTCCAAAGGTGTCTCTGCCATCCTGATAATCCTCAAGAGTCGTAGAAAATGAGGCATCACCTGTCATATGTCTGGAGCACCCACTATCAAAATACCACTGTGAGGTATTGTGTGCTTTGAGAGAAACATGAACAACGAAGGCCTTTTTATCTTTCTTAGGTACCCAAGAGGTGGTGACCTTTTGTTTGCCTTTGTTGTTGTTGGTTTTAGCTGGAATATGAGAAGCATTTACTAACGAAAAAGACATCCGTCGAAATTCTTCCATCAAACTCTGAGATGTGGCAAGAACTCAACTCGCTCTCTCAGACTAGAAAACTCATCAGTATGACGTGGTGGAGCAGTAGTACGTCGTGTCCGACCCATGCTATGGAAAAACTCCCTGAGGTGACCTTTTCTTTTGCAATAAGTACAGAAGATCATAGTCAAAGGTGGACCTTGATTTTCTTTTCTTGGTCGAACTCTCCTTAGAGGTTTTTGACGATGACCATAAAGAGTAGTAGTAAACTCAAGAACTGGTCCAGGGGCTATTTGGGACGTGGAGGCACCATCATAACCAATTCCTTGCCGATCACCAAAACCTAAAGCGGGGCCGAGGAGCATCTTTCCCATCTTCCCAGATCTGACTTCGATTTGTACCTTGACTTCTCGTGCTTTCTCAAGATCATGAGTCAGCTGGGCAACCAGGGCTTCAAGTTTCTTTCGAGTCTCCACAGAGGAATGGAGATGACTCGTAAGACTAGCCACTTGTTTAGTCAAGTCCCCTATCTCTTTCTCTAAAACACCCTCTCTCTCTCTCTAAACAAACTCTCTTTCTCGACACAGGCAGATTCTCTCTCTCTCAGAGAGGTGAAGTGGAGGACTCTCTCTCTTTTGCCTTTCTTAAATCTTACTCTAAGCCGGTGATCTTAAGAACTAGCGCTTTGGTATGTTTTTTAGTTTTAAAAGACTCAGAATATAACTCAGTGTAGGCGCGTTGAATATCACTCTCGCTCTCACTTGAGTCATCCTACCCTTCACTCACATCAATCTCACTATCGAGGTGTCCCTGTGAAGCATCATCCTCATCATCGTGAAGAGAACTAGGAGTGCTCACTTGACTGGCCATGAATGCGGTGAAGTTACACTCATGAGGTGACTCATCTCCTGAATCCACCGTCTCGACCTCACTGTCGTCGCTAAGGGTAGCATTAAGAACAGCTTTCCCTTTCTCTTTGTTAAGACGAGTGGCACACTCAAAGGCTCTATGACCCCTACCATCGCACTCAAAGCATCTCTCACTATCTTTCTTAGGAGGATCTTTAAAAACTTTTTTATTTTTATTTTCAAACTTATTTTTCTCAAATTTCTTTTTATCTTTAAAATTGCCATTTTTCTTAAATTTGAGAATCCTCTTGAAATTTTTTGCAAAAAGAGCCAAATCATCTAAGTCAAAATCACACTCAGAATCTGACGTGTCAGTCTCTCTCTTTCTAGATGACTCTACCCTCTTTCTAGCCGACCCCTCACTCCTTCTCTCTTGGGCTTTAAGTGTAATTCCCTTATCTTTAGATTTAGCAGTTTTAGGGAACATATCAATTTCATATGTTTGCAAATCTCCTACAAGTTCTTCCAATTTTAGCGTATTTAAATTACCCATAGAATTTAGCACAGTAACTTTAGGGATAAAACGCTTAGGCAAAGAACGAAGAATCTTTTTAACAACTCTAGCATTAGGAATATGTTCACCAAGATTAAAACTAGTATTCACAATGTTAGAAAGTCTAGCATAAAATTCATCAAAGCATTCAGATTCATGCATGGTGATGGTTTCAAATTGAGTTGTTAGATTTTGTAATTTAGACACTTTCGCAGCATTTGTTCCTTCATGTGTGAGTTGTAAAACATCCCATGCCTCTTTTTGACGTGGTGCACGTCATTATTCGTTTGAACTCATCAGGTGTGACAGACCCAGAAATAGCACTTACACCCTTAGAATTAAAAGATGACCGTTTAAATTCTTCTTCAGTCCAAGAAGTGACAGGTTTCAAGTTGATCACATTATCAACAGTCACTGAGGGAGGTGTCCACCCTCTTTCAACCAAAATCCAGACACGTTCACCAATGGCTTTTAATGCAGATCTCATACGGGCTTTCTAATAGGCATAGTTTGTCCCGTCAAAAACTGGCATTTTATTATATAACTTCTCCATTTGAACACGCACTTTTTTAAAAAATCATTTTTTTCAGAAAATTGATATCTTAGAAAATTTTTGCGGAAAATAGGAATACGCGATAGATTAGTGTAACCTGCTCTGATACCAATTTGAGAACGTATGCGCTTGCGTTCAAATGGGACAATTATATATTAAGCACCTTTTAACTCAAACAAACCCTAAACAAGCAACTAGGTGTGATTTAATCAAGAAGTAGATCATAAAGATTAATCAAACACACACAATTGAGGAAAAATCCCCCAAAGGGGCAAAATCATTTATTTCCATTATAATATTGTAACTGTACAATTTTCGGATTACAATGAAAATACAAGTGACAAAGAATTACCCTCATGTGTCGGATTCTGTAGTCGGCGGTTGGAGTTATCCCTTTCCAGTAGGGCTGCAATGAAGAAGAAGAACGATCTTCTCCATAATGGTATGAACAATAAAAGTGCGTTCCTGGGTTGCAAAGAGATTCACAAATGTTTGGAAATTTGTGTGAATCAAAAACCTAGAGTCTAGGGCTCAATAGGTGAAGACTTAGAGTTTTTGTACTCCGAAAATCGTGTATGGAATTCTTGGAAAACCACTTTTCGTAGTGGCTTTATAAAGGAATAACATGGCCTAAAAAATCTCTGCACGATCTGTTTGAGATTATCCCAGGCGGACCGGTCCGGGTCTAAGACGGATCGGTCCAGGTAAGCAGATCGGTTCTTTTTATTTTAGGCTTCTTCGGTTCGCTTGCGGTCCGGGGTATACTGGCTTTCAGCAGGTGGACCGGTCCGGGTCTAAAGCGGACCAGTCCGTAGGCGGATCGGTTCTTTTATTCTGGGCGGACCGGTCCGGCCTATTAGACTTTGATTCCTCTTCTTCTTTTGATATTCGGATCCGTTGATGACTATATGAATCTTGAATTTCTTCAATGGTGTAACGGCGTGCGACATAACAAATTGATAATGGGGAAAAATGTCCTTAGACTAGTTCTTCTAGAAGCATCGGTAGGTTTGATGTTCGAATTACACCCACATGTTCTGCTGACGGATTTCCTATATGCCCACTTTCTAGAGTATGCTCCAACTAGTAGTTTCCCCCATTCTCATCTCATTAAAGTGCCCCAGATATATTGCCGAAATCATAAGAGTTCCAAGAAACCCTTTGCCTCATTGATTGATAAAGTTGATAAATTTGTCCCTCGCCCCTAAATTGGGGTTGATCAGCTTTTTACTAACTATTTCTTTAGGGACGAGGAGCGTCTTATTGCCTCGATCGGGGAATTAGTGGCCAGGAACTTTCCTGCGAACAATTTTCCTTTGATCTTGGTTACTTTATACCTATCCTAATATACTGAGTGATCCTCTTTTTATTCTATTTATTTCCCCAATTGTGTGGCCATACAGTTCGGGTATGACCAAGGCAATCCGATGCTAAGTCACTTCACTCGTGAGAAGCCACAAATTTTCCTTTTGCCTGTAGCAATTTTTTGACCTCAAATGTTGTTAATATTTTTTCAAACTATGCTACCAACCCCATCATTCCAAGAAAGAGTGCTCGAGGAGGTAGGTTATCCATGTATTTGACCCTATTTTATCCTAATCAATTAGGCAGATATCAGAGCAACCTCCTCAAAGAACCCTGTTACCTTAATGTCGAGAGATTTCCCCTACAGAGCTAGGGCTGAGGAGTTGTTCTATTTTTAATTCATTGTTTCCTCTCAGTACCATTAATGATTTGACCCCTTCCTAGATTCCTCCCTTGGACCCTTTGGAGCATGCTATAGTGAAAAATAAAAAGGGTCCTGAAATGTCAATTTTGGGCGAAGCAGCTGTTGTTGCTCCTGGTACCTCGAGATCGGTTAAAGAGGGTGATACTCGTCGCACTTCTTCAACTGGGGCACCTGTTAGAGCAATCTGAAAGGCTCCTTTAAATAAGCATAAGACTAATCAAGTAATTTCTCCAGTAATAACCCATGATATTTCTCCAAATTTGTCCAACCAAGCTAACCAAATGAGGTCTAGTCTGTAACAAACTTGTAATGCTTGTTCGCTAGCAGATATGGTTGCTATGTTTGCCCACTTCGCTGCCCAT
The DNA here is from genome assembly GCA_949130495.1 of Sambucus nigra. Classification (NCBI taxonomy): domain Eukaryota; kingdom Viridiplantae; phylum Streptophyta; class Magnoliopsida; order Dipsacales; family Adoxaceae; genus Sambucus; species Sambucus nigra. The sequence goes on along the minus strand of OX422207.1, from coordinate 688,861,687 downwards.
GGCTTTAATTACACTCCTATGATGGTGGATGGAGGAAAAAAGCACAACATATCTACCACTGAGCTAGCCAGTCCAATCAGGGTATTTTTTAAAGAAGTAGTTGAGGAGGAGGACAATTTGAGGAAGAAGAAGTTAAGTATGAGGAGGAAGAAAATGATGGTGAAGAAGAGGAAAAGGAGGGTGGAGAGAATGATGCTAAGGATGAGTCGGAATAGGATTCTGAGGAGGATGATTCCAAGCTCATTCGAAGATGCGGGTTGCGAGGGATGGTTTCGTCTTTGAAGCATTCTTCACCCCCTAAGGACTACACTGTCTTGGAGGATACTCTTGCTAGTGAGGAGGTTTGTCTACTCCCTTTTTACTTGTAAAGTATCACATTTCTTCTTACAATATTCACTTCTACTTTTTTAACTTCAAGTTGATGTCTAAGGTGATCCCCACCTGGATGTTGGAGAGGGTGAAGATTTTGAGGGCCCCCTAGTAGATTTAGAGACAATTGAAATTTTTCTTGCCTCCGAGGATGTTCTGGCAAAGGGAATAGGTGCCCCTACAACTTTGAAGGTAGCTACAAATTTCCTCCTAGGGGCAGATAAATATCTTTATTCTATTCAGTCCAGTAGTGGATATTCACCTGACTTTTCCTTCTTGCTCAACCAAGTTGCCCTTGAGGAGGGTGTCCCGAATGAAGGTGTTATGGAGTCCTATATTAGGAAGTCCCTCGTAGTTGGACCCTCTGTTATGGTAACACCTAAACTCATTCTAGATTCTTATTATTTTCTTTCTGAACTCTTTGACTTATGTTATAAACATTATCATCCTGTTCTTTATTGGTTTTCACAGGCTTCGTTCAATAAGAAAACTACCCCACTAGCACCTCCTCCCACAAATAACCAGGTCTTAGTTGATCTTTTTGGGTATCTATCTAGAGGATGGCGAGGTTGTTTCTACTGAACATGTAGGAGCAGGGTAAGAAGGAGTTATTGTCTTTGATAGGGTGCTGCTGCTATTCCACTAGAGCAACATCCTTTGGTGGTTCAAAAGGTTCTCATGAGGAAGAAGATGTGTTGCAGATGGCCACCAGGCAATTCGCCTATGTTCCTCGACCAGAGTTATGATATCTCCTGATAACGTGACTTTTGCTTGTGGTCGTTGTTTGAAAGCCAAGTTAGTCAAAACCTCACATACCTACAAAATATAATAAACTCAAGTGTAGAGGTAAGTAAGGGTATCAATCCACTTTCTAGGGAGTAAAGCAAATGGAACAAACTCAATTGTAATTCACTTTTTATTTTCTTTTTGTGCTTTTTCACTTTTTCTAATTTTTTTTTAGCTTTTTCAATATTAAAACAATAAGGGTGAGGTGAGATCTAAACTAAAATAAACTAAATGTAAAATGACTAACTAGAAAATGACTAAAATGAAAAATAAGGTCTAACACTAAAATAAAAGATAAAGTGAGGTAAATAATTGTGAGAACAATCAAGGAGTGGGATTACACCACAAATTTTAGTTATTCTAATTAATTAATTTAATTATTTGAATTCTCCCAAATTAATATTAAAATTACAAATCAACTCTCGTTGCAAGTGTAATTAGAATAGTAATCTTTTAGAAAGTTAAGTTTAACACCCCACAACTCTATAAAATTAGATCTACACTCCTTTTAATTAATCACCCGCTAGGATCGATCAATTAGAATTTATGTCAATCTTAGAAATTAAATTTAGAGTTGAAATTCAAGTGATAATACCCCACTTAACAAACCCCTATCTCTAGTTCGAATCTAAAATGGGTATTATCACTAGAATTTCGATTTTCTCTCGAAAATCATTTACCCTCTCTCGAGGCGTAAATCTAAGGGTGAGGGATCAAAATTAACATTCAAAGGGATATTTCAATTAAGCAAACTAATTAAACTAAAATAATATCAAATAAGGGTTTCACCCCACCCCTTGAAAGGGGTTTTAGCCTAACATGGTATAAAATATGACAAATTAATATTCAAAGGCATAAAATAATAAAAGAAGGGAAGAGAACAATCAAACCAAATCTCTTTGATTATGTTGAACTCCAATCCTTGAAATTGAAGCATACACCACTTAATTGAGCATCCAAATGATTTGAAATTAAAATATTCACTCAATTAACTCTCTTACAATATTTACACTCACAATAATCTAAAAATAAAAAAATGAAAAACTATTTACAAGGGTGTTTTTCTCTACCTAATTTTCTCTCTAAAATTCCTCTCTACAATCTAGAATTTTTTTTTCCAAATGAGGTCTTCATCTTCTTTTTATATGCAATGGAGCAAAGGGGCATATGTGGGAATTGGCTAGAGGTGCATGGGTTTTGGGTGAGGTCACATGTGCATGGGGGTTTGAGGTGAGGGAATAATTGGAAAAAATCTGATTTGTTATTGAGGGTAATTTGGGAAAATGGGGTTAAATGGTTGTTGGGGGGTAAAATGGGTATTGGGACATAAATGGGTATAAGGGGTTTATTGGCACATGGGGCAATTAGTTTGGTCTTGGCTTTGTTTGGTTTATTTGGTGTGTCTTTGGTTTTGGATGTTAACAGGTGGAGAAAATCGGGTAAGAGGAAATGGGTTGCAAATGGGTTTTGAGTTTGGGTTCAAATGGTTGAGATCGGTTTCATATTTTTTGGGTTGAAATGGGTTGCAGATCGGCGCCGGAGGTGGCTGGCAGGAGGGATCGGAGTGAGGAGGTTCCGGCGCAGAAATGGGTTTGGGGTGGTATCCGACTGATGAAGAGAGAGAGAGGGGCCGGTTGAGTTCGCCGGCTGCAGCGGCGAGCATGTCTCGGATTGGGGAGGCTGGCCGGCGTTTGGTAGGGAGCTGAAGAGAGAGAGAGAGAGAGAGAGGTGGTCGCCCGGTGACTCACGGCTGCGCCGGCACGAGGCTGGCCACGGTTTGGATTCGCCGGCGGAGGTCCGGTTGGGGGGGCTGTGGCAGCTTGTGGGGTTGAGGTTGAAGGGGGGGCGAGAGTGAGACGGGTAGGAGGAGAGAGGGGGCGGCTCCCGCGGGTATCGCAGGGACTGCCATAGCCGGAGTTGGGTCTGTGGATATGGGTATGGTGGTGTGAGTTGGGGGTGTTAATGGAAGAGGGAAAGAAGGTGATGGGTGAGAGGTTGATTGGAATAGGAAATAAAGGGTGTTGGTTGTTTAGTAATGGAATTTAGTTGGTGAGGAGAGAGAGTGAAGGTGGGTGTTGGAGGTTGAAAATGAAATGAGGGGGAATTTGGTGGGTGAGGGTGTATGGTGGGTTTGGTGAGGGTGAGGGTGAGGGTGTAGTAGGGTGTGTGTTTAAGTGTGAGGGTGTGTGTTTTAGTTTGGACCCTAATAAAATAAAACTAAAAATAAAAAATAAAATCTAAGTAATAATATAAAATTTATAAAACTAAAAATCTAAAAATTAAATTCCTATACTAAAAATTAAAATCAAGACTCAATAAAAATAAAACTAAAAAGAAATGAAATGAAAATAAAAATATAAATATAAATCTATTAAATTTAAAAACTAAAGTCCTAATAAATAAAAAAAATAAAATCTAATAAAACTAAATTCCTAAAAACTAATCCTAGTAAAATAAAATAAGATAAAAACTAAAACTAAAAACTTAATAAAATAAAATTATAAAAATAGAAATAAAATATAAAAATAGTAAATAAAACCTAAAAAATTCTAAAATAATCCTAAAATTAAAATGACTCAAACTAAAAATCTAAAAAATTAAAATAAAACAAAAAGGGAACAAACCAACACACACGGGTATTGGGTGACGGTTTAGGGACAAGTTTAGGCTAGGATGGGTTAGGTTAGGGTCAGGGAAAAGGGTATTTAGCTCCAATGTAACTGTAATTGACCTCGAAATGTAGCTTTTGGCACCGCAACTACAGTTAAGCCTGCATATTAAACATTTAGGCGCATAAGACCCATATTGTCGAGAATTAGCAACTAAACTACATCTATTTGGGGCATAAATTGTACAGTTTTGGGTGCTTATCACAGCACCCCCAAACAGAGCGTTGCTAGTCCTCGAGCAATAAGATAGAGAGAAAAAGAAAGATAAGAAACCAAAAGTGTACCACTTTCGCGGGCACTTGCGATTGCACTTAGCATGTGCAACAAGCCTTTAAACCTATAGGTTTCCCTACAGAACGAGTTGTGTCTCGTGAGGGTTTGCAGGGAATATACCCACAAAATTCTTATTCTGAAAAGATTTATTTAAAAGCAGTCAATCTCTTATTAGATGTAGAATAATCGCACAATCCATCACATGAGAAAATATTTTGAGAAATACAAGCTAGAATGTGTAAAAAGTTTAAGCTAAGTAAATACTCAAGGCACATCCTTTCTAGAACTCAACGTGTGTAGTGTGAATCAGTCAAAACGGGTCGAGCATCATAAGAGTAATTCCTAGATTGCCTTGTCGGAATCAACGCTTCAACTTCAAATCTCACGGATATATCTCTCTCAAACGAACTCACGAGATATGGGTAAGTGTATCGCTCTTGTGTGTGAGGAGGTGAGTAAATGTAAGCAAGTTCAAACGTCTCATACACGCATAAGAAAGAACAAACATATAGAAAGAAAATTGATCTCATGAAAGAAATGCTAATCACTATAGTGAGAACGTCGAGTTATTCACCACGTTGACTTTCATTCGCCCGAACACTAAGGGGAATATATATGTATATGGGTGAGGGGGTAAATGAAATGGGATATGTGGGATGCGATGAGGTAGGATAGGATGGGATGATGGTATGATGGATGGATGGATGGTGGATATGCGATGTGAAATGGATGAAAAATGGATGCGAAAGAAGAGTGTATACATATTAGGCACAAATGTCTTTATTTCAAAACTAACTACTAACTACAAACTCTCTTTCTTTTCTTTTCTTTTCTCTTTTTTTTTCGATTTTTCTTTTTTTTTCTATTTTTGCTATTTTTCTATTTCTCCATTTTTTTTCTTTTTTTTTCTTTTTTTCTCTTTTTTTTTGTTTTTCTCTCACTTTTCAAACTAACACTGAAGACATTTACATTTGAAATTTACACTCTTTTATTTGAAAATGAAGGATGATATATGAGTGGTGGGGAATGTATGATGTGGGAAAATATGTAGGAAGGGTGAGGGGAATGTATATGGATGGGGAAAATATGGAAAGATAATGGAAATATGATATGGGAGAAAGGTGGTAAGTGTATGGATGAAAATCTAGTATTCGGGACAAATTTCAAGACACGCGTTTCTTACAACTCGAAAATGATGTCGTTCTCAATGATCAAGCTAAATTTTTATGAAAGAAAATGAGATCATACAACAATTTAAGTGCGGACCCAAAGAAAGTTGAATCAACTTGTGACTCGGAGATTGCGTAAAACACTCTGAAAGGGTGAAAGGCACAAATCTCACAAGCTAAAGTCTCTACTAGTGATTCTTAAGTTTCTCTTTAGAATTGTAGTACTCTTCAACTCTAAACGTAATGACGTGATAAGTGCGCAAATTTTGTTGAGTCTAGAAATTCATGGTGCAAAATGCCTTGTTATCTATTACGTAAGCTATTTAGAAAAAATATTCTCTAGCTTGATTCCTAGACTTTTGAAAGATGGATGATTGAAAATTCACATCAATGAATGAGATGAAAGAAACTGCACGAAATTTTAAAAATCAGGTTCAAAAATCAAAAATTTTCAAAAGAGGCACGATTTTGATAAAATTCCCCACCCCCAAACAAAAAGGAACATCGTCCTCGATGTTAGGGAAAATGATTTTTAAAATGAGAGAATAAGGTAGGAAAGAGATTACCAGAATGAACCGCTAATGAAGTGGACATGTGAAGCCAAGAATAAACCTGAATAAAAGATGTACAAGTCTATAAGCATGATAAAGCATAGGGTGATGTGAAACACCACCCCCAAACAGGATGAGACTAGTACAAGAAATGCGGGCTGCCTCCCGGTAGCGCTAAGTTTAACGTCTTCAGCCAGACCGAACCATTCTCACCCTAAAGATAGGAACTATGATAGTGCGGGGTGGCAGAAAAATGGGTGATGAGAATCACCCCCAAACAGGATAAAAGTGGTCAATGCACTTGTATAGCGAAGTGCATCACACGATGCAAAGCATCGGTGGACCAAGGGCGGGTGGATATTATGGTAAAAGTGAGGGTGAATAGGTATCGGTAACGGGCCTTATTGAGCCGAAAGGTGAGGGCAACTAGGGCCCTATAAGCATAGTGCTCTAATTGGGGAGGGAGGCAAAATGGTGTGGAAATTGTAATGGGATGGGCCTCATAAAAATCACACGACCGTTCTATGAATGGGCGATGATAATGGTCGCGCCGTGACACGCCAGGGAGTTGTTGAGAAAAATCAACACCACAAGGAAGTGGTGTGCATGGAGGAACAAGCTCGGTGTCACGGGAGTGGAGAGTAGCAGCAAAAATACTCTCGTGGATGGTGGATGGCTTCAGGTGAGGATCTAAAGATGTAGATGGAAACTTGAAATGTAGAAAATCAAGATCCAAACCAGGTGGCGGGGTGGAAAGGATAATGGGTGGGTCGGGTGGGATAAATGGTGGAGGAAGATGATCTAACTCAAGCGTGGGAGACACACACTCATTGGGAGGAGTAAAGGAATACTCACAAGGGAGTGTGGTTTCTAAAGATGGAGTTGTCAACTTCTCCATAAAAGCAGCATCGGGGAATGGGGTGGGTGGGTAAGACGAGGCACCAAGATCGGAGATAGAGGAATCGATAGAAATATCGGGCTCAACGGGAGCCATGCATGGTGGGACGTCATCCAGATCCGAATAGTTAGGAACTATCACGGATTCTATCTCGGGAAATTGGTGAGCACTCGTAGCCGGAGCTAACGTAGGATAATTTGGTTCCTCGGGAACACACACGATGTGCTCAATAGGTATAGACTCGGGCATTATTTTGGATTCGGCGGGAGTGGGAAGGTGAATGGGAACCGCAAGGTGGGGTTCATATGGATATGATGGGGTTGAATCAGGCTCACTAATGAAAGGTATGTCAACACAATTGTCGACTTGGGACCCGGACCATTGAATGGTCTCAACTTCAAGATTCTCGGGGTGGTAGGGTTGGTCACACTCAAATTCTGTGTCACAAGGGGACACATCATCGTCACACTCGGTGGCAACGATGGGTGGGGTCATGGGAATATCCGACTCTCGCGCACACACCAATTCATTTAACCTTTGTTCAAGCCTTTGGAGAGCTTGAGTTTGAATTGCTTGCTCTTGCTCAAGTATGCACTTTTGCAAGAGGGTTTCGAGAGTGGATGTGGATGAAGGTGTTGGTGGAATGATGGGTGGTGGTGGTGGGTGAGGTGGACACAACGCGCTATAATCAGGACTATATGGAGAATATTCAATTGAAGTGTGTGGGGTGGGGTCAAGTTCATCATACACGAAAGGATCGCTTTCGTGATGGACAAATGGTTGATACTCATGGGGTGCGTAGTGAGGAAACTGATCGTGACTGGGTGCACAAGTTTTCCATGACGACTGTTGGAACGTGTGAGGATCCACAACATCGGGTTGGGATACGTATTGCGTGGAAGGGTGATCAGGCCTCCACGAATAGCTCGGGGACTCACACAACTCGGGATTAGGTATAACAGGGTAGTAGGCCGAGGTGGGTTCCGAAACAGTGTCATATGGATACACATGTTCCATGGTGGGTGCGTAGGGATATGAAGAGTATGGGCACTCATGGGACATGTGATCGGCATTAGAACAGTGGGTGCACAACAAAGGAGGAGGCACAGTGACACTTGACACCGAGGGTGATGGAATAGGAGGTGAGTGCATAGATGGGTCAAGAGTACCAACGGTACTCGTGAGAGAGGTGAAATCATGAAGAATATCATAAAGAGATCGCTCGGGACCACTCTCACACATGTCACGTGTCAATGGAAAATGACCAAAGTAGTCCCGTAAAGGACGTTCTTCAGCCATGAGGGGAGAAATATTTTTTTTTGAATTTTTTGAAATTTTTTCAAAAGGAGAGAAAATATTTTTGGATTTTTTCTAAAAATTAAAGAAAGAAAAATATTTTTGGATTTTTTTTTTTTTTTGGAAGAAAAGGTGGGGAAAATATGGACTCTTGAATATGGACGGACTAACTAAAACCGACTACCGAAAAATGGAATTGGACACACACACAAGTCAAGAAAAATTCCTAACTAGCACATAGCCAATTTTTATCTTTAAATTTAGTGAGAGGGTAGTCAAATTTTAATTAAGTCCGCGGGCGATAAAAATCACGGAAATATTATGAGTGATCGCCTTTGCAAAATTTTCTCCTATTGGGCCACCTAGTTGATTGATTTTAAATTTAGTGATGGCTAGGGTAGCACACAATGATAAGCGAGTGAATCGGGTGATGAAATCCCTTCTCGTGAGTGACCGGGTGTAGGTCTTAGTCAATTAATTCATCACACCATTCGAAAATAAATGCGAGAATAAAATCACATAAGAGCACACAAATCACACACAATAAATGACTCGCTAACAGGAGAGGCGTGAGGGTGTAAGAAATGTACCTCCCACGATTTTTAGGCCGTCGGGTGCCGAAAAATTTGAGTCGACCGGGGGGAGATCACGCCTATCTCAGTCGTCCCCGGGAGTCCTATCGACCCAAGGTAGAGAGGCTTCTAAATCCTCGCCTTGGACGCCCTCTCTCTACATTGTCCGGTTTCCCTATCACGCTTGTCTTGAATTATTACAAATTTAAATGAAAAAATAAATGGTGTCTCTAAGCACCGCAATACAAGACAAGATAATAAGAAAGTCCTAATACAATCCTTCTAAAAATATAAAAATGGTGCAAAAAATAAGAAAGTGCAAAAAAATAAATGAACTACAATATGAAATCCGCTCCGAGCTTCAGAATCCCAAGAATGGCAACGGCGCCATTTGATAAAAAGAAAAATTACTTCTAATATATAGATTTTGTCGTTGTGCAACTTCTCTATCCATCAAAATTTCCCTTGAACCTACAAAATTATAACAAAACTAGTGTAGAGGTAAGTAAGGGTATCAATCCACTTTCTAGGGAGTAAAGCAAATGGAACAAACTCAATTGTAATTCACTTTTTATTTTCTTTTTGTGCTTTTTCACTTTTTCTAATTTTTTTTTAGCTTTTTCAATATTAAAACAATAAGGGTGAGGTGAGATCTAAACTAAAATAAACTAAATGTAAAATGACTAACTAGAAAATGACTAAAATGAAAAATAAGGTCTAACACTAAAATAAAAGATAAAGTGAGGTAAATAATTGTGAGAACAATCAAGGAGTGGGATTACACCACAAATTTTAGTTATTCTAATTAATTAATTTAATTATTTGAATTCTCCCAAATTAATATTAAAATTACAAATCAACTCTCGTTGCAAGTGTAATTAGAATAGTAATCTTTTAGAAAGTTAAGTTTAACACCCCACAACTCTATAAAATTAGATCTACACTCCTTTTAATTAATCACCCGCTAGGATCGATCAATTAGAATTTATGTCAATCTTAGAAATTAAATTTAGAGTTGAAATTCAAGTGATAATACCCCACTTAAGAAACTCCTATCTCTAGTTCGAGTCTAAAATGGGTATTATCACTAGAATTTCGATTTTCTCTCGAAAATCATTTACCCTCTCTCGAGGCGTAAATCTAAGGGTGAGGGATCAAAATTAACATTCAAAGGGATATTTCAATTAAGCAAACTAATTAAACTAAAATAATATCAAATAAGGGTTTCACCCCACCCCTTGAAAGGGGTTTTAGCCTAACATGGTATAAAATATGACAAATTAATATTCAAAGGCATAAAATAATAAAAGAAGGGAAGAGAACAATCAAACCAAATCTCTTTGATTATGTTGAACTCCAATCCTTGAAATTGAAGCATACACCACTTAATTGAGCATCCAAATGATTTGAAATTAAAATATTCACTCAATTAACTCTCTTACAATATTTACACTCACAATAATCTAAAAATAAAAAAATGAAAAACTATTTACAAGGGTGTTTTTCTCTACCTAATTTTCTCTCTAAAATTCCTCTCTACAATCTAGAATTTTTTTTTCCAAATGAGGTCTTCATCTTCTTTTTATATGCAATGGAGCAAAGGGGCATATGTGGGAATTGGCTAGAGGTGCATGGGTTTTGGGTGAGGTCACATGTGCATGGGAGTGTGAGGTGAGGGAATAATTGGAAAAAATCTGATTTGTTATTGAGGGTAATTTGGGAAAATGGGGTTAAATGGTTGTTGGGGGGTAAAATGGGTATTGGGACATAAATGGGTATAAGGGGTTTATTGGCACATGGGGCAATTAGTTTGGTCTTGGCTTTGTTTGGTTTATTTGGTGTGTCTTTGGTTTTGGATGTTAACAGGTGGAGAAAATCGGGTAAGAGGAAATGGGTTGCAAATGGGTTTTGAGTTTGGGTTCAAATGGTTGAGATCGGTTTCATATTTTTCGGGTTGAAATGGGTTGCAGATCGGCGCCGGAGGTGGCTGGCAGGAGGGATCGGAGTGAGGAGGTTCCGGCGCAGAAATGGGTTTGGGGTGGTATCCGACTGATGAAGAGAGAGAGAGGGGTCGGTTGAGTTCGCCGGCTGCAGCGGCGAGCATGTCTCGGATTGGGGAGGCTGGCCGGCGTTTGGTAGGGAGCTGAAGAGAGAGAGAGAGAGAGAGAGAGAGGTGGTCGCCCGGTGACTCGCGGCTGCGCCGGCACGAGGCTGGCCACGGTTTGGATTAGCCGGCGGAGGTCCGGTTGGGGGGGCTGTGGCAGCTTGTGGGGTTGAGGTTGAAGGGGGGCCGAGAGTGAGACGGGTAGGAGGAGAGAGGGGGCGGCTCCGGCGGGTATCGCAGGGTCTGCCATAGCCGGAGTTGGGTCTGTGGATATGGGTATGGTGGTGTGAGTTGGGGGTGTTAATGGAAGAGGGAAAGAAGGTGATGGGTGAGAGGTTGATTGGAATAGGAAATAGAGGGTGTTGGTTGTTTGGTAATGGAATTTAGTTGGTGAGGAGAGAGAGTGAAGGTGGGTGTTGGAGGTTGAAGATGAAATGAGGGGGAATTTGGTGGGTGAGGGTGTATGGTGGGTTTGGTGAGGGTGAGGGTGAGGGTGTAGTAGGGTGTGTGTTTAAGTGTGAGGGTGTGTGTTTTAGTTTGGACCCTAATAAAATAAAACTAAAAATAAAAAATAAAATCTAAGTAATAAAATAAAATTTATAAAATTAAAAATCTGAAAATTAAATTCCTATACTAAAAATTAAAATCAAGACTCAATAAAAATAAAACTAAAAAGAAATGAAATGAAAATAAAAATAAAAATATAAATCTATTAAATTTAAAAACTAAAGTCATAATAAATAAAAAAAATAAAATCTAATAAAACTAAATTCCTAAAAACTAATCCTAGTAAAATAAAATAAGATAAAAACTAAAACTAAAAACTTAATAAAATAAAATTATAAAAATAGAAATAAAATATAAAAATAGTAAATAAAACCTAAAAAATTCTAAAATAATCCTAAAATTAAAATGACTCAAACTAAAAATCTAAAAAATTAAAATAAAATAAAAAGGGAACAAACCAACACACACGGGTATTGGGTGACGGTTTAGGGACAAGTTTAGGCTAGGATGGGTTAGGTTAGGGTCAGGGAAAAGGGTATTTAGCTCCAATGTAACTGTAATTGACCTCGACATGTAGCTTTTGGCACCACAACTACAGTTAAGCCTGCATATTAAACATTTAGGCGCATAAGACCCATATTGTCGAGAATTAGCAACTAAACTACATCTATTTGGGGCATAAATTGTACAGTTTTGGGTGCTTATCATCTCCCCTTTTGGGAAATAATTTCTACATTATATATTATTATAATTTCCTATTACATACGACTTTAAATATCCCATGTGCGAGGGTCAGGCACGCCAAGTAATATTGGACTTTCATCTTCCATAACCGACGGTCAAGCGGGCCAAGTAATATTGGACTTTAAATCTCCCATAAGCGAGGGTCAGGATAGTTAAGTAATGTTGGACTTTAAATCTCCCAACCGAGGGTCAGGTGGGCCTAGTAATATAGGACTTTAAATCCCCTATAATCGAGGACCAGGCGGGCCAACTAATTTTGGAATTTACTCTCCCATAACTGAGGGTCAGGTGGGCCAAGTAATTTTGGACTTTAATCTCCCATAACTGAGGGTCAAGCGGGCTAAGTAATTTTGGACTTTAATCTCCCATAACCGAGGGTCGGAGGGTGTAGTAATATAAGACTTTAATTTCCTCTAAATAGTATGTATATTCTTCCGACTTGGTAACTTTTTGTGTTTTAGGATGAAGTTTCTCAGTCAGTTGCTCGTGAGCTAGAGCCTGGGGATGTTGCGCATGAGGTTGCCCAAGTGAGGACTATGGCTGAGTTGGATGTGATGGGTGAGGCTTTTGGTTTGAAAACTCAACTGTTGGCCCCAACTGCTGGCGAGGTGCCTCGAACAGGTGATAGTTCTTACAAAACCCAAAGCCCCTCATCTTGTGATAGTGCTTTAAGCATACATTCTCCAGAGGCATCTCTCGAGATGATTATGAGGCAAACCCTGCATGATTTTTCCCATATACTAACCGTTGTTCCTCACGAGTTGATAGATAAGTGTGACACCTCGCCTATTCCAATCCTGGGTGATCAATCCATTATTAAATTAAACAACAATCATTAGTGGTGTCATTTTTAGCATCATTATCATAATTGAATTTAGTTACTAATACCCTAATGGCCTGGTGTCAAAATTTTAATCTTAATTATTAACGTATAATAAATAAAATTGGAATAAATGTATCATTCACCATTTCCATGAACATAACAATGAATAATGAGATAACGTCATAAGTAAATAACCGGGTATGGAATAACATTCCAGAGAATATCCAAATACGGTAATCCATATGTTAGGTCTAAATCAATGCTGGAAATAAATGGAAATACAAAATCTCTGCAAATAGTATCCAACTATTAATGGGCGACATGACCGACTGAGATAAGTAAAGAGAACTAAAAACTGAATAAAAGTGGAGGCGTATAATAGAAAGGTCCTGCAACTTCCACAGCAGTTGCAGCACACCAAATGTAGGAACTCCTATGCCTGGCGTCCCTGTGAATGGGCAACTAAAATTGTTTTTACAAAAAGTATTTGAAACGGGTCAAAGCCCAAGTAATACAGTTTGAAAAATTTAGCAAGTGTTTAAAATGAGACAAGATAAGATATTATATACATGTTAGTACAAAGTTCTCTCACTTGAGATCATCACCCCTGAACTAATGTGCATGCCTAAAGTACTACTCTAACCCACTTAGTTATGCTACCCGCCTAATTAGTCTGGCATAAATCTCTTCGCATCTATTCATTTATGGTGCCCACCCGTATTGTATTGCCCATACAATATGATAATACCTTTTCTAATTCTTTATATTCATTAGGAATTACTAGTAAATAATTTAGTTCTCACGCACATTGATTAATTTAGATATCACTATCTATCGTATCTACTAATACACTCATAGTATGATCAATCATGCGTATATACACATTCATAACTCTTATCATATATATGTATACAACACCATTAGGTGGAGAACTGCGGTGCTGGTGTACTATGCTATAAAGTCCTGGTACATCACGTACTATATAAGGACACTGGGTCGAATAATTTCCCTCAAACCATAATCCAAATCACATAACATTGGAGGCGAACATAGTTTTAAGCCTTTGGGATACGCTCATACCTAACGCACCCAAATGACCGGTCACACCCTTATTCTCATAAGTGGTGCTCAATCCCTAAGTTCTATATCCTAAGGTACAAGTAAATATCCTCCCAATTGGGATCATCTGAATAAGATTGTCCATGACGAGAAACCTCCCGTGATAGCATGTAGCCTAGGTATGATTACGCATAAAAATCAAACAATAGGTATACACACCACCCATATATATATATATATATATATATATATATATATATATATATTTATATTACATCATCATAGGTATAATCTTAACCAATATCATATGCCCCGTACGTAGTATAGTAACTCTCGAATATTCAACGTAGCATAATACTTCTCATGGTATAATCCCGAGTGTTTTCCAATACCCAAATGGTTACCATTTGTCCCTTAAGTAAATTCAGTAGGTATATCACTCAATGCCTACTGGTCTCGGTCCTACATTCCCCTAATTTTCCATGGTAAGAAATCATTATCCGAATAAGCTTTTATCACCCATTAAACTTAATTCATTTTAGCCTTAAGTTCTCCTCGTGTGACTAACCTCAAACCCAACATTAACCTACTGGTAATTATAATATCTGTCATTCGGATTTTAAAATTTATTCAAAGGTCAACCCAATTGTTTCCCATGAGTTCTAAAAAAAAAGAGAAAAAAAATATGTCAATCTGTGAAACCGAATCGATTCGGGCTTGGTCCCAATCGATCTCCTTTCCGAATCGATTCAATCAAGGAGCCGAATCAATTCACCGTAGTAGTTATCATCTCCTTCCCTACACTGTTACGGGAATCCTCCATTGTTAAACCTCCAAACCAACATTACACTATCCTAAACTCCCAACCAACGGTCTTTAATATTAGGGTCCGTTTGATAGCATTAATTGCCATGCCAAATGACAAATAAGTTGGCAAATATGACATTTGCCTACAATTTGGTGTGTTTGATAGCAAAATTTGCCTACAAGTTATTTGCCAATGTACAACACCTCTTATGCATAACATGTTGGCAAATTTCGCTTTGCTATATGGGTGAGAAATATTTGCCAACAAATTTGTTAACTTCTTAAACGCTTTTAATATTTTAAAAACCAATTTAAAAACTATTTTAAATAATTAAAAAAAATGTTATGAATATTTTAAAAATTGTTATGAATATTTTAAAATTTGTTTTAAATAGTTAAAAAAATGTTTTAAATTAAAATCTGTTTTAATGTAAAAACTGATTTTTCGTAAAAACCATTTTAATGTAAAAAATTGTTTTAATGCAAAAATTTGTTTTAATGTAAAAAATGTTTTAATGTAAAAAATTAAAAATTGTTTTGATGTGAAAACTGTTTTAATATAAAAAATTGTTTTAATGTAAAAAATTATTTTAATGTAAAAACTATTTTTTCGAAAAAACTGTTTTAATGTAAAAAATTGTTTTAATATAAAAATTATTTTAATTTAAAAAATTAAAAAATGTTTTATTGCAAAAAATTATTTTAATATAAAACTGTTTTAATGTAAAAAAAATTAAAAACTGTTTTAACATAAAAACTGTTTTAATATAAAAATTGTTTTAATGTAAAAATTAAAAACTGTTTTAATGTAAAAACTGTTTTTTAATAAGTAGTTTTGGCATAAAAAACTTTTTATATATATATAGTTTGTTACTTGTTTAATAAATAAAAATGGAAAGTAAAATAAAAAAGAAAAAACTGTTTTTTATTAAATAAGACTTGGGACGAAAATTTAAAAAAACATATTTTTTTATTATCATATATGTTAATATGGACCAGAACTGTGTTATTAAAATGTTTTGCCTAAAAAACTTGTTTTACCTCATTTGGTGTTTGATAGCCTAATGTGAGAAAAAAAATATTTGTCTAGGCAAAATTTGTAGTGGCAAATTTTGCCATGCCAACACTTTTGCCCAATATGTATCAAACGGACCCTTATAGTTACATATATTAATGGTTTTTAACGTATGGAAATCATTAAATCATTACAGAACAACCCGAAATCAGATTTAATCAAGATTTATTTCTAAAAAAACCTAGATTATTATTCTTGTTCAAGAATATCTACATATTCCAAATTTCTTCTCGAATTTGTGACATTTCTCATCAAAATTCATCTACATGTATCAGGGATCAAATATATTATCATTCATACCCAAGAATATGAATTATATCTCTAATTATAAGATCAAAGTTCATAAGTTTCATAAGAAATCATCATATTCTAACATGGATGGTACATCAAATCAAAAGTTAGCAGGATAAACACTTTCCTTAATGTGGAAGTATGATTTCTGCAGAATTGGTGGTGGGATTTCTGTTCTCCTCCACCCTATCTACAAGTCAGTGGCAGTGGTGGTGCAAGAAGGTGGTTTTTGGCCATGGAATCCTAGGGACAACTCTCCTTCTTCCTCTATTGACTCCCCTTTTGGTCTGGTAACTGATAAACATAATTCCCTTTACGTGTTATCAGATACAATCCTCTAATTTTGTAAGTTTATTATCTCCAAAATTTCAAAAGAACAAAATACCCCTCTAGGGTGCCGGTTTGGCCTAAAAGTGCCCCGGGACCCAAACTAAACCCCATGGGTAGACTTTTATGACTATCTTAACCCTTTCGGACACACCAACACACTCAAAATGACCATATGTAATATCAAAAGTGAAATTATATTTTATTTCCCAAATTAAGTGTTGACACAACTGACACGCGCTTCCCGACTAAATTTACCGTAATTATCGTATCTCTCACTCATGACAATTATAATATTTCCTTATCATTATTATTATTCATTCACTAAGTAATATCCAATATAAATAAATATTAACCCTTATGTTGCTAATTAATATTTATTTACCAAATTAATTTTCCATATATAATTTAATTAATCCCAATTAATTCTCAATATAAAAATCAATAAAGTTACGGGTGGTAACATACTCCTCCCTAATAACGAAATTTTTGTCCCGAAATTGAAAAAAGGAAATTCCTGGTATGAACAACTCTGGATATTTTTTGCACATCTTATCCTCACACTCCCAAGTGGACTCGTCGGTCTTATGATGCCCTCACTGAACACGTACAAGTGGAACTACCTTCGATCTCAATCTCCTATCGCCATGGTCTAAGATAGAAATTGGCCTCTCTTAATATGAAATATCGGGGTGCAAATCAATCTCCTCCAAAGTAGTGTGAGTGTGAGCCAGCTCATCCCAGAGATATCTCCTCAAATAAGAAATGTGAAATATATCACGAATCCGATGTAAGTGCTTCGGTAACCTAAGTCTGTATGCAACTAGCACAATCCTCTCAGTGATAGGGAATGGCCCCACAGACCTCCGTGTCAACTTCCTTTTCTCCCCGAACCTCATTGTCCCATTCATCGGAGATACACGAAACAACACCTGATCCCACACATTAAACTACAAGAAGAACAACTTAGCATCAGCATAACTTTTTTGTTAATCGCGGGCTATTCGTATGCGACTCCGAATCAACTCTATCTTGGCCAACATATCCTGAATCAATTCAGATCCGATAAGTTTGTTGTCTCCCACCTTCAACTAACAACCGGGCGAATGAAAAGGCCTACCGTACAACGCCTCAAATGGTTCCATGCCAATCGTGAATTGGTAGGAGTTATTATACGCGAACTTCACCAGGGAAGTTAATGTTCCCAACCTCTCTTAAAATTAAGGATACACATCCGTAGCATATCTTTCAACATCTGTTTGGTACTCTCTATCTGTCCATCCATATGCGGGTGGTAAGCCATACTCAATCGCAACTCGATACCCATGGCCTCCTAGAAACTCTCCTAAAATTGAGACATGAAAAACTTGTCCCTATCGGACACAATATCTAATGGAACCCCATGAAATCTTTCTATCTCAGCAATGGAAATTTGGGCATATTGTACCGTAGTAAAATCAGTCCAAACTGGCAGGAAGTGATCTACCTTGGTCAACCGATCCACTATCACCCATACGAAATCGCGACCTCTCTACAAAGTAGGCAACCTAGTAATAAAATCCATGGAAATGCTCTCCCATTTCCACATTAGGATCTCTAACGGCTGTAAAACCTTTGTTGGCTTCTGATGGTCAACTTTCACTAACTGACAAGTGGTACACCTCGAAACAAACTCAGTAATGTCTCTCTTCATCCCACTCCACCCGTACTACCATCTCATGTATTTGGTACATCCATACAGGATGTACCAAAAATGGGACTCGTGTGACTCTACCGTCACTACATGTCATAAATCCTCCCCTCTGGGACAACCAATCTCCCGTTGAATCATAAATCTCCCTCTGAACTCATGGAATACGACTCGGCTCCCCCGACTAGAAGCTGTCTGATTTGCTCCTGATATAAAGAAGCTACTTCATGTGCCTGCACCGCCCTCGTGATAATATGAGGGTGATGATCATAACTAACATAAATGATTAGGCAACTAAATCTTGATATCCCAACTCCTTCCATTTCTCTTTCCAAACCTTAGCTACATTCCCTATTGGCCTGCGACTCAACGCGTTTGCCACCACGTTAGCCTTTCTCGGGTGATATTGGATGTCAAACTGATAATCTTTCACAAATTCAAACCACCCACACTGACGCATATTTAGCTCTTTATGAGTAAATAAGTACTGCAGTGACTTATTTCCTGTGAATAGGCAAAATCTCTCCCCCAACAAATAATGTCTCCAAATCCACAATGCAAACACGACTTCCGCTAACTCCAAGTTGTGGGTGGGGTAATTCCTCCCGTGAGCCTTAAGGTTGAGGTAAGCATAAGCTATAGCCTGATCCTCCTGTTGTAACACACCCCCAAGCCCCTGTAGGGATGCGTCAGTGAAAATAAAATACTCCACTCCGACCCTAGGAAGTGCGAATACGGGTATTGAGGTCAACTTATCCTTCAGCTCATCAAAAGATAACTGACACCCATCATACTAAACAAGAAGCACACCTTTGCGAGTCAAATTAGTCAATGGACCCTCAATCTTTAAGAATCCCTTAATAAACCGTCTGTAGTACCTGGCTAACCCCAAGAAACTGTGCACCTCTGTCAGTGTCGTAGGCTGTCCCCACTCCCTCATCGCTGACACTTTACTCGGGTCCATCGATATCCCAACTCAGAAATAATATTCCCCCAAAACTATACCTCACACAGTTAAAAGTAATATTTTTCAAATTTCATATACAACTAATGCTCACGCAGTGTCTCTAAAACCCGATGGAAATGCTTGGCATGCTCCTCCTCAGTCCGGGAATAAATCAAAATGTTATGAATGAAGACGATAACAAACTGATCCAAGAACACTTTGAACACCCTATTCATCAAGTCCATAAATACCGATGAAGCGTTAGTTAGTCTAAATGGCATAACCCAAAACTTGTAAGACCCATATCTCGTCAAGAATGTAGTCTTAAAGTTGTCCTGTTCCCTAATGCGCAACTGATGATACCCGAATCTCAAATATATCTTAGAGAAGTAGGCGACTCTTCTCAACTGATCGAATAAGTCATCGATTTGGGTAAATGGATACTTATTTTGTATCACGACTTTACTCAACTCACGATAGTCCACACACAAGCGTAAAGACACATATCTCTTCTTCACAAACAATATTGGGGCACCCCAAGGTGAAGTACTACGATGTATAAAGCCCTTCCCTAATAGTTTCACAATATTATCCCATAGCTCCCTCATCTCCATAGGATCCATACGATATGGTTCACGAGATATTAGCCTTGTGCCCGGTGCTAATTCTATAACAAACTCAATCTCTCTGCTAGGTGAAATCCTAATATCTCCTAAAACATATCCACAAACTCACATACGACTGGAATATATTAGAGGGAAATCACCACCCCCTGAGAGGTCTCCTCTATGTAGTACAAATGAGTGGATGATCCTCCTTCAGGACAAGGCATCACCACTAAGAACATCTCCCGGCTAGGAATTACAAACACTATGCTCCGGATATAGCAGTCAATCATGGCCATATACTCAACTAGCCAATCCATGCCTAAGATGGCAGCATACTCTAACATATCTAATGCAAACATATTAGTAGGCAAAACTAGTCTCCCAATATCTATACTCACACCCCGCAATATAAAGAAAACCAGTGTCTCACTAACCAGTGCTAAAGCTACACACGCGACTGTACTATTTTTTGTCTCTAATAACCCTACGACTTGTGCAGATTTAGTGGCTATGAACGAATATGAAGAGTCAGTATCAAATAAAATGCTCCCCATAGTACCATGGATAAGAAACATACCCTCAAAAGTGGGTGGAGATTGAGGAGCTATATCCTGGTGGACATGATACACTCTCCCATACTGTAATTTCCCATGCTGGGGTGGGGCTGTTGGAGCGACTGGTGTTACAGGTAAGGCTGGTATGGGTGCTGATGCTGGGAGGGTGGCGAAGAAGATAGGTCTCTGGGGCTCCCGAAGGGATCCCTACTGCAGCTGAACCCTATCGCTTTTGGCCAGTCTTTCCACAAATGAAACACTTAACCGTACAATTTCCTCCCCTCTGTCCCTGCTGGCCTCGACCCTGCTATCCATTACCACCTTTACCCTGGCCTTTATAAAAAGATTGCTGGCCCTTACTAAATCCACCATGTCCATGTTTATAATCCCTTGAATGGAACCTCCTAGTAGTATCCCCTTGGTGGTAACCCTACTCACCCTGCCTCTGCTGACTCTGAGTCGACTGTTCTCTACCGGCACTACTACCCCCAGTCTTGCCCTGTTGGCTGGACTCTCTTGAGAATTTTCTTACCTTAACATGGAAGCGGTGGTCCTGACAGTGTAGTATCACTGCATTCAACACCTCAGAATAAGTCTTCAGGGCTATATTACCCAACAAATGCTATCGGATCCTCAAGGTAAGACTATCCACAAAGAACTGAATCCTTTTCTCTTTCGTCAACACCTGATCGGGAAAAAAATTTGCTAATCTGGTAAACTCTTCCTCATACTCTGCTACTGTCCTCCCCTCCTAAGTTACATCCAAAAATTTATTCCTCGTGTCAATCTGGATGGAGGAAGGTAAGTATTTACGGTCAAATCACTCCCAAAACTCCTAAATAATCAAGGTGTCCCTCTCCTGCACAGTGGTGATGGACTCCCACCACTGTAATTCTACCCCTACCAGCTTAAAGGTAGCCAGTATCTGCTTCTATACCTCTGCGCACTCATACATCCTCAAATTCCTTTGTATATCCTTCTTCCATTGGCATGCTACCACTACATCGGGGCTCCGCTGAAACTCTGGAGGATGTGACTTCTGAAAGGCATTTCAGACTCGCTCCCAAGAAAAAGGATATGAGTGTGCAGGAGTTGGAGCAACCACCTGAGGCTGGGGTGGCACCTATTGTGCCTGTTGGGTGACAGTAGTCAGGGAAATATTAATTGCCTCTGCTACAATGGCGTTAACCTTGGCAGCATCCGTAGATCCCGGGGCCAGAGCTAGTTGTGGCTTGGACTGTGCCTCTGGAGTGGCTTGTGGTGCACGTCAAGGAGGCATCAGAAACGAGAAAGAATATTCCATCAGTTCACAATTCAATATGTCTTAAAATAGATGAAGATGTAAATGTGTAATAAAAAATTCAACAATCCTAATAATAGGGCTCTATATCATATCCTAAGGACACTATAACCTAATGCTCTGATACCATCTATGACACCCCGCCTATTCTAATCCTCGGTGATCAGTATATTATTAAATTAAACAACAATCATTATTGGTTTCATTCTTAGTATCACTATCGAAATTCAATTTAATTACTAATACCCTAATGGCCTGGTGTAAAAATTTTAATCTTAATTATTAACATGCAGTAAATAAAATTGGAATAAATATATCATTCAACATTTTTATGCACATAACAATGAATAATGAGATAACGTCATAAGTAAATAACTTGATCCGGAATAACACTCCAGAGAATATCCAAATACATTCATCCATATGTATGGTCAAAATCAATGCTAGAACTAAACGAAAATAACTGGAAATACAAAATCATTGTACATAGTATCCAATTATGAATAAGAGACAAGCCCAAGTAAGACGAGTAAAAAGAACTAAGAACCGTATAAAAGTAGAGGCGTCTAATAGCAAGGTCCTACAACTTCCACAACTGCTGCAGCATGTCAAATACAGGAACTCCTATGCCTTGCATCCCTGTGGATGGGACCTAAAATTGTTTTTACAAAAAGGATTTGAAACGGGTCAGAGCCCAGGTAATACAATTTGAAAATTTTAGGAAGTGTTTAGGATGCGACAAAATAAGATATTATATACATGTTAGTAAAACGTGCTCTCACTTGAGATCCTCACCCCTCAACTAATGTGAACGCCTAACGTACTACTCTAACCCACCTAGTTATGTTACCCGTCTCGCATCAATTCATTATGGTGCCCACCCGTATTGCCCATAAAATACGATAATACCTTTTCTAAATCTTTATATTCATTAGGAATTACTAGTAAATGATTTAGTTCTCATGCACATTGATTAATTTAGATATCACTATCTATTTTATCTACTAATATAGTCATAGTAGGATTGATCACACGTATATACCCATTTATCACTCTTATCATATATATGTATACAACACCCCTATGTTGAGACCTGTAGTGCATGCATACTTTGCTATCAAGTCCTGGTACATCATGTATAATATAAGGAAACTAGTTCGAATAATCTCCCTATAACCATAATTCAAATCACATAACATTGGAGGCGAACATAGTTCTAAGACTTTAAGATACCCTTATACCGAACGCACCCTAATTACCGATCACACCCTTATTCACACAAGTAGTGCTCAATACCTCAGTTTTATATCCTGAGGTACAAGTCAATATCCCCCCAATTGGGCTCATCAGAATAAGACTGTCCATGACGTGAAACCTCCCATGACAGCAAGTAGCCTATGTATGATTACGCATACAAATCAAACAATAGGTAGACACACCACACATATATATAACATCATCATATATATACACATAACCAATATCATATGCCATGTACATAGTATAGTAACTCTCGAATATTCTACGTACCGTAATACTTCTCATGGAATAACCCTGAGTGTTTCCCAATACCCAAATGGTTACCATTTGTCCCTTAAGTAAATTTAGTTTGTATCTCACTGAAGGCCTACTAGTCTCGGTCCTATGTTCCCCTAATTTTCCATAACAATAAATCATTATCCGAATAATATTTTACTACCCATTAATCTTAATTAATTTTATCCTTAAGTTCTCCTCATGTGACTAACCTAAACCCCAACATTAACCTACTGGTAATTATAATATCTCTCATTAGGATTTTAAAATTTATTCAAAGGTCAACCCAATTGTTTCCCATAAGATCTAAGAAAAAGGGACAAAATTGTGATAATCTGGGAAATCGAATCGATTCGGCTTTGGTCCAAATCGATTAGCTTTTCGAATCAATTTGCTTAAGTAGACGAATTGATTCGCTGTAACAGTTTTCATCTTCTTCCCTACACTCTTACGGGAATCCTCCATTGTTAAACCTCCAAACCAACATTACACTATCCCAAACTCCCAACCAAAGGTCTCTAACATTATAGTATCATATATCAATGATTTTTAACGTATTAGAATCATTAAATCGTTACAAAATAATCCCAAATCAAATTTAATCAAGATTTATTTCTAAAAAACACTAGATTATTTTTCTTATTCAAGAGCCTCAACATAATTCTAGATTTTTTCACAATATTCATGATATTTATCATCAAAATTCATCTACATATATCAGGGATCACATATATTATCATTCCTACCCAAGAATATGAATTGTTTCTTAAATTGTAAGATCAAAGTTCACAAGTTTCATAAGAAATCATCCTATTCTAACATGGATGATATATCAAATAAAAAGTTGGTAGGATAAATACTTGCCTTAACGTGGAAGTATAATTTTTGCAGAATTGGTTATGAGATTTGTGTTCTACTCCTCCCGATCAACAATTCGGTGGCAGTGGCGGTGCAAGAAGGTGGTTTTTTGGCCTTGGAACCCTAGGGACAACTCTCCGTCTTCCTCCTGTGACTCCCCCTTTGGTTTGGTAACTGATAACCCTAATTCCTTTTAAATGTTATCAGATATAATCCTCTAATTTTTGTGGGTTTATTATCTTTTTCAAAAGACTGAAATACCCCTCTAGGGTGGTGGTTTGGCCTAAAAGTGCCTCGGGACCCAAACTAAACCTTCAGGTAGACTTTTCTGACTATCTCAACCTTTTTGGACATACTGGCACACTAAAAATGTCCATATGGAATATCAAAAGTGAAATTATATTTTATTTTGTAAGGACACAAATTTCCAATTGATTCCTTTATAGTTTTGGCTCAATTTCGGACAAAAACGCTTGAGTCATAGGATAGAGTTATTGACCATCCTTCAAGCCTATGACGTACTAATGTTGAAGATGTAGCGACCAAGTTTAAAGATTCATCAAAATGCTGAGTTTAAAGTGCCTCGTTTCTACATCATCAACATGGTTCCATTGCTCCTAAGGTATGAATGCATTTTAATATATATATATATATATATAGGAGCTTGGAACATTTTATATTAGGTGTAGTTTATCTAAAACTGCTGTTTATTTTCCGAAAGATTTTATTAAAACTTTATAATAAAGTATATAAAGTTTCTGGGCTAAAATCAAAATTTTCAACTTTCTGGAAGTTCGTTCGAATTGTCATTCGAACGAGTTTATTGTTCGAACAATAATTTCGTTCGAACGAATTTGCCAACAAGTTCCCATATTGGCCACTGGAATGTCGTTCGAAGTTTTGTTCGAACGAAAAAATGATGTTCCAACGAGATTTCCAACAAGATTTTTAACGAGTTCACACTAGAACTTCGTTAGAAGGCTCGTTCGAATGAGACTTCGTTCGAACAAAAATCTCGTTCGAACAAAAATCTCGTTCGAACGAGTTTTGGCGGGAACAGTTTAATTGGAAGTTTGAGAAGTTTTTTCCCACTTTCCCACTTCTTTTCCCACTAACTTTTTGGGCAGACTTAATACGTGCGGGAACCAACGTTTTCGAGTTAACTTTTTCATATCCTACAACCTCTAAGAGAGTGTTTGAAAGAGAAATTCAAAGTAGAAAAAGTTCTTTGTTTAAATGTATGTTTTTAAAAGAAAAATTGATTAAACACTTGTGTTACACCCATTAGTTTGTTTATCCAAGTTCCATATATGTATATATATACTTTGCTTGGAGTGTTTGGCACCGGTTTATCTCTACATATTGAAGAAGAGATTGTTTGAATTTACTTCTAAATCCCACAAAGAAGAAGAGCTTGTTTTGCTGCAGCATTCTCATGTGGTGAAAGGCACCATGTGTGGTTGACGGTCTACCTATGTCTCATTGGTGAAGGCCAAGATTCCGGTGGAGCTCCGGGGTTGTCTACTAGGTAGAGGTGTTTACAAGAATAATCATCGGGGCTTGAGAGGGATCGAGTCGAGTGTTGTAAGTCTTACTATCTTGTATTTGTAAATCCATACTTAGTGGACTTAAGGCTAGGGTCGTCCGAGGTTTTTTCCCATTGTGGGTTTTTCCTCGTACATCGCGATGTAGTGATTTATTGTTTATTTTATCTTTTGCATAATTCACCTAGAACGCATGTTTAGGTAAAAAGATAAAATTTGGTTTAATTACTACTTGTTTTAATTTGGTTCTAAATTAAATATTGGGCAATGTGTAGTTAATTCAAATCATTAATTTAAAGTGTTAAAATTTGGTTTGGACTAATTTGATTAAATGAAAAATATGACTTAGGCAAATTTCTAGTACTTGGGTTAATGAATTGGTTTAAGTGAAATTACAATTATGTGTGTTTTAAATTAATTTCACTTGGTTTGGTTTTCATTTGAATAGAAATGAAAATTTGTTAATTTTTTTTAAATGAACCATCATCTTCGATTCCGCATATCCAAAAAGGAAATTATCTTTTTGAAGTACAAATAAGTTTTTCAAAAAGGGGGCCTCGTGTTCCAACAAGTGGTATCAGAGCATTGATTGAGAAAAGCTCTCTCTTTCAAATTGGTATCAGAGGCAAAACAATAAATTAGTTCGTTAAAGATCCTTTAAATATTTTTGGCTAGAATGGAATTTTCCCATTCTCAAAATTCCCTATTTTTAATGGTTCTAATTACGCGTACTGGAAAGCTGGTATAAAATTGTCACTTAAATCTATCAACGAGAGGGTTTGGTTATCTGTAGTTAATGGGTGGTCTCCACCAACTCATTTGGTAGATAATGAACGTGTTCCCAAACCAGCCGATAGATGGAGTGAGAATTAGTTTAAACTTTCAAATTTTGATTCCCGAGGTTTAAATGCCTTGTTTAGCGCTGTCACACCGGATGAATTCCGACGCATTATGATGTGTGAGACCACTAAAGAAGCGTGGGATATTTTACAACTCACTCATTAAGGTACAAGTGTCGTAAAAGCTTCAAAACTCCAAAACCTCACCACTCAATTTGAAATCGTCAAAATGAATGATAAAGAAACTTTTGATGAATTTTATGCTAGACTTTCCGATATTGTTAATTCATCTTTTAACTTGGGAGAAAAAATACTCGGCAACCGAGTAGTAAAGAAAATTTTAAGGTCCCTACCCGATAGATTTATTCCAAAAGTGACCGTTTTAAATTCTTTACCAACTTTGGCCTCTATGAAATTAGAAGATCTCATAGGTGATTTACAAACCTATGAACTGTATATGTTTTCCTCTAAAACAGAAAAGAAAATAGAAAAAGGCGTTACTTTAAAAGCCCGAAAAGAGGAAAAATAAGTAGTAGAGAGTGAAAGTGATAGTGACTCAGAAAATATGGCTATGTTTGCTAGAAAGTTTCAAAAATTTCTTAAATTTAACAAAGATAAATTTAAAAATGATTTTAAGAAATTTAAAAAATCTAGGCATGGCAAAGCTGAGAAGACCCCTAAAACTTCTAATGAAAATGTTAATAGGGACGAGTCGGATAAGTGTTTTGGTTGTGAAGGGTATGTACATAGGGATTTTGAGTGCCCCACTAAACTAAGGAGAGAGGGTAAGAAATCAATCTCTTTTAATGCAACCCTAGTGATAGTGATTATGAAGAGGGATCCGATTCCCCCACTAAGCCCAACTTTACGGCTTTTATGGCTAGTCATGTGAGTGATAGTGAGAACTCATCTATTGATGATATTTTAACACATGACACTTCCAAGGTCATAGTTTATGATTCCCTTGTTTTTTATGGTAGTGAGAGTGAAGAAGAAAGAGAGAGTGAAAATGAAGAAAAGGTTAATGTGAGTGAACTTCAAAATGCTTTTCAAGAATTATATGAAGAATCAATTAAATTAAAAAGAGCTAATTTGAAGTTAGAAGCAAGTATAAGAGAGTGTGTCAAGGTCGTTGATGAGAGTTCGTTAGTGGAAGACCTTAGGACACGAGAGAGAACCCTTCGAGAGAAGCTTGAATATATAGAAGGCGAGAGAGATAGCCTTTGAGGTTTAATGGAGTCAATGAAAAAAGAGCTTCTCGAGTTTGAAGAGAGAAATGTTTTCTTAGAGTCTAACATTTTAGAATTACAAAATAAATCAAAAGACTATAGGAAAGTCAAATTTGATTTGGAGTGTCGTTCGGAGAAACTAGATAAAATTTTAGGAACGGTCAAAATTAAAAATTACACTTGTGGTTTAGGCTTTGATACTTGTAATGAATCTACTCTTAAAGCCAAAACCCATGTTTTAGGAGAATCACCTAGGAAAGCCTTTAGAGATCATTCCTTAGGTAAGTCTTTTCGCCAAGTCTTGAAGTGCTCTCATTCTGGTAAAAAATGTCATCTTAGGAAAAAAAAATTGATCTTAAATAAGGTCCTAAAAAAACCCAATGTAAGGCAATCAAGGTATCCAAGATTCCTTCACCCTGAGATAGTCATTCATCAATAGTTTGGGTTAGGAGATCTAACTTGGTAGCTTTACAAGATAGGGTATTTGATTCTCATTTACTTTCACATGATTCCTCCCTTGCAAAATCTAAAGGTTGAATGTGTTAGTTTATTTGCATACTCTAGCTTTTTGTGCTTCATTTTATATATCATTGCTAGGAATGTTTAATAATTTTCTATTCTATGCTCCATGCTTAATCACATGCTAGAATAATGATTTTTGTTTATCTTTCGTATTATATTTCCTTCATTTTTGTTTGCTTTAAATGAAAAATACAAAAAGATTTTTGTTTATCATTTGTGTTTTACCTTGTTAGTAATTTGAACTTAATGAAAAATACAAAAAAAAAAAATTTGTCTTTTGAGTATATATATATTTTTGTTAAAAATTTTCAAAAACTCAAAAATATTTTATTTTGTGTGTATTTTTGTTTTACCCACATTTTGTGGCATATGTTTGTGTTTGAATCCTCATTTCGCTCCCATGTGGCTAGAACTTTTGGTTTAGATTGTCAATCCTTATTATGTTCTTTACCATGCTTACATGGAGTAGTTGGATTTTGTGTTGCTTAAATGGATTCTATTGTTTATGCCTCTATTACACACATGCACGATCTTCTTGAAACTTCACTTCACATGTTATATTTAAGCTTTGTGTGATGTTCTCCTACCAATCTTGTCATCTACATATTTGTGACCTAGGAGGACTAGTGCATGTCAAAATTCGTTGCACGTGATATTTGTGAGAAATAAAAATTAATATATATAAATATGCATGGGGAAGGGCTCCGAAAGGAATTATTTTCCTTTGCGAATAGTAAGCCACTGTTTATTTGGACCTAAAAGAAATACGTGGTCCAAAGGCCTAAAATGAAAATATGGCATTAAAAAAAAAATAATTATTGCCAAGGCCTATGTTTGTTTGATATAATCATTCAAAATATATATGCTTATTGTGGGAGATTGGATGGTATATCAACAGTTTGCACAATGTCCATTTTATCCTAGTTGCGTTTTCAATGTCATGACTTTATTGGTTTGTAGAATCATCAACATGCTAGGATTGTATGCATTGTGTATGTTTGTTCATTGAGTTCAATCTATATCATCACATGAGGTTATATTCAAACGTGATGAAGTTTGCAATCAATTGAGAACTCCGTGAACATGTTTAAGTGATTGGGTCTAAATTTAATTGTTGCTAGTTCACACCCCAACACTTCCGTTTTCATATGACACATATGAGTGTTAAAAGCTTATCTTATTTTGTGTCATTTGTGTGTTTATATCTATATATGTGTACTTGAGTCTATTTGGTATATATTATGTATACATATATTTGATATGTGTTTATTTGGTCTTTGCCTTGCTTTCTAGTCCATTTATGGTTTAATTCATAATTGGTATCTATCTTGTTGCATTATTTGTTGATATCACATGTTTAATAATTTATGTATCATATTGGTATATGTTTCTTGCATCTTAGTTGGTATCCATTATTATTTGTTAAATTAGTTGTGATTTTGTTGCCCATGTGCTTTAATGTTCTCATCACTTTATGCACAATTGCATGTTTAGCTTTTTATCCCATTCTATTTATCCCTTATTTAGTTTAAGGGTGTATATTCTTTAATTGGGGGAGATAATTCAATGTTTTGATTCTTAAACCTTTGTCTATTCTTGGACTAAAATGGGGAGAATGATAGGGGAAGAAATGGTATCTATTCCTATTATAATCGTATCTTAGTTTGGGGGAGATTTATCTTAGGAGGAGACGTCTTTCTAAGTTGATCATAGTTGATAAAGGAAAGAATTAATTAAGGGGGATTAATTATTTTAATTGCATTTAATATTTTGATATTCTCTATGCGTTTGATATTTTGTTTAAGTGTGCAGGAATTTTTCTAAGTGGCAACGTTCATCATCAGGCAAATATATTGATCCTTGGGTTGTTTGAGTCAAGCATTGTAATTTTATTTTGGGTGGGACATTTTTGTCAGTCTAGTATAGCTTGACGGCCCTTTAGGATTTTTGTTAAGTTTTTGTCCCGGAATAGCCAAAGGGGGAGATTTGTAAGGACAAAAATTTTCAATTGAGTCCTTTGTAGTTTTGGCTCAATTCCGGACAAAAATGTTTGAGTCATAGGATAGAGTTACTGACCATCCTTCAAGCCTATGACGTACTAATGTTGAAGACGTAGCGGCCAAGTTTAAAGATTCATCAAAATGCCGAGTTTAAAGTGCCTCGATTCTACGTCATCAACATGGTTCCATTGCTCCTAAGGTATGAATGCATTTTAATATATATATATATAGGAGCTTAGAACATTTTTTATTGTGTGTAGTTTATTTAAAACTGTTGTTTATTTTCAGAAAGATTTTATTAAAACTTTAAAATAAAGTATATAAAGTTTGTGGGCTAAAATCAAAATTTTCAACTTTCTGGAAGTTCGTTCAAATTGTCGTTCAAACGAGTTTGTCGTTGAAACGAGTTTGCCAACAAGTTCCCAAATTGGCCACTGGAATGTCGTTCGAACAAAAAAATGATGTTCCAATGAGATTTCTAACGAGTTCACTTCGTTAGAAGGCTCATTCGAACAAAAATCTCGTTCGAACGAGTTTTGGCGGGAACAGTTTAATTGGCAGTTTGAGCAGTTTTTTCCCACTTTCCCACTTCTTTTCCCACTAACTTTTTGGGCATACTTAATACGTGCGGGAACCAACTTTTTCCACTTAACCTTTTCATATTCTATAACCTCTAAGAGAGTGTTTGAGAGATAAATTCAAAGTAGAAAAAGTTCTTTGTTTAAGTGTATGTTTTTAAAAAGAAAATTGATTAAACACTTGTGTTACACCCATTAATTTGTTTATCCAAGTTCCATATATATATATATATATATATATATATATATATATATATATATATACTTTTCTTGAAGTGTTTGGCATCGATTTATCTCTACATATTGAAGAAGAGATTGTTTGGGTTTACTTCCAAATCCCACAAAGAAGAAGAGCTTATTTTACTGCGGCATTCTCATGTGGTGAAAGGCACCATGTGTGGTTGACGGTGTACCTATGTCTCATTGGTGAAGGCCAAGATTTCGATGGAGCTCCAGGGTTGTCTACTAGGCGGAGGTGTTTACAAGAAGAAGCGTTGGGGCTTGAGAGGGATCGAGTCGAGTGTTGTAAGTCTTACTGTCTATACTTTGTGGACTTAAGGCTAGGGCCGTTCGAGGTTTTTTCCCGTTGTGGGTTTTTCCTCGTACATCGCAGCGAACTGATTTATTGTTTATTTTATCTTTTGCATAATTCACCTAGAACGCATGCTTAGGTAAAAAGATAAAATTTGGTTTAATCACTACTTGTTTTAATTTGGTGCTAAATTAAATATTGGGCAATGTGTAGTTAATTCAAGTCATTAATTTAAAGTGTTAAAATTTGGTTTGGCCTAATTTGATTAAATGAAAAATATGACTTAGGCAAATTTCTAGGACTTGGGTTAATGAATTGGTTTAAGTGAAATTATAATTGTGTGTGTTTTAATTTAATTTCACTTGGTTTAATTTTAATTTGAATAGAAATTAAATTTTTTTAATTTGTTTTAATTGAACCATCATCTTCGCTTCCGCATATCCAAAAAGGAAATTATCTTTTTGAAGTAAAAAGAAGTTTTTCAAAAAGGGGGACTCGTGTTCCAACAAGTGGTATCAGATCATTGATTGAGAAAATCTCTCGCTTTCATATTTTCCAAATTAAATTCCGACACGACTGTCGTGTTTATCGTAATTGTCGCATCTCTCACTCAATACTAAATTTTCCGTAACTGACGTATCTCTCACTCACAACAATTATAATGTTTTCTTATCATTATTATTACTCATTCACTAAGTAATATTCAATATAAATAAATATTAACCCTTATCTCACTAATTAATATTTATTTTACCAAATCAATTTTCCAAATATAATTTAATTAATACTAATTAATTCTCAATATAAAAATTAGTAAAATTATGGGGTGTTACAAGAAGATCTTCGATCGATTTCCATATGCTTTTGCTCCTCACATCATCCAACCCTTACTTGCATTTTTGTCTTGTAGATTGCTTGGCCTTGCAACTATTTTAGGCGAGGTCCTCAACACCCCTCTGGGAATCCTTAAGTTCTGATGACATTATGGTTTTGTTGGGGAAGATTAATCACTTATTAGCAATGGGTTTTCATTACCATGGTTGGTCAAACTCTTGGGTGACTTTAAGAAAGATGATTTACCTGCTCTTTATGGACGCTTGCAAGCCTCTCATCATTCGCAGGTGGCCATCTCGGAGGAATTGGTGAGTTTAAAATCCAAACTAATTAAGTCGAGAAAGTTGTTGAGGGTGCTCGTGAGGCCACTATCAAAGGAAAAGCCAAGTTGGATGACTTTCAACAAAGAATAGATCTCCATCATAAGGAATTGGCTGATTTGGCTGCTGACCAGAGCAATCTCAAACAGCTCCTGCCCTAACATCATCACCATGTTCTTGACTCAACCAACTTATGGTTTATAATGGATGCCTCTACCAACTAGTTACTCTTCCTAATTTCCTCATCTTTTTGTAGTCTTGTTACCTTGGAACTTTAATTGAATGCAACTGAAAAATTCTATCTTGTTTGAATATATTGCTTTGCATTTGATTCTCCTCCTTTTCTATTTTTACTTGATGTTGAATGGGATGACACATCCATAATGTATACATTACATTATGCATATTAAAGAAAAAATGGACCATAGCTTTCAAAATAAAGATGACTTTATACTTCCATGTAAAATAGATAACCTACCATTGTGGTGAACATTCTCCCGAACAAGTTCCACAAAACATGATAAAACAAATTGGTGTGTTGGAAGCAAACATAATTCAACGTAGTAAGTTTTGAGCCATTTGTTGTTCAATTTGAAAATGAAATCATCCTCCACCTTAGATATTTTGAAGTAACTCGAAACATAAGATGCTTAAAGAATATAGGGGCCTTCCCAGTTGCCTTCAAACTTGGGCAATAAAAGTCCTCTTATGTGCCTCATGCAAGCTTTTAAGACCAAGTATCAATCTTTGAAATTCCTTGGTTTCACCATCTGATCATAGGATCTGGACAACTATTTTCTATACATTTCAAAGTGCCTTGTAGAGTTATCTCTATGCTCTTCTAGTTCTTCGAGCTGTACATAGCAGCTGTAGGGGAGCATGGCACTTCATAATTTATATCGAGCAAAAGGTACCTCGAGCTTTATTAGAAAAATACCTTTCACACCAAAAACCAAAGAGAATGGGGTATACCCCGTGGGCTTTCTATTAGATGTTCGAGAGGCCCATAGGACATTTGGGTATCTTGTTATCCCATGTTCCTAGAAAGTACTCTAGAATTTTTTGTAGGATGTTCACCAAAGTCTTCTTGGTAGCTTCTGCTTGCCTATTGCACTTTGGGTACGCTACGATGGACTTGTGATTAATGATGGGGTACTTTCCTGTAAGGACATTTTTATCCATTAACAATTTATTATGTCAAACGCCGTTACACCGTTGAAGAAATTCAAGATTCATACATTCATCAACGAATCCGAATATCAAAAGAAGAAGAGGAATCAAAGTCTGTCAGCCGTACCGGTCCGCCTCCCTACCGGACCGATCTGCAAACGGACCGGTCCTCCCTCAACCGGACCGATCCGTTTGATGCAGATGTAGTATACCCCGGATCGCAAGCGAACCGATAAAGCGTGCAATAAAAGAACTGATCCGGTCAACCGGACCGATTCGCCCCCAAGCCGGACCGGTCCTCCTAGGATAAACTTCGCCAGATCTGCTCGAGATTTTTTAGGCTCAAAGTTTTATTATTTAAGCCAACTTCGGGGAGTTGTTTTCCAAGACTTTTCAAGACGATTTTCAGAGTCCTAAATACTCTAAGTCTTCACCTATTAAGCCCCAGACTCTAGGTTTTTGATTCACACAATTCTTCCAATCCTTTGTGAATCTTTTTGCGTAACCCAAGAACACAACTTTTGTTTGTTCAACCCTTGTGGAGAAGATGTTCTCTTCTTAATTGTTGCCCTCTTGGAAAGGGAAAATTCCAGCCGCCGACATAGGAACCAACACCTGCGGGTATTTCTGTGTCACACTATTTCTAGCCGTTGCTTTGAAGGTTTACCGAAGACACCGTGCGTTACACTTGTGGGAGATTATCAGGTTGTATGTAAGTCAATGGTCTTGTAAATTCTTTAAAGTTCTAGAAATAAAAGGTTTTGCCCTTCGGGGATTTTTCCTTAACTTTGTGTCGCTTGCTTTATATTTGATGGGTTGATTTAGATGCATGTTTAAGGGTTGATTTTATTTGGTTTAAAAGTAGACGCTAATTAAATAAGGGTTACTTGAAAACTTGCGAGTTATTTTTTAATCGGTATCACACAGTCGCATACGACGTTTTCAAATTGGTATCAGAGCGGGTTACGCTAATTTATCGTGTGATCCTGATTTTTTGAGGATTTACTTTCTGATACAATTTGTCTACTCACGTTTTCAAATTGGTATCAGAGCGGGTTACGCTAATTTATTGCGTATTCCTATTTTTTGCAAAATCGTGTGATATTGATTTTTTTTGAAAAATCAGTGTTTTGAAATATCGCATTTTTTCTAATGGAACGCCCATTTAATGAGGAGCCTATTTTTGAAAAAGTTCACGACCATGCTAAAAATTTAAAAAGTTTGAATTTGAAACTTTGCAAAAGAATTAAAGTTTTGAGAAAAGAAAATTCTCGTTTTAAATCCGCGATAGATCTTTGGCAAACGGTTCAAAATCAAAGAGATTTTTATCATGAAAAAGTTGTTTCCTTGGACCATGACTTTGTTTCTTTAAAATTGTCCAAGAAGGAGAGTGATGAAAGGGTCCTATTTTTAGAAAAAGATTTAGAGGACCTTAAAAATTCGATGGTTTGTGTTTGTGCCAAAGATGAAAGAAATATTTTAATCAATGAGTTTGTGGCACATGAAGAGACTCTTAGGGAAAAGTTTGTTTTAATTGAGGGGGAGCATGATAAACTGTTAAGTTTAACTGATAATTTGAAAAAGAAATCCCTCAGATTGGAAGAGTCTAATTCTTTGCTTGAGTCAAAAATTTTGAAGTTAAAAAATGATTTGACAGACTCAAGTAGGTTTGATAGTGATGGTAATGGCTCATCTTGTTCTCATGCTTCTAGTGCTAAAGCCAAAACCATTATTTGTTTTAGAGGGTCAACTAAGTCCAAGGATGTTATAAAAGGTCAAGCCATAGGAGTCATTCCACCCGTTTACACATGTTCATATTGTGGTAGGAAAGGTCACCTTAGGCTCTTTTGTTTTGATCTTGGAAAAAGTCCTAGGAAGTTTATGACTGATGTTCCCGTGGTTCCCAAATCCCCTACACGACGTTTCACATCTATTTGGGTTAGGAAATAACTTTTAGAGGAACTAGATTTTAGACAAGTTGATTCCCGATTGCTTGCACATGATTCTTCACTTGCCATATCATATAGATGATTGTGTTTGCATGTTTGTCATACACTAGTTGTGGTTTCATGATTTATACTTGTTTGCTAGTGTTATGACATGTGTACTTTTTGTATATATTTTTGTTTTGAAAATTTTTGAAAAAAATCCAAAAATATTTTTGTATTTTGTTTGCACCGTTTATGGATGAACACTTTGGATGGCCAAGTCACTACATCATTCCATTATTTTCATGTGACTATTTGATAGTGTTTTGAGATAATAGGTCAATTCATCCATGTGATTTATAATGTTAAGAGTCATTAAGATGTAATTAAGTGTTACGTCCTACATGTTTGACTCATGTTTCCTTTATTGCACACATGCACGGATTTGTTTGATTATTGTGCTTGTCTTATCACATGTTGGTTGGGTGTTTTCACATCAATCCTGTCATTAAAACGAACCAAGCGCGATAAATTTTTATAAGGAAGTTGTGCATATAAAAACCGTTTTGTGAGTTTGTGTGCTTTGTTTGAAAAATGGGGAGGGGCTGCGAAAGGTAATTATCTATCCTTTGCATAAAATCCACCATTAAATTGGACCTAAAAATGGAGGAATTTTATTATCCGGGGTCCAAAGAGGTTAAAAGAGCCCAAAAAAATTTAAAGGCAATAAAAAGAAATTCATGCTAATTATGGGCCATTTAGGTTTTTGCACCAATTCTCCAAAGTTTGAGAATTTAGTTTATACACCTCTAAAAGAATATATATATATATATATAAGGGAGTTTGGTTGGAGAATTTAAGACGGGTTTGCACGTCCTTGAAATTCTTGAAAATGCGCTATATAGTTTTGGACGTTATTGGTGTGGAAATCATTTGACTTTGATTTGTTGATTTGCATAAGACGATGTCATCTAAATTCAACAAATTTTTACACCTAAGGATACCTTTGATGTTCATTCGTTAGGAGTACACGTATGCATCGTGCACATATGATTGATTGAGTTGATTTACCTATCGAATGTGTTCACACCCATTCATTCCATCTCCATGACTTGGTTGTTTGAGTCTAAATCCATGGTCTGATTTTTGTATCATATTTGTTCAAATTGGTATCCTATCTTTGTACGAAAAATTTGAAAAAATTCAAAAATAGTTTGTGAAGATTTGTTTGAGCATCTCCTTGCAAGAGCACGTTTACCATATTATTTGATGCCCTGTTTTGTACCGTGACACCCCGATTTTGCTTATTTGATTCATTCTTATCATCTGTTTTTTTGGGAACATCATAAAAAGGGAGAGAAAGAATTATCATATTATGGGGGAGTTTGAATTTTGGGGGAGTTTTTGAGATGTTGCTTTTATCATATATTATCTCATTTCAAACTCGATATGTCACTTGGTATTTTGCTTCTTCTCATGTGTGTAGGTACTACATGGATTATCATTGGATTGCACACCCTGATGAGAAAAGATTTGAGATTTGATGATTCCTGAAGAATTGAAGAGCAAACGCTGTAGACTTATTCAATTGTATCTTTCCAGTTTTGGGTTCATGGAAGGGTAGATTTGTATAGGAATTTTTAGTTGTTTGATAATTCGGATGTTTGTTTTTATGTATGTACCGGCATAGACATAGGGGGATATTTGTAAGGACATTTTTGTCCATTAACAATTTATTATGTCGCACGCCGTTACACTATTGAAGAAATTCAAGATTCATACATTCATCAACGGATCCGAATATCAAAAGAAGAAGAGGAATAAAAGTTTGTCATCCGGACCGGTTCGCCTCCCTACCGGATTGATCCGTAAACGGATCAGTCCGCCCTCAATCGGACCGATCCGTTTAATGCAGATCCAGTATACCCCGGACCGCAAGCGAACCGATAAAGCATGCAATAAAAGAACCGATCCGGTCAACCGGACCGATCCGCCCCCAAGCCGGACCGGTCCGCCTGGGATAAACTTCGCCAGATCTGCTCGAGATTTTTTAGGCTCAAAGTTTTATTATTTAAGCCAACTTCGGGGAGTTGTTTTCCAAGACTTTTCAAGACGATTTTCAGAGTCCTAAATACTCTAAGTCTTCACCTATTGAGCCCCAGACTCTAGGTTTTTGATTCACACAATTCTTCCAATCCTTTGTGAATCTTTTTGTGTAACCCAAGAACACAACTTTGGTTTGTTCAACCCTTGTGGAGAAGCCATTCTCTTCTTCATTGCTGCCCTCCTGGAAACGAAAAATTCCATCCGCCGACATAGGAACCGACACCTACGGGTATTTCTGTGTCACATTGTTTCTAGCCATTGCTTTGAAGGTTTACCGAAGACACCGTGCGTTACACTTGTGGGCGATTATCAGGTTGTATGTAAGTCAATGGTCTTGTAAATTATTTAAAGTTCTAGAAATAAAAGGTTTTTCCCTTCGGGGATTTTTCCTTAACTTTGTGTCGCTTGCTTTATATTTGATGGGTTGATTTAGATGTATGTTTAAGGGTTGATTTTATTTGGTTTAAAAGTAGACGCTAATTAAATAAGGGTTACTTGAAAACTTACGAGTTATTTTTTAATCGGTATCACACAGTCGCATATGACGTTTTCATTTCCCATGAGCAAACTTACTTCATTGTTCATAAAATGAGTGCCATTATCTGAGAGGAAGACCTTTGGGATACCAAAATAAGAAATGATGCACTCCTTCATGAATCAAACAACTACCCTCATTGTGGCTATTTTTAGTGGTATGGCCTCTGCCCACTTGGTAAAACATTAAGTGGAAACAATTATCCAAATCTTTCCTCGCAAGGAGGGTTTTATTGCCCCCACTAAGTCAAACACCCATGTGTGGAATGGGAAAGGGGTGGAGAGAGAATACAGGTCCACTGAAGGAGTGTGAATCATATTCCCATGTAACTGGCAAGCCTTGCACTTACGAACAAACTCTGCAGAGTCCTTTTCCATCGTAGGCCATTAATATCCCAAGGTCATGAGCTGGTTATTAAGTTTGGCTCCTCCAATGTAATCCGGTTCGTGGGTCTGCTTCAGTACTCCTCGGCTTCTTCCTCCCTAATGCACCTCAAAATTTTATCATGATAGCCTTTTTGGTACAACTGACCTTATTGGACGTAGTACTTAGTCACTCACCTCTTTAACCTCATGGCATTATTTTTGTCTATCGGAATCACTCCATCTACCAGCATGTCCATGTACTTTTGCCTCTAATCTTGAGGTTGATCGATGAAGTGGCATTCTTTCGCTTGGTAAAATAATTGACATTTCCTACAGTCCCTTTGTATCATCGCCTCATCCTGCTTTATTTAAGGCCATAAGTAACATTCTCGTTGGACCCTTCTATACAAAGGGATCTCGGTGGTTTCACATTTATCTTTGTGGACTTCTACTAGTCTCCTACTGTCCTCTTCGAGATCCACAAATCTGGATAGCCAACATCCTTTATTTTTGTAGTACAAGTTACACTTAACAACGAAATACTACACGAGGTCAACCAAACTCAGTGATCATACACCTATTTCCAGTTGTTTCCTTATCTCGTCCCTTTAATCATTGTTATCATGAGTTGGTGGAATTTTGAGTGTGTTCGAAGGTTATAACCTCTTAGAAATTTGAACCATTGTTGACTCCCCATCGAAAGTAATCTTTTGGGCAATAGTGGAGTCAGCGTCAGCATGACTGCTCATCATTCGTGAGTGATTTTTGATCTTTACCACTTCTAATTGCCTGAGAAACCTTTGTATGATTGTTCGGAAGGGTGCCAAACTCATGTGCTTCAAAGAAACTCACCCATCACTTGTTTAACCACAAATTTTGAGTCCCCCTTTATTGTGAGCACCTGGATTCCCCTTCTAAGAGCTTCAAGGAATCCCAACACCAGTGCCTCATATTTAGATTCATTATTAGAACATCTAAAGTCAGACTTAAAGGATAGTCAGATTTATTTACCATTCTTTCTCAAAATCACACCCACTCCTCCCTTATTTTCGATCGAAGAGCCATCAAATTACATGCTCCATTCATCCAAGTTGGATGCCAAAATTTTATCTTGAAGATCATCGCCAGGAAGTTCTTCCATGGGTGGCTCGAACATCCCAGAAGGAAAAATGGCTAAGAAATGTGCGTAAGCTTGACTTTTGATAGCTTAAGGAACTACGCATTTGAGGTCATAATTCGAGAGGATTAGAAACCATATAGTTTCCCTACCTATTAGTACAGTTCTAGCAAGTGGAAACTTTTTAGGATCATATCTAGTTACAATCTGAATTATCAATGATAATAAATAGTGACTAAGTTTTTGTGCTACGAATACAAGGGCCAGACAATGCCTCTTGATGCCAGTATATTTGGCCTCTGGCCCATGTATAATCCTGCTTAAGTAATAAATATATTTCTCTACACCATCCATCTCTTGGGCTAGCAATGCCCCAATAGATCATTCAATAGATTTAAGATATAAATGTAAAGGAATACCTGCCTTCA
The DNA here is from genome assembly GCA_949130495.1 of Sambucus nigra. Lineage (NCBI taxonomy): Eukaryota > Viridiplantae > Streptophyta > Magnoliopsida > Dipsacales > Adoxaceae > Sambucus > Sambucus nigra. The sequence goes on along the minus strand of OX422207.1, from coordinate 688,821,828 downwards.
AAGGGATCATCGTTTAAAGAGTTATGAGGAGAGTTTTCATCTTGTCCATGGCCTCCCAATGCATCTGTTCCCATGCAAACTTTGAACCTTTTCTCGATAGCTCCATTAGCAGGTGGGTCACCTCATCCAGTCTGGGGACAAACTTCCTTAAGTAGGAGAATTTTCTCAAGAAGCTCTTCAACTCCCTCACCAACTTTGGCCTTGTCATATCAAGGATGGCCCTATGCTTATCTAAGTCCACCTGAACGCCTTACCAATTTACCACAAACCTAAGTAACTTCCCACTTGTCACCCGAATGCACATTTGAGAGGGTTCCTTTTTAACTTGTACTTTATGGACGGGTGAATACCTTCCTTAAATCATCTAAGTGGTAAGCCTCATTTCTTGACTTGATCACCAGGTCATTGACATAAAATTTCACGATCTTGTGGAAGAGATAATGGAAGATATCCATCATGATCCACTGATAGGTGGCTCCTGCATTTTTCAAACCGAAAGATATGACTGTGTACATGAAGTTGCCCAAAGGTGTTTAAAAAGTAGTCTTCTCAATGTCAGCCGGATCCATCTTGATATGGTTATACCCCACATAACCATCCATGAAGATATACATCTCATTCCCCAAAGTTTCATCTATCAAGTTATCTTTGGAGGGCAGCAGAAATTCATCTTTCGGGCATGCACGTTTCAAGTCCTAAAAATCTATGCAGATCCTAATTTGGCTCTTCTCTTTTATTCCTATTGGAAAAATGGAAGACAACTAAATGTGATGCTGAATAGTGATAATGAAATCGGATGCGAGCAACCTTTAAACTTCTTCCTTGATCTTTAAATCCAATTTTGCCTTATATATTAGGGTGGCTTTCTTCACTAGGATAGAAGATGGCAAAACATTTAGCTTGTGGCAACTCACCTCCTTATCAACTCCAGGCATCCTGGTGTACTTCCATGCGAAGATGTCCTTAAGATCTTATAAAAGCTTGATCAAACCCTCTCATGATGCCCATTACAGGTCCTTCGAGATAAATACAGGTCTAGGGTCATCGCCCTCCTTAAGTAGATTTATCTTTTATAACTGTTGGATTTATTATTTTGGTCTATCTATCATGCACTCAGGTTCCTCCTCTACCTCTTCTACAAACTCTTGGATGCTCGATTTATCAATCACCAAACATTGTCCTTGGATGTCCACCAAGAAACAATCATAGACCGGGTCAACTTCATCATCCAAGCCTTCAGCTACCCGTTCATACCTTCATAATTTGTAAATAATTTTACCGCTAGGCAAAGTAACTCTTTTGCACTATTGGGAGTTTTTCTTCTCTATGAGACCTTTTTTGGCAATTTTCTTCTAACTCTCTCACAAAGTGTTTGTTGAGCACGCTTTGGCATTGAACTTGGTGTTCTATAGGTTCAATTCGTGGAGTCATTTGGTCTTGAATCTTCCTTAACAAACTGGGAGACCTCACTGCATCCTACTCACATTATTCTTCATAGGTCACCACCGACCGAGCTGGTGCTCGTAATATTTCTCTACTACTCGGGGCCCTGATTCCCCCAGTATACCTTGTAACAATCGTAGCCTCCTCAACCAACTCAGTATAAAAGGCTGCGACTACTAGGTGAGCTTCCTCTTTTGCAAATGACTTCTTGGATGATCGAATCATAACCTACTTGAACTTTACATTTTCTTTGGCACATTGGTTGTAAGTATAAGGCACAAACCCGTGGTTATGTATCCACACTCATACCACTAATAATTGATACGATGGCTCGCAGTCCATAATGTTGAATTTTATGTGGGAAATAACATTCCCCGTTGTAATGCCCACATTAACATATCCCATATATTTGGACGACTGGTTGTTATACACCGAGATTGCCAAAGACTATTGTACTAGCCCTATCTTCGATAGGCCAGTAGCATAAAAGGACCTAATGGGCCTGATGTTGATGGATTCCCTAACATAAAATAAAACAAGATTAAAAATACCATCATTCATAATGGATTCAATATAAAGAGTCCTGTTATGAGGGTAACTGATCGATCTATCATGGGCACTTCAAAAACGTAACCTCAGAGAGGTACTTCCTTACAAGCTTAGAGAGGTACCCTCGAGAGAGACCTTTAAAAATGTAACTTCGGAGAGGTACTTCCTTACAAGCTTGGCCATGGGAACCTTACATTTCAAGTACAGAGGCATATTCTTCTCAATAATCTCTAAGATAGCATGCGCGACCTCCAACCATGAGTCCTCGGGCAGCCTAACATTGTCAAATAACCTACCAAACTTCAGCAAGTGTGGTACAAGTGCACATTCGTTCTAAGGGTCAGTTTGATCCTCCTAGAGTTCATACACTTATTCCAGATCTCTATAGGTATCCCATCATAGGTGATCACAGCATGCACTGCCTCTAGCAAGAATGCCTCCATTCGTTCGCTCAAGCTATCAATGGTTTTTTTTTCATCTTTAGGTTCATCTTCCTCGTCTGTCTCATTTTTTAACTTCAATTGAGGTAGCTCAAAGGTACACTCCTCCAATGATTCTTTGAATTCTTCCTTAAGGAGCCACTACTCCCTAAATAATTACTCAGCTTCTTCATCAAAATCACTAACCATGTGTGCCCTGTGAGCCGGTAGAGGATTTTCGTTCACATTGCCTTGGGGTAATTCAATGTGCCCTTTCTTCACGTGATGGTCAATTAGCCTTCTCAGTGAAAAACATACCCTATTTCGGTGATTCACTTTATTGTGGATCTCATGAAAGTTTAACTTTTCTCTATCTTATCGAGATACACGTGTCATACTTCTATTGACTGGTCTACAAACTTAATCTTGAATCATGAGGTCATAAAGGTTTATGACTTGCTCCACCATGCATGGAAGCTCTAGAGGGTCCTCTTCGCCTTCGAACCTTATCTTGTTTCCCCTATTTCTTCTCACCCGACCACCATTACCATCCCCTCTTCCTCCATCATTTTCATAATTTACCCTCGGTGGTACTTCCATCCCCGAGCTAGCTGATGGCCTTAGCAGTAAACTTGCCAAGACAACCGAGGGTGGTGTGGGTTTTACCCATCGAGAAATGTTCCTTGCTGCCTTTAGAAATGTTATAAATGTTCCCTCTAGTGTCTCATTGATCAAATGGAAAATATATTTAGGCAACAACCCTTTTGCACAAACTTACAAAATCTTACCCTCTTATATTTCCTCCCTCAAATCTAGGGACCGTTCGCAAAACCTCATAATGTAGGCAACAACATCCTCCCATGGCTTTTGCTTCTCCCATACCAGCTACGTGAGTGTAAACTCGTCTTCATCCGAAAAGAACTTTTGCATAAACAACATGTGCAATTCTTACTAAGAGGCCACGTTGCCTGGCGCCACACGGGAATACCAATTATAAGTCTTTTTAGTCAGGGATATTGAGAACTCCGCAGCCTTATCTTTTTGTCTTTACAGTAAGCCCCAAGGTTTTCTATGAATCTATTCACATGCTCCCTGGGATTAACACCTTTTCCCATCTATTTCTCAAAGATGGGGGGAATATACCCTACTAGGTAGGGCTCATTATTGTACTCGAAAGTCATTATAAACTGATGAACTATCTCCTCCATCTTTAGACACAGTTATGAACTTTAAGAGCTCCTTCTTCATTTCTTCCATGTTAGAGTTGGTTGTTAGTGGCACCACAATGGCAGGAGTTATTGACATAGCCGGTGCCCTCTCTCCTACGTTAGCGGTTGTTGTCAGCATTACACTTGTCGATCCTACACCTGGTACAGTTGTTCCCGTAGCCAAGGTTAGAGTGGTGGGGGAAACCTTATTAATAATAGGCATGACAAATCCTCATGTGACAAAGGGAGATGGTATTCGAACCGGTGGCGTCATGAAAAATTTGGATCCTCCAATGATTCCCAAGATTGCTTGGGCCCTAGGGGTCTTAATTAACTCCTCAAACAAACCCATGAGTCCCATCATTTTCATTGGTACTATTCTTTCTACTATGTTGGTCGTCTCTATCACACCTGTAGCGGTTGAGCTAACTTCTTCTCGCGCTACTCTCGCTCCTTCAAGCAATATGGTGAGATCCTCCTCTTCCTCATGCTTCATGGCGTCAAAGGCAATTATCTGGGAAATGTTATGCTCTGGCGTCTTTTCAAAATAGAATACCTCCCCATCGGAGTTGCCAAATGTAATATGTGAGTTCTTGGAATACGATTAGTATCAAGTGAGGCGTAACCCCTTATCAAGTGATTAATGACCAAGACTATGATTAATAATGACGATACATATGTGTAACGGAGAATAATATTCAACACCCCATATGATATTAAATGAGCTATTTTACCCCATAAATGCACTATGAACACAATAAATAAGTGGAATCAGTTGGTAACTTGACCGGAGGAAGAAAGATCAAGAATTCTTGTCATAATAAAGGCAAGGCATGAAATCCAGGCTCAGTTAATGCTCAATGATAGTGGTATCAATGGAAGAAGAAGGGAATGTTAGGGCAATAAATGGGCTTATAGAAGCTCTCATGTATGAGGAAAATCCAGCAATAATTCTAGGTTCAAATTCATCTCCTTGCAAATCGTTTGGTTGGTCTAATTATATGAAGGCAAGGTTACTCGAGTAACCTTGTTGGCATTAAATGTGATTGACTAGCATTAAATGAAAAAGTATTGTGTCATTAATGTCAAAGATATTGAGTTAAATGCATTAGCTATTGTGTTTTGGTAGGAAACTGCTCAACCAATTAGAAGCGTGCTACCATTAATGGGGATATGATGTGGTAACTCAAAGGTTTATCTTAGAACAACTATAAAATCAAACTTGGTTAACTAGGCCTACCATCCTAAAGATAAAACTCACTTGATTATTTTTATCTCGAGTCCCTAAATTCTAGGTACTATGATGCCATAAAGTAAGTGAACAGTGAGCCCCACCAAACATGTGGTCAAATCAATCAAAGGGCGTAATGTATGAAGTTGAAGTTGCTCGGATGGAAGTAGCTAGAACATTAAGTGTGTTGTTTGTTGGTTGGGAAATGTCTCCAGGCAATATATCTGAGGTTAGGGTCCCTAGAGGAGGTTCCCCTCGAGAACCTATTTGTGTTTGATAAAGTTTTGCCTAAGTGTGCCAAGAGGGTTCGTTATTACTTTCCTAACGTTGCCTTGATCCCAATCCTCCAAACCAAATCCCTGCGAGGTTCCCAATAGGAGGTCGTTCTATAAAGCATGTGAGCTCTCCCATGCCCTTCCAGGCATGGTCTCTCGAGGGTGCTGAACGTCCTTGCCCAAATTACAAAGTAAATTGTTCAATGAGTAAAAGGCAAGATCAAATACATCATGTTTCCTATTACAAGTATTGGCATTCGAGTAATCTTGGCCTTCGTAAGAAGTCCTTCGAAAATCCCCCGTGGAGGGTTTTCGCGGGAGGTCATTTGAGAGGTCTTTGTCAACATCCTTTAGTTAGCCTTTTTCTAAGTATAGAATAATCTCGGCTAATTAACCTTTGGTGAGGACTCCCCCCTACCCATTTCAAATTTAGATGTTATTATGTTAGAAAATTTTCCAGCTTCTAAGGGAAAAGTGGACCCAAAAACGATGTCATATACATAAACTTGATTAATGAGAATTTATTTTTTATTACGCTTAATGAAAATTACAAGGTCAACTCCCCCTTGGTTGAAACTATTTCCCATTAGAAAATTTACTAACATATCATACTAGGGACGAGGGGGTTGTTTTAAACCATAAAGGGCTTTCTTTAATCTAATATCATGATTTAGAAAGAAAGGATATTGAAAACCGTTAGTTTAGTCAACATAAACTTCTTTATTCAAAATTCCAATTTGAAACGTGGATTTTATGTCCTTTTGGTAAAGTTTGAATTTTAAATGGCGCGACACAACAAGCAAAAGTATAACAGATTCCAGTCTAGCTATATGAGAAAAGGTTTCATCAACATCTATCCCATTTATCTGAGATTAACTTTGTACGACTAATCTAGACTTATTTATTAAAACATTTCCAGACTCATCACACTTATTCTTAAAGATCCATTTGGTTACAATATTTTAGTGTGAGTAGGACATGGGACTAAATACGAAATATTATATAATCTAAATTATCCTAATTCTTCTTACATAACTAACAACTATGATTCATCCATTAGAGCTTCTTTCACATGTTTAAGTTCAATCAAAGACACATAAGAAGAGAATAAAGAATTAAAAGATTGAGATCTAGTTCTTATTGGGTCTTTAACATTTCCTACAATATTTTTCTTGGGATGATTTTCCTTAATTTAGTAAGGAACATCTGGTTCATCAGGTGGTAGAGAGTCAAAATCACTATTCACTGACTATTTAGGTAAATTTTCATTTTCAGTTTTGTCAACTGGAATATGATTTTCATTTCTTCTATATGATTGTCAATGCTATCATTCACAACAGCATTAATGGATTCCATTATAGATTTTTCTTTAATATTAAACACACAATATGCACGACGGTTTTGTGAATAATCTAAAAAGATAGTCTTATCACCTCTAGTGTCGAAAATTGGACAAGTATTTTCTATCTTTACAAATATATCATTCACTTCTAAACACCCTATAGTATTTCAAATTAGGTTATTGGACGTACTAAATTCATATGTATCTTATTTAGATATTTTCATTAAGTACATTCTATTGATTATATAACATGTAGTTTGTGCAGTCTCAACCAAAAAATATTTTGGCAAATTTTTAGCGTGAAGCAAGACACGAGTCATTTCTTGTATAGCTCAATTATTTCATTCAGCTATACCATTTTGTTAAGGGATTTTTGGTTCACTAAACTCATGCTTATAACCATTTTCTATACATTACTCTATGACACCAGTATCTTTATACTCTCCACCTCTCTATCACTTCGAATCCTAGTTACTTGGATACCTTTATCATTTTCAATCGTTAAAAGGATTCTTATTTTTTTTAAAGTGTCAAATTTTGTTTCATAAAAGCAACCTAAGTAAATCTAGAAAACACATCTGCAATGATAAGAATGTTGGAGATTTCACATATGCTAGTAATCCTAGAGGATCCCAATTAGAAATTATAAAGGATGCGATGATAAAACATCTATGACTTTGTTATCAGGAGCTTTATGCATCTTTCCAATTTGACATGGTCCACAAACATGGTGTTTAATTTTTAGTATTTTAGGTAGACTAAGTACTGATTGTTGACTAGTTAATCTAGAAATACTATCATAATTAATGTTTCCAAGCCTCTCATGCCATAAGTCTAAGTCATTAAGTCTATCAGATAAACAATTTTCACAATCTCTATTTTGAATTAAAAATTTTCAATTTATTTTTGAAACGTTAACAGTATGATTAGTGTCACAAAATTGACTTATACTTAACAAATTGTCTTTAAGTCCTTAATCCAATTGAACTTCACCCATTTTACGAATTCCTTCATCATTAATTGTTCCTTAATATATTATTTGTGACCTTTTCCACCTCCAAAAGTGACATTTCCTTCGACAAAATTTTTTAGAGAGGAAATTTTTGTTTTGTCCCCAGTCATATGTCTGGATTACCCAGAATCAATGGAAATGATTGAATATAGGTTTCCAACTTTTCAATACAATATAGAGATTTCTTATTACAATGATGAGAAGATAATGATTGAATATAACTTTCCAATACCAACAAAAGGAATGAACTATTTAAGAATAATGATTCTTTGAGAGTTAAGAGATAAGAACTTAAAATATCTAAGAAAGATCATGGAGAGAATGTCTGTAGAGGAATTTGTGCAGAGTAATAGTGCTAATTTCAGATTGTAATGATTGTGTCCCAAGTGTTCTATTTATATTAAAACCTTAGGGACGATGTGGAACATGCGTGGAAAAGGAATATTCCCATTTGATAGATATCTAAAAATACTTTTGTCCATACAACTATTGTCACTCTTTACCATGATTTTTCAGTAGTGTGGAATGCCACCTGGTGTAATAGTAGGCAAAAATTAGTGTTGTTAGTGTTAATGCCAAAAATTACTATTTTATCTATCTGTAAATGTTTCTTGGTGAATAAATTTAAAAACTTGTGAGGGACCTTGAGGGCCACTCGCCATTTGAGTGAAATAAAATGTCTTGTGAGCAAGCCACTGACTGTTCGCTAATTAGTAACAGTGGACTGTGTGATATGATTGAGTTTGAGTGACATCTTGGATCCCTCACTTGGCATTATCTCTCTCCTAATATATTTAAGTGGTTGACCTTAGCTTGCTAAAAAAAACTTACCTCTCATCCTCCAAACCAAAAGTCTTAATAGGTCCTAACTAGCCATCTTATTGAGCCCCACATTCTCGGCTAAGGCTTCTTGCGAAGTAACCTGTGTTCAAACAATAAAACCAATTTTTAATAAATTAGTTTCTCAAATACATTATTTTCTGTAGCTTGATCAACTACTCGCAAATGGCCTTTATTAGGCAGGCATTGTTACTCATATACTTATTTTTCCTCAAGAACTTTGCGACTTAGGATTGCACGCAAGGTCTATTTATTATTTGCATAAATGTCTAGTCATTTGGAGTTGCTCATGTAACTTGACCTCGTTGGTAACTGCTCATGACTTAATAGTGACTTGAGCTTGTTCATCCACTATTTTTTGTTAGTCACTTCTCATATGACTCGTTAGTCATTTGGACATGTTCATCCAATAGATTTGGATAGTAACTGTTTTGTGACTTGTTAATGGCTTGGACTTTCCCATCCATTAAATTATGTTAGACACTTCTCGTGTGACTTACTAGTGGCTTAGACTTGCTCGTCCATTTAATTTTGTTAGTCACTACTCATGTGACTTGCTAGTGGATTGGACTTGTTCATCCATTTAATTTTGTTAGTCACTTCTTGTGTAACTTGCTAGTGTTGTAAGGACACAAATTTCCAATTGAGTCTTAATGTAGTGTTGGCTCAATTATGGACAAAAACATTTTTGTCATAGGATAGTATTGAGTGAGTATCCTCCAAGCCTATGACATGCAAGAGTTGAAGATGTAGCGGCCAAGACTTACAAAGCTTCATCATTGCCGAGTTTCAAGTGCCATGTTTCTACGTCATCAACATCATACTCCATAGTCTCCAAAAGGTATGAATGCATTTATATATATATATATAGGGAGACTTGGAATAATTTTATGATGGGTGTAATTTTATTTTAAAATGAAATTTATTTTTAGAAGGTTACTTTAGAACTTTGTTTAAAAAGTTTTTTGAGCTTAATTTTGAAAAAGTCCATTCTGTCACTTCATTCGAAATTGTCGTTCGAACAAGAATTTCGTCCGAACGAGAATTTCATTTGAACGAGGCCAAAGACTTTTACCAGTTGGCCTCTTGAACATCGTTTGATAGGTCGTTCGAACTAAATTCTCGTTCGAACGAAAAACACGTTTGAACAAAATTCTCGTTCGAATGAGATTTTTGGCAGTAAATTTTTTGGAAGTTTTGTCCCACTTTTCCACTACTTTGTCCAACTTCTCTTTCACAAAATTTAATGACATCGGGACCAGAATTTTTCTAAGAACTTTTTCCATCTCCTAGAGAGTGTTTGAGAGATTAATTATTTCATAAAAAGTTCCCTTGGTGTTTGTTATTCAAATTGATTTATTCAAAGAACAAAACCAAGTTTACACCCAATTGTTTATTTTAATCCAAGTTTTTATCTATATATATATATATATACATCTTTCTTGGAGAGTTTGTTTGGCACCAGATTCATCTCTACCATAAAAGAGAGTTTGGGTTTGCTTCTACATCCCACAAAGAAGAAGATTGTTTGCCGTGATATACCCATTTGGAGAAAAGATCCTTGTTCGGGTGGCGGTGATTGAAAAAGTACGATAGGTGGATTCTGAGACCGAGGTGGACCTCCGTGGTTATTCGCTAGGCAGAGGTGTGTACAATAAGAAGCGTCAGGGCTTGTACGGAGTCAAGTCGAGTATTGTAAGTCATTTTGTCTTGTACATGTAAAAACATACTTAGTGGATTTGAGGCTAGCGTCGTCCGAGGTTTTTCCCGTTGTGGGTTTTTCTCGTACATCACGGCGTAGTGTGACTGATTTTCTTTTATCTTGCAAAATAACTTAGAATGCATGCTTAGGATAATTCAAGATAAAATTTGTTTTAATTGTCACACTTAATTAAATTGGTGCTATTTTAATTTGTGTAAATATTAATTTAATTCAAGTCATTATTTTATTGGATAAAATTTGGTTTAGCCTAATTTGCAAAATTGAATTAATTATTTGTTAGGAAAATTTCTAGGACTTTGGTTAAATTTCTTTTGGGCAAAAAGTTAAATATTCACAGGTTTGATTTCAAGAGAAAGTCTAATTTTGAGAAAATTAAAATCCAGTTTAGTTTAATTTTAATTTTGGAAGAATTAGAATTGTAATATTTTAATTGTGAATCTTGCATAGTTTAGTCCCTTTATTTGAACCATCTTTATTCCGCATCTAAAAGGAAATTGAATTTTATTGGAAAGAAATTACATTTTGTAAAATCAAAATTTGGGGGTCATCATTTACAATAAGTGGTATCAGAGCGGGATCGCTAAGTTATTGCATTTAGGTCCTTTTTGGGCATTTTTGTTTAAAATGAAAAATATGGCTCTTTCAATATTTCCTATGTTTGATGATTCTCTCATGCTTGCACATGACTCTTCTCTTGCCATATCTTATGAGTAATTGCTTGCATGTCTTACATACTCTAGCTTTTGTGCTTAATGATATATCTTTTGCTAGTTTTATGTTTTGTTTATCATTTTTCTAGTTTATGCTTCATAATCAATCACATGCTAGAATTATATTTTTGTTTATCTTTTGTATTTTATTCCTTCATTTTAATTTGTATTAAATGAAAAATACAAATTGATTTTTGTTTATCTTTTGAGTTAATTTTTGTGGTTGTTGAAAAACTTTGAAAAACTCAAAATGATTTTATTTTGTGTGTATTTTGGTTTTACACACATTTAGTGGAATATGTTTGTGTTTGAATCGTCATTTCGCTTCCATGTGACTAGAACTTTTGTTAAAATTTTTAATCCTTAAAATGATCCTTATTATGCTTACATGGAGTAGTTTAAGTTTGACTTGCTTAATGGATTCGCTTTTATATGCCTTCACACACATGCATGAGCTTTTTGAAACTTAACTTCACATGTTATATTTGAGCTTTGTGAGGTGTTCTCCTACTGGTCTAGTCATCTACATACTATGACCTAGGAGGACTAGTGCATGTCAAAATTCGTTGCACGTGAGATTTGTGTGATATAAAAATGATATATATATATATGTGTGTGTGTGTGTGTGTGTGTGTGTGTGTGTGCACGGGGAAGGGATCCGAAAGTAAATTTATCCTTTGCGAGTAAGCCACCATTTATAATGGACATAAAATAAATACGTAGTTCAAAGGCCTAAAAGAGAAATGACATTAAAAGAAAAATATTTTCCAAGGCCTATTTTGTTTTGTTTGATATATTCATTCAAAATAATTAATTTGCATATTTTGAGGGAGTTTGGATGGTATATCAACGGTTTGCACAATGTCCGTTTATCCTAGTTGTACTTTCAATGTCATGACTCTATTGGTTTGTAGAATCATCAAAATTCTAGGCTTTTATGCATTGTGTATGTTTGTTCATTGAGTTCAATCTATACTGTCACATGAGGTTATATTCAAATGTGATAAAGTTTGCAATCAAATGAGAACTCCGTGAATATGTTTTAAGTGATTAGGTCGAAATCTAATTGTTACTAGTTCACACCCCTACATTTTCGTTTCCATATGACAAATTTTTGCCATACGAGTGTGAAAAGCTTATTGTATTTTGTGTCATGTGTGGTGTCTATACCTCCATATATGTGCGTGTGCGTTAGAGATATTCATTTTATGTACATATATATATGGTATTTTTTTTATTTGCCTTGCTTTCTAGTCCATCTATGCTTATCATTCATAATTGGTATCTATCGTGTTGTATATTGTTGTTCATATCACATGCTAAGTATCTCATGTATCACATTGATATCATTTTTTTTGCATCTTCGTTGGTATCCGTTATTATTTGTTGTAACACCCCGTCTAATTAAATACCGGGTAGATACTCCTTCATTAAATTAATACAGACTATCAAGTTGGTTCAGTCTTAGCATCACAGTCAAAAAACATTTAATTAATTACTAGCCACCTAATATTTAAAAAGAGAGATGCCAAATTTTATTAATTAAGCCAACAATTAAACAAGAATTTATTTAATAAACCAACAATCGCATAACCAATCTCATATACATGCTCAAAGAGATGAAATCAAATAAGTCTGGAGTAAACACTCCCAATAAAGATGCCAAAGTAAATAATGTCTCAATACAAGAGTCCGAATAAATAATAAATCAAAAACTGAAATACTGAAAGTCTGCAACTACAACCTCTAAATAAGAATGGGCGACATGCCCTAACTGATACAAATGACTCTGAAGGAATCAAGAATAAATGAGAGCATCTATTATCAAGATCCTGTAACTTTCACAGCAGCTACAACACATCATCAGAATGGAACTCCTATGCTTGGCGTCCCTGTGTCTGGGCACCAAAAATGTTTTTACAAAACAAAATAGATTTGGAGGAAAACGGGTCAAAGCCCGATGTGAAGACAGTTTAAAAGTTTAGCAATTGATTTGAATTACAATTTAACATCACATATTATAAACACATTAGTTGCGTACTCTCACATGAGTTTCTTACCTCTCAACTACTGTGCACGCCTATCGTATGCCTTTAACCCATCCTAGTTATGCCACAATCTAACTAGTTTGTACCACTCCTGCCTTCGCATTCTAACATTTAGTATCTACACGTAACCCCCAAATAAACCATATTTATATCCCATTTTCACATTCGTTAAATTACTTATCTCAAGTATTAGTTAAATTCTCATTCTTAACCCATTCGAATATCTTAGTCATTCACATCTACTAAGAAACAGTGAACCCATCACAAATACATAAGTACATCACTCTCCGTACACAAATACATATATGGCACCCCTAGGATAAGCTGAGGTGTATGCATACTCTGCTATCAAATCCATGTACATCACGTACGCAAGGATCACGTGTTTCGAATCTCTTAGGAACCGTCTAAATACAAATCACACATATTGGAGGCAAACATAGTTCACATACCCATGGGTCACGCACATACATAAACACCCAAGGTCAGCCGACTTATCAACTCACAAGTAAGTCATTCACAGTACTATATCCTTAAGGTATCAGTCTAAATCCCCCCCGAAGGCACACAAGGATAAGAGGGTCCTTTTCTAGAATAAAACTAACCTCCGGTGACAGCAAGTATGGTAGGTATGTCATATACATAAGAAATCCATACACTAGGCATTCACAAAACCTAAGTAATCATATATCAATAAAGATGTTCACACATTTCATCTAGTTAATCTCATACGTAGCAAGCTTCCCCCGAACATTATACATAATATATATTCCGTTTGATAACTCTCTCGTCATATCAATTTGGGTACTTAGACCTATATGAAAAGGTTACTAGGTTTCTTATTAATTTCTAATGTTATCTCAGTACTTAAAGTCACTCCATTCCTACCCTTAATCTTACATCATCATAAATCTCCATTATAGTTCCAATTCGAACGTTTTCTAACCGAACCTCACTCGGTAGACCCTCATAAGTAATATCAATCAATCCATAAGTTATGGTATTCTTCGATAATAACTAAGGCCCTACTGACTTTAGTTAAGTCCCACAATATCATATTAATCTCCCTAATAACCAACATCGGCTTTAGAATAATTATTAAACCTCAAAGAGAAACAATTGCAAAAATACAGCAGGGGTCTATCGATCGATGAAAAGGGGTCGATTGATCGAACCATCGATCGATCGACATTCTTGAGTTGATCGATCGATCAAGCAGGTATCAGCCCAGAAATCCTTAACAGTTATGGGTTATCAAATTTTTACACCTCTAAATCTTCATTCTAACGTCCAAAACTCACATATGAATACACCAATCATCCTATTAACATGTTAGCTTCATTCCCCACGTTTTAGATTCACCAAATTAACACATAACATCACTTTCTTGGATCAAATTACCCAAAAATCATATAAAACCTAGTTTTCCTATTTCTTCAAGAACATCCCATAATCCCTTCAAATTTTGAAATTCTATACTCATCAATCATAAATTCGTAGTTGTTATCATCTCCAACACAAACCTACATGCAAGTCCTACCCAAATTATGATTTAAACCATTCAAATCCATTTAATTTTTATTATTTATGAGAAATCTCCAATTCTATAAACACTTGTAAAATATATGCTTGGAATCTTTGCAAGATAAACCACTTGCCTATAAATCTGATGTTCTGATCCGTTGTTGTTGTTCAAGGGCTGGTCCTCTCTTCTTTTCGGTCACAATTTCGTTCAAATTGGTGGTGGTGGGTGGTTGTTTTGGTTTGGGGACTTTTTGTAACCTCTCCTCTAACTCAGGTAACTCCCCTCTTTTTTTTTGGATGATAATGGTCCTAATAGCCTAACCAAAAATAAATAAATCAACACTAAAAATCGTGGGTCTTAATTCCTTAATTTTTAAAATTACCAAAATACCCTTCCGGATTGCCGGTGGCCTAAAAATGCCCCGAGACCCAAACTAAACCCCCGACTAGTGTTTTCTGACTATCTCAACACTTCCGAACACGTTGGCACACTCAAAAAGCTCATACGGATGACATAAAAATAAAATACTTTTAAATCCATTAAATTGGGTCTTGACACGACTGACACGAGCGTCCCAACTAAATTACCAAAACTGTCGTATTTTCAACTCACGACATTTTTAATAAATTCAATGATCATATATTACCATAATCACTCAGTAATATTCAACAACATAATAATAATAACCAAATACTAACTCTCATCCCATTAGCATTTAAATCCGAATTAATTTCCAATTAATTATTCCAAATCAATTTATTAAATCCCAGATAAAAAAAAATTCCATTTAATTAACCTCATAATTAAAAGCCATAAAAATACGGGGTATTACATACTCCCCCCTAATAATGGAATTTTGTCCCGAAATTTTGAAAACTAAGGTATAGCTGGAACAATTAGGTATCCTTTAGTACTCAAAACAAAATTTAAAGAAAGGCCCAATCACTAAAGCCCTCGCTTCGCAACAAGCTTGTGTAACTGTCTTGATACTTTATCAAATTACATTTCAATAAATGCACGTCACGTTGTGCTCTTACTAAACGACATTTGAATAAAATATAGCCTATACATCATTGGTCGCATTATCTCAATATTATTGTGAGTCAACACCACACTACGCATTAACTTCCGAGTGTATCAAAACACCAAACTCCCATCCTGGAAGAAATCAATAACACATCTGACTACTTTTGCCCATTCTTTGAATCTCTTTTCCCGACGTTGTGACTTTTACACAAGGGAAAACCACTTCAGCCGGTTGGTGTTACACAAAACATTTGTAAGCACCTTGTCCACTATAAATAGATACGTGTTTCTCACCCCAACTCTACCATTAGGTAATATATTCTCCCCATTACCAAAATATACCTCACTAGTTATACCCGATTTGGAATTGAAAAGATCGCAATGAATCCAAAATTTCTTTCCTACAATCCACCAGTCATCAATCACCTTACGCCTACACCGTGTGCTATAGGTGATACCACCCTCAGAGCGAAACGCTATTTCCACTACTTCCTGCTACCCCACATTGAAGGTGGATTTTAGGGATCTACCTTTAGTTCTGAATAATACTGCATAGGAACACTTACCGGTGTGTTCACTATCTCATAACGTAAATCACCCAAATATATAACAATTTTTATCCTTCCGTACAACCTATCCCATATGTTCGAAGGAACTCGATACTGATCTATAAGTGGGTAACCCCTCAAGGAAATTTACCAACTTGACTCTTCCATCTCTAGAATCGTTGGCTTGATATAATATTATCTAATTGATTAACTTACCCCAACCGATCTACTAGTTACTATACCCCTTTCAATGCCAACCTTCACGTATAATTCTTCCCGATAAGTGATACTTAATGATATTCTTTTTCTCTCAACGTATACGAAAAGTTTCGACCCTTGCACTTTTCACCACGTTGTGCACATCTAGACCCTTTTTACCTTATTGACATCCTCATTATATTTACTCTTGAGTCACCCTCAACATTCGATTGGTCGGAACTCTACTCCAAATTTCCCATAATAATTAAATATTTGCCTTCTCAAGAGATTTCCCTTTATTAAATGGCTTCCCACTGCCTTTTCACCAAATTCGGACGTGCTACACTGATTACACATGATATTCATTTACACCTTTTCTTACGAAGTTTAATCCCATAAGTAATAATCTCACCCATCTATGTCCCATCTTCCTTTTATTAACACATTATCAAACCAAGATGTCTACACCCTTTATAACCCAATCATACGGTTTTAAATGTTATATATGCCTCATTCGTATTCCAAACTCTTTATTGCCCCTAAATTTGTAACGTGGCTATACCACTTGGGCATTTTCAACCACCCCGGACTTGAAATCCTACATCCTCCTTAACCTCAATGCATTCTTCAACCCGCGATAACAAAACCAACATTATCAGTACTTACCTCGTAATTCACTAACAACTGGCTCTATTGGCCTTACATTGTAAATTTACCCCTTGTTACTTCCAGTTATAACTACTTACTTTTCTAACGATCGAGGTATCCAAATCATGAATAAATGGCCACACATATCCTTACTACCAACCTTACGCTAAGTTTCATGCGTGGGGTGTCTCGCATAGTGAAATCCAAACAAGGAACCCCCCCGATACACTACTACCTAACATTTTTGGTCATCGGGATTTATTAAGCCCTATCCATAACATGTACCCCTATACTCCCATCTCTTAAAAACAAAGTGTTATCTCCTTTCGCAATTACACATAAACAAGGAACTCCTTCCGAAAGACACTTTCTCTTAACATTAATGGTAATCACATTTCATATACTTCATGCAAATATAATCGGGGCTCCCAAAATCCCGTCCCCAGACACACAACTGTGAGTCTAAACTCCCACGTCTCTAAAGGGTGATAAAATAATGCACTCTTCTTATTATGACATCCTGAGCGTTAATTATAATAACCAGCTAAACCTTTTTGCTGACTAGTAAACCAATTACATACGAATTATATCAATTAAATCCCTACGCATACTAGGATTAAATATCCGAGACCATTATACCTTTTTAAAATCACAACAAGATATATATATATATACACACACACACACATATGTACAAAAGTACAATTGCGAGCCCGACCCTCTCACAGATGGGGCCTCGCCAGAACAAAACATGCTACCCCAAGGTAGTAATCCCAATAAACTTGCAATACCAGCACACTATCGGTATAATCATATATAAAACCACAATTAAGATCATATCATACTCGTATAACACTGCACTAAAATGAGTAATTTCAAGAAAGTATAGATCGCTATCAATATACCCATTCATCCTCCGCGGATGACAATAAAAGTAACCCCCACACTATCATGGAAAATACTCACATAAATAATAAAATTACCGATACTCACTAAACTTGACTTTCAAGAAAAATAACAATAATAAAAATTGTAGCAACTCGTTCATGCCACACACAACATGCAACATCATATGAGGATATAACTCATACTTCTATCCTAACAATCGTCCTAGCTGATCAAATGGTTCTTGGACTTACCACACATGTCCGTACCAAACCGAATATTTCAATAAATGTTTCCCTCGCCAGGCACAATACCTTTATCCCTACACTTACATCGGGAAACATTTATAACACACGGGTTTCACTCCCCACAAAATACCTCTACACATACTCCACTTATCTTCGGTCACCCTGACCGTGTTAAGGTGGTCCTTTTCTCGAACGTTGGTAGTCTCGACTCTAATGACTACCTCCATCGTTCCCTTAGCCTTCATGGTCCTAAGGAACACGCTACTAATTTCCACATCTCTTATGGAAATTACCATCGCTCGGTAATAATTCAGCTATCCGAATCTTTTTAACTGGTTCTCCGTTGGGTCTTCCCCTTGTGGTTCTTCACCAACACCGTTTCCCCCAGTCTTACTCTATAGAAACTCCTCGATTCTTGCATCTCCCCACCCAAGAAAATGTTTACCTCCAAATTAACACTACGCGACATTACCATCTGCATTGACCGTCAAAGCAGAATTCCCTAGAAGGACTAACAATTTTTTTCTTGTATGTAAATTCTCCGTTTTATGTCCTCTTCTCCATTTCACCAACTTCACCCGGTGTAAGGTTCACTAAATAATTATATTTCTTATCACAAAGTGACCTCTGTCCGTCCCTCTTGCGTGAGTTCAGAACAACATTCGCCTTTCATCCTGAACATTTGATGAAGGAATTTATGGTCAAACCATACGTGTACACCTTCTCTTGACGTCACAATTTACTTCTAAGTGTGGCGATTCCCTCTCACCATTAAAACTCCGCTCTTATGAGCCAAGAAAAATTTACCCCAAATTTTCACTCCCGATTGGCCATACTCCAACACAAGTCTAAGCCATTGGATGTATTACATTTGTTTGTCTAGCACACGACATCTCCGCCTTTCGAGTATCTCCACTGCTGGTTTCCTCAATGTTTAACCTAACTCTTTATCTCCCATTCCAATCTTGTTGGGTGAATCTCAATTGACCCCACTTTCTACTATAGTTGTGCCTGGAAATCACAAATCGCGCCTTGGTCTTCTGTACCATCCAGGACTTCTGTGCCATAATATGGGTGACTTCAACTACGGTCATTCTTCTTTAATCAATTTAATAACCTCAGCTTATCCTTGTTTCCTGTTGTTTGCCCAAGTCTTCACCTGACGTACTACGTTATTTGGTGCACGAACACACCCGATTGCAAATAAGATTCACTATCATATATATCATAGCAGGAGAACGAAATCTCACCAAAGAAATCAACAATCCTAAACATAGGGCTCTATATCAAAGAAAGCTACACTTGGAAGCATAATAAGCCGCACAAATCCTAAAGGACACTAGAACCTGATGCTCTGATACCACCTGTAACACCCCGTCTAATTAAATACAGGGTAACTACTCAATCATAAAATTAATACAAAATATCAAGTTTGTTTAGTTTTAGCATCACTATCGAAAAATATTTAATTAATTACTAGCCACCTAATATTTAAAAAGAGAGATGTCAAATTTTATTAATTAAGCCAACAATTAAATAAGAATTTATTTAATAAACCAACAATCGCATAACCAATCTCATATACATGCTCAACGAGATGAAATCAAATAAGTCTGGAGTAAACACTCCCGTAATAAAGATGCCAAAGTAAATAATGTCTCAATACAAGAGTCCGAATAAATAATAAACTAAAAATTGAAATAATGAAAGTCTGCAACTACAACCTCTAAATAAGAATGGGCGACATGCCCTAACTGATACAAATGACTTTGAAGGAATCAAGAATAAATGAGAGAGTCTATTATCAAGATCCTGTAACTTCCGCAGGAGCTACAGCATGTCATCAGAATGGAACTCCTATGCTTGGCGTCCCTGTGGCTGGGCACCTAAAAGGATTTTACAAAACAAAATAGATTTGTAGAAAAACGGGTCAGAGCCCGATGTGAAAACAGTTTAAAAGTTTAGTAAGTCATTTAAATTATAATTTAACATCACATATTATAAACACATTAGTTGCGTACTTTCACATGAGTTTCTTACCTCTCAACAACTGTGCATTCCTATCGTATGCCTTTAACCCATCCTAGTTATGCCACTATTGAACTAGTTTGTACCACTCCTTCCTTCGCATTCTAACATTTAGTATCTACACATAACCCCCAAATAAACCATATTTATATCCCATGTTCACATTCAATAAATTACTTATCTCAAGTATTAGTTAAATTCTCATTCTTAACCTATTCGAATATCTTAGTCATTCACATCTACTAAGCAACAGTGAACCCATCACAAATACATAAGTACATTACTCTCAGTACATAAATACATATATGGCACCCCTAGGCTAAGCTGCGGTGCACGCATACTCTGCTATCAAATCCATGCACATCATGTACGCAAGGATCACGTGTTCCTAATCTCTCAAGAACCGTCTAAATACAAATCACACATATTGGAGGCGAACATAGTTCACATACCCATGGGTCACGCACATACCTACCCTCCCAAGGTCAGCCGAATTATCAACTCACAAATAAGTCATTCACAGTATTATGTCCTTAAGGTACCAGTCTAAATTCCCCCTAAGGCACACAAGAATAAGAGGGTCCTTTTCTAGAATAAAACTAACCTCCGGTAATAGCAAGTATGGTAGGTATGTCATACACATAAGAAATCCATACACTAGGCATTCACACAACCTAAGGAATCATATATCAATATAGATGTTCACACATTTCATCTAGTTAATCTCATACGTAGCAAGCTTCCCCCGAACATTACACATACTGTATATTTCGTTTGATAACTCTCTCGTCATATCAATTTGGGTACTTAGACCTATCTGAAAAGGTTATTAGGTTTCTTGCTAATTTCTAATGTTATCTCAGTACTCAAAGTCACTCCATTCCTGCCCTTAATCTTACATCATCATAAATCTCCATTATAGTTCCAATTCGAACGTTTTCTAACCGAACCTCACTCGGTAGACCCTCAAAAGTAATATCAATCAATCCATAAGTTATAGCATTCTTCGATAATAACTAAGGCCCTACTGACTTTAGTTAAGTCCCACAATATCATAATAATCTCCCTAATAACCAACATCGGATTTAGAATAATCATTAAACCTGAAGGAGAAATAATTGCCAAAATAAAGTAGGGGTCGATCGATCGATGAAAAGGGGTCGATCGATCGACATTCTTGAGTCGATTGATCGATCAAGCAGGTATCAGCCCAGAAATCCTTAACTGTTACGGGTTATCAACTTTTTACAACTCTAAATCTTCATTATAACGTCCAAAACTCACATATGAATACACTAATCATCCTACTAACATGTTTGCGTCATTCCCCACATTTTAGATTCATCAAATCAACACATAACATCACTTTCTTGGATCAAATTACCCAAAAATCATATAAAACCTAGTTTTCCTATTTCTTCAAGAACATACATAATCCCTTCAAATTTCAAAATTCTCTACTCATCAGTCATAAATTCGTAGTTGTTATCATCTCCAACATAAACCTACATGGAAGTCCTACCCAAATTATGATTTAAACCATTCAAATCCATTCAATTTTCATTATTTATGAGAAATCTCCAATTCTATAAAAACATGTAAAATATATGATTTGAATCTTTGAAAGATAAACCACTTTCTTGTAAATATGATGTTCTGATCCGTTGTTATTGTTCAAGGGCTGGTCCTCTCTTCTTTCTGGTCATAATTCCGTTCAAGTTGGTGGTGGTGGGTGGTGATTTTGGTTTGGGGACTTTTTGTAACCTCTCCTCTAACTCACATAACTCCCCTCTTTGTTTTTGGCTAATAATATTCCTAATAGCCTAACCAAAAATAAATAAATCAACTCTAAAAATCGTGGGCTTTAATTTCTTAATTTTTGAAATTACCAAAATACCCTTTCGGGTTGCCGGTTTGGCCTAAAAATGCCCCGGGACCCAAACTAAACCCCCGGCTAGTGTTTTCTGACTATCTCGACCCTTCCGGACATGCTGGCATACTCAAAAGCTCATAAGGATGATATAAAAATAAAATACTTTTAAATCCATTAAATTGGGTCTTGAAACGACTGACACGTGCATCCCAACTAAATTACCGAAACTGCCGTATTTTCAACTCATGACATTTTTAATAAATTAAATGATCACATATTACCATAATCACTCAGTAATATTCAACAACATAATAATAATAACCAAGTACTAACTCTCGTCCCATTAGCATTTAAATCCAAATTAATTTCCAATTAATTATTCCAAATCAATTTCTTAAATCTCAGATTAAAAAAAATTCCATTTAATTAACCTCATAATAAAAAGCCATAAAAATACGGGGTTTTACATTTTATGGATTTGTTTTGATTCTGTTGCCCATACTCTTTCATTTTATTATCAATCTAAGCTTCATCGTGTTTAAATCAATTTTATCCTTTGTCTATTCCTGAATAAAAAGGGGGAGAATGATAGGGAGATAAATGGTATCTTATCCTATTATAATCATATCTTGGTTTAGGATATTTAACTTAGGGGGAGTCGTGACCTTCTTAGGTTTATCATAGTTGATAAAGGGGAGAATTAATTTAGTGGGAGTATTTAGTTATTTTACATGCATTTCAAATTCTTGATATTCCCTATGCGTTTGATAGTTTGCTTAAGTGTGCGGGAATTCTTCTAAATGGCAACTTTCATCATCGGCAAGAGATTAATCCTTGGGTTTTGAGTTAAGCTATGTAATTTTTATTTTGGGTGGGATATTTTTTATGTCTAGTAGAGCTTGACGGCCCTTTAGGATTTTTGGTTGGTTTTTGTCCCGGAATAGCCAAAGGTGGAGATTTGTAAGGACACAAATTTCCAATTGAGTCTTAATGTAGTGTTGGCTCAATTTCGGACAAAAACATTTGTGTCATAGGATAGTATTGAGTGAGTATCCTCCAATCCTAAGACATGCAAGAGTTAAAGACGTAGCGGCCAATACTTATAGAGCTTCATCATTGTCGAGTTTCAAGTGCCATGTTTATATGTCATCAACATCATATTCCATAGTCTCCAAAAGGTATGAATGCATATATATATATATATGGAGACTTGGAATAATTTTATAAAGGGTGTAATTTTATTTTAAAATGAAATTTATTTTCAGAAGGTTACTTTAGAACTTTGTTTAAAAAGTTTTTTGGGCTTAATTTTGAAAAAGGTCATTCTGTCACTTCATTCAAAATTATTGTTCGAACGAGTTTTTCGTTCGAACCAAAATTTCGTTTGAATGATTTTGCCAACGACTTTTCCCAATTGGCCTCTGGAACATCGTTTGATAGGTCATTCGAATGAAATTCTCGTTCGAACGAAAAACTCGTTCGAATGCGATTTTTGGCGGGAATTTTTTTGGCAGTTTTGCCCCACTTTTCCACTACTTTGTCCCACTTCTCTTTCACAAAATTTAATGACTTTGGGATGAGAAATTTTCTAAGAACTTTTTCCATATCCTAGAGAGTGTTTGAGAGCTTAATTCTTCCATAAAAAGTTCCCTTGGTGTTTGTTATTGAAATTGATTTATTCAAAAAACAAAACCAAGTTTACACCCAATTGGTTTCTTTAATCCAAGTTTATATATATATATATATACATCTTGCTTGGAGAGTTTTTTGGCACTGGATTCATCTTTACCGTAAAAGAGAGTTTGTGTTTGCTTATACATCCCACAAAGAAGAAGATTGTTTGCTGTGACATACCCACTTAGAGAAAAGCTCCTTGTTCGGATGGCGGTGGCTGAAAAAGTCCAATTAGTGGATTTTAAGACCGTGGTCGACCATCGTGGTTATTCTCTAGGCAGAGGTGTGTACAAGAAGAAGTTTCGGGGCTTGGATGGAGTCAAGTCGAGTGTTGTAAGTCTTTTGTCTTGTACTTGTAAAACTGTACTTAGTGGATTTGAGGCTAGGGTCGTCTGAGGTTTTTCCCGTTGTGGGTTTTCCTCGTACATCGCGGCGTAGTGTGACTGATTTACTTTTATCTTGCAAAACAACTTTGAACGCATGCTTAGGATAATTCAAGATAAAATTTGTCTTAATTGTCACCCTTAATTAAATTGGTGCTATTTTAATTTGGGTAAATATTAATTTTATTCAAGTCATTATTTTATTGGATAAAATTTGGTTTGGCCTAATTTGCAAAATTTAATTAATTATTTGTTAGGCAAATTTCTAGGACTTGGGTTAAATTTTTTTTGGGCAAAAAGTCAAATATTCACATGTTTGATTTCAAGAGAAATTCTAATTTTTAGAAAATTAAAATACAGTTTAGTTTAATTTTAATTTTTTAAGAATTAAAATTGTTATATTTTAATTGTGAATCTTGCATAGTTTAGTCCCTTTATTTGAGCCATCTTTATTTCGCATCTAAAAGGATATTGAATTTTATTGGAAAGAAATTAGATTTTGTAAAATTGAAATTTGGGGGTCATCATTTCCAACAAGGGGGAATTGGTATTCATTCAAAAGAATTAATTTGGGGGTCATCATTTCCAATAAGGGGGAATCGATAAAAGGGGGAATTGGTGTTAAATTTTGTTATCCACTGCTCGCATAATACCTTTGTAATTATGGGGCTTCTCGCACACTTGCTTTTTAATGGGTACTTCTCATATAAACTCTTCTTTCATAGGAGGGTTATTTGTATACCCCTCTATATTAGTCCTCTCATGCAGAAATCTTCCTTTGATTTAAAGAGGAAGATTTGTGTATGAAAGTACTTTTTAATAATTTGAGAGGATAATTGTCATTATTACTTTTAAGGCGCATCGAATGCTCTAACATGCTTAATTTTCTAAGATGAACTTTTATTAATAAGAGGGGATACTTATACACTTGGGGAGGAGTGCTCAAGATTTGGGTAATCATTTCCCTAATTTCAAAACGTCGATTTTCCTTTCCTTTGTCTATAAATACCAATTCCCCCTTTTTTCAAACTTTTCAATAGAGAACGTATCAGAGCTTTTTTCTTCGTCCTTCATTTTCTTTTCCATCTTCGCTTTCTATTTCCTTCTTTAATGGCATCTTCACCAGTTCCTTCATCAACCACCATCTCCACCGCCACCACTAAGGTGCTAGTAGGCTCCTTGCCTCTTCATAATACTGTGACTTCATCCATAGCTAGAGTTCCAACCATCTTCGGTTGGTGTTAAGTCCTCTAACAAGGGATTGAAAGGTTTTGTTGCTATTACCAAAGCCTAAAAACATACTTGAAGTCAAGATTAAAAAGTCATATTATTATCTACCTATTGGATCATTTCTTTGTTGATGATGATAGTTTCATGACTTCGCTCATGAAGTTTGAGGTTGAGTTTGTTGCTAAGGTGTTTGAGCAACCCCTTATTGGATTACCAGAATCCAACAATGCCTCTGTTTTTATTGCTGATACCATCCTCAGACATAGAGTAGATAGAGGTGATTTTCCTTTCTTTAACATAAATGTTGATGTTTGTTGGGGCAAACTATGCAAGTGGGAGCTTTAGGTGGACTATGTTATGTTTGTACCAACTTATCACGATGTTATTGAGGGACTTGGTCTGAAAATGACTCTTAACAATTTAAAGAGTTGTACCATTCCCAAATATTTGAGTGCCCTGAATATCTTGGTGTCTCACTGGAGCATAAACACATATAACTCTGTCATAGGTTGGAGATAATTCTCCATTACCCTTGAGGACATTTGTGAGCTCACGAGATTACTCGTCTTAGGGAATCATATATATATATATATATATATATATATATATATATATATATATATATAGAGAGAGAGAGAGAGAGAGAGAGAGAGATGAAATATGGGATGCTGAGGAGAGAGTTATGTGAGGAGTTACATCAGTCCCTCGGGTCTTATGTTCTGTATGTGGGGATAACTCTTACAGGGATGCAAATGTACTGGTTTAGGGATTTTAATCCCTTGGCTAAGGATGAAGCCAAATCAAATGTGCCCAATAGTCGAGATAACCCAAAATTGAGGTCTAAAATACACCTTGCTTCCTTTTTTGTTACCTTCCTCCCAAGATTTCTATATTAGGGGATGCCTAATGATTCTCCTCATGAGTTTCTATTTCGCCTAGCTATGAGGCTTGCTCATGGATAAAGTGCGACATTTGTTTCTTTGACGCAAGAGCGATATGATGTGTTCAATTTTGTCAACCCCTTTGTTCAGATGGGATTTTTATTTGAGTGGTTCACAAATTGGGTCAACCTGCTTTAATTTATATGTGGCATAGGAAGACTACTAAGCAGTCACTTAGTATTTTCTTAGACAATATTAATGAATATTCCTTTCGCCCCTACTCGAAGAGAATAGGTGGCATGTTTTCTTGTGCATTTTTTTTGCTTCCTCAAGTATTTTTAACCCTCTTACAAACTTGGAACATGGGAGGGATTGTCCTCATATTTCTATCACGTCCTTAGTTCTCCCTTGTGTTCTCCCATCCTTGACTAAATTAGTGCAAGGGATTAAGTATTATTATGTTGATCGAGAAATGAGGAAATATATTTATGACCAAGGCACTTACTCCCCATATTTCCCTACTAATCACTCACCTAATGAGTTTGACTTGGAATATTTATCCAACTTACTCCTGACAGTATGGTCTGTAGGAATGATCATTTTGTAAAATTCTCTATCTTTGCTCGTGATTACCTTTTGTCTATCAACCTCTCGTGGTTCACTTTATGGCAGCGTCAAATATAGCTGACCAAGAATTGAATTTTAGATGTTCCTCAAGAATCATTTATTAAGGTAACCCTTCTGCTGATAAATACTTAACCAAATACACTTGCAAAGAGGCTTGTAATTATAGCTGGGTTGTGAGGACTCCCTTAGACCAAGTCATCCCTATCTTGGTAAATCGAATTTGTGAGGAAAGTATTTACTCGAAGAATCCTTAGACTAAACCCAAGAAGACAAATCCAAAGGAAAATCCAAAATTCCTTCTAAAAGGAAACACCGAGATGTAGATGTTTCAAATTTTTTCCATCAAAGGTTGGTCGGGTTGCTTCACCACCATCCACTGTAAAAACTCGAGCGATAAGAAAAAAGAGACGATCAACCAAAGCCACTGGATTTGTTGCTTTGGTAATTAAAGATTTGATATGATACATGTGGTAATAAGGAGACTTTTTATACTGTTCATGATCAATGCTACGCAACCCTCTAAGCAACTCTTCCTCAGTCATCTGCTCCACTTCCTACTCAATCGATGGAGTGCAATCTACCTATTTACCCCTTATTTAATAAAAATAAAGTAAATGAAACTAGGAGTGCTCACCTTACACCATGATTGTCTTAAGAGTAACTTGTTGATTATGAAAGTACTCCTTCCTATGATTTCCATAATTCTTCTTCAAATAACATTGAGTCACATAGCATTAAGGGAGGTCACTCGTGTGATGATTCATCTTTTTCATCAGTCAAGTGGGATGCCATATTTGACTTATAAAAACATAATAGTGATCATGATGAGACCATGATCTAGTTTCCCTCCTCAATAGTCCAAATATTGGGCCATTGCCTTATGGTCAAGCTCGTCGTGTGGAGATTGTAAGTGTTTACTACATTTCTTAATCTGTTTATCTTTAATCTATCCAACAACTAATGTACATTTTTCTTTTCGAGGAGGTTTACTACGTGGGAATAAGTGTAATTTGAAGGGTGAGCACGGTTCCTTCGTCTACCCCTTCACCCTTCCGTATCCTCCAGGTCCTTTTCAAGAGGAGATGAACTCCATGTTGGTATCCTCTTTGAGTTTAAAACGAGAGATATATATTTATTAGCATCCTAAGTTGTGAGTATTTTAATGTAAGTTCTAATGAAGTGACTTTATATTTTCTCACTTAAAGATTTCAATCGTGTTCCCCATAACTTTTTGAAGCTTTTCCTTAGCCTCGAGATCTTCTCGAATATTCATAAGCCTTTCTAAAAGCATCTATTAAATTTCATACTTTGTGATTACTTTTGCTCTTGTTGTATTATATCTCGTGCACTTTCCTAACCTGATCCTGACCCATTATTTCTTCTAGGGTGAGGAGTTCATCTGGACAACTCCCAGCCAGTGCTACAACAAGCTTAGGACGGGTATTCTTCGAGCACTTCTCCTTTTTGGGTCATTTATCTTTATCATTAATTTTAATTAATATTATCTCGTATTTTTCCTTTATAGGGTCATTTGACAATTGACGCCCTTTAAATAGGGGTTATACCTTTGTTCACGTGGGTAATTATCCAAGTGTTACCTCCCTCTGGCAAGATTTCCATCCCTCGGGTCTGTTTTCCCATAGATAACAGTCCCTAGGTACTGGCCCTCTCAACTCAACCAATCCTCAGTGTTTCTTCGAGGGGGCCATCTTCTCACGCCACACGTTTAGAATAGGTAACTAGTTGTACAGTTTTATCATGATTGACAATTTTTATTAACATGTTTATTTATTGGAAAGTTACTACAAACAACCTTTCACCACATCTCGTTTAATCTACCAGGTTCCAAACGAGTGTTGTTATTGATTCAATCATTTATCTCCCATCACGGGTTCATATATTTAAAATGACATACCCTTTCATTTACTCATTTTTTTTTATTATGGTAATGTTCAAGTAACCACTCACCCCGTTTCCTTATTTTCAGTTGAGTGTTGCGTGTGCTCCTTTACCTGTGGAGCCTCAGGTATTAATGTGACATATATTTGTATTAAGTGGCTTTTACTATGCAAGTTATCGAGTAATGGCCCTTCCGGTTTCTTTATTTTCAGGTGAGTACCATGAGTGCTCCTCTGTCTATGGAACCTCAAGTGTTAATCAGACATACCTTAGTATTTTACTTGGTTTTACTATGCAAGTTCTATAGTAATCACTCTTCTTGTTTCTTTGTTTTCGAGCGAGTATTATGAGCACTCCTCTGCCTATGGAGCCTCAGGTGTTTATGTCCATCCGGGGTTGGATTCCAATAGCATGCACGGCTTGGGCCCCTTGATTGTCGAGATGGTGGGGAGGAAGAAGGACGAAAAAAAGGTTCCCTCTCTCTCTCTCTTCACTTTTTTGCAGTCTATACTCAGATATAAAAATGATTTTTGTCAATTTGGGGTAACACGAAGAGATAGAGTCGCCAACCTATTTTGCTTAAAACAGGAAAAAGAATGTCGTTTCCTCAAGAGAACGACAGCAAGCTCATACTGATCATGCGAAACCTAATAATCGAAGATCTGAGGACTAAGTTATGGAATGTAAAGGTGTGAGGCACCCATTCCTCCCTTTCGATCTCTCATAGGCAAACGTTAATGTAAGATCATATTTTCTATCATTTCTCAAATAACTTAGACTTACATGGATTTTTGCGTATCTCGTTACCACTTCGACTAAGCTATCATGAAGATCCGAATATAAAACATCTTCATATTTAAAGGATCTCCACACTATGAAGGTATAATGATATTATGTGTTCAAATATATTCCTTGAATTTATTTTGGGATGTTTATTTTTATTAAATTCGAAACAAGATTTTTGTTTAAAACTCGAGGTATTTTTATTTATTTAAATTTTTTTCAAAGTTCGTTTATCTCATTCAAACGAGATGGGATTCTCATTCTAATAAGATCTAAGTTTCATTTAGAGTCTCATTTAAAGTTTACATCGATCGAACATCAAACGAGGGCATACTATTTTAGGTCTTTTGAAGGTTGTTTGAACTTCGTTCAAATGAGATGGCTCATTAGTTCGAACGAGATTATATTTTGTTCAAATGAATCATTATACTTGTTCGAACGAGCTTCAAATTCATTCGAATGATCTTAAAATTCCTTCATGTTGGTGAACGTCATATAAATACATGTTTCGTGTTTGTTTTCGTTAAAACTTTTTCTAGAACTATTTCTCCACATATTTTGCAAAAAATTTCATCCTTTTGATTTTAAAACCCTTTTTGATTGACATTGCATCCCTAGAATATATTTAAGTTGGGTAGAGTATCTCATAGGTATCTTTCACGATATGCTACCACACGAGTTCCCACATGCACTCCCACACTTGTTACTCCGCCTTCTCATGCACTTCACATGAGAGACTTTAAGTGTTTTCGAGAGCAAGTAGAGTATTTAGTCAAAACATCACAAGATTTAATGGAGGTTTTTCACAGGATATCATCTCCTTTAGGGAACTCCTTCGGTCCTAAAGATTGAGGTTGAGACTTATTTCTAGCATAGGATGCTTTTCATGTAAATATTTTACATGCCTATTGCTATATTGTACTATTAATGTACTTATATTTCTTCATTTTGATATATTTTTCAAAAATCCAAAAGGAGTTTTGTTTTTCTTGAATTTATTTTAAAAATACAAAAGGATTTTTCGTTTCTTTTTAATAAAAAGGAAAAAGACAAAAAGAAATTATTTTTGATAAATTTTTTGAAAATTAAAAAAAGAGTTTTGTATTTTTTACACCATATGTGGATAAACAATAAGATGTTGGAGTCACCAATTCATTCCATCTTCATGTGATTATTTTTTAGTGTCTTGAGACATGATACCATTTTATTTATGTGATTTATAATGTGTGGAGTCATTAAGATGTGATATGATGACAACTTGTAACATATTTAACTCCCCATCGCCTTTCATGCACATGAGCATAGGCTTATTTGAGTATTGCACTTACCTTTCACGTGTCGATTGTAGAGTTTTCATCTCAGTCCTACTTTAAAAATGACCAAATGTGAAAAATGAGATAATAAAAGTAATGCATGTAAGAACCATTGCCCGGATTGAAAAAAAATAGAATATCATTTATTCGGTATATTTTATGCAATGGAATCGTACTCGAAAGACTTGTTGACTTTGCACGAATAGCCACCATTTTCAAAGAAAAGAGCCTAAAAGATTAAAGGCACGTAAAAATAGAAGTTCTAGGCCAATATTTAGAACATTGATGCCTTAGTACATATGAGTATTAATTTCTTCAAAAATAATTGAGAGAAATATTCAATATGTGAGATTTTGAGGGAGTTAAGCGAAAGATCAATGGGTTCGTATGTCCTATAAGAATCTCCTAAAACATTACATATTTTGGGCAATATTGGCGTGAAAATCACTCACGGTCATGATTAGCTGATTAGGTTAAGTAAATTTTACCGAAGTTCACCATTTTTACACCTAAGGTAGAATTTGATATCTTTAGCTAATTATAAACACTCTATTATAGGACCCCCCAAGCATCTCCTTAGGTCCCTAGCACCTCATCTTTCACCATAAATTCTAGGTCATACTTCGAGTACTGATCTGTATGCCACTGGGCACTCCCGGGCACCATTTGACTATCGCTTAACTTTCTCACATGAGCAACAACTCATTGGATCTTCGAAGGGCCCTGAATCCCCTTTCCAAAGGTCCTTCCAGTGCTCGAATTGTCCTTGTAGTTCACATGAATGGCTTTTTTTACCTCAAAAACTGATCTTGAGGCCATTGGGCGCTCCCGAGTCCCATTTGACTCCAGTCAACTCTCCAACTCAAACGAAGATCTTTGGATCCTTAAAGGGCTTTGAATCCCCTTTTCAACAGTCTGCCCCATGTTCAAATAAGCCTTATGATATGGAGGAATGACTTCATTCATTTCAAAGGCTCATCGAGTACTTCTAGACCTCGTTTGACCTTAGTCAACTCTCCAAACTGAGAGAAAATATTTGAAACATCAAAGGGCCCTGCATAACCATTCTAATGGTTCGTTCTATATGCGAATCGACTATACGATTCAGACGAACGATTTGTTTCCCTTTTGTCCAAAAGATCGTCGGCTCTCCCACTTATCAAAAAGATCAGCTTCAAATTGCTATTTGGACAGCCATGGCTTCATAGCATCTGGGGTTATCTTCTTCCCTTCATCAAAAATTTAAATTCTTTGCTAAAGGATAAGTTGTCCCAATTTTGTTAGATGATGATGGTACAAAAAATATGAGCACCAGCAATCTGATATTGGAAATCTAGCATGGGACGAATGACATGCTCCTCTCCGTCTTCATAATTAATTGACTTCCTCTTATAGTAGGAGAAAATTTCAAAGACTGAGTATGTTCGGAACACGTCCCTCATAGCAACGTCAACGTGATACAAATGTTTAGGAATATGCATTTCATAGCCGAAATGGGGTTGCGACGACGTTAGGAAGGGATACTTGAGCCCATAGTCCTGAAAGAGGACTTTCCCCATGTGGCCTGGATTATCAACTTTCACTAGAAGAACTAAAAGAGCTCCACTAATTACGACTAAAAAGGGTTTTAGAAGACGCAAAGACAAATTTGAGAGATTCTCTAAATGGACGATTTATCAAGGAGGGCGAAGACTTCCCTTTTTGGGGCTTCCCTGAACCATGGTATGACCAAGTCGACAAGAAGATAAAATCGGGGATGGAAATCTTCTTTCTAGACAACTACTCTTGGGCTCAAGACTACAAGAATAAAGTGCAAACTCTCACCAAGAAAGTTATAACAGTCACCAAGGTCTTTGAGGAAAGTGATTTTGAAAACTCATTCAACCTATAGACATTGGGGGTGACTCTCTATATGATCCAATTAGACGCCACACCGTCGGACCCATTCACTCTGATTAAGGCTGCAGACAAGACTCTTCTCAATTAGAATGCTATGACAGTTAAACCTGTTGAGATTCAACCCAACCTTGTTGTTTACCCTATCTCTTCACTGTTATTCCTTCTTTTTTCCTGATATTTATATAACTGAGACCTCATTTGATGAGGTTCTCAATGCTATTTTTCTCGAAAGTGTAATAAATGAGGATTTTGAGTATCTTAATGTGCCTTACATTAATTATCTTGATTCTAATCAAACCATTGATGATGATGACCTTGAAAATGAAAAATTCTTATCTAATCTTAAGAGGGTTAATAATAAACAATATAATTGTGTTCAGATTAATGAGGATAAACTATTATTATCAATCTCGATTCGAGTGGACAACGATGCAAGATCAGGATATGGTCCACCATTAACTAGCATGAGCACACGCAATTCGAAGATATGTTAAAATAATTTATAGATGTATGTGCATGGTCCTACAATAACATGCTTGACATTGACCCGCAAAATTGCTCAACACGAGATACCGACATTCCCATAATGGAATTCGATATAAAAAAAGCCAAGAAAACCCTGCACCAAATGGTCTCTCAAAGTCAAAGAAGAGTTAGTCAAACCATTAAATGTAGGCTTCATCCGTGTGATTGAATACCCCATATGGCATGCAAACTTCGTCCTTATCCCAAAATCAGAAGGAAAAGCCTGAATGTGCTTCGACTATCGAGATTTTAATAAAACATTTCCAAACGATGATTACCCATTACCCAACATCGACATGATTGTGGACAACACATCCAGGCACTCCTTCATGTCATTTTTCGATGAATTTTTTGAATACAATCAGATCAAGATCCACCCTATCCGTTAGAAGAAAACTGCATTCATCACCCATGAGGAACCTTTTACTACACTATCATGCCATTTAGGATCAAGAACACTGGACCTACCTACCAAAATGATACCACAACCATCTTACATGGTTTGAAACATAAAGAGGTCAAAGTCTATGTAGAAAACATTATTATTAAGTCTAAAACTTGGGAAGGTCAAGTTTCTTCCCTTCAAAAGCTCTTCGAATGACTATGGCAATACCAAATGCGGCTAAACCCATAGACATGAACTTTTAGTGTCATGAAAGGAAAGCTTTGGGGATTCATGGTTAGAGAGAAGTGATTAGAAGAAGACCCTGCTAAGCTAAAATCCCTACTTGGAATGCCACCATCCAAAATGGAGAAGGAAGTCTGAGGATTCTTCGGTAAACTTCAGTACATCAGTCGGTTCATTAGCCAACTGACTTCTATTTGTGATCCCATCTTCAAACTCCTCCAGAAGGATTCTCCAAAGTCTAGAAGATGTCTGTTAGGAAGCCTTTGATAGAATCAAGCAATATCTTACCCGACCTCTGGTACTTATGACACTGTAGCCAGGTGTCCCCCACCTTTTCTACTTAACCGTAATTGATACCATGATAAGGGATTTGTTAGCCCAATATATCATAAAATCCCATAAAAAGGGCTATCTACTATGCCAATTGAATATTAACCGGGTACAAAACGAACTACACTTCTTTGGAAAAAGCATGCGTCGCCCTAGTTTGGGTCATTCAAAATTTACGGCATTACATGCTCACTTTTCCCATGAGGCTAGTATCCTGAATAAATCCTATCACGTACCTACTTGACAAAATTTCCCTATCTAGCTAAATGGCCCGATGGTAGATGCTGTTAGCTAAGTTCGATATCATGTATGTCATGCAGAAAGCTATGAAATGGAGAGGAATCTCTGACTACCTTGCCGACTACCCTATGGAGGGAACCTGCATTTGGGTCTTAGAATTAATGGATAAAGATATCCTTTACACTTTTTGAGACCATAGATGACAAATATTATCTGATGACGCTACAAACAAGAAAGGATACGGTATTGGGATACTCCTGATTGCCCCTAATGACTCTCACACTCCCATTGCCATCAAGATAGATTTCCCTTGCACTTACAATATGACCGAATATGAGGCATGCACTGTAGGCCTCAAAGTCTCCCTCAAGAAAGGTATCAAACACCTATATGTTTATGCGGATTCTACCCCCATCATCGGCCAAATCCTTCCAAATCCTTAGAAGACGGAAAATCAATGATGAAAAAATCTAACCCTTCCACGCCCTACTAGAATAGTTAGCCTCCCAGTTCCAAGATATCACATTCCACTACCTGCCTCGCATAAAAAATAGCTTAGCCGATGCCCTTGATACCCTTTCCTCCATGGTCAAAATTCATGAAGAAATAACGATGGCCCATTCCTAGCCCAAAAATAAGTTATGCCAACCCACTACTATCACATTGAGCTCATCACCGAGGAAGATTTCGATATGTCCGGGTTATGTTATTATTATATTTGGCACCTCCTCAATCATGGTAGGTATCTCTAAGATGCCAAAAGGAAAAATTATGCGACCCTTTGCAAATTATGACCAGTACATCATCTGTGATAAAGCACTTTTCAAAAGGTCACACCCAAAGCTTCAAATGGGCATGAGTTCATCCTAGTCGCCATTGATTACTTCACCAAATAGGTTGAAGCCGAGTCTTATGCAGTGCTTAATGCCAAGAAAGTGGCCAAGTGTATCAGAAAGAACATCATTTACCAATACGGGGGTCCCCACAAGTTAGTATCATATAATGGGTTACACTTTGAAGCTGAGGTCACAGAACTAGTCGATGACTATGGGATTCAAATACACAAATCTTCCCCTTATAGACCACAAATGAATGGTGTCAAAGACACCAATAAAAACCTCAAATCCATCATAAGAAAATGACCAAGAGTTATAGAGATTGGGATTATTGGATCCCTTACGCCCTTTAGGGCTACCTCACTTCAGTTAGAACATCTAATAGGGCTACCCGTTATACTTTGGTATATGACATTAAAGAAGTCCTACCCGTTAATATAGATATATATTCCGTACGCATCATGCTCGAGAGTAGACTTAACAAAGAAGACTAGCATCAGAGCCGCTTTAATAAATTGTCACTCTTGGGTGAAAAGTGGCTGAAGGCTCTATACCACATATAAGGGTAACATCACCGGATAGCGCGATCATTCAACCAAATAATCAACTACCGTGGTGTACAGGAAGGAGACCATACCTTAAAAGGGATTATAGAACCCGTCTGGGACCCCAGAAAGAATTTCAAGCCGAACCGGAGCGACCCCTACGTAGTGAAGAAGATCCTATCATGTGGCACCTCTAAGCTCGTAGACCTCGATGGAGAAGAGATGGCACATCCAGTCAACCTGTACAATCTCAAAAAGTTTTTCTCTTAATCCGAAATCTCGGTGCGCTATGACTTTTGTCATCCCCCTTTGATTATATATATATATATATATATATATATATATATATATATATATATATATATATATATATAAGAAATCTCTTCATTTCTCTCTACCATGAACTACGTGGGGATTGATCCTCTTAAAAACCTTTTTTCTTTTAAAATGAAACTTACAATTTTTTTTCCAAAAACCCCAAATGTACGTAGGCATCTCATACACCATACATGGGAACAATCCCCTTCTTTTTCATAAAATGCTATTCTTTTCTAACCTCTGAGAAAAGCATTCCATTATATCCTTTTTTCATCAAAGAAGGACAGTACCCCCATAAATTTTATTAAGAATAATATAATAGAGAAAAAGCCTCTCCGTGGCTTACAAAACCAGAAACTTGCCTAAATCTAGAGGTTGGGTTAAATACTCTAGATTAAAAAAAAACTTGGAGATTTATAAGAATACTTGAGTAATTTAAATTTAGTATTTTATATTTAATCCCATTTACATTTTCTTCGTTGTTATTCTAAGATGGGGAATATTTTATCTATCCATGATTATATTACCTATGATCAGTCTAGGAAGATTCCTGTATAACCAATAAATACAAGAATAATTAGTTATCAGCACATGATGCTAACATATCAGCTATTGAGTTTTGTTTTTTCCATATGTGATTGATTTGGACTTGGTTCTAAGTAAGACTTTGGATGTTGTTGATGCTGTCTCTTGAAGACCAAAGAGGCTTTACTTGTTTTTGTATCACTTCATCTAGGAACCTGCAATTCAGTTCCTATAATAGCATTTTGAATGTTTAAATGATTTAAAAGATTGATACCATAGTAGTCCATTATATCATTTACATGAATAAAATGATTATTCACGACTTAGCGATTGGTGTAGATAGCTCAAATGAAAAACTCACGAAGAGGCGCAATAAAATATAATCAAAATAATTTTTTATTTCAAACAAGGAAATACATAACCACTACATGAAGTATCAGCGAAGGGAGTTAAACGAACCACTCCTTTCACTGACTCAAACAAGTCTTAAAACAATAACCTTATCCTCCATCGAAAATAAGTCTAGTGTGTGAGGAGGGACTATTTATTCCCACCCAAATTGGTGCAGAAGTTGTCAAGGAAAATATAATAAAGTATGTCGTAGGCCAACCAACCTTGCATATTGATACTCTCCCAACTCCAGACAGGCTACAATTCTCCCCACCATGGTACCGACCAATGAAGACACTAGTCACAATGATCCACAAACCAGTTGACCCAGTTCTCTACAGATGGGACAAAATTGAAAAAAGTACCGAGCAAAGAAATTCAGCACACTCGCCAAGGGGTACTCATGTGGAGCCACCCGACAAAACATTTTAATAAGTCACATTAACAACATCATCGGGCTCGCCCCCCAGAAAATCGGAGTGAACTTCTCTCTAAGCATTAAGACCATTAAGAGTGTCAGCGAGTATCACCGACGCGGGACTACAACAGTAAGACATCTACACGATTATCGCAACCAATTGGGGATGCATGATTAAGTCCCCCGCCAGTATTAAAAGCCTCTCATTAAGGCCCATGAAAAAATCTCTAGCATAGCTCATGTTATTAAAATCCCTCAATTGCATGGAGTACATACAACCAGAAGGGGATTCATCCCCGCAGTAACCAATAGTCGAGCACTCGAAGGGGAAACTTAGAGAAACTATGCTAACAATCCCCAGGGAGAATGAGAAAATTCAGACATACCTCTCGCTACACTCGAGTAGATCCCCAATATGGACGAGAATTCTTTATAACTCGGACAGACCTCATCTAGGCCGAAACGTAAGACATGGTCTTTGGGGTAACGTAACTTTATCGCCACTGCTAGCATATTCCAATCAATGTCTCGATTAAGCCGCAAAGAGACTTGACGTAGGCTGAAAGCCTTGTAATCCACATTAGACAATCACATGCCCTCTAGACCATGAAGGTAAGAGGAAAATTTTGCATGCACCGGAAGGGCCATTTGGGAATAATAAACCAATAAGTAAGAAGCATAAAATAAGATGAAGAAAGTGGGTTTGGGTGGGAGAATCACATTCCTTAGCTCTCCTTTTATACATAAAAGGCTTAGCAAAAAAGACAACTGATCTGAAAATCCGAGTAAATTCAAGCCAAATAAGGGTACTCTGATGTGCAGGAAAGTGCAATTAAAGCTTTAGAGTGATTTGACTTGACCCATATGCCGATAGGTAGGGCAAGGGGTATGCCGAACAGTAACCCACTTATTTTGGAAAATTCCATCCTTCCTTTTTTTGTCAAAATCAAATTCTAAAAAAGAAAGCGTTATTTTGAAAAAAACACGTGTCATTTCTCCTTAATTATCTTTTTTTACTAATTATTTCCAAAATAAATCTTTTCCCTGAGTTAATTATAGTTCTTTTCCTG
Organism: Sambucus nigra; assembly: GCA_949130495.1. Classification (NCBI taxonomy): domain Eukaryota; kingdom Viridiplantae; phylum Streptophyta; class Magnoliopsida; order Dipsacales; family Adoxaceae; genus Sambucus; species Sambucus nigra. The sequence goes on along the minus strand of OX422207.1, from coordinate 688,783,535 downwards.
AATAAATAAACATCTTGTCATCTTTGTAGTCCCATTACAAAAGTAAAGTGCTTATAGGATAGTGATCAAAGCAAGAAAAAATAAAAATGCATATCCTTCACACGCACACACACACACACACACACACACACACACACATATATATATATATATATATATATATATATATATATATATATATATATATATATATATATATATATGTGTGTGTGTGTGTGTGTGTGTGTGTGTGTGTGTGTGTGTGTGTGTGTGTGTGTGAGTAATGCTATGGGTATGAAGTAACACCACAAAATCTCGACAAAAAGTAGTGTTATTAGTGCCCTGGAGGGACCCCATACCACAAGATAATGTTTAATAGGTAGGTGAGAGAATAAGTAGAATCCACGTCAAATTTTGTGAAGGTTTTTATGGAGATTTTTGTACTCATATATATATATATATATATATATATATATATATATATATTGTTGTTGCATGATTACACCTTTCCAGGTAAAAGAAGAAAAATATAAACAATACAATAAACGGGACTCCACTCGAACCAACAACTCTCTCTCTCTCTCTCAAAATCCTCACCTTCTGTGATGGACGTCCTTTCCCCGACAACGAGCGGTGGAACCTCCAATCCCAGAACCCGATCCATCATTCGAGGAGGTTGACGGAACCAAGTAGGAAGGAACTGAATCCCTGATGTAAATAGATGCAGAGGCCACCCAAAAATTGATATCCTTCAGGCAGGTGGTCGGCACCCAAACATACTACTAGTAATGAAACGAAAGAAAAATACCAACCAGTCAGTAAAAATCAAAGAAAAAATCAAAAGAAACAAGCCAAGGGAAGAAGAAGGTTATACCTACGGATGAAGGACATCATCCATACGCCCCATCAACCCCGGTGCGAATGCATTAGGATAATGTGGCATGCTTAATAACCCCGTTCTACTCAATAAAAAATTATTAGAAGGGGGAGTAACCTGAATAATCGGGCCTCCTCTTCCGCAAACGTCACCACTGATGTACCACCACCCGCACTATGGGCAGATCCCACCGACATGCTAATACCCCTACTCAAAGTCGTAGGAGGTGGAGGTATATTCTCCACATCATAAATTCAAGGCGTCATCAACAAGCTCGTCACAAAGTTTAAGTAATCATAACCTGCCACCATGTCCGTATAGAGAGTGTAAGGCTCGCCGACCAGTGCTACCGCTTGAGTTTTGTTAGACATCTCCCTCACTTGCCTCATGTACATCGGGGGAACTAAGATTGGAACCAACACATCATCCTCCAAAATTTGCTGCATGTAATACCCTGTATTTTTATGGCTTTTAAAATTTAGGGATTTATTAAATTTAATTGAGATAAATTAATTTAATTTTAATCCAAAAATTATTTTAAATATTTACTAGCGTGATGAGAGTTAGTAATTATTGGAAATTTGTTGAATGTTACTGGATGAGTATAGTGATATATGAGATTTATTTTATAAAAATTGTCACGTGTGAATAAAATGACAATTATGGAATTTAAGTCGGAACGCGTCCGTGTCGTGTCGGGACTAAATTTTGATTAATAAAAATGAATAAATTATAAGTCACCTGTATGGTCATTTTGAGTGCACCAAAGTGTCCAGAAGGGTCGAGATAGTCAAAATAATGTACCCGGGGTTTAGTTTGGGTCTCGGGGCATTTTTAGGCTTAATTAACACCCGGGGAGGGCGTTTTAGGCATTTTGTATTTTTGGGCTTGGAAACCTACGAAATCGCTAGGGTTATATCAGATGGTAAGTGTTGTCTTCTAGGGTTAGCATAACCAAAAACAAAAGACGTCCATTAGAGAAGGAAAGGAAGAGCTTACCAAGGAGTTTTAGGCCAAGAACCCCTCCGTTTGCACCGCCGTCACTGCCAAACGTTAGATCGCGCAACAAGGATCACCACCACACTGATTTCATCCACAAATCAGAAACAAAAATTCACACACAAGTATTTATCTTGATTAATTTAGTTAATGCTTCATTCATATTAGTTTAGGGTTGATTAGGATGAGTTTTTATGAAAGAAAACCTATGTTGGAGGTTAGAAATCGCATGTTGTAGAGATATATACATCATTATGGAAATTCCCTTCACATGTAGAGGTTGAACCACAAATTTACATTGAATTAGAAGTAGAAATTCTGGAAAAAGAATGAGAAGAATTAAATTAAAGAAATTTTTAGGGTTCATGGCGATTATATAAATTGTCCTTTTAATCCATGATACTTGATGAAAACTCGCATGCCTTACGTAGAATATTGTTCATTTGGGTTTATAATGATTGTGATATAAATTTCTGGGAGTTTGGGAGTTAAAAACTTGGATTTAGATGATTTTGGACGATAATTCTCCTAACTGTTATTCGACAATTTTCGCCATACCTTCTTGATCGATCGATTGAGCCAAGATCTTCTATCGATCGACGGTTCGATCGATCGACCCCTTTCTATCAATCGATCGACCCCTCCTGGGAAAAACTAGATTTTTACTTACATTGACTTAATCCGATTAAATGCGTAATAAATCTTGACTAATGTCATTAGGACATATTGAAACATAAAAAGGACCGGTAGGGTCAAGGTAAACCCCGTTTGGTGGAACTTTAGTGGAATGGGAAAATGAAGGGTAAATGGTAAAGATACATACCTAAGAAATTTAACGTGTGTAGGCTTACTAATCGAAATGTCTAGGAGTTGGATTAGAAGGTAAGCGAGGGCCTACTGAATTTGTACTTAGCTAAAGAAAATACTTTGAGAGAGGAGAAGTGAGTTAGGATAAATTAAATTTCGAAAATAAAAATGAATAAGTTCATTATAAGAAATAATCGAATAAAAATGTACTAAGAATGGAATAATATAATGTTGGGCTGTGGGCATACCTAACTTATGAATGTGAATAGTTATATATCTATATGTCTCTCTAATTGATCATATATTTTATTTATGTGTAAAAATCATGTCCGCGCTACTTGCTATCCCTGAGGTTACCGCGCTGTGACAGTCTTATCTCGATGGGACCCTTATGGGGGATATTGACTCGTACCCTAAAAGATAGGAATCCTTGGTACAGCCTATTGGATCGATAGTCAGACGGTCCTAAGAGATGTGAGGGAATGTGCTATCCTCTTAGTGACTTGGAACTATGGTTCGCCTCATTTTATATGTGTTTTGTGTTAATACAGTTCGAGAGTGATTCCGAACTAGTATTTCCCTTAATATAAATGATACGGGGACTGGATAGCATAGTATGTCGCACCATAGATTTTATGTGGGGTGCTGTTAGAATATATATATATATATATATTATATGAGTATTTGATATATATATTTAAATCTGGAATTTGGGAACTACCTGCTGTGATTATGGTATGTAAGAAAAGTACAATTATTTTAATTTGGGAATAAGTTTTTGGAAAGTATGATGTATAACTGAGGAACTTTATTATCAAATAAGTCTTATGTAAGAATTGTACTGTTAAATAAGATTAACCTCCTTAACATTGGAAATCGTCATCTTGAAATCTTACGAGTAACTTAAGATGAAATAAGTTAAACTGTTGGGAAGATTAGTGCAATAGGTGTGCACACTAAAAGAGAGGTGAGACGTTCTCAAGAGAGTGTTGTTACTAATATGTTGTTGCATTAGCCAGTAATCATTTTAAATACTTGCTAAACTATTTTAAAACTATTTTACAATTGGGATATGACCCGTTTGCTAAACTAAGCCATTGCTTAGATGACCTCATTGTGGACTTCACTTCTAGTTCGGTTTTATCGAGTGGGGCATGTGTCGCCTTTTCCCTTATTTAGTTGTTTTTGTCAGAGATTGTAATTCTTTTCTTTCAGTATTTTTACTTTGGGATTTATTACTGTCAGGATGTTTTCCTTTAGTGTTTTAAAGTTGGGATTTGTTATTAAATGATTTAATTCTTGAATGCTCACTTACATTTTACACTTAACGTGTGACTCTTAAAATGTTAATGGAAATAAGGTTTGAAATGGTTTTGACACTTAGCTTAATTAATAGGGTGTTTAAATTTGAACATTTTAATTTGCGATAGTGATGCTAAGAATGAACCAACCGTTCACCTTGATTTTTAATTTAATAAAGGATTAATCGCCCGGTATTTAATTAGGCGGGGTGTCACAGGTGGTATCAGAGCATCAGGTTCTAGTGTCCTTTAGGATATGTGCGGCTTATTATGCTTTCAGCATTGCATTGTTTGATATAGAGCCCTATGTTTAGGATTGTCAATTTCTTTGATGAGATTTCGTTCTCCTTCTATAACGTATATACATTAGTGAATTCTAATTTTGTTCGGATGTGTGTGTATGCCGAGCGACGACAGATGTCAAAGAGGACCATTAAGCGGACTTCAGGAGGCAGGGCTCAGTTGAGGTTGTAAAATATATTCAAGGATGATGAACGTAGTCGAGGTCACCTCCATTATGGCACGAGAAGCCAAGACTAGAAAGGTGACTAAGGCGCAGCCATGATTTCCAAATGCTGATATAGTCGAATGAGGTGCGAGAGTAAACTCACCCAACGTGTTACAAAACGTGTAGAGAACTGTCCGTGGGAATTTTAGAAGTGAGGGAATTGTGTGTGTTTACCAAAGGAGGTAAAGTATCCAAAGGTTTAGATATAGGACAGAGTGTGGCTAACTGAAAGTGAAAATTTAGAGAAAATTTTCCTGGCTGTCGGAACGAAGTTATAATGATGGCAGCCAACCACCAATTTTAGAAGTGGAATGCCACGTATATAGGAGAACCTTAGGTACAGTGTTGACCGTATGTTCCTTCATCAGATGTTCAGGATTAGGAGTGAACGTTGTCCTAAACTCATCACAGGAGGATGTTACAGAGGTCCATTTGTGAATATGAATCTTAACCATTAGCGAATTTTGTATCGAAAGATGTAGATATAAGTGGAGGAAATGACTCCAAGTGGGAGATCGACTCGTTATAATAGTTGATAACACTCAAAGAGGAAATTCTGATGGACGGCCGATTCAGAAGTTGACAATGTCTTATTTTGTCAATAAAGATGATAATGCTCCTTTGTATGGGAAGCTAAAAGAATCGAAGAATTTAGTCGAGAATAAGACTGAATACAACGGTGGTGGTGTAGCACCACAAAGGGGTGTGGATACACATCAGGGGACCCATTTAAATGATTCGAATAGTTGAATTCTTACCAAGTGATAGTAAATTCAGTAAGGGCTATTATAGACAGTGACATGTTCTTAAGGGTCTAAAAGGCTAAGGAAAAAACTGGGGTAGCCAACAGGAATCAATTCTACTAAAGTTTGAGAGAAGGACAATCCTAACATGGTTAATAGGACAGGTGATAAGTGGATTAAGCGTTGAGGTATTTTGTGGGGAGTGAAATCACACGCGATAATATATTTTCTGAAGTGAGTAAAGGGATAAGAATACGGTGCCTAGTAAAAGACAACGATTAAAGTAGTTTTGTTTTGGTATGGGAAGACGTGTTACGTCCGGAGACCATTTGTGCAGTCAAGACGATTGACAAGGTGGAAGTATAAGTTCTATCCTCAGAGGATGAGGTATGTTTATGTGACACGAGTGAGTCACTATATTTTGTTCATTGCTAGATTTGCATGTGAGACGAGTTTAATACCTATAATTATAAACATTATTATTATGTGAATATTTTTCCCTAGTGTTGCGGTATTTTTCTTTAAGTGCTATCCGCGGAGGATGAATGAGTATATTAACAGTGTTATGTACTTTATTGAGGTTACTCATTGTAGTGATGCGATATGCGAGTATGATATTATCTTTGTAAAAATGTTATAGAAATGGTTAGTACGATGGTGGGCAATTATTGCAAGGCTATCGGAGTGGTTGCATTAGTGCAACATGTTTTGTTCTGGTGAGGCTTCACCTACAAGAAGGTCGGACTCGCACTTATATTATCTATCCTAGAGACTTCGGAGGGGATAGTGGGCTCGAGATATTCGATACCAATGTATGTATGGAATTTGTCATTATGATTCAGTATGTAGCGGGTTTACTGTTGAGCGAAAAGATTTAACTCAATATTATGTTTAGCGCTCGGGACTTGGGGATAGGAAGAGTGTATTGTTATATCTACCCTCTAGATATGTGGGAGTTAAGAGTTATACCCCTATTATTAGGGAAAAGGGATTTCAATAATTTCGATTGTATGCATTCGAGATTTATGGAATGCAATTACCACCAACCAATACTGAACGATAGTGCAATTGGAGAAATTCTCTTTGTTAAGCATAATTACGGGAGGAAGTGTAACTTTTCTGTCAAGATATGGAATAAAGGGGTACATGCCATGGACGGAGGACCTAACGGATTTGATAACCGACAATGCTAGGTAGTAGTGTATCGGGGGGTTCCTTGTTTGGATTTCGCTTTGCGAGACATCCCACGCATGAAACTTAGCGTAAGGTTGGAATTAAGGAGATGTTTGGTCCTTAGTCCTTGAGTTCGGTACCTCAGTCGTTCTAGGGGTAGGTAATTATATCTATAAGTTAGAAGTTGAATCATGATTTAAGGCTAGTGGAGCCGGTAATGTGGTAAGAAGCATTAAAAGTTATCCCCACGAATTGAGGGGTGGAACGATGATAATGAGGATTTAAAAATTTCAATTTCTAGGGTAATTGAGAGTACCCAAGTGTTGTAACCGCGTTCAGAACAGAAGGTAAATAAAGAGTTGGGATGATTTTTATCATGGATTATCTGGAAAGAATTTTTATTATACAAAAGAGATGACTTGTATTTATTTTGATGAATAGAGCGTTAGTGATTTATTTTGGTTGTTGTACCTATTTCGGAATATTATTGTACTTATCTAAAGAAGTTTGATATTTGTTGTTCCTCTTTTGTTGTCATGGAATTTGAATGCCTTATTCCTTATATTTTGTTGGATTTAGTTAGTTCTACAGATGAGTAGCGCATTGTTCGCTCTCCCAGGGCGGTCGGGGTGTTACAAAATGTGGGCATCTTGGTTAGCTGATGTTAAAATCGTCCGAGTTGAAGGGATGTGGTAATAGACGTGTGGAATATATGTTTATGGGACTAACATAACGAGGTAAAAGTAGTAGGGTGAATTAAACGTCACATGAGGAGCGATAATCCATACATAAGTGTGTAGTTAAAATAACACATCCTAATTTTGATTGGAAGGCTGTGGGAAGCCATTTAAGAAAGGGTATTCCTTGAATAGAGTAGAATTTAATTATTATGAAGAACATTCGGAGCGGATTTGTTATTAGTTAAGTGTGAGAGCGACTTGCGCATACAAAAGTGATGATGTTAGTATGGTATAAAAGATCCAGAAGTGCGCATCGTGGAGAAAAAAGAACGGGTCAAAACTTTCGGCATACACCAATGAAGGAAGGGGAGTATTACGTGTCACTTAGTGTGAGACATTTCAAGGAAAAAAAATTGATGTTTAGCTGGACGTAGTGAGTACTCTCTATATACACCGCCCATAGATAGGGTTCGGTTGGAAGAGGAGAATAAACCAGAGAATTTTGTGTTTATTGACAATTCTTGAAATTGGAAGAGGTCGGTAAAGTCGGTAAAGTTCTTGGATGGGTTACCATCCTCAAAACAAGATCAAGGGTTCATCCAAACATGTGAATTAAGTTGCCCAATAAGAAAGTGATTGATATTCCTTTGGGGTAGTTTACAATATTAACTAGTGTGCCCCAGACTTCCTTTTAAAGGAAGGATCGCGCCAGTACATGGTCCGACACAGTATTAATTTCTGAATCGGGATGAGATTGGTGGATACCACCTTTGATATGGGATTTCAGGAACCAGCGGAGATAAGGTTTTGTTTCAAGTAGGATGTATCACCCTTAGCAAGGGAATAGGCACACAGTGATTAGAGATTAGTGGAGCCACGTGAAGGAAATTTGGGAATCCTGATCCAGCCATTTCAGGAGTGCTCTGTAGAAGCACTCGTACCTATTTGTCGCGTACGAGGTGCTTATTAAGGTTTTGGTGTGGAAGAACCTCGACTATTCTCCTTCCATATGTTTAGAGGTGAGTGGATAATCAGAATTTTGGATTAGTCAAGGATAATCCGATAACTATGGTGGAATTCCACTACTGCTTTAGGCGAACAAGAGTGGTAAAATTTTCGTATGGTTTCTCAGAATGGGAGTTTTGTATATAATTAAATCTGAGTAGTTATCATCTAGTGAGGTGCGGCCTCCCAATGATAGTGAGATCATGGAAATTTATAATGTATAGGCGTGACCTATGCGAATGTTGTCGGTTAGGAGCACCATGTGAAGTGTCTCCAATGAGAATTTTAATCAAGCTTGCTATGAGGCGGGGGCTATAGTGATTAGGCGCCTTACTATGTAGATAGTTTGTGTACTGAAAGATATCCAGAATTGTTTTACCAGGTAGGCCTTATTTTTCGAAGTTCGGGATGAAATTCCGTTATTAGGGGAGAAGTATGTAATACCCCGTATTTTTATGGCTTTTAAAATTTAGGGATTTATTAAATTTAATTAAGATAAATTAATTTAATTTTAATTCGAAAAGTTGTTTTAAATATTTACTAGCGTGACGAGAGTTAGTAATTATTGGAAATTTGTTGAATGTTACTGGATGAGTATAGTAATAAATGAGATTGATTTTATAAAAATTGTCACGTGTGAATACAATGACAATTATGGAATTTAAGTCGGAACGCGTCCGTGTCGTGTCGGGACTAAATTTTGATTAATAAAAGTGAATAAATTATAAGTCACCCGTATGGTCATTTCGAGTGCGCCAAAGTGTCCGAAAGGGTCAAGATAGTCAAAATAATGTACCCGGGGGTTTAGTTTGGGTCTCGGGGCATTTTTATGCTTAATTAACACCCCGCGAGGGCGTTTTAGGCATTTTGTATTTTTAGGCTTGGAAACCTACGAAATTGCTAGGGTTATATCAGATGGTAAGTGTTGTCTTCTAGGGTTAGCATAACCAAAAACAAAAGACGGCCATTAGAGAAGGAAATGAAGAGCTTACCAAGGATTTCTAGGCCAAGAACCCCTCCGTTTGCACCGCCGTCACCGCCAAACGTTAGATCGCGCAACAAGGATCACCACCACACGGATTTCATCCACAAATCAGAAAAAAAAAATTCCCAGTCAAGTATTTATCTTTCTTAATTTAGTTAATGCTTCATTAATATTAGTTTAGGGTTGATTAGGATGAATTTTTATGAAAGAAAACCTATGTTGGAGGTTAGAAATCGCATGTTGTAGACATATAAATGTAACACCCCGCCCGCCCGGGGAGAGCGAACGGAGCGCTAATGCGATAAAATAAATCCAGATCCACAAATCACAAGGTATAGAGCATCTAAATAAATCCCAAAATACAATATAAAATCCACTAATCTCAATTCTCTTCAAATACAACGACGTCTCTCGAATTAAAATTACAACTATCTAACTCGAATAAAAATACAAATCTCCAAAGCTCTATACATCAAAATAATACAATCCTTTCCCAAACAATCCTCGCTAAAATCAATCTCCATAGCACCCCAAAATCCGAACTAACCTCCCACTAAAAGAAAATATGGGGAAGTACACAATACGACAAGAAAGATGCTCAACGAATATATATTAGCGATGAATAAAACGTAACAACACGAGTACGAATATTCAAATCAAAATACAAATCTCAAAGAATTTATCAATATAATTTCTCAACAACACTTTAACCGGGTCACCAGGCCTCACCACATCCGTATATGCTTTATCAAGCCACAGCCTGGGAAACAGGAATTTTGGCGGGTGCCCAACATCCGTGCCATATTAAAATCTCATGACAATATGCTCATCAACAATATAATGATACCACATGAATCAAAATAATTTCAACAATTATTTTCCAGATTTCAATGAATTTATCAATTCAAATATGAGTTTAATTAACAAGAATTCAAAGAGAATGACACTCGCGAGATTTAAGGAGCATATTGTGTAAAACCCCATACCTCAAACCATGATGAGAAACCAATGATCACATCCTCAAGATCAACACAAAAGATCTACAAAATCTCCTCCAAGAACCTCCAACAAAATAGCCCCAAGAACATCTCTAATCTAAGGTTGGAACTCACAAATCTCAAGGGCCAATGTGTATATAAAAAGAAGAGGAATATAAAATATATTTGCTGCCAAAATTTGCGTCAAAAGTAGGTTAAAAGGATTGCCCACGACTTTCTTTTATAATGCAAAGAAATGAAGAGTTGGAATCCAAAAGACTCCTTTAAATAAGGCAAAGAAATGAAAAGTTGGAAATCAAAACAACTCCAAGAGTTAAAAATATTTTTAAATCATTTTAAAATCCATTTTAACTCAGATTTCGAAACCGTTTGAAATTCTCGCCTTTAAAAATAATAACCAACATATTTGAGCAATAAAAATAATTTTATCAAAAATTTTATTTTCCTCCATTTTCCAGAAATTAATTAAAATAGAGCAAAATTTACGCGGGTTGTTACACTTCCCCACTAACAATGGAATTTTGCCCTCGAAATTCGCCGAATGCCTAACTCTAAAAAAAAATCAGACAACAATCTCCAAAAATAATTTTGTCTCCAAAAATAAATTCCTCACATCTAATCTCAAAACCTATCACGAATATCACCTAAAATTTTCTATCTCCAAAAATTGTTGTCCACGCCATGAACCCAAAACCCAAGCCCCGAGGGTTGCCGTATACCTAAGCTCTGATACCATTTGTAACACCCCGCCCGCCCGGGGAGAGAGAACGGAGCGCTAATGCGATAAAATAAATCCAAATCCACAAATCACAAGGTATAGAGCATCTAAATAAATCCCAAAATACAATATAAAATCCACTAATCTCAATTCTCTTCAAATACAACGACGTCTCTCGAATTAAAATTACAACTATCTAACTCGAATAAAAATACAAATCTTCAAAGCTCTATACATCAAAATAATACAATTCTTTCCCAAACAATCCTCGCTAAAATCAATCTCCATAGCACCCCAAAATCCGCGCTAACCTGCCAGTAAAAGAAAATATGGGGAAGTACAAAATACGACAAGAAAGATGCTCAACAAATATATATTAGTGATGAATAAAACGTAACAACACGAGTACGAATATTCAAATCAAAATGCAAATCTCAAAGAATTTATCAATATAATTTCTCAACAACACTTTAACCGGGTCACCAGGCCTCACCACATCCGTATATGCTTTATCAAGCCACAGCCTGGGAAACACGAATTTTGGCAGGTGCCCAACATCCGTGCCATATTAAAATCTCATGACAACATGCTCATCAACAATATAATGATACCACATAAATCAAAATAATTTCAACAATTATTTTCCAGATTTCAATGAATTTATCAATTCAAATATGAGTTCAATTAACAAGAATTCAAAGAGAATGACACTCGCGAGATTTAAGGAGCATATTGTGTAAAATCCCATACCTCAAACCATGATGAGAAACCAATGATCACATCCTCAAGATCAACACAAAAGATCTACAAAAGCTCCTCCAATAACCTCCAACAAAATAGCCCCAAGAACACCTCTAATCTAAGGTTGGAACTCACAAATCTCAAGGGCCAATGTGTATATAAAAAGAAGAGGAATATAAAATATATTTGCTGCCAAAATTTGCGCCAAAAGTAGGTTAAAAGGCTTGCCCACGACTTCCTTTTATAATGCAAAGAAATGAAGAGTTGGAATCCAAAAGACTCCTTTAAATAAGGCAAAGAAATGAAAAGTTGGAAGTCAAAACAACTCCAAGAGTTAAAATCATTTTAAAATCCATTTTAACTCAGATTTCGAAACCGTTTGAAATTCTCGCCTTTAAAAATAATAACCAACATATTTGAGCAATAAAAATAATTTTATCAAAAATTTTATTTTCCTCCATTTTCCAGAAATTAATTAAAATAGCGCAAAAATTACGCGGATTGTTACAATAAACATCATTCTGGAAATTCCCTTCACATGTAGAGGTTGAACCACGAATTTACATTGAATTAGAAGTATAAATTATGGAAAAAGAATGAGAAGAATTAAGTTAAATAAATTTTTAGGGTTCATGAGGTTTATATAAATTTTGTCCTTTTAATCCATGATACTTGATGAAAACTCGCATGCCTTACGTAGAATATTATTCATTTAGGTTTATAATGATTGTGATATAAATTTCTGGGAGTTTGGGAGTAAAAAACTTGGATTTAGATGATTTTGGATGATAATTCCCGTAACTGGTATTCTGTAGTTTTCGCCATACCTGCTTGATCGACCGATCGAGCAAAGAGCTTCGATCGATCGACCCCTCCTGGGAAAAACTAGATTTTTCCTTACATTGACTTAATCCGATTAAATGCGTAATAAATCTTGACTAATGTTATTAGGACATATTGAAACATAAAAATGACCAGTAGGGTCAAGGTAAACCCCGTTTAGTGGAACTTTAATGGAATGGGAAAATGAAGGGTAAATGGGAAAGATACATACCTAAGAAATTTAACGTGTGTAGGCTTACTAATCGAAATGTCTAGGAGTTGGATTAGAAGGTAAGCGAGGCCCTACTGAATTTGTACTTAGCTAAAGAAAATACTTCGAGAGAGGAGAAGTGAGTTGGGATCAATTAAATTTCGAAAATAAAAATGAATAAGTTCGTTATAAGAAATAATCGAATAAAAATGTACTAAGAATGGAATAATATAATGATGGGCCATGGGCGTACCTAACTTATTAATGTGAATAGTTATATATCTATATGTCTCTGTGATTGATCATATATTTTATTTATGTGTAAAAATCATGCCCGCGCTACTTGCTATCCCTGAGGTTACCGCGCTGGGACAGTCTTATCTCGATGGGAACTTTATGGGAGATATTGACTCGTACCCTAGAAGATAGGAATCCTTGGTAGAGGCTATCGGATCGATAGTGAGACGGTCCTAAGAGACGTGAGGGTATGTGCTATCCTCTTAGTGACTTGGAACTATGCTTCGCCTCATTTTATATGTGTTTGGTGTCAATACAGTTCGAGAGTGATTCCGAACTAGTATTTCCCTTAGTACGAGTGATACGGGGACTGGATAACAGAGTATGCCTCACCATAGATTTTATCTGGGGTGCTATTAGAATGTATATATCATATGAGTATTTGATATATATATTTAAATCTAGAATTTGGGAACTACCTGCTGTGATTATGGTATGTAAGAAAAGTACAATTATTTCAATTTGGGAATAAGTGTTTGGAAAGTATGATGTATAACTGAGGAACTTTATTATCAAATAAGGCTTATGTAAGAATTGTACTGTTAAATAGGATTAACCTCCTTAACATTGAAAATCGTCAACTTGAAATCTTATGAGTAACTTAAGATGAAATAAGTTAAACTGTTGGGAAGATTAGTGCGATAGGTGTGCACACTAGAAGAGAGGTGAGACGTTCTCAAGAGAGTGTTGTTACTAATATGTTGTTGCATTGTCCAGTAATCATTTTAAATACTTGCTAAACTATTTTAAAACTGTTTTACAATCGGGCTCTGACCCGTTTGTTGCTACATCTTCCCTCTTGTGTATATATATATATATATATGTATTACAGGTGCCCAGCCACAGGGGCGTCATGCTTAGGATTCTTTGGATGGAATGTGCTGTAGCTTTTGTGGGAGTTGTAGGCCATTGCTTGGACGACCTCATTGTTGACTTCACTTCTAGTTCGGTTTTATCCAGTGGGGCATGTGTCTCCTTTTCCCTTATTCAGTTGGTTTTGTCAGAAATTGTAATTCTTTTACTTTCAGTATTTTTACTTTGGGATTTATTACTGTCAGGATGTTTTCCTTTGGTGTTTTAAAGTTAGGATTTGTTATTTAATGGTTTAATTCTTGAATGCTCACTTACATTCTTACACTTAATATGTGACTCTTAAACTGTTAATGAAAATAAGGTTTTAATGGTTTTGACACTTAGCTTAATTAATAAGGTGTTTAAATTTGAACATTTTAATTTGCGACGGTGATGCTAAGAATGAACCAACTGTTCACCTTGATTTTTAATTTAATAAAGGATTGATCGCCCGGTATTTAATTAGGCGGGGTGTCACACTACACCACACTCTCTCATAGGTACAAGACATACCCAAATTCGTGCGTCATCAATCATTGCATCTGCGCGTACATACCCGTCACCATCGTATCCTAAGGAGCCATCCCCCAAGGGTAAAAGGTCACCTAAAATCCCCGTTCGAGTGTCAGTATTCATGCCAGAAAGAAAATACCAAGAAAGATCTCAGAAGAAACACGAAATAAGCTAATCACTCATCAAGGCGTTCAAAGCCTGTCGCATCGCCACCAAGGATAAAGACATGTTCGTTCGTCGGTTGGACTTTTGCCACTAGAACATTAGACAGAAGTCCCCAAATCTTCAACTTTCAAAGCTATCAAATTCACGTTGTGCCCAATCACCTCGTTAAATAATGACTGGAAAAGATAGGAATCAATAAAGAAAAAACTAAAATATAATTCAAGGAATTACATAAAAAGAAAATAAGCCCGAAGTTACCTCCAAAAGGTACGATGCCCATATAAAGGTCTATCGGAAGCACCGACAAAAAGCATCCAAAGAAGAATAGAGGGACGCCAAATTCAATTTCTCCCAAGCATAAAATTTGACGTCGAAAATATTCCTCAGAAATGAAAAAACCCAGAGATGAATGACATCGCAACTCATCGCCACCAGAAATCCACCAATCAAAAGAAAAATGAACAACTGGGCCATATGTCTCACTAGCTGCCCATAAGTCTCATTTATTCTCTTACTCAAAGCACCTCCTGAAGAGCAGAGATGCATATATAATCCCCAGAAACAATCCTACCCACATCCCCAATGCTGTCTGAACTGCTTCCGACGTCACCCTCACTGTGCCATCCGCCTCTATCTGAACACCCTCACAGTCAATCCCCAGCAGCTGCTGAATGTCAATGGAAGTAATAGTCATCTCCACTAAGACCAAATATAAGGTGTGGGCACTGTCCCATCACCTCTCTCCTAGAGCGCACAACACCGTGGTTGAAGGAAACATCTCATCTAAGGCCCACCCCAGACAGCCAAAACAAATAGAAGAAACCATCCATCACACCACCGCCGATAACTGCTCCCAAACATCCTTTAAACCAGTCTTTCCCCGAGTGTAAGATGTGAGTGCATATTTGACAACGGCACTGCGTCGAGCTTATTTTAGACTTGAGCAACATAGTTGTGCCTACGTATTCGTCTTTGCGAAATCAAAGTCTGCGTAGTTCATGGGTCCCTACGATACGTCGGAGAGAGCTCGATTTGGTGGTTTTGGTGCGTGGGGGGTGCCTAATTCAATGAACCGCCTCTCGAATGACCAATCTTGGTTGTTTGGGGGCGGGGCGGGGGGGGGGGGGGGGGGTCCAAGTCCAGCTATCAGCCTCTCAAACGCCCATATACCTTATAATGAAACTATAAAAATCCTCTCATCACTATCAAACCCGTGACGGAGCTCCAAAGGTTTATGGGGGAGGAGAGATATATTTACTCTCCTTATTTTCCTCCCAAGACCATCATCCATAAAATGACGGGGGATACCCTCTTTTATAACAAAAGTGCCCCATGTGGGCTTGACACATGTCATGTTCTCTATGGAACCAAGTGCTCAATATTTATGGTGCCACTTGTCACAATATATGTGGTGGCATATCAAATAATTAATGAAATCATTACTAGAGCATTATCTAGTGTATATCATCAAATGCGGAGTATACGTGATATATTAAAGTACAAATAATAATATCCCAGCCTGTGTAGGGCCTAAATTGTAGTAAAACTCGATAATCTTTAATCAATATTTGATTAAATCTGCAAGGTTAATTTATTAAAGTGTTGGAGGTTAATTCATTTAAACCCACCCTACATTTACCCCCTCGTAGACATAGTTGGTGTGTTGATGCCTCGGCTGAGACATATCAACTATGTGTACGAAATAAATCATTTAGCATGTTCGACTAGAAAATCATCGCATAACCATGTTTGGTCTATTTATCATTCACGCATATGCATATATTATCTGTATGTAGTTTTCAGGGCTTTGCTTCCTCTATTTTTTATTTTGGAGGAGTATTTCGGGGGTTTGCTCCCATTACTCTCGAATGATCATGTCTCCACAATTTTATTGTGTCTTTTAACATTTCGAATAACAAACTTTCCAAATGTACTGGCCCGATCAACCAATTGGTGCTTATATAAGTATACTGGATATTTCGCGATCATAAGATCAAAAATCTATTTAAGCGTACTCGGTAGATCAACCATTAGTTCCTCGAGTGAACTAGGGTTTTTTAAACCAACATATTTGTAAGTGTGCCCAAAAGTGAGGGTCTTTAAGAGTGCCTAGTAATGTATGGCTTTAGTCTCTCGTAAATCAGACTTATGCCTAGTAATGTAGGGCTTTTAAATCTCCCTTAAGAGGGTCATGTGTGCCAAATATTATTGGGATTTGGTGCCTAGTAATGTAGTATTTGAATTGCCCATGAGCAAGGGTCAGGATCGCTAAGTTATATTGGACTTGAATCTCCCATAAACGAGGGTGGAGGCGGGCCAAGTCATATTGGACATAAATCTTCCATAACCGAGGGTGGAAGCGGACCTAGTCTTATAGGCATAATCTCCCATAACCGAGGGTCAGGTGGGCCTAGTCTTATAGGCATAATCTCCCATAATTGAGGGTTAGGCGGGCCTAGTAATGTAGGACATTAAAATCAAAATCTCCCATAACTGAGGGTCAGGCGGGGCTTAGTAATGTAGGACTTTAAAATCAAAATCTCCCATAACCAAGGGTCAGGCAGACCTAGTCTTATAGGCATAAAATCTCCCATAGCCGAGGGTCAGGCAAACCTAGTCTTATAGTCATAAAATCTCCCATAACCTAGAGTCAGGCGGGCCAAGTCTTATTGGCATAATATCTTCCATAACCGAGGGTCAGGTAGGCCAAGTATTATTGGAATAAAATCTCCCATATCCGAGGGTCAAGCGGGCCTAGTCATATATGACTTTATGAGAACAGTAATGCACCACTTTAGGCGACTTACAGCAATATTGGCAAGGTTTGTGTGAACTATAATGCACCTCTATGGGCAACTTACCTCGAAACTGGTAAGGTTTGCGAGAAATATAATGCACCTCTGTGGGCGACTTACCTCAAAATTGGTAAGGTTTTGTGAAAACTATAATACACCTCTGTGGGCGACTTACCTTGAAGTTGGTAAGGTTTGTGAGAAATATAATTCACCTCTGTGGGCGACTAACCTCAAATATGGTAAGGTTCTGTGAAAACTATAATGCACCTCTATGGGTGACTTACCTTGAAGTTGGTAAGGTTTGTGAGAAATATAATGCACCTCTGTGGGTGACTTACCTTGAAACTGGTAAGGTTTTGTGAAAACTATAATGCACCTCTATGAGCTACTCACCTCAAAACTGGTAAGGTTTGTATGCAAACTCTGTATCTATGCTCCAGGTTTTGTGGACAATTTTGTTTGCCCCTGTTGCTTTGCTGGAAATAATGTAATGTAGCCAGTGCTATATATGAGCCATATGGTGTCTATGCAGATCAACTCTGATGTTTCTTTTTGGGATGCTTCATCAATAATGGCCATTCTGGGACCGAATCTGAGCCTTCTTGTCACATGTGTTTACATCTAACTACAAGTGGTATACTATACAGTATTGTTTCGCCTCTTTACTTTACTTTGTCTTTTATCTCAAGATAAAGTAAAGTAAAGAAATACAAATAATTGGTTACAACACCATCTAAGAGTTGAAAGCATTTTAAATACATTTCATGGGGTGTTTGCCCCTAATTAAAAAATAAATCTCTTGAGAGTTTGGCCTTGACCTCTGTAAGACCTGATGTAATTGTTCGAGATCGATTTGATCACGTGCGTTTAATATCTGCAAGGATAATAAGTCGACTTGGATTCTGGCACAGACATCATTAGTAACTCATAAGGCGTATTAAAATGCCATATATAATCATGCGGGATACATATTTCCCCTTTATTTTATTTTATGTCAATAGAATAAAATAAACTCGGAAACATGCTTCAAGGAATCATAGACATATTTCTCTGTGCAATTTCCTGATGAGGGTTTGATATGCTACAATATGCAGTTGATAGCGTGTCGATATATTATGCAGTGAGCTATTTATCTCATGCCTCCACTATTTTATCAAAGATGTGAAAACTCAGAAGTGGTCCATTAAATCATTTATAGGATAATTTAGTCGATAAGCATTCTCGGTCACCTCGAGGTGAGTAATAAATATCAATTTCAAATTTCATGTAGCTAACATCATCATGTGAATAAATCATAGTTTAACATAAATCGAGCAGAAGATAGCACAAAAAGTTATTCTAGGCGACCATGGATGTGGTTGATCAGGAGGCTGCTCCGAGCAATCATGAATGAGCCACTAGCATGAGGTTGCTCGAGCCACTAGGGTGAGGACGCTCGAGACACTAGGGCGAGGCTTCTCGAGGAACTACGATGAGCCAACTCGATCCACTAGGAGAAGTCTTTTCAAGGCACCTCGGGTGAGGTCGCTCGAGGTACCTACTCAAGGCACCGCGGGTGAGGTCGCTTTAGGTGCCATGACTTGAGAAAAATGCAAAGTTTCAAAAAATATTTTTATTTTGTGAGCCGCTCGAGGAGGTTCCCCTGAGGCTACTCGAGGAAGTTCCCTCGAGGCTGCTCGAGGAGGTCCCTATGAGGCTTCTCGAAGAGGCTGCTCGAAGAGGCTCCCTTGAGGCTGCATGAGGAGGTCCCTCCGAGGTTGATCGAGGAGGTACCTCCGAGGCACTTGCTCGAGGTACTATGACTTGAGCAAATTTTCAGAAAAAATATTATTTTACCATTGTCACTCGAAAAATATCATTTTTGATATGGTTGTTCGAAAGATGTCATTTTTGACGTGGTTGCCCAAAATTATTCTTTTGGAAATATTGTTCGAGTACATATATGTACTAAGTCTTTAAATGGTCCCTCGAGGGATAACATAAAATATTCCCAATTTCAAAGGGTATGACTTTTTCAAAAATAAATTCTTTTCTACTCGAGCAACTAAAACTCGTGCGAGGCTACAAATATTTCAAATAATAATTTTCAGGGTGTGTAAAATAAAACACGCATGAATTAAATACTATAACTTCCCAAATTAAATAAAATAAGCAATATACTTTGTTCAACAAATTTTTCAATACGACATATCAATAATTTTAGCAACTGGTTAGTGCCAGATGGTTCGAATGACCATATAATTAACCTTGTTCACAATTCTGAAAATGCTCCACGTGATTCAGTGCAACTATGTTGTACCCTTAAAGGAGGTACCTCTAGTACCTTACAATATTTCAATTCCGTTATTGATATTTAAATTTAAACAAAAGAAAAATTGGGAGTCCAAATGGAGCATGAGTCCTCAATTTAGATCCCATCTCCCAAAGAAAAAACTATAAATCGAATTCATAAGAGACCACCTGGTGCTCGAGGAAGTTATGGATTCTCGGAGATCAGGATCGGAGGTCGAGTATGTTGAGAGGTTCAAGTGGGTTTTCTAGGTATCTCGGAGGTCCAGCCTCATTGGAGGTAGATTTCGCCTCTGTTGGGCGAAGATGGAAGTGGGTCGGTGTGACATTCATGGGTCAAAACCTCATTGGGGGAAGCTGATCAGATGTGATTGTTCGGATGTTACTCTTGCTCGGAAGTCGTTTCCTTGGAGGTGGATGTTCGGAGGCTAAATCCCCTCGGACGTCAAGGTCCCCGGAGGTACCTTGTTCGAAGATCAGTTCAAGTTTCCCAAGTGGTTCGGAGGTCGAGGCTGTTTAAACGGTCCCTTGAAAATTGTGTGGCAAAAAAATTGGATTATGTTCCTAGTTGTAGCGTGCGTAACACTTTAGAATTATGTTCTTATTTCTTGATAGCCGAAAGTAATTTGTGTGGCAAAAAAATAATGTCCACAGTAAAATGTGACTAAAAGATAAAAATAGTCCCTTGAAAATTGGAACTCGGACTTTATGTTTGACAAAAGCGTATAAAAGTGTAAGAATATACTTGTTTAATATGTACATATATTAAGACATATCTCCTCTAGATTGTTTTTTGGATTCACACGGCAACCAGTACAGTTGACACAATCTATAATATATTCGTATTACATGTATCTTGAGTCTATGAGGGACCACCATGGTCATTCATAATCTTTTATTTTATTTATCAACAAATATAGGTATTATATCCACTAAGATGTATTCACTGCCATCAATTTATGAAAATGGATGTTTGAAGTCATATTTTGGCTAAACCTTGAAACAAACAGTACGTACTATTTTTTTTTCAACTAAGATTTGGCAATATGCATCATATCATCTCATATAACAATGGAAAACTAAATAATAAAAATTATATCGGAATGCTTATCTGAAGTGGGCTGTTTTCTCCACTATTTCTGAGTTTTTCATGTGTGCACATGAGGCATTACGCAACCGAAATCACGAATACCTCCCGATCAGAGTCGCCAAATGTAACATGTGAGTGCAGATTTGAGGAGGCATCGTGTCAAGATGGTTTTTGACTTTAGCAACGTGGTTGCGCCTATGTATCCATCTTTGCAGAATCAAAGTCTGCGTAGTTCGTGGGTCCGTACGATAACCTGGAAAGAGCTCGGTTTTGGTGGTTTTGGTGCGTGGGGGGTGCCTAATTCGACGAACCGCCTCTCGAATGCCCAGTCTTGGTAATTTTGATGTGTGGGGAGGTGCCAAATTCAGCTATCTGCCTCTCAAATACCCGTACAATGAAACTATAAAAATACGCTTGTCGCTATCAAACCCGTGACGGAGCTCCAAAGGTGCATGGGGGAGGAGAGTTATATTTCCTCTCCTTATTTTCTTCCCAAGACCATCATCAATCAAATGAGGGGGGGGGGGGGGGGGGGGAGTCCCTCTTTTATAGAAAAAGTGCCCCAAGAACATGTCATGTTATCTATGGAACCAAGCGTTCAATATTTATGGTGCCACTTATCACAATATATGTGGTGGCATATCAAATAATTAATTCAATCTTTACTAGAGCATTGTCTAGTGTATATCGTCAAATGTGGAGTATACGCAATATATTAAATTACACATAATAATATCTCAGTCTGTGTAGGGCCTGAATTGTAGTAAAACTCGATAATCTTTAATCAATATTTGATTAAATCTATGGGGTTAATTTATTAGAGTATTGGTGATTAATTCATTTAACCCCACCCTACACCGAGAATGCATGCTCGAAAAACCTATATGAGTCTGCCGAAGCAAAAGAAGAAACTTTTCATTAGAAAAAAGAACAAAGAGAAGAATAAAATGGAATAGCAAAAGTCACCATACTTACGTAGCCACTAGGGTTCTTCACCCTAGATGAACGGTGGTGTGTAGGCTTGTGCAAGGAAGCGATCTTATTCTACCAACTCAAAAATATTGAAGGAGTTCTCGTAACCCAAGGAAAAGGGCACCCAAGACTGCAATGCCAGGCCTTCCCAATCGCCAATCCATTTTATATCCCTCATTAAAAGAACTTGACATTTGAAGTCTTGAAAGGAAAAGGATTTAGGAACGATTTTTTAGGGAGAGAGAGCATAAGATTCAGAAACTTGAAGGTGTGAAAATGAGGAGGGATTGCCTCCTTTTTATAGGGGACTAAGTGCCATGCCAATCGGTAGACCCCTATATATACCGATCGTCACCTTCTCGGTACTCATCCCGAACAAAGCCTAGGAGTTCATGCCTTTGCCGAACAATAACCCGTCCAGCCTGCCTATCGCATCCCCATGCAAATTTTGTACAAAAATGATAGAAAAATCCAAATATTACCCAGAAAATTCCTAAAAATACTAGAAAAATATTGGAACATTTCTTCATTAAGAGAACCATTTTAGAGCACTAAGCCCCTTAGAAGCCCTTAAAACCCCTAGAAGGATTAACCATTGCATTAGCATCTAAATCCACTACCATTCCACGGTAGAATCTCAAGATCAAGTAAACACTTTCCTAGAGGAATTTCAAGATAATACCTTCCCATGCTCCAGTGGAATCTCCTGTCTAAACCAGTCCCCAATTGAAACTTCAAGATGCGTTTGCATAAAAAATCCCTCATGGCTTTCCAATGAAGTTATCCCCTCTCTAAAACTACAAGTTCCCAGGATATCATCTCCGCCTATCAACTTTAGGTCCTTATAATTGACCTCAACACGTAGAATTGGTCCTCACAACTATAAGTCCTCAGAATTGACCTCGACCCACAGAATCGGTCCCTACAACTTCACGCCTCAGAACCTTGGCCCCCATAATCGGTACCTATAATTTTAGTTCCTCAAAATTGACCTCGACCTACAAAATTGTCCCCACAACTATAGGTCCTTAAAATTGACATCGACCCACAAAATTGTCCCCCAACTACAGGTCCTCATAATTGACCTCAACCCGCAGAATCAGTCCCTACAAATATAGGTGCTCGGAAGTGACCTTGACCCGCAGAATCAGTTCTTATAGCTATAGGTTCTCAAAATTCACCTCTACCCACATAATCGGTCCCTATAAATATAGGTCCTCATAATTGACATCGACCCACAGAAACGGTCCCTACAACTTTAGGTCCTCCAAATTGACCTCGACCCACATAATAGGTTCTATAACTGTAAGTCCTCAGAATTGACCTCGGCCCTCCGAATCGGTTTTCATAACTTTAGGTCCTCAAAATTGACCTCGACCCCCAAATCGATCATCCCCGACTCAACCTTAGGTCCTCAAAATTGACCTTGAACCTTTGAACTGATCACCCTCATTGCTTTGGTCCACAAAATTGACCTTAAACACCATATTTCCCAATGTCAATGTGGTGTCTATTCGACGACCTTCACTTGTTCCTAGCTCACCCGTCGAGGGGCTTTATAGACACCCCATTATAGGAACCCCCTAACCATATCCTTAGGTCCCTAACATCTACTCATTCACCGTAAACACTAGTTCATACTCTGAGTACTGATTTTGAGAACATTAGGTGCTCCTGAGCCCCGTTTGAATGCTGATCAACTTTATCACTTGAGCGACTGCTCATTGAATTTTTGAAGGGCCTTGAACCCTTTCAAACAATCCATCTTGTGTGCAAATCGACCTTATAGTTCAGACAAATGACCCATTTCCCCCCAAAACTGATCTGGAGGCCACCTAGTGCTCTCGAGACCCATTTGTCTCCATTCAACTCTCCAACTTGAGGGAAACTCTTTGGGTACTCAAAGGGCTCAGAATGAACATTTTCGATAATCCTCTCCATATATGAATTGGCCTTACGGTATAGACGAATGACTCCTTTCACTCTAAAGGGTCACCAGGCATTCTAGGCCCCGTTTGACCTTAATCAACTCTCTGAACTGAGAGAAGATATTTGGGACACAAAAGGGCCTTACATGACCTTTCTAATCATTCATTATGTGCGTGAATCGACCTTGTGATTTGGATGAACGATTTGTTACCCTCTTATCTAAAACACCAACGGGTGCTTCGAAGCCCTGTTTGACCATAAATAAATCTTGAACCCGTATGCAACCTAATGTATTCTTAAATGGATCTGGATATCCTTTCCAACGGTTCATCCCATGTTCGATTCGATCATAAGGATTGCATTTTACGACCTTTTTCCCAAAAATTCTACAGAGGACTTTCGAATGGCAAACCCATTTCCCTGCCTATCGGCAGTGTGTCTAGGGTTTTATGTCGATAGGATGGATAAGGAAAATGTCGATTGGGAGACCCCTTGATCCTATATAAGGAGAGCATGAGCTTACTTCGAAAGGCACCTCAGAAACATCTCTCTCAGTGATCTATGCAACATTATCCCGAAGTCAACGTGGTTTCCATCTTAAAACCTCACCCTCACAGTCCATTTCCATCATTTCTATACCCAATTTGGAAAATTACCTTCCCTCTCGTCCTACTACATTCGTCCACTTACAAGAGCATCCCTTCAATATCCAAGATCAATTTTAAGGATTCAAAAGAAGGTCCAGATCTTTCACTCTTTCTTTAAATTCTCTTACTTTCGCATTACTTACTTAATTGTTATTTTAGCATTTCATTTAGATCGCACATATTAATATACAACCTTTTTATTAGTAGTATTGAACATACTATACTCTCTACAAAAAATCCCAAAACAAGAAAAAGAGGGCTTGGTTGTAAATTCCAAACGGGGATTTCTCACTACATTTTCTCACACTAAAACATCCTTTTTACACACACACATATAAGAAAGTTCTTTGTTGGATTTATGGGATAAACCCCACTCTGTGTTATTTACAAACTACGTGAAATTTGATGTCTTTTTAGGCTACATAGGCATCTCGGGTAAAATATGCAATTTTAATCCTCTCCTATTTTCTTTCATATATTATTCTCATATCGTATATTTGGCATTAATGTTTGTATGTTGTCCAACCTACACCATTGTCATTCTATAAACGATCGGTGACCCGACAAATGCATACATAATATTTTGATTACTATTTTTGGAACGCTCCTAAGGATGACCTCACTCCGCCTTTATCCATGAATCGATTTGAGTTATTCCACTTTCCATTTATATATACATGCACACACTTCAAAGAGTTATTAAGTACTGGAATAACACAAGCCCATGATAGATCGAAAGGGCGGGATGGGTACCTAACACCTTCCCATTCTGTAACTTAGTCTCTGAATCCTTGAACTATTGGTTTCACAAGCATCAATATGTCTTTGATGCCGTTCTCTCGAGGAAGAAACATTTATTTTATGTATTTTGTGAAAAATAGGCTGGCGACTCTATCTCTATACATCACCCAAATTGACGACAACCGAAGCTCCCTAAGGAAGGGTGCGGTACCCCCCACCCATGTGTAGGCTCCGATCGAGGAGGGATGGCCACAATTGCAACTCTTTTTGGGACTTCTTTGAGGACTAGACTCTATTTTTACATGGGTGTTATTATTGTCTACATATGTACGTATGAACCTACCTATATGTTCCATTTTTTCCTCTACTACTTCTTGTATATATATACCTCATGTATATATCACTTATCACTCATTTTTCACTTCACACACTTGTAAATACCCTCCAAGCAACCTTCACACTACCTACACTTGTATATATGATCACTTATACCCACATGCTCACTTCCACATATCACACGCCACTTAGGATATCGTTTCTTAGGCTTCACTAGCATACACGTCTACTAATCAAACTTGTATAAATCCATGCTGACTTGCACATATCACACATCCATTATCGTTGTACCATGCTTAGGCTCGCTACTAGACACTCATTTGTATATACTCACATAACACATACTCACTCACTTGTATCCATGCGTAGTATAGTTTCCATGCTAGATATACTTCTACATGCTCCCCATTAGTGTAGTTTTTACTTTACTCATCATGCCAAATAAAATACACTCTATCCATAATATATTAATTAGGAATCATGAATTTTGCACAATATATCATCAAGAGCATTGAAATATTAACTAGGGGTCATTTTTTGATGGGCGCTGGTCCTGGGGGTCGCAGTTACCGTAAGCAGTATGGATCCCACCTTCCCGTGGCCTAGTACCTTCGACATATATAGAATGGTTCCCTCGTATCGTACCGCTTGATCGAACTCAGGATGGGAGGTATATAGTAGGGAACTCATTCCTGTACGTCGAGTATATCGAATTCTCTCTCACACATACTGTCCCCATGAGCTATATAGTGAGGCGATTCACGTACACTCAAGTATATCAAATGACTTGTTCACTCGTATTGATTTTCTTCAAAAGCAAGAAGTATATTGTGGAATTCATGCCAAAGGGGGAACCCTAACACTAGCCCAACAAACTACATAGACCTCATATATGCGTTAAACCTAGGGCACTCATATTTTGTTTTGTCAATTCCTACATGAAACTCGGCCGAAATGTAGGGTTGGCATGCTGCCCAAATTTTTGCAGTATTTTTCCATTTTTCAAAATAGGACCCTATCCATGAGCCTGGAAATAAGTCGAACCATGCCTTATATATTTTTCAAATACAGTTTTCCCAGGGTTGGGTCTTGTCCAACATTTTTTTTTGCATTTAGGTAAACCTAATACCAGTGAATAATAATAATAATAATAATAATAATAATAATAATAATAATAATAATAATAATAATAATAATCATGTTGAGATTCTTCTATCATTTTTTCCTCATTTTTTTCTCAAAAAACAAAAATGCTAAAAACATTTTTCCTCCTTTTATCAAAAATTTCTAAAATATTTTTCCTCATTTTATCAAAAATGCTAAAAGCATTTTTTTTTCTCTTTTTTAAAAATACTGAAAACGATCATTTCTTCCCTCTTTAAAAAAATAAACTCAAACCATTTTTCCTGCTCAGGTCGATCGCATAGCCGATTCTTGGCATGGCTTTATATTGTTCAATATTTTGTCAAACCACCCCGAAGATCCACCAATTCCTCAATTACTTCATTTGAGTTAGGAATCTACCTTTACCAGATCTTTATGGAAAACATCGATCAAGCACCGAATGTACAACTTGATCTGATGGCAGTCTTAGTCCAACTCAGTGCCAAGATTGATAATCTTTAAATCGAGGTCCATGAGATGTGGTAAAATTGGGTCCAGATTCTTAAATATCCCCAGGTTTTATTTCCTAGTGCCATGGATCCACCCGCTCTCGAGCCTGTCTCGGTCCTAGAAGAATATCATAATGCTTTGTGTGCCTTACCATCCAATGGTCCATCGCCATCTTAATTCCCTATGCGGAACCTTGCCCAACCAGGTGCTAACTTGCCAGTGCCTATTGATCCCAAGTAGGAAGAACTGAACAAGTTCAAAGAAGACCTTATACTGGTGTCTAAGAAATTTGGCCAAGTCAGGATATTCGGGAACTACATGGACTACATCTATATGTATCCATATCATAAAGCAGGATTACCGTAGAAGTTCAAGATTCCAGCCATCGAGAAATTCAGGGGGTAGCAGGCCCCCAATTATTCACCTTCACAGTTATCACCAAGCCATGACCCTTTTTGGCACCTGTGAAGAGATAATGTCCCAGATGTTTCAACAGACTTTAGGAAAGCGCCCTGAAGAATCCAGAATCCGTAGTTGGGAAGATTTCTCCCAAGAATTCATGTCTCAATATAAGTAAAATGAAGAATTATAAGGGTCAGTTTGATTCAAAAGTGGGCAAATGTGGGGATGGAAAAATTTTACCTAGTTTTTTCCTATGAGGCTATCAAACAATCATTATGCTAAATTAAAGTTAATCCAATTAGTTTGTTTAAATTTTTTTACATTTTTATTAAAAACATTTTAAAACAATTTTTAAAACAGTTTTATAAATAGTTTTTATGACATTTCTAAAACAGTTTTCATAAAACAGTTTTAAAACGGTCTTTATAAAATATTCTTAAAATAGTTTTTAAAACAAGTTTTAAAACAGTTTTTTACAACATTTTATAAAACAGTTTTTAAAATAATTTTTACAATATTCGAAACAGATTTTTAATTATTCGAAATAGTTTTTAAGCCTTTTAAAATAGTGTTTTTAGCAGTTTTAAAACAGTTTTTTAATAAAACAGTTTTATAAAACATTTATTTTAAAATAATTTTTAAATTGTTTTTAAAACAGTTTTTTAAAAGTTTTAATACAGTTTTAGAATAGTTTTGAGAACAATTTAAAAACATTTTCATACATATTTTAAAACATTTTTTATAAACCAACTTTTTTCATTTAAAACAGTTTATAAAATAGATTTTTTTTATTTAAAACAATTTTTATAAAACATTATAAAAACAGTTTTATTATAACATTATTAAAACAATTCTAAAAATATTTTAGTATAAAAAAATAAAATAAAAAGCACTTGAAAGAAGTGGCAAATTTGGTTGACAAATATTTCTCACCCAAATAGCAAAGAAAAATTTGCCAACATGTTATGCATAGGACGTGTTGTACATTGGTAAAAAGCTTGTAGGAAAATTTTGCTATCAAACACACCAAATTATAGGCAAGTGCCATATTTGCCAATTTATTTTCCATTTTCCATGGCAAATAAGGCTATCAAACAGACCCTAAGTTACATGCCGTGATCTAGAGCTTTTTAAGGAGAAACCCAAGGAAACCGTTAGTAGCTTCATAGGGAGGTGTAGAGAAAAAGCTGCTACCATGACCAACTGACCTTCCGAAGAAGAACAAGTCAGTATCGTGAAGAAGAATTTATTTCCCTATATCCGAAAGACAATGGGAGGTCAGTATTATTCACACTTTCAAGCTCTTCAGGGTGTAGAAATTGAAGAAAATGTTATCAAGGTTGAAGCCGAGCCAAAGAAGGTGATCGGATAGTTCATTTCTAGAAAGTACAAGAAGTGTGTTAGTGCTATAGTTTCAACCATTAACGGTATCTCACAAACTTCTACGTCTTGGGCATTAGAAAGCCTCCTTGGTCCTTCTAGAAAAGAATACACCAATCTCCATGCTCCCTTATCCAAATTCTACGAGGACCTGTTAAGCCGAAACCTCATCAAACTCTTGGACCCCCATCCATTACCAAACCCACTTCCCAAGAACTTCAAAACCGATGCCCACTGTGACTTTCACCAATCTTCGAGCCACACTACCGACCAATGCTTCCATCTCAAAAATATGGTTCAAGGCTTCATTGACTGGGGTCTCATCACTCCAAAAAAATATCCTAAGCCCAATACCCCCAATAACCCACTTCCTGCACATGCAAATGCAGTTTTCGTAGAAAATGACCCAAAATTTGATCCATCCACTCCAATTGTACCCAACAAAATGCCTATCATCTCACCTAAACCTCTCAAAGTATGCCCGCAATTTCTCTTTTAACCTGTCTGCTTCATCGAATAAGCATTTTCACTCCTCACAAGGGTCTGCATTATTGTCCTCACCCTATCTAAGGGGAAAGATGTGGAGTCACTAGCTGGATTGAACCAAATTCTAGATTTTGGGTTGAACGTTTCCCATCGATATGACATCGACTGTCAAAAATTCAGTGGCCTATTCATGGAAGCTCAAAAATAGACTAGGTAATCAGACGAATGGGTGGTACCTATCGAAGAAATAAGTTTAGATGACGTGGTACAGATCATGGCAAACATGTTTCGACAGACTAGCGAGATCTGTAACATTTTCGAACTACTCATTACTTTGAAGCATTAGGGAGGGTTAGTCCCTTCACACCTACACCTCCCTATTGAGTGGGAAAATTTATAAGAGGATGCCATCGAGGTTATTTAATGCATAAATATCTCTTACCAAGAAGACATTATCGCCACCGGATGGGGGATGAATTTGAGAGATCAAATGATGAATCGAGCTAGGGAAAAATCAGTCCAATAATTAGCATGTTCAGAATGATATCCTTTGAAGACCTGTTGGCGAAGATTATTAAAGTAGCCATTCAACCATAAATATATGAAGATAGGGGTTATTAATCTTCCCTGACTCAGTAAATCATATAACCAAATCAGGGAGACATTAAAAGGATCTGAATCCTCAATCATCGAGAATAAATACAGGAAAGGGAGTTGCTGAAGAACTTCCCATACTAGTATTGACGGTTGAGGAGAGAAAAATCATCAACCAATTCAAGAAGACTCAAGCAAACATCAACTTATATCTTTATGTCTTCCTAATTACATAATGCTCTAATAAAATTTCTCACCGGGCCCATTGTCCCTCCTTCCACCATGACTAAAGAAGTTGTAACATAGTTGGGTCCTTGAACTCCACCAGACTCCTTCCCTTCTCCGAAGAAGAAATTCCGAAGAATGGTCCCAATCACAACTATGCCCAGAAAATATCTGTTGAATATTGGAAGAAAAGTCCCACTTTCACTTGTTTATAATAGACCTGCCCTTAATGTTTTTCTGCCCAAAACCTTCAATTGCTTGGGATTACAAGTCAGTGACCTTACTCCTACTTCTGCCACAACGCGTGCATATGATAATACCATCCGAGAGGTGATGGGATCCATAAAAGCCATAATATTAACCTTATCACTGAATTCCAAGTCATTGACATACCAGCATGTTTCAACCTTTTTCTTGGTCAGTCATGGCTTCACAACATCCAAGGGATATCTTCTTCATTTTATCAAAAACTAAAATTCTTCACCAACGGGAAAGTCATCACCATTTTAGGGGATGATGAAAGTATAAAAGATTCCAGCACTAGTAATCAAATATTATAAATACATCATGGGATGAATGACGTGCTTCTTTCCGACTTCAAAGTTGATCCACTTCCCCTTTTAATGGGAGAAAATTTCAAAGACCAAATATGTTCGGAACGCAACCCTCACGGTAATGTTAACATGATACAGATATTCAAGAACGTGCATTTCATGCCCAAATTGGGGTTGGTGTGATATCAATAAAGGATACTTGAGCCCATAGTCCTAAAAGAGGCCTTTTCCCTATATGGCATGGGTTATCAACCTTCGCTAGAAGAACTCAAAGCACTCCGCTAACCACAACTAAAAAGGGGTTTAGATGATACAAAGACTATTTTGAGAGACTCTCTAAATGGAAAGTTTATCAAGGAGGGTGAAGACTTCCCTTTTTGCAGCGTCCCTAAACCATGGTAGGACCATGTCGATAAGAAGATGAAATCGGGAATGAAAATCATATTTCTAGATAAAAACTCTTGGGTCGAAGACTACCAGCATAATTTAAAACCTCTCGTCGAGAAATATGTAATAGTTGGTCTTCGAGGAAATTGATTCCAAAAACTCATTCAACCTATAAACACTGGGGTTGACTCTCTATATGATCGTTTTAGATGCTACACTGTCGGACCCGTCCACTATGATTAAGGATATTGAGAGGCCATTTCTCAATAGGAATGCTATAATAGTCCAACCTGCTGAGATTCAACCTAACCTTGTTATTTACCATATCTCTTCACCTGTTGTTGCTTCACCTTTTTCTAATATCAATGTAACCGAGACCTCCTTTGACGAGGTTCTCAATGTTATTTTTCTCAAAAGTGAAATAAACGAAGATTTCGAGTATCTTGTTGTGCCTTAAATTAATTGTCTTCATTCTAATCAAACTCTTAATGATGATGACTTTGCAAATGAAAATTTTTTAACTGATCTTAGTGAGGTTAATAACAAACAACATAATCATGTTCAAATTAAAGATGATGAAAGTATTTTTATTATTATCGATTTTAGTAGCCAATAATGAGAGATTAGGATAGGGCCCTCCCTTAATGATAATGAAGGCACATAATTAGAACAATTGTTCAAAGAATTCATGGATGTCTTTGCATATGCGATATTCCTAATCGCCCCTTGTAGACACCTCACTCTGTCACCCCCTAACTCTCCTTAGGTCCCTAGTACCTCCACTCATCATCGCAAACCCAGGTCACGTTCCGAGTATTGACCTGGAAGCCATCGCCCCCCGGCTCAGTTTGACCCAAAAGTCAAACTCCTCGTCTCGATAGAGACTTAATGAATCTTCTAAGGTCACTAAATACCCTTTCCAACGGTCTGCCCCGTGCGCAATTCCGAATTACCATGCGGACAAACGCGCCATTTACGTTCGAAACCGGACCTAGAGGCCACCGGGCGCTCCCGAGCTCTGTCTGACCTAAGTCAACTCTTCAGATCGACCAAGGCTGAATCAATCTTCGAAGGGAACTGAATACCCTTTCCAATGGTCCATCCCGTGCGCAATTCCAACTTTCCATGCGGATGAACGATTCGTTTGACTCCGGGAAGCCACCGCGCGCTTCCTGGGCCCGGTTGACCAAAGTCAACTCTCCAAACTAGGTCAAACTCTTTGGAATGTCAAAGTACATCTCCTAACCTTTCCAACGGTATCCCCCGTGTGAGATTCGGACTTACCATGCGGATGAACGATTCGTTTGCGTCCGCACGATTCCCTGTCCAATGGATCGACAAACGTTTTCGAGCCACATTTGACCTAAAGTCAACTCCTGAACTCGGGAGCGGTCCAAAGGACTTTTGAAGGTCTCTGAAATACCTTTCCAACGGTATGCCCCGTGCACAATTCTGACAAACGGTTTGTCCTTGGCGACCAATTTTCCGAAAAAGCCCGAGGAGGACTGCCAAATGGTAGGTCCCAGACCCTGCCTATCGGCACCTGCCGATAGGTAGTGCCATGGCAATACCGATCGGCAGAACCCTGGGCATATAAAATGAGGCCTTGGCCTCATTTGCAAGGAGAGCCCAGATCTGATAGAAATCTCTCTGAACGAATCCTAGAAACCTCTCTCGAAGGCAGCGTGATTTCAACTTCCAAATCCCTCTTTTACCTCCACTTTTCATCATCCTTTCCATCAAATGAGGTGAATTAACCACTCTCCATCATCATCCAATTTCAAGGGCTGCTCCTCAACATTCAAGATCAAGCTCAAGATCTCCAAGAAAGTCCAACTTTCTCAAACTCTCTCCTAAATTCTCTTAAACTTGCAACAACTTGTTTTCTTACTTAGCACTTCTATTATCTCATCTCACACATCATAAATATACTTTTTATTTAGTGAAATTTCACATCCCATATTTTCATATAAATAAAAACCCAAAAAACATAAATTCCAAATAAGGGATTCTCACACTTTCTCATGCTTTCCTCACAACTTAAACACCTTTTCTACACACACACACACACACACACACTTACAAATTAGAGATCCCACATTTGGATTTATGGGATAAACCCCACCCCTTTGCTTTGTATGCGAACTACGTGGACTTTGATGCCTTTATAGGCTACGTAGGCATCTTGGGATAAAACCTGATACTCGAGTCCTTTCTCTCACTTTTTCTATCATTTTCTATTTTCTCTAAATCCATTTTTCTCACATTATTAGTCTTAGTGACGTATTACTCCATGTGCGTTATCGTTCCCTTATAACGATCAACGTAGGGGTAGCCGCGTAAATCTTATTTTTATAATATTACTTTTATATCTTCCTATGGATGACTCGCTTTATATTTTCCATGATACAAGTCGAGGATTCCTACCTCCATTCTATATATATACACATGCACACATGTCACGGGGGGAAACATAAAGGAAAATAGCAAATATTCATGAGAGACCGAAAGGGCGGAATGGGTGCCTAACACCTTCCCATTTCGTAACTAAGCCTCCGAACCCTTCTCGAATCATTTGGTTTCGCATGCACCAGTATGTCTTTGGATACCATCCTTCGGGGTGGCTTCCTCTTTTTCTTTTGTCTGTTTTGAGTAAAATAGATTGGCGACTCTAAATCTCTCTACATTTTTCACACCTCACAAAATCGACGCCGGCCGAGTGCTCTCCAGAGAGGGGACGCGCGGGACCCAAAGGATCCCTTCCTCCCTCCACGGCGGGGATCGGGGGATGGCCACAGTGGAGATTCTTCTGGGGAAGTTCATTTATTTTGAAGGCTTGACTCTATTTACATGGATGCTATATTTGTTTATGTCCCCTCCCCCCCCCCCCCCCATATCTGCATGTTCCCCTTTTTCATATGTATCCCATGATTATGCTTATGTTCACACACTTGTAGAAAATTCTCCATATACACTTCACACCACGTGCACATAGGATCACATGTATATCCCCATGTTGAACGCATCACCCATCCATACTTGGTGTACCTTTTGAGGTAATTGTACTTTGTTCCCGGTTTGGCATAATCAAGAAAGGCATCCTCATCATAAGAAAATAATAAGAGAATCATGCATGATTCACACGACGTCACCAAAGAGCATTGATATTGACCAAATTTTACCCAGTAACTGGAGGGTCACTGCGTGATGGGCGCTGGTCCAACAGGTCGCAGTTAGCCTAAGCGATATGACTCTCATCTTCCATTCTCCAAGTACCTTTGACGTATATCAAACGGTTCCCCCGCATCATACCTCTTGACCGAAGTCATGACGGGAGGTATATCGCAGGGAATTCGTTCACGTACGTCGAGTATATCGAATTCTCTCTCACACGTACCATCCACAGGAGGTATATGGTGAGGCCATTCATGTACACTCAGGTATATCAAATGGATTGTCCACACGTACCGATTGCCCACAAGAGCAAGACGTATATCGTGGAAGCCATGCCAAAGAGGGAACCCATACCGATTCACCCAACCAACTGCATACCAGCATATAGGTGTCAAACCTAGGACACGAACTTTAGATTGCCGGTTTCAACCCGAAACTCTACCAAAATTCCGGGTCGATCTTCCGCCCAATTTTTGCTCATTTTTAAAACTGTAGCTTTGCATATATTAAAACCCCACTTCTCCAGGCTCGGGTCCCATCCCGCATTGCATTTCGGAGAATTAAATACAAGTGAGAAAATAATAATCATAATAATCACGCTATGTTCCGTCTCCAAAAATATTTCTCCCTTTTTATCAAAAATCCAAAAATAATCTCTTCCCCTTTTCTCAAAAAAAAAATCTCATCCTGCGCCTTCTCAGGTCAATCGCACGCCCTTGGCCTGGCTCCCTATTGGCTTCAGTCTTCAGTCAAATCACCTCGGAGTTTCATCCGCTCCTCTACTACTTCTTCTGAATACGAAATCCATCCATCTTCCATGGAGAATGCAGATTAAGCACCAATCATACAACCAGATCTGCCAACAGTCCTAGCTCAGCTCGTGGCCAAGATTGACAACCTCCAAGCTGAGGTCCAGGAAATGCAACGAAACCAAGTTCCTATTCCTCAAGAGCTCGAGGCCCTATTCCCTCATGCTATGGGTCCACCCGAGCCCATTTGGGTCCCGCAATAATATCAGCACGCTCCGCGTGGCCCTCCTGCTAATGGGTCGGCGCCTGCCCAGCTCCAATGCCAAACGTTTCCCAGCCTATGGCTAACTTGCCTGTGGTTGTTGATCCAAAGGAGGAGGAGTTGAACAAAGTCAAAGAGGATCTTAAGATTCTCACCAAGAAGTTTGACCAAGTCAGGATCTCTGGAAATTACATGGACTACACCCATATGTCTCCTTATCCTAAAGCAAGGTTATCCGAGAAGTTCGAAATGCCAAATATCGAGAAGTTTGGAGGGAATGGTCCCCCGATTGTTCATCTTCGCAGTTATCATCATTCCATAACTCTACTAGGGGCTTCGGAAGAAGTAATGGCCCAATTGTTTCAGCAAACTTTGAAGGATAGTTCCCTCCGATGGTTTTTATCTCTTGAGGAATCCAGAATCCGTAGCTGGGAGGATGTAGCCCGAGAATTCATGTCGCAATACAAATACAATGAAGAGCTCGAGGTCACCCACCGTGATTTAGAGTTGCTCAAACAAAACCTGGAGAATCAGTCAGTAACTTCATAGCCCGATGGAGGGAAAAAGCAGCTACCATGACCAATCGACCATCTGAGGAAGAACAAGTCAGCATAGTGAAGAAGAATTTATTGCCCCATGTCTGAACGACCATGGGAGGACAGTACTACCCCCATTTTCGAGCTCTCTGATAAGAAGGAGTAGAAATCGAAGAGGGTCTTGCCAAAACAGAAGTTGAACCAAAGAAGGTGTCCGGACAGTTCACCCCCAGAAAATATGACAAGCCTGTTAGTTTCGCAGTCTCAACCATCAATAACATCTCTCAACCAACCACATCATGGGCACCAGAAAGCCGCCTTGCTCCCGTCCGAAGGGAATACACTGAGATTTATGCTCCCTTCTCCAAAGTTTACCAAGCCCTATTGAGCCGGAACCTTATAAAACCTTTGGATCCCCGTCCGTTACCAAACCCACTTCCCAAAAATTTCAAGACCGATGCTCACTACGCCTTTCACCAAAGAGCTGGCCAGACCACCGATCAATGCTTCCACCTTCAAAACGTAATCCAAGATCTCATCGACTGAGGTACCATTGCCCCAACAACAAATCCCAAGCCAAACACTACTCACAATCCACTCCCAAATCACACCAATGCCATCTTCTCGGAAGAAAACTCATATTTCAATCCATCAACCCAAGTCACACCCCTATACCCTCCTAAACCTCTTCAAAATTTCCCATATTTCCTCCTACACCCTACTAACTCTGCTGATCAGACACTGTCACTCCTT
Source organism: Sambucus nigra (assembly GCA_949130495.1). Classification (NCBI taxonomy): domain Eukaryota; kingdom Viridiplantae; phylum Streptophyta; class Magnoliopsida; order Dipsacales; family Adoxaceae; genus Sambucus; species Sambucus nigra. The sequence goes on along the minus strand of OX422207.1, from coordinate 688,747,246 downwards.
ACCAGAGCGTGCATCACTGTCCGGACCTGTTCTGAAAGTGGAAGTACGGAATTATCAGATGTGTTGAACCAACTCCTAGAGTTCGGGCTGAAATTGCCCTCACAGATGATTATCGACTGCCAGAGGTTCAGTGCGTTGTTTTTAGAAGCACGAAAATGGGCCCGAGAATCAGATAGGTGGATGGTACCAACCGACGAAGTCATCTTAGATGATATTGTTCGGATCATGACGGAAACATCCAGGCAAACTAATAACATTTGCAGTATCACCGAGTTACTTGACACTTTGATGCTGCAAGGGCACCTGGTCCCTTCACCCTTACACATCTCCACAAAATGGGAAGACCTATATGAGGAAGCCGTTGAAGTCTTGGAATGCATTGACTTCACAGGGGAAAACAGAATTGTTTCCACTGGATGGGGGGAAGAATTCAAAGATTCGAGCGAAGAACAAGTTTCAGAAAGAGCTGGCCCAGTAGCTGACTTATGTGGGATGATATCATTTAAAGAACTCCTCGAAGAAATAGATAAGGTGGAAGAAAAACCTGAGGTTGATGAGGAAACTGGATTTAAGTTTTTCCCTTCTTCAGTAAATCACATGACCAGATCTGGGAGACATTACCAAGTTCCCAACTCACTACCGGTAAATGATAAGGGGAAGGGAGTTGAAGACCTTCCTATGCCGGAAATGACCCTCGAGGAGAGCAAGATCCTCGATCAACTAAATAAAACTCAAGCTAACATCACCCTATGGGGGCTTTTCATGTCTTCCCAGCTGCACAGAAATGCTTTAATCAAATTACTCGTTGGACCTATAGTTCCTCCTTCTACCACACCAGAAGAAGCGGTGAACCTGGTCGGATCTTTGACCTCTACCCGAATGTTGTCCTTTTCTGAAGAGGAAATCCCCAAAATTGGGCCAAATCACAATCATGCACTCAACATCTCCGTCGAAATTATGGGGAAGGTTGTACCACTTTCTCTCATTGACAACGGATCCGCTTTGAATGTCTGCCCACTGAGAACCTTCAAATGTTGAGGTCTGAAAAAAAGTGACCTCGCTCCAACCTCCGCTGTCGTGCGCACCTACGATAATACCCGTCATGAGGTGATGGGATCCATAAAACTTGTAATATGGGCTGGTCCTATAAACCCTGTCATCGAATTCCAAGTCATCGATATCCCGACCTGTTTTAACCTATTGCTCGGACGACCCTGGCTCCACAGTATAAAGGGTGTCTCTTCCTCATTTCATCAGAAACTGAAGTTCTTCGCCGATGGGAGAGTCATCACCATCTTGGGTGACGACGGTAACGTCGAGGGCGCAGGCACCAGCAGTCCAATTCTTGAGATACAGCATGGGTCAAATGATGTGCTCCTATTAGGATTTCGAGTTGAGCCATCCCTACTCACGGCAGGGGACGGTTTCAAAGAAAGGGTTTGTCCAGAATATGACCCTCATGGAAATGTCAATGTGATTCAGATGTTTAGAAACATGCACTTCATGCCCGGACTGGGGCTAGGATAAAGGCAACAGGGGATACATGAGCCCATCGAACTGAAAAAAGTTTTCCCTCCTTACGGCTTGGGGTATCAACCGTCAGAACAAGAGCTTAGAATGATCCGCCAGACTCGATTAAAAAGAGGGTTAGATTGCGTTCAGACTATCTCGGGAGATTCTTTAAATGGACGATTCATCAAAGAGGGTGAGCATTTCCCCTTTTGCGGTTTTCCAGAACCATGGTATGACAGCACAGACAAGAAAATAAAGCCTGGAATGGAGATCTTTTTCCAATATAGCTACCCATGGGTCGAAAGTTTCCAGCACCGCGTACAACCGCTTATCAAAGATACTGAAGAGATTGAGGAAAGTGACTCCGAAGATTCCTTCAACCTGCAGACACTGGGGATGACACTCTGCATGGTTCATTTAGGCACTACATCAAGGGAACCATCCCGTCTGATTAAAGCTGCTGATATACCTCTCCTCAACTGGCATGCTGCGCCAGTTCTACCTCTTGAAATCTCCCCCAACCCCAATGTTTACCCTATTTCTTCTATTGTTATCCATCCTTGCTCAAATGTAATCGAGACCTCTTTTGACAAGGTTCTCAATGTTGTTTTTCCTATCAATGAAATAAATGAAGATTCTGAGTATCTTGTTGTGCCTTACATTGATTGTGTAGATTCTAATCAAGCTTTTGATGATGATGATTTTGAAAATGAGCAATTCTTAACTGATCTAAATAAGGTTAATAATAAACAACATAACCACGTTCAAGTTAATGAAGAAGAGACTATCATTATTAATCTCGTTTCTAGTAGCCAACTGCGCGAGATTAGGATAGGGGCCACCCTTGACGAGCATGAGGGTGCATGATTCAAAGAATTTCTAAGGGAGTTCGTGGATATCTTCGCATGGTCCTATGACGACATGCCCGGTATTGACCTGGAAATAGCTCAGCACGAGATCCCCACTCTCCCAGATGCCAAGCCAGTTAAACAAAAATTAAGAAAACTCCGCACCGAATGGTCGCTTAAGGTCAAAGAAGAGGTGATCAAACAGTTGAACGTGGGCTTCGTTCGTGTAATCGAATATCCCACGTGGCTAGCCAACATTGTACCTGTACCAAAATCAAGAGGAAAGGTTCGAATATGTGTGGATTACCAAGAATTAAACAAAGCCTCTCTGAAGGATGATTATTCGCTACCCAACATCGACATGATCATGGACAACACAACCAGTCATGTTCTCAAGTCATTTGTCGACGGATTTTCCGGATAAAACCAAATTAAGATGCAACTCAACCATTAAGAGAAAACCGCATTCATCACCCCATGGGAAACCTTTTGCTACACCATTATGCCATTCGGTCTCAAGAATGCTGGGGCTACCTACCAAAGGGCCGCCAAAACCATCCTGCATGATTTGATTCACAAAGAGGTCGAGGTTTATATGGATGATATGATTATCAAGTCCAAAACTAGAGAAGGTCATGTTCCCGCTCTCCGGAAGTTCTTCGAATGACTGCGACAATATCAGATGCGACTTAATCCAGAGAAATGCATCTTCGGCATTAGGAAGGGAAAAATCTTGGGATTTATGGTTAGTGAGAATGGGATAGAAGCGGATTCCGCCAAGCTGAAGGCCATACTTGAGATGCCACCTCCCCGAGCAGAGAAGGAAGTCCGAAGTTTGCCAGGGAAATTATAATATATCAGCCGGTTGATCAGCCAGCTAACCTCCATCTGTGAACCAATCTTCAAGCTCCTCTGAAAAGATTCAAGCAAGATTTGGAACTAGGCCTGCCAAGAAGCTTTTAATAAAATCAAACAGTACCTAACCCAACCTTCAGTTCTCATGCCACCACATCCTGGTCTCCCTTTGCTCTTATACCTAACCATAACCGACACTGCAGTTGGGGCTTTGCTAGCCGAATACCTTGAAGACTCCCGTAAAAAAAGATACATCTATTACGCCAGTCGAAAATTGGCCGAATACGAGGTCAACTACACTGCTTCGGAAAAAGCATGTATCAAACTTGTCTGGGTCACCCAAAAGTTGCGACACTACATGCTCGCCTTCCCCATTAAACTTGTATCCCGAATGGATCCCATCAAATACCTGCTTATGAAACTCGCCTTATCCAGTCGAATAGCTTGATGGTTGATGCTCCTAACCGAGTTTGATATCGTGTACGTCACACAGAAAGCCGTTAAAGGAAGGACCATCTCTGATTACCTCGTTGATTACCCCATAGACGAAGCAGATGTCTGGATCTCCAAATTCCCAGATGAAAATGTCCTCTACACCACTCAAGATCGCCTTCGATGGAAAATGTTCTTTGACGGCGCTGCCAACAAAAAGGGATATGACATTGGGATACTTATGATCGCCCTAGATGACTCCCACACTCCTATCGCCATTAAATTGGATTTCCCTTACACCAAAAACATGATGGAATACGAGGCATACACAGTGGGCCTCAAAGTTGCTCTCGAAAAGGGTATTCAACACCTTGATGTCTACGGGGATTCTTCCCTTATCATCGGTCAAGTGCTCAGAAAGTGGAAAGTCAAGGACGAAAATCTCCAACCGTTTCATACCCAATTAGAAGAGTTGGCCTCCCAATTCTGAGATATCTCCTTCCATTACCTACCCTGAGCAAAGAATAACCTAGCCGATGCTCTCGCTACTTTGTCTTCCATGGTCGACATGCCCGAGGGAATAACAATGACCCCTTTCCTAGTTCAAAAGCAAGACAAACCAACCCATATCTACCACATTGAGCTCACCACCTCAGAAGACCCTGAGCTAGTCAATTGCTGATACTATGATATTTGGTGCCTCCTCCGGTACGGTAGGTATCCCTAGGGTTCCAACAAGAATGACCGAGCTACCCTCCGAAGGATGGCCGCTCAGTACATCATTTGTCATAAAGCACTACTCAAGAGGAATTTCGATGGAACTCATTTGCACTGTATCGCAGGGGCTGACATTGAAAAGATAATGCAAAAAATCCACAGCGGGGAATGCGAGCCCCACATGAACGGTCACATTCTTGCTAAGAAGATCATCCAACAAGGCTACTACTAGACCACCATGGCCCAGGATTGCACCGCCTATGTTCGGAGGTGACCTAAATGCCAACAGTTCTCCAATCTCCAACATCTACCTCCGCGGGAATTATACAACATGACTTCTCCCTGGCCGTTCTCCACCTGGGGTATCGATATCATAGGGAAGGTTACACTAAAAGCATAAAATGGGCATGAGTTCATCCTGGTTGCCATCGATTACTTCACCAAATGGGTCGAAGCTGACTCATACCTAGTATTAAATGCCAAGAAGGTGGCCAAATTCATCAAGAAAAATATCATCTGTCGATATGGAGTCCCGCACGAGCTAGTATCGGATAATGGTTTGCACTTCGAGGCGGAAGTCACAGAAATAGTCAACGAGAACGGGATTCAGAGACACAAATATTCTCCCTACCGATCTCAGACCAATGGTGAAGTTGAAGCCGCCAATAAAAATCTCAAAACCATCATCAGCAAGATGACCAAAAGTTGTAGGGATTGGGCCGATCGTATCCCGTACGCCCTCTGGGGCTATCGAACCTCAATCCGAACCTCTACTGGGGATACCCCTTACTCCCTGGTCTACGGTATGGAAGCAGTCCTACCTGTGGAGCTGGAAATACCCTCGCTATGCGTCATGCTCGAAAGCAAGGTTAGTGAAGAAGACTGGTGCCAAGGCCGTCTTGATGAGCTGGCCCTCCTAGATGAACGGAGAATAAAAGCTCTTTACCACATACAAGGTTATCATCGCCAAATAGCGCGATCGTTCAACAAGAAAGTCAAGGGCCGCGGTGTCCGGGAGGGGGATTTAGCCCTCAAAGAGGTAATCAAACCCATCTGGGACCCCAGAGGAAAGTTCAAACCCAATTGGAGCGGCCCTTACATTATGAAGAAAATCTTGTTTGGCGGTGCTGCCATGTTCACTGACCTAGATGGGTAAGAGATGGCTCATCTAGACAATCTGGACCATCTCAAGAAATTCTACCCCTAGTCTGAAATCTCGGCGTGCTACGACTCTTCTCCCCCCACTTCTATTCTAAAAAAAAAAAAACCCTCTCCATTTCCCTCTACCCAGAAATACATGGGCCTGATCCTCTGCAAAAACTATTTTCAAACACATAAGAACTTTTTCAAAAACCCCAGAGGTACGTAGGCAGCTCATACTCCTCACATGAGCACGACCCCTTATTTTTCACAAAAAATATATTCCTTTCTTATCTCCGAGAAAGACAGTTCATTCTAAACATCTACTAGAACAAAAGGATTATGTATGCCTTAGCGATTGGTATAGATAATTCAAAATACAAAATTCATCGAAAGGCACAGCTGGATGATTAGAAACTTGTTTATTTCATTAATAAGAAACTACAGTACAGATTACATAAGAAAAAGGAACGGATAACTCCTTTCCCCTACTACTATAAAAACCAGATAAAATCCCCCACATCTGTTACACTCCTACCCACAGCTACTCGAAGAGCCTGCACCCTCATCATCTACATCCTGAGGACGCCAAGTTTCTCCTGCCTGAATGGAGTGCCACAAACACTCCATGGACCGATGGTCCTTAACCATCTTCGAAAAGACCACAACACCCCCTTCCATGGAGTCAGATAAAACAAATCACCTCTGACCAGTCTCTACTGCCAACATCTTGCTGTTTACTTTCCTCCACAACCACTTCATATAATCTTTGGAGGCATGGAAAACCTTCCCAAGAGACTGAGAGGGACGGGTCGACGGATGCCGATTTTCCTATAGAGATCAAAACAACAGACCCAAGCTCTCAGTCAAATCTTCTACCAAAAAGAAATTTGAAGTCCGAGGGGGCACGACCTACGCCCAGCCAAATTGGCGCAAAAGCCGCCAAGGGAAATAAAAAAAGGTCTTCCTGAGGTCGCCACCGCAAGAGGACGGTGTACCGTCGGCACTGTCTCTCCATCATCCCACCGGATGTTATACGAAGGAGTGTGCAGTCGAACAAAAGGGACCTCCGAGGTCGCCACCGCTGCAGGTGCTGACGGACCACCACCACTGTGGGAAGACCCCACCGCCCGACTCGAACTAGTAGGAGGGAAGGGCAAAGCGTCATCTATACTGGGAGCCATCAACCAGCTCGTCACAAAGTCCATATAATCATACGGCGCGGCCGTATCAATATACAACGCATAGGACTTGCTAATCATCGTCGCGATCCTCTCATCCTCCAACAACTGTCGCTCCCACCTCATGGAAGTAGGAGGCTGCGCGAGAGGCACCACCACCTACTCCTCAGCAATCTGACGGATCACCCTCTCCCCTAGGTACCAGGAATGGCCAAACTCATGCGCCAACAAATGCCTCATCTGCGCGTTCACCCCAGTCACCCCCGTATCCTGAATAGCTGTCCCCCAAGGATAAAAGGTCACCTGAAAATCCCCAAGCAGGCATAAGTCAAATAAAAAATCAGAAGGTGAAAAAACTAAGACTAAAATGGAAAAAGTCTTACCCTATCACTGGTCAGGTCATTCAAGACCTGACGCACCGCCTCCAGGGAGAGAGATCCCTTCAACTGCCGGTTGGACTTACGCCATCGATATAGTCGACAGAAGTCCCCAACGGTGTCTTCCTTCAGAGCAATCAGCGGGGTGTTTCACCCAATCACCTCATAAAACCACATCTGAATTCACAAGAAAAAAGAGACGCATAAAGAAAGCATGAATGCATGAAAGGAAAATGCGAATGCATGAAAGGAAAATGCACAAAGTCAAGGATACCTCCAGGAGATATGTGGCTCCAGTAAAAGTCTGTCGGCAACACCGGCTGAATGCATCCAAAGATGAGTAAAGGGTCACCAAGGTAAGACTCCCCCAATCATAGAAAGGGATGTTTGAAAACATCCTCAAATAGGTAGAAAACACAAATGGACGACGTCGCCGCTCGACGCCACCATGAAACCTCCCAGCACCAACAAGATGAACAACCGGGCCATCTGCCTCACTTGCAGCCCATCCTCCACATCAATCACCCTGCTCAGCAAAATATCCTTCAGCAAGGACAGTCGAATAGAATCCCCAGAGACTATCCTCCTCACATAACTAAGTGCCGCATACACCGCCTCCGGCCTCACCCGCTAAGAGCGATCCACCTCTATCTTTTCCTCATCACAATCCAGCCCCAGCAGTTGCTGCACATCTATGGGAGTCACCGTCATCTACCCGAAGCCAAAATGAAAAGTGTGGGCAGTGTCCCACCACCTCTCCCCCAAGGCACACAAAACTGCTGTCGAACGAGGCGTCTCATCCAGCGTAGCCACCAACCTCCCAAAACCCGCTGATGATACCATCCAGCACACCATGGGTGGAAGATGCTCCCAAACATCCCTAAGCCCCGTCGTCCCACGGGCACGCATGTTCTTCAAAGAAATATCCGACTGGGAAAAGTAAAAATTTAGTTAAAGGTCAAGAAAAAGGGTAAAATCACCCAAAAAGTAAATAATGCCAAAGGTCAGGTTACTTACATAACCACCGAGAATCACTCTCGAAGAGCGATGACGCGATGGCTCCCGCAGCAAGGTTTGCTCATTCGCAACCGGCTCGAATGCATCAAACGCATTCTCATTCCCCAAAGCAAGAGGCACTCTGTCCCTCCAATCCACGTTCGCTCAATCACCAATGGTCAACCACTCCCGATGGACAGCGGTGCTCACAAAATCGGCCATTTCTTGAAGATCGGAATGTTAGAACAATTCGCAGAGAGAAATCGTAGAAAGAGAGAAGGCAAGAAGCTATGAAAAATGAAGGGGATTCACCCCTTTATATAGGAGACCAAACGCCATGCCAATCGATCGGCACTGTCTCCTCACCTTCCCGAGGCAGCCCAAAAGTCTGTGCCACTGTCGAATGGCACCTCTCAGTCTATACCGACCGACACCCCCTTAAAATTTCGTACAGAAATTCCTAGAAAATACAAGGAAGCCTAAAAAAATCCCTGGAAAATTCCTAAGAATCCCAGGAGGGATTTATAACGTTTTCATCAAGAAAATTTTTCACTCCTTCAGGCGACACACCATTTTCCCCAACGGAGCCCTCAAAATCCAAGCGATTGACCTCTCGGGCAAGGCGCCTGGACCACCTAATCACCTCCTCATCAAAAGGCCTCCCCGGTCATCGGCTACCCGGTGCGATACATTATCACATGGTATTTTTCCTAGAAGAAATTATAAGAACCACTCGCCCCGAGCAATCTCTCCCAAAGGGCAATCCAAATTTTCCCCAGCTCATTCATCTTTCCCCAGCGGAACCTCAAATCCAATTCTTATCCCCCAAACGGAACCCCTCTTCCGCAGCGAAATCCTCAAAACTCCTCCCGACAAAGCTCCAGAAAATCCCTAAGAATCATATGATCACTTCCCCAGCGGAATTCTCTCACAGCACCCAAAATAGGTTGTTCCCCCCTGCGAGGTCTCCTATAAAGCTTCCCCCAGCTATCACCTCCCCAGATCAAATCGAAATCACAAAGCTCTTTCCCCCAGCAAAATAAAAATACAATCTTTATCAACTCTTGGGTCAGAATTGGCGCCGGTCTTGGATCGTCACCTTAGTTAGGTCAGAATTGACCTCGATCCTCGATCGTCACCACTCTTGGGTCAGAATTGGCCCCAATCTTGGATCGTCATCTTAGTTAGGTCAGAATTGACCTCGGTCCTTAGTCGTCACCACTCTTGGGTCAGAATTAGCTCCGGTCTTGGATCGTCACCTTAATTAGGTCAAAATTGACCTCGGTCCTCGGTCATCACCACTCTTGGGTCAGAATTGGCCCCGGTCTTGGATCGTCACCTTAGCTAGGTTAGAATTGACCTCGGTCCTCGGTCGTCACCACTCTTGGGTCAGAATTGACCCCGGTCTTGGATCGTCACCTTAGTTAGGTAAGAATTGACCTCGATCCTCGGTCGTCACCACTCTTAGGTCAGAATTAGCCCCGGTCTTGGATCGTCACCTTAGTTAGGTCAGAATTGACCTCGGTTCTCGATCGTCACCACTCTTGGGTCAGAATTGACCCCGGTATTGGATTGTCACCTTAATTAGGTCAGAATTGAACTCGGTCCTCGGTCGTCACCACTCTTAGATCAGAATGGACCTCGGTCTTGGATCGTCACCTTAGTTAGGTCAGAATTGACCTCCGTCCTCGGTCGTCACCACTCTTGGGTCAGAATTGACCCTGGTCTTAGAGTGTCACCTTAGTTAGGTCAGAATTGACCTCGGTCCTCGGTCGTCACCAGTCTCGGGTCACAATTGACCCCGATCTTGGATCGTCACCTTAGCTAGCTCAGAATTGACCTCGATCCTCGGTCGTCACCACTCTTGGGTCAGAATTAACCCCGGTCTTGGATCGTCACCTTAGTTAGGTCAGAATTGACCTCGGTACTCGATCGTCACTATTCTTGGGTCAGAATTGATCCCGGTCTTGGATCGTCGCCTAAATTAGGTCAGAATTGACCTTGGTCCTTAGTCATCACCACTCTTAGGTCAGAACTGACCTCGACCCTCTGAATTGGTCATCCTTATTTCCTTAAGTCCCCAGAACTGACCTCGATCCTCTGAATTGATCACCCTCGCTTCCTTAAGCCCGTAGATTCGGCTTTGATCCACAAAATTGATCATCCCCAGCATACTTCTTAGGTCATCATAATCGACCTCGACCCTCTGAATCGGCCATCAAAGGCATCATGCGGTGTCTAATCGACGCCTATCATTTGTTCCAAACTCACCTGTAGAGGGGCTCTGTATACACCTCACTCTACCACCCCCTAACTCTCCTTAGGTCCCTAGTACCTCCACTCATCATCGCAAACCTAGGTCACGTCCCGAGTACTGACCTGGAAGCCATCGGGACCCCTTGGCTCAATTTAACCCAAAAGTCAAACTCCTCATCTTGATTGAGACTTAATGAATCTTCGAAGGGCACTGAATACCCTTTCCAACGGTCTGCCCCGTGCGTAATTCCGACTTACCATGCGGACGAACGCGCCATTTGCGTCCGAAACCAGACCTAGAGGCCACCGGGCGCTCCCGGGCACTGTTTGACCTAAGTCAACTCTTCAGCTCAACCGAGGCTGAATGAATCTTCGAAGGTCACTGAATACCCTTTCCAATGGTCCATTTTGTGCACAATTCTGACTTTCCATGCGGACGAACGATCCGTTTGACTCCGAGAAGCCACCGAGCATTTCTCAAGCCCGGTTGACCAAATTCAACTCTCCAGACCAGGTCAAACTCTTTGTAATGTCAAAGTACATCTCCTAACCTTTCCAACGGTATGCCCCGTGTGAGATTCGGACTTACCATGCAGACGAATGATCCGTTTGCGTCCGAACGATTCCCCGTCCAATGGATCGACAAACGCTTTCGAGCCATATTTGGCCCAAAGTCAACTCCCGAACTCGGGAGCGGTCCAAAGGACTTTCTAAGGTCTCTGAAATACCTTTCCAATGGTATGCCCCATGCACAATTCTGACCAAGGGTTTGCCCCCAGCGGCAAATTTTCTGAAAAAGCCTGAGGCGCACTGCCAAATGGCAGGTCCCAGACCCTGCCTATCGGCACCTGCCGATAGGTAGTTCCATGGCAATGCCAATTGGCATACCCCTGGGCCTATAAAATGAGGCCTTGGACTCATTTTTAAGGAGAGCCCAGATCTGATAGAAATCTATCTGAACGAATCCTAGAAACCTCTCTCGAAGGCAGCGTGATTTCAACTTCCAAATCCCTCTTTTACCTCCACTTCTCATCATCCTTTCCATAAAATGAGGTGAATTAACCACTCTCCATAATCATCCAAGCTCAAGGGCTGCTCCTCAACATTCAAGATCAAGCTCAAGATCTCGAAGAAGGTCCAACTTTCTCAAACTCTCTCCTAAATTCTCTTAAACTTGCAACAACTTGTTTTCTTACATAGCACTTTTATTATCTCATCTCACACATCATAAATATACTTTTTATTTAGTATTATTGCACATCCCATATTTTCATATAAATAAAAACCCAAAAAAATAAGAAAAAGAGGGTTTGCTCATAAATTTCAAATAAGGGATTCTCACACTTTCTCACGCTTTCCTCACAACTAAAACACCTTTTACAAACACACACACACTTACAAATAAGAGATCCCACATTTGGATTTATGGGATAAACCCCACCCCTTTGCTTTGTATGCGAACTACGTGGACTTTGATGCCTTTATAGGCTACGTAGGCGTCTTGGGATAAAACCCGAGACTCGAGTCCTTTCTCTCACTTTTTGTATCATTTTCTATTTTCTCTAAATCCATTTTTCTCACATTATTAGTCTTAGTGACGTATTACTCCATGTGCGTTATCGTTCCCTTATAACAATCAACGTAGGGGTAGCCGCGTAAATCTTATTTTTCTAATATTACTTTTATATCTTCCTACGGATGACTCGCTTTATCTTTTCCATGATACAAGTCGAGGATTCCTACCTACATTCTATATATATACACATGCACACATCTCACGGGGGGAAACATAAAGGAAAATAGCAAATATTCATGAGAGAACGAAAGGGCGGAATGGGTGCCTAACACCTTCCCATTTCGTAACTAAGCCTCCGAACCCTTCTCGAATCATTTGGTTTCGCATGCACCAGTATGTCTTTGGATGCCATCCTTCAGGGTGGCTTCCTCTTTTTCTTTTGTCTGTTTTGAGTAAAATAGACTGGCGACTCTAAGTCTCTCTACATTTTTCACACCTCACAAAATCGACGCCGACCGAAGCGCTCTCCCGAGAGGGGACGCGCGAGACCTGAAGGATCCCTTCCTCCCTCCGCGAAGGGGATCGGGGGATGACCACACCCCTGATGACTCATATACTCCCATCACCATAAAATTCCCATGCACAAAAAATATGATCGAGTACGAGGCATGCACTGTAGGCCCCAAAGTTTCCCTCAATAAAGTTATCAAACACCTAGATGTCTATGGTGATTCTACCCTCATCATTAGCCAAGTCCTTAGAAGGTGGAAAGTTAAAGAAGAAAAGATCTTACACTTCCACGACCACCTATAAAAGCTGGGCTCCCAAGTTCGAGATATCACCTTCCACTACCTGCTCGCGCAAAGAACAACTTAGTGGATTCCCTTACTGCCTTGGCCTACATGACCGACATGCCTGAGGGAATAACGATTTCCCCTCTCTTAGTCTAAAAATATGACAACCCATTGCTACCATATTGAGCTTGTCACTGAGGAAGATTTTGATATGGTCGGGTTATGGTATTATGATATTTGGCGCCTCCTCACACATGGTAGGTATCCCAAAGATGCCAATAAGAAATATCGTGTGACCCTTTGAAAAATGGTTTCCAGCACATCATCTGCAACAAATCATTGTTTAAGAAAAACTTCAATGGAACCCATTTGCGCTGCATTGCAGGGGCTAATGTTGAAGAAATAATGTAGAATATCCACAACGGGGAATGCAGACCCCACATGAAAGGTCATATGCTTGCTAAGAAAGTCATTTATCAAGGGTAATATTGGACCACCATGGTTCAGGATTGCAATACCTATGTCCAAACATACCTCAAAGTCCAACAGTTTGCCAACTTCCAACACTTACTTCCTCGAGAATTATATAACATGACTTTTACTTGGTCGTTATTCACTTGGGGATTTGACATCACAGGGAAGGTCACACCCAAGGCTTCAAATGAGCATGAGTTCATCCTAGTCGCCATTGATTACTTCACCAAATGGGTCAAAATTGAGTCACACGCCATGCTGAATGCCAAGAAAGTGGCCAAGTTTATCAGAAATAACATTTTCTACCAGTACTGAATTCTCCACGAGCTAGTGTCAGATAATGGGTTACACTTCAAAATCTTCTCCTTAACGACCCCAAACCAATGGTTCTGTTGAAGACGCTAAAAAAAATCTCAAAGCCATCATTAGTAAAATGATCGAGAGTTGTAGAGATTGGGTTAATCAAATCCCTTACGCCCTCTAAGGCTATCAAACTTTAGTCAGAACATCTAATAAGTCTACCCATTATTCTCTAGTATATGACATGGAAGCAGTCCTACCTGTTAATCTAGAAATAACTTCCTTACGCGTCATGCTCTAGAGAAGAGTTAGCAAAGAGCAATAGCAACCGATATTCTTTGACGAACTGCCACTCTTGGATGAAAAGAGGTTGAAGCCTCTATACCACATATAAGGGTACCATCGCCGAATACCATGATAATTCAACCAAAGAGTCAAGGACCTTGGTGTCCAGGAAGGAGACCACCCTCAAGGAGATCATGGAACTTGTCTAGGACCCTATAGGGAAATTCAAACCAAATTGGAGCGTCCTTTAATACCCCGTATCTTTATGGGTTTTAATTATGAGGATAATTAAATTGAATTACTTTTAATTATGGGATTTATTAAATTAATTTGAAATAATTAATTAGAAAATTTAATTCAGATTTAAATGCTAGCGAGAGGAGAGTCAGTATTTGGTTATTAATATGTTGTTGTATATTATTGAGTGATTATGGTAATATGTGATCATTGAATTTATTAAAAATATCGTGAGTTTAAAATACGACAGTTTCAGTAATTTAGTTGGGACGCGCGTGTCAGTCGTGTCAAGACCCAATTTAATGGATTTAAAAGTATTTTATTTTTATGTCATCCGTATGAGCTTTTTGAGTGCGCCAACGTGTCCAGAAGGGTCGAGATAGTCAGAAAACACTAGTCGGGGGTTTAGTTTGGGTCCCGGACATTTTTAGGTCAAACCGGCAACCCGGAAGGGTATTCTGGTAATTTTAGAATTTAAGAAAATTAGACCCACGAATTTTAGTGTTTAATTATGTATTATTGGAAAGGCCATTAGGGCCATTATCAGCCAAAAACATAGAGGGGAGTTACGTGAGTTAGAGGAGAAGTTACAAAGAGTCCCCAAACCAAAACCACCACCCACCACCACCAATTTGGACGGAATTGTGACTGGAATGAAGAGAGGACCAGCCCTTGAACAACAACAACAACGGATCAGAACATCAGATTTACATGCAAGTGGTTTATCTTGCAAAGATTCAAAGCATATATTTTACATGTTTTTTATAGAATTGGAGATTTCTCATAAATAATGAAAATTAAATGGATTTGAATGGTTTAAATCATAATTTGGGTAGGACTTGCATGTAGGTTTATGTTTGAAATGATAACAACTACGAATTTATGATTAATGAGTAGAGAATTTCAAAATTTGAAGGGATTATGGGATGTTCTTGAAGAAATAGGAAAAAACTAGGTTTTATATGATTTTTGGGTAATTTGATCCAAGAAAGTGATGTTATATGTTGATTTCATGAATCTAAAACGTGGGGAATGAAGCAAACATGTTAGTAGGATGATTAGTGTATTCATATGAGAGTTTTGGACGTTAGAATGAAGATTTAGAGGTATAAAAATTTTATAACCCGTAACTGTTAAGAATTTCTAGACTGATACCTGTTTGATCGATCGATCGACTCAAGAATGTCGATCGATCGATGGTTCGATCGATCGACCCCTTTTTATTGATCGATCGACCCCTGTTGGATTTTGGAAATTGTTTCTCTTTAAGGTTTAAGGATTATTCCAAAGCCAATGTTGATTATTAGGGTGAGTAATATAATATGATGGGACTTAGAGAAGGTCCGTAGGGTATTAATTATTATCGGAGAATGGTATGACTTATGGGATTGATTAATATTGCTTATGAGGGTATACCGAGTGAAGTACGAGTAGAGAGCGTTCGATTTGAAACTATAATGGGAATTTATGATGATGTAAGATTAAGGGCAGGAATGGAGTGACTTTAAGTGCTGAGATAACATTTGAAATTAATAAGAAATCTACTAACCTTTTGAGATAAGTTCAAGTACTCAAATTGATACGACGAGAGAGTTATCAAACTGAATATATATAACGCGAAATATTCGGGGTAAACTTGCAACATATGAGACTAACTAGATGAAATGTGTGAACATCTATATTGATATATGATTACTTAGGTTGTGTGACTGCCTAGTGTATGGATTTATTATGTGTATGACATACCTACTATACTTGCTATCACGGGAGGTTAGTTTTATTCTGGAAAAGGACCTTCTTATCCTTATGTGCCTTCGGAGGTATTTAGACTAGTACCTTAAGGACATAGTACTGTGAATGACTTATTTGTGAGTTGATAAGTCAACTGACCTTAGGAGCGTAGGTATGTGCGTGACCCATGGGTATGTGAACTATGTTTGCCTCCAATATGTGTGATTTGTATTTAAACGGTTCCTGAGAGATTCGGAACACGTGATCCTTACGTACGTGATGTGCATGGATTTGATAGCAGAGTATGCGTTCACCGCAGCTGAGCCTAGGGGTTCCATATATGTATTTATGTACTGAGAGTGATGTACTTATGTATTTGTGATGGGTTCATTATTGCTTAGTAGATGTGAATAACTAAGTTATTTGAATGGGTTAAGAATGAGAATTTAAATAACACTTGAGATGAATAATTTAATGAATGTGAATATGGGTTATAAGTATGGATTATTTGGGTATTACTAGTAGATACTCTATGTTAGAACACGAAGGCAGGAGTGGTACAACTAGTTATACAGTGGCATAACTAGGATGGGTTAAGGGCATACGTTAGGCGTGCACAGTAAAGGAGAGGTAAGAACACTCATGTGAGAGTACGCAACTAACGTGTTTATAATATGTGGCGCTTACTTGTAATTTAAGTCACTTGCTAAACTTTTAAACTATTTTCACCTCGGGCTCTGACCCATTTTCCTCCAAATTACTTTTGTTTTGTAAAAACCTTTTAGGTGTCCATCCACAGGGACGCCAAGCATAAGAGTTCCATTCTGATGACGTGCTGTAGCTGATGTGGAAGTTACATGATCTTGGTAGTAGACGCTCTCATTTTATCATTGATTCCTTCAAAGTCATTTGTACCAGTTAGGGCATGTCGCCCATTCTTACTTAGAGGTTGTAGTTGTAGACTTTCATTATTTTAGTTTTTGATTCATTATTTATTCAGACTCTTGTATTGGGACATTACTTACTCTGGCATCTTTATTATTGGAGTGTTTACTCCAGACTTATTTGATTTCATCTCGTTGAGCATGTATGTGAGATTGGTTATGCGATTGTTGGTTTATTAAATAAATTCTTGTTTAAGTGTTGGCTTAATTGATAAAATTTGACATCTCTCTTTTTAATTATTAGGTGGCTAGTAATTAATTAAAAAATTTCGACAGTGATGCTATGACTGAACCAACTGGATATTCTGTATTAATTTAATAAAGGAGTAGCTACCCGGTATGTAATTAGTCGGAGTGTCACACGTCCCATACAAAGTGAAGAAGATCCGGTCAGGTGGTGCCTCTATGATCACAGACCTCGATGGAGACGAGATATCGAACTCGTGGGGTCCGATCCTCTATAAAAAAAATCTTTCAAAAATGGAATTCACCAAAAAAATTATAAAACTCTCAGAGGTACGTAGGTATCTCATACACCTTACATGGGCACAATCTTCTTCTTTTTCATAAAACATTATCGTTTTCTAACCTCCGAGAACGACGATTTATTTTATCATTTAAATAAACAAAAGGAATGTGTATGCCTTGGAAATTAGTATAGATAATTAAAATGTAAAAACTCATCAAGAGGAACAACAAAATATGTTCAAAATTAACTAATATTGTTGATTAAGGAATACAATGTTGTTAGATGATGTATCAGCTAAGGGAGTCAAACAAACCACTCCTCTTCACTGACAAAACTATCCCTAAAAAACCCTAACCCTAAACTAATCCAAATAAAAATTATTTCAAAAAACCCAAACCCTAAAGCACAATACACAAAAATCAACACAGCTTAACAAAAGTTATAAATTATCCCGAGCTTCACCAAACTCTATCTTAAACTTCAATAAGGCCCTTCCCCATTGATGTTTTTAGCTTCCGAAGGTCTCTAGGTCTCCCCCTCCTGGATAATATTCCTAATGAACTCCATGGATTGGTATTTGCCCTGACTAGTATGGAAAAATCCACTACCTCCCATCCATAGTGTCGAAAAGAACAAACCACCATTGGTCAATCTCTTCCACCAGGATCTTCTCTACTACTCGTTTCCACAACCGCTTCAGATAGTCTTCAAACACATGTCAAACCCTTCCTATAGATTAAGAGGGATCGGTAGAGAGTCGATGAATCTACCACAAAGAACCCAACATCATGGATCGGTATTCAGTCAGGTCTTCTACTAAAAAGAAGTCTAGTGTGCAAGGGGGAAATATTTTCTCCCACTCAACTTGGCACATAAGCCGCCAAGGTAAATAGAACTAAGTCTACCATAGTCTAACTAAGTGTGCATATCGATACTCTCCCAGCTCCATAACAGGTTACATTTGTCCCTACCATAGTACCGAGCAACGGAGACACCAGTCTCCATGCTCTATAAAGAAGTTGACCCAATTCTCTACAGATGGGCCAAAACTAGTAAAGTACCGAGGAAAGAAATTCGTCACACCAGCCAAGGGATACTCAGTTGAAACTTCTAGACAAAACCTATTAGAAAGCCACATGAACAACATCACCGAAATCCTCTTTAGAAAATTGAAATGAACTTCTCTCTAAGCATCAAGACCATTCAGGGTCTCAACCAGTATCACTGATGCAGGACTGCGATGGTAAGACATCCATAATGTTATCGCAACCAACTGGGGATCCACCATTAAGTATCCCATCACTAGTAAAAGCCTCGCCGTAAGGCCCAAGACAACAACTTCAATATAGCCTGCATCCTTAAAATCCCTCAAGCGCATGAAATGTATAACAACCGGAAGGGAAATCAGCCACTCAGTAATCAACGGTAATGCCTCCAAAGGGGAAATATAGAGAAACTCCGCTAATAATGCCTGGGGAAAGCGAGAAAATTCAGGCATAGCTTTCTCTACATTGGGGTTAATCGCCAACATTGTCAAGAATTCTTCATAAGTCGAACATACCTCATCTAGGCCAAAACAGAAGACATGGTCTTTAAGGTACCAGAAGTGTATCGTTGTTGATATCATATTCCAGTCACTGGCTCAATTACACCATAGTGAGACTCAATGCAAGTTGAAAGCCTTGTAGTCCACATTATACAAACACATGGCCTCTAGACCATTAAGGTAGGAGGAAAATTCAGCATGCACCGAAAGGGCCATTTGGGAATAACAAAGAAGATCCCATCATCTTGCTAGTACCCCTACCCTAAGTTATCATAACTCGCCACCGTGTATGTATAGAGCGTGTAGGGCTCACTGACCAATGCTTCCCCTCGTCAGGCATCTCCCTCACTCGTCTCATCTATATCAGGGCATTGATTGTGGGACAACCACCTCTTCCTCCATAATCTTTCGCACCACTCTCTCTCTCTTAGGGTCCTGACGTACCCAAAATCGTGAGCCATCAATCACCTCATCTGTGCATTCATACCCGTCACCCCAATATCCTTAGGAGCCATCCCCCAAGGGTGAAAGGTCACCTATAATCCTCGGTAGAGAATTAGTATTCATGAAGGAAAGAAAATTCCAAGAAATAACTCATAAGAAACGCGAATTAACCTGATCACTCATCAAGGCATTCAAAGTCTGTCGCATCGCAGCTAAGGATAAAGATTGATTCGATTATCGGTTGGACTCCCGGCACTGAAACATCCGATAGATGTCCTCTAAATGGTCATCCTTCAGTGCTATCAACCTCACATTATACCCAGTCACCTCATAAAACCACGTCTTCAAAAGACAGGAATCAACAAAAGGACAAATGAAAAATGCAAAGAAAGACATGAAAATTAAAATAAGTCCGAAGTTACCTCCAAAAGGTATATGGATCCTATAAAGGTCTGTCAAAAGCACTGGCTAAAATCATCCAAAGAAGAATAAAGGGGCACCAAAGTCAATCTCCCCTAATCGTAAAACTTGATGTCGAAAATCTTCCTAAGAAATGAAAAAAACCAGAGATGAATGACCTCGCCACCAGAAATCTGCCAGGCAAAAGCAAAATGAAAAATCGATCCATCTATATCACCAGTCGCCCATTAGTCACGTATATTCTCCTACTCAAAATCACCTCATAAAGTAAGAGATGCAGATAGAATCCTCAGAAATGATCCCACCCACATCCCCTAGAGCCGCCTGAATCGCCTCCAGTGTCACCCTCACAGTCAATCCCCAAGAGCTACTAAACATCTATGGGATTAACAATCATCTCCCCGAAACCCAAATGGAAGGTGTGGGTAGTGTCTCACCACTTCTCTCCCAGAGCGCACAACACCATGGTGGAATGTGAAATATTATCCAAGGCCTGGGCCAGATGGCCAAAACCAGCAAAAGAAACCATATATTACACTGGAAATGAGAATTTCTCCCAAACACTCTTCAACTTAGTCGTTCCTCCAGAACATATACTCGAAGAAGATACATCCATTTTCCAAAGCAAAAGAAGAAAAAACATTGTATGAGCACAAAGAACAAAGAGGAAAATGAAATGAAATACCAAAAGTCACCCCACTTACATAGCCATTAGGGTTCTTCACCCTAGATGAACGGTGGTGTGCAGTCTCACGTAGAAAGAAGCGTTCTTCAGCTATCAGCTCAAAATGATCGGAGGCATTCTCATTACCTAAGGCCAGTCCAGTCGTCAATGCCAGAACAGTCCAGTAATCAATGCCTAACCACTCCACATTGTATCCCTCGTTAGAATAACCATCCATTTGAAGTCATGAAAGTAAAAAGACTTAGGAACGGTTTTTAAAGAGAGAAAGTAGAGAATTCAAGAACTTAAAGGTTTGAAAATGAGGAGGGACCACCCTTTTTTATAGGGGACTAAGCACCATGCCGATAGGTAGACCCCTGTACATACTAATCGGAACCTTCTTATTCCTCTTCCCAAGGAAGCCTAGGAGTCCGTGCCCTTGACGAATGGAAACCCCTCCAGCCTGTCTATTGGCACCCCATATAAATTTTGTGCAAAAATGCAAGAAAATGCTAGAAATACCCAAAATTGCCCGAAAATTTCCTAAATAAAACCAGGAAAATATCAGAACATTTCTTAATCAACAAAACCAATTTTGGGGAGCACTAAGCCTATTACAAACTGTTAAAACCCCGAACAAGATTAACCTTCTGGTGTTGAATCAGCATCCAAGTCTACTACAATTCCCTAGCTCCCAATCTCAAGTCAATACTTCCCCGCCGAAATCTCAATCTCAAGTCAAAACTTCCCTAGTGGGATAGCAAGATAATACCTTCCCATTCCCCAGACGACTCTTCAGTATAAACTAGCCCCCTAATGGAATTTTAAGATGCGCTTGGGTAAAAAATCCCTCATATCTTCCCCAACGAAGTTATCCCCTCTCCAAGACTATAAGTTCCAAAGAGATAAACTCCTAATAATTACAAGTCTCAAAATTGACCTCGGCCTAGAAAATTGTTCGCTACTACTTTAGGTCCTCAGAATTGGCCTCGACCCGTAGAATCGATCACTACAACTCTAGGCCCTCAGAATTGGCCTCGACCCTAAGAATTGGTTGTCATAACTTCAGGTCCCCAGAATTGACCTCGACCTGCAGAATCGATCCTTATAACTTTAGGTCCTCATAATTGACCTCATCCAGCAGAATCAATCTCTACAACTTCAGGTCCTCAGAATTGACCTCGGCGTTCAGAATTAGTCGTCACAATTTCAGGTCTTAAAAATTGAACTCGACCTGTAAAATCGATTCCTACAACTTAGGATAATGAGAATTAACCTCGGCCCTTAGAATTTGTTCTCCTCAGAATTAACCTCGGCCCTCAGAATTGGTCATCACAACTTTAGGTCCTCATAATTGACCTCGACCCATGGAATAGGTCGTTACCACTTTAGGTCCGCAATATTGGTCGCTACTACTTTAAGTCCTCAAAATTAACCTCGACTTGCATAATCGGTCCCTAAACATTTAGGTCCTCAAAATTGGCCTCGGCTCTCTAAATTGGTCGTCACAACTTTAGGTACTCAGAATTGACCTCGGCCCTCAGAATTTGTCATCACAACTTCAGGTCTTCAAAATTAACATCGACCCTCAGAATTAGTCACAACAACTTCAGGTTCTTAGAATCTACCTCAACCATCAGAATTGGTCATCCCCATCACAACTCAAAATTTAGGATTGACCGGTTCAATCAGTCTTCCTCGTCTCCTCATCCCCACAATCATCCTCGATCCGCCGAATGGTCGTACCTATTCCCTTTGAACCAATTTATACATAACTTTGACCCAATGGATCGGTCATCCTTGTCTCTATAGGTCCTCAGAATTGACCTCGACCCACTAAAATAGTCACCCTCGTCCCTTTGGTCCATATAATTGACCTTAAACACCCTCTCTCCTAACGTTAATGTGGTTTCTATTCATCGATCTTCATATATTCAAAACTCACCCATCGAGGGGCTCTGCAGACACCCCATTATAGGACCCACCTAATCATCTCCCTAGGTCCCTAGAAACATCCTCTTTGATGATAAAACTTAGGTCATACTCCGAGTACTAATTTAGAGGCCACCGGGAACTCTCAGACCCCATTTAACTACTGGTCATCTTTATCACCTGAGCGACATCTCATTGGATATTCAAAGGGCCCTGAATCCATTTTTCAACGATCTATCCTGTGCTCTAATCGACCTTACAATTTGTATGAGCGACCCATTTTTTTTTTAAAAACTAACCTCGAGGCTATCGTGTGCTCCCGAGTCTCGTTTCACTCTAGTAAACTCTCCAACTTGAGTGAAGCACTTTGGATCCTTGAAAGGATCTGAACCTCCTTTCCAACGGTCTATTCCATGCATGAATTGGCCTTATATAATGGACGAGCGACCCGTTTTACGCCGAAGGGTCACCGAGCGCATCTGGGCCCCTTTTAACCTTGATCAACTCTAGGAATCGAGTGAAGCTCTTTGGATCATTGAAGGGACCTGCATAACTTTTCTAACGGTTCATGTCGTGCATTAATTGACCTTACGATTCGAATGAACGATCCGTTTCCCTTTTATCTTAAAGACCAATGGGAACTTCTGAGCCCCATTTGATCACAATCAACTCCCGAAACCTAGAGCATGCATGGATTCTTAAAGGGCTCTGAATACCCTTTATAATAGTTAATCCCATGCACAATTTGGACATATGGATTTCATTGTATGACCATTTTTTGGAAAATATACAGAGGACATCCGAATGGAAAATCCATTTCCCTACCCATCAGTAGTGTGTATGGGGTTTCCTGTCAATAGGCAAGATAAGGAAAATGATGATCGATATCCCCCTTGACCCTATATAAGGAGAGTATGAACTCACTTTGAAAGGAACCTTAGAAACATCCCTATCAATGATCTAAGCAACATTATCTCAAAGTGAGTGTGTTTTCCATCTTGAAACCTCTCTCCCATATTCCATTTCCACACTTTCCATACCTAATTTGGTAAATTACCTTCCCTATCCTCCTACTACCTTTGTCCACTTGCAAGAGAAGCCCTTTAACATCCAAGATCAATTTTAAGGCTTCAAAAGAAGGTCCAAATCTTTCATTTTTTTTAAATTCTCTTACTTTCACATTAGTTACTTAATTCTTGTTTTAGCATTTCATATAGATCACAGATATTAATATCCAATCTTTTTATTATAAGTATTTCACATTCTATACTTTCTATAAAAAATGCAAATAGAAGAAAAATATGGTTTTCTTATAAAGTCCAAATGGGAATTTCTCACTACATTTTATCACACAAAAACATCGTTTTTCCACACACAGACATATAATTAAAATTCCCGATTGGATTTATGGGATAAACCCCACCCCATGTTATATGCGAACTACGTGGACTTTGATGCCTTTTTAGGCTACATAGGCATATCGGGTAAAATTTGAGATTCTATTCCTATCCTATTTTCTTTCATATATAATCCTCATATCATATATTTGTGATTCATGCTTGTATTTTGTACAACCTACACCATCGTCCTTCTATAAACGATCGGTGACCCGACAGATGTATACATAATATTTTGATTAATATTTTGGGGACACTCCTAAGTATTACCTCACCCCGCCCATGACGCGAGTCGAGTTATTCCACTCTCCATATATATATACACGCACACACTTCACATAATTGTTAAGAAGAAGAATAACACAAGCCCATGCGATACCGAAATGGAGGAATGCGTTCCTAACACCTTCCCATTCAGTAACTTAGTCCCCGAATCTTTGAACTATTAGTTTCGCAAGCATCAGTATGTATTTGATGAAGTTCTCTCGAGGAGAAAACTTTTATTTTGCTTTTTTGTGCAAAATAGGCTTGTGACTCTATCTCTATACATCATCCCAAATTGACAACGGTCGAAGCACCCCGATGAAGGGTCTGAGACTCCCCATGCGTGTGCGCTAACCGGGGAAGGAAGGCCACAGTGAGGTCATGGCCTTTTTATAGGGGAATTTTGTCCAAGGGGGTGTCGATTGACATGGACCTAGCCTGCTTATCGTCATAATGCTTGCCCTGTCATGCAAGGAAAAGGACACTCTGTCGATAGGTGGGGTTGTTGAGATGCCTATAGGTAGTCCAAAATTGGTTTTCAAAAAAATGGGTATAAAATTCAAACCGTAGATCAAAATCATGAATGGAGTTTACCATTGGAAATGGAATTTATAGGCCTTTAAGAATCCAATGAGTTACTCTCAGGTTCAAGAGTTGACCGAACTGAAATGGGGCTTGGAAGTGATCGATGGCCTCTAGACGGGAGGTTCTTACGGGAAAATGGATCATTCATTCAAACTATAAGGATAATTCATGTATGGGGTAGACCTTTAGAAAGGGAATTTATAGACCTTCAAGAATTCATTGAGCTTCTCTCTGTTCTGAGAGTTGACCAAGGTAAAATGGGGCTCGAAATCGCCCAATGGCCCTTCGAAGTAAAACGGATCATTTGTTTGAATTATAACGTTGATTCATGGACGAGTTGGAATGCTGAAAAGGAGCTTTAGACTCCTTTGTTGATTCATTGAGTTTCGTTCAAGCGAAAGAGTTTACCAGAGTCAAATGGAGCCCGAGAGTGCCCGATGGCCTCTAGATTAGTACTTAGAGCAAAACTGATATTTATTCAAACCATGAGGTCGATCATACACATGATGGATTATTAGAAAGGGGATTCAGAGCCATTCAACTATTCATTGAGACTTGATCACATTGAAGAGTTAAACAGAGTCAAGTAGAAACCAAGAAAGCCCGGTGGCCTCTATATCAGTAATCAAAGTAAAACGGATCGTTCATGTGAATCATGAGGTTGATTAACGCACATGATGGACCATTTGAAAGATAATTCAGAGACCTTATAAGATTTAATAATCTTCGCTAAGGATAAAGATTTGATCGGATTTAAGTAGAGCCTGGGAGCACACAGTGACCTCCAGATTAGTACTCTGAGCATGACCTAGGGTTTATAGTGAATGAAAGAGTGTTAAGGACCTAGGGAGGTTCTTAAGGGGGTCCTAGGATGGGATGTCAACAGATCCCCTCGATGGGAGATCTTGGAATAAGGTAAGGTTATTTAAAGATAGACACCACATCGATGATGGAAAAGGGGATTGAGGTCTCTGCAGACTTAATGGATGAGGGGGATCCATTAATCGGATCGAGGTCAAATATGAGGACTAAGGAAGGATGAAAGATTTTAAGGGTCGAGTTTAATTATGTGAACTTAAGGAGGTATGATGAATTCAAAGGGTTGATATTAATTCTACGGACCTAGGTTTAGGGTGACCAATTATGTGGGTCGAGGCCAATTGTGGGAACCTTGGGAGTGTTGAGGTCAATTCTGCGGACCTAAGGGGTGTAGAGACCAATTCATCTAGTTAAGTCCAGTTGTGAGGACTTAATGAGATTTGAGGATGATTCTGCAGACCCAGGATTAGGGTGACCAATTATCTGGGTCGAGGTCAATTCTGGAGACCTGAATTTGTAGCGATCGGTTTTATGGGTCGAGGTCAATTATGAGGATCTGAAGTTGGGATGATCAATTCTCTAGGTCGAGGTTAATTTCGAGGACCTGAAGTTGAGATGGCCAATTATGTGGGTTGAGGTCAATTCTGTGGACCTTAAGTTGTAGCTTGTGGGGAGTAGTTCTACTTCTTAAGATTCCACTAGGGATTGTGCAGACTTGTGGTTCCTAGTGGGAAAGTGTAGTAGGTTTGGATGCGGGTGCACTTTTCGTTCTGCTGGAGTATTTTGGTGATAAGAGTGTGTGGTTGATCCGACTGGGATCTTTGAGAGTGTGTAGGAGCTTAGTTATCTAAAGATTGTTTTCGTGTGGAAAATAATTTTTATATTTTTCAAGGATTTTTTGGAAATTTCTGGGAATTGTTTAGGAAATTTTTGAATTTTTTCAACATTTGTTGGACAAAATTTGGAGGGGGTTGTCGATAAGCAGGTCTGGGGAAGTGCATATCAACATAAAGCACAGACTCCTGGGCTTCTCGAGGAAGGGAAAAGGATAGTACCGATCGACACGATTTGGGGCCTACTGATCGACATGCCCCTTAGCCTTCTATAAAAATGGGGTAGCCCCTCCTCATTTTTCACACTTCAAGCAATTAAATCCCTTGATTTCTCTTTAAAAATCATTCTCAAATCCTTCGTTCTTCAGGATTTCAAATGGTGGGTTATGGTGTCACTTTCCTTGGGCAATGAGAATGCCTACGACTTAAATCTGTGACTGATGAGATGGTCTTGTTACATGAGCATGTGCACCACTGTTCCGTAAGGGTGAAGAACTCTAATGGCTATGTGAGTATTTGACCTTTTAGTTTTCCAATTTATTCTTTTTCTTCTTGGTTTAATGAAGGGTTTTCTTTGAGTATTTTTTTGTATACTAATATTACTTCCCCGAGCATTCGGTTCGAGGGTACTACTGGGTTGAAGGACATTTGGGACTATCATCCTAAGGTGGTACGTTAGATGGTGTCATTTATCGGGTTTGGTCCTTCGGCGGGTGCACTGGGCGAGAAACCACGCTCTTCTATGGTATTTTGTGCAATTGGTGAGAGGTGGTGGTATACGACCCACACAATCTATCTAGGGATCGAGGAGATGACCATTACTCCCTTGGACATCCAGCATTTACCGGGCCTATATTGTGAGGGGCATTATATTATGGTGGACTGTACTCTGCGGGTCACGGGAGAGGCAATACTGTCGACTTTGGGGGACATTATTATAATTATGTCGGGAGATTCTATCCGTGTTCCAGTACTGGGGAGAATCTGCTGAAGAGGTGCACATATGAGACGGATGGGCGATAGGTGAGACAGGCAGCCTGTTTATTTATTTTTATTTTTCTTGGAGGAATTATGGTAGCGATGAGGGGCGACGTCGTCCATATCTGGTTTCTACCATATTTGAGGATTTTTTTGGATGTACATATGTACGATTGGAGGAGATTTACTTTGGAACCCTTTTATGCTTCATTGGATGTATTCTTTCGGTGTTGTCGACATAATTTTATAGGACCCACGTACCTTATCGAGGTAATCTTTAAGTTTATTTTCCTTTATTTTATTGCAGTTCTCTTTTGTTTCCTTTTTTCTAATTTTTGTCTTTTTACAAACATGGTTTTATGAGGTGATAGGAATCAACGTGGTGTTGATGTACCCAAAGGATAACAAGTTAGGAGGCTTCTTCAAGATGTACCCGTGGCGAAAGTCGAACGGGCAGTCAAACCAATCCTTGTCATTAAAGGACGTGTTGAAGGCGTTGAATGACCTGACGAGCGATCAGGTTAGGTTTTGTCTTTTTTTGAGTTTTTTGGAATCTTTATTTTTAGTATATAATGATTCTTTTTTGGGTATGTAGGTGACCTTCTACCCTTAGATTACTTCTTCATGGGCCACGGTGGTTACGGGAAAGCATTCATAGATGAGGAGGTTGTTAGAGCATGAGTTTGGGTACGTCTTGTACCTTAAGGAGAGAGTCATGAGGCAGATTGTGGAGGAGGAGGTGGATGTAACACCATCATTACCCCTTAGTACATGAGGTGGGTGAGAGAGATGACAGACGATGCTAGGGCGATGGCGATGATGGGCGAGCCCTACATGCTCTACACTACCTAGATTCGTGACCAGTTGGTTGATGCCTCATGTGTATATGACATGGATAGTATTCCTCTACTTTCCATTGCTTTGTGTAGGGGTACCAACGCATTGGTTGTGTCAGAACAAAACATGGTAGGTCATGCGTTTGTAGCGACGGAGGAGTCCCTGCCTATTTAGGTCACTCCTCCTTCTTACAACTTATGTTTGAGTAGTGGGGAGACATTGAGGGTGCCCCATCATCCCCATGTGTTGATAGTCGGGTTGATGGGACTTATTGATGATGGCCTTTGGAGTGAGTTATAATTCTCTCATTTCTTTTTTATTTCTTATTTCCGCTTTATTTTTCTTTGTTCTTTATTGAATTTTGTTCTTCTATTTTATAGACTCTACGGGTGTTGACCAATTTTCTGCAGGACATCAAGGACTGGATGGCATCTATGTCAACCTACATGAAGAAGTCAATCACCTCCTTTATGGTGTCATTGGCTACTTCTGACTAGGGTTTTTCCTTTAGGACTGGAGGT
This sequence comes from Sambucus nigra, assembly GCA_949130495.1. Classification (NCBI taxonomy): domain Eukaryota; kingdom Viridiplantae; phylum Streptophyta; class Magnoliopsida; order Dipsacales; family Adoxaceae; genus Sambucus; species Sambucus nigra. Next base: position 688,718,942 of record OX422207.1, on the reverse strand, counting down.
TCTATCGCCCGCCGTAGGGGAAGTGCGTGCAGTGCGGAGGCTGAGGGTTGTATTTAGAGTTTTTTAGAATAGAAGGGGGATGAAAAGAGTCGTAGCGCATCGAGAGTTCGGATTAAGGGTTAAATTTCTTGAGATGGTCCAGATTGAATGGATTCTCCAAATCTTCTCTATCGATATCTGTGAGAATAGTGGCACTGCCTCAGAGGATTCTTTTTAAGATGTAGGGGGCGCTCAAAATTAGGTTTCAACTTCCCCCGGGGTGCCAAATAGGTTCTATAATTTTCTTAAGGGAAAGGTCTCCTTTTTGAAAACCATAGTCCTTGACTTTCCCATTAAATTATCATGTTATTAGGTGATGATACCCATGTATGTGATATATAGATTTGAATCTCTTTTCATCTAAGAGTAAGAGCTAGTCATAACGGCTTTGATGCCAATCTTCCTCGTTAACTCTACTTTGAAGCATGATACATAAAGAAGCACCTTCTAGTTCAAAGGAGAGAATTTCCTTCATGTCGTATACTAGAGAGTAAGGGGTATCGCCAGTGGTCATCTTGATAGAGGTGTGGTAGCCGCAGAAAGCATATGGGACCCGATAACACCAGCTTCTGTAGTTTTTGGTCATCTTACGGATAATGGTTTTTGAGGCTCCTGTTGGCTTATTCGACAACAGCATTGGTTTGGGTTCAGTAAGGAGAAGACTAATGCTTCAAAATTCCATACTCTTCAATGATCTTTGTGACCTCAACTTTGAAGTGGATTCCATTGTCTGTAACAACTCATGGATAACCCTATATCGGTAAATAACATTTTTCTGATATACTTGGCCATTTTATTTGGATTTATCACCGCGTATGACTTGGCTTTGACCCATTTTGTGAAGCAGTCAATGGAGACTAGGATGAACATGTTCTCATTAGAAGCTTTAGGAGTGACCTTCTCTATGATATCTATGCCCTAAGTGGAGAAAGGCGAGGAAAGGGTCATGTTATACGATCCTCGAGGAGAAATGTGTTCGAGATTGGAAAAATATTTTCATTTGAGGCATCTTCGAACATAGGTAGTGCATTATTGAACCATGGTAGTCCAATAGTACCCTTGATGGATGATTTTCTTAACAAGCATGCGACCGGTCATGTGGGACCCACATTCACCGTTGTGAATTTTTTGCATCATTCCTTCAATATCAGCCTTTACTATGCATGCAAATGGGTTATATTAAAGTTTCTCTTAAAAAATTCCTTGTCACATATAATGTATTGGGTAGCCAGTTTACAAAGGGTCTCACGCTCTTTCTTATCTGCATGTCAAGATACCTACCATGTTTGAGAAGGCACCAAATATTATATCACTGTAACTCAGCCATGTCAGAGTCTCCTTCGATGATGAGCTCAATGTGGTAATATTGGGTGGGTGTAGCCTATTTTTAAACTAGGAAGGGGGCCATTATTATTCCCTCGGATATGTTGACCAAGGAGGTCAGGGATGAAAGGGTGCCAGCTAGACTGTTCTTTTAGTGAGAAAGGTAATAATGGGTGACATCTTTGAACTAGGAGGTGAGATCTTCTCGACGGGCATGTAAGGGTAGGTACTTCTCTTCTTTGAGTTTCCATGTCCTAACAATCCATCCTACAATGAGGGCAGAGTCCCCAAACACGTCTATGTGCTTGATTCCTTTCTAAAAGGCGATCTTGAGGTCTACAGTGCATGCTTCATACTCGGACATATTTTCGGTGCAAGGGAAGTCAAGATTAATGGTAATGGGGGTGTGAGAGTCATCTAGAGCCATTATGAGTATCCTAATGTTAACCTTTCTTATTGTCATCTCCGTCAAAGAAATTTTTTCATTTGATACCCTCCTGAAAGGTACGGAGAATGTCTTCGTCTCGAAATTCAGAGACCCGAACATCAGTTCCCGTCATAAGATAATTAGCAAGGTAGTCAGAAATGGCCCTCCCTTTTATAGATTTCTGCGTAACATACATAATGTTGTACTCGACTTGCAACATCAATCAACGAGCCATTAGGCTTGACAAAGTGGGTTTCTATAGAAGGTATTTTATGGGATCCATTTGGGGTACTAGTCTGATTGGAAAAGTAAGGATGCAGTGTCAAAATTTTTGTGTCACCTGGATTAGGGTGAAGCACTCTTTCTCTAAAGAAGTGTAATTGACTTTGCACTTGGATAATTTTTTACTAGTTTAGTAGATGACCCTTTCCTTACGGTATTATTCAATGTATTGTGATAGTAAAGCCCCTACTACAGTATTCGTGACGGTCAAGTACATGAGGAGCGGAGACCTTGATGTAGAGGCATGAGCACCAAAGGTTGAGTGAGGTTATTATTGATTTGGTCAAAGAGTTCTTGTCCCGCCTCATTCCAAACATTGTTAGAATCCTTCCAGAGAAGTTTAAAAATGGGCTTACAAGTAGAGGACAACTGGCTAATGAACCAACTGATTTATTTTAATTTACCTAGGAATCCTCATACTTCTTTCTCCGTCCAGGGTGGTGGAATTTTGAGTATGGGGCTCAGTTTGGCAGGGTCCAGTTCAATTCATTTCTCACTAACCATAAATCCCAAGAGTTTCCCCTTAGTGACGCCACAAATATTATTTTATGAATTAAGCCGCATCTGATGTGGTCGCAGTCACTCGAAGAAATTTCAGAGGGCGGTAATGTCACATTCTCATGTTAGCCATTGATGGTACCCTTGTATGTGGTATATATCCTTTAGCCTCTTTTCATCCAAGAGTGGTAGTTTGTTAATGCTTCTTTAATGCCAGTCTTCTTTGCTAGCTTTTCTCTCAAGCTTGACACATAGGAAAGGTATATCTAGCTCAACAGGTATGACTTCTTCCATGCCGTATACCAGAGAGTAGCCCCAGTAGACATCCTGACTTAAGTGCGATAGCCCCAGAGGGATTAAGGGATCCGATCGACCCAATCTTGGTAACTCTCAATCGTTTTGCTGATGATGGCTTTGAGGTTCTTATTGGCAGCTTTGACAGCCCCATTGGATTGAGGTCAGTATAGAGAAAATTTAAGCCTCTGAAGCCCATAATCATTGATAATTTCTATGACCTCGGCTTCTAAGAGTAACCCATTGTTTGATACTAGCTCGTGAGGAACCCCGTATCGGTAGATGATGTTCTTTCAAATAAACTTGGCCACCTTTTCGGCATTTAGTACCATGTATGACTCAGATTCGACCCACTTAGTAAAGTAATTAATGACAACTAGGATGAACTCATTACCATTTGAAGCCTTGGGTGTTACTTTCCCTATGATAACACCCTAGGTGAAGAACGGCCAAGGAGAAATCATGTTATACAATTCCCAAGGAGGTAAGTGCTGGAGATTGGTAAACTACTCGCATTTGAGGCATTTTTGGACGTACAAAGTGATATTTTAAACCATGGTGGTCCAATAATACCCTTGATGGATAATGTCTTTAGCAAGCATATGACCATTCATGTGGGGTCTGTATTCCACGTTGTGGATCATCTGCATTATTTGTTCAATGTCAGCCCTTGTGATACAGTGTAAATGGGTTCCATTAAAAAGCGCTTTATCGCAAATGATGCACTAGGTAGCCAGTTTATGGAGGGCTGCATGGTCTTTCATGTTTCTATCTTGCGGAAACCTATCATGATTAAGAATCAACGGTTTGCGCTCTACGACCAATTTTTTGAAGGAACCTAAAAGAGACTGCAAAACGGCAGGTTCTAAACCCTGCGTATCAGCAATGTGCCTAAAAACACCTGCCGATTGGTAGGACCAGGGCTATGCCGATCGACAATGGCCTGGGCCTATAAAAAGGAGGGCCTTACCTCATTGCAAAAGACCCAAAAATCTGAAATCCATCACTCTCAGCAAACTCAGATAACCTCTCTCGAAGTCAGCGTGATTTCTACATCCAAATCCCTTTGCAACCTTCACTTTTCATCACCTTTTTCATCAAACTTGGTGAATTAACTACTCTTCATCATCACCCAAGTGCAAGGGTTGCTCTCCAACATTCAAGATCAAGTTCAAGATCTTCAAGAAGGTCCAACTTTCTCAACTCTCTCTTTAAATTCTCCTAAATTCGCATTAACTTATTTTATTACTTAGCACTTTTATTCTCTCCATCTCACATATCCTAATATACTTTTTATTTAGTATTATTGCACATATCCTATTTTCATATTAAAAAAACCCAAAAAAACAAGAAAAAGAGGGTTTGATCATAAATTCCAAACGGGAATTCTCACACGTTTCTCACAAATAAAACACTTTTTTTTACACACACAGACATATAAGAGAAGTCCCCGATTGGATTTATGGGATAAACCCCACCCCTCGTTTTGCATACGAACTACGTGGACTTTGATGCCTCTATAGACTACGTAGGCGTCTTGGGGTGAAACCCGAGACTCAAGTCCTATTTCTTTTCTTTCCATTTTCTATTTTTCTAATGGTTTAATTTAATTCTCTTAGATCTATATGTTTATATATGTGTATATTTGTTCTTAGTGGCGTGTTATTCCACATGCGTTATCGTTCCTTATAACGATTAACGCAAGGATAATCGTTGAAATCCTACTTTCTAATATTACTTTTAGGAACATTCCTATGGATGACTCACTTTATCTCTTCCATGATCCAAGTTGAGGATTTCTATATCCATTACATATACACATGCACACATATCACGGGGAAATAAAGGAAATATCAACAATCCATGAGAGACCGCAGGGGCGAAATGGGTGCCTAACACCTTCCCATTTCGTAACTTAGCCTCCGAACCCTTTTCAAATCATTTTGGTTTCATATGTATCAATATGTATTTGGATGCCATCCTTCGGGATGTCTCCACCTTCTTTTGTCTGCTTTGAGTAAAATAGACTGGCGACTCCATCTCTCTACATTTTTCACCTCACACATCACCGACGACGACCGAAGCGCTCCTGAGAGGGATGCTTGAGACTAATATCCTCTCACCGCGTAGATTGATCCCTCTCTCTCTATCTCCCCCTATCCCCGCGAGGATTGTGGGATGGCCAGAGTGGCGACTCTGCTGGGGATGTTTCTTTCGAGTGCTAGTCTCGATTTACATGGGTGCTATATTTTCTTGTTTATCCCCCGATTTATATGTCCCCCTTTCTTATTCATGTGTACAACATGCTTATGCTTCTATTCACACACTTGTAGAAGATTCTCCATGTACACTTCGCACCATATGCACCTAGGATCACATATATCCACATGTTTCTCGCATTACCCATCCATACTTTGTATACCGTTTGTACTTGTACTTTGCTCCCTGTTTGGCATGATCAAGAAATATACTCTCATCATAAGATACTAATAAGAGAATCATGCATGATTCACACAACATCACCAAAGAGCATTGGTATTGAAGAAATTTTGTCTATTAACTGGAGGGTCACTTCGTGATGGGCGCTCGTTCGGCAGGGCGCAGTTAGCCTAAGCGATATGACTCTCACCTTCCATTGGCCAAGTACCTTCGACGTATATCGAACGGTTCCCCCGCATCGTACCGCTTGACTGAAGTCATGACGAGAGGTATATCACAGGGAATTCGTTCACGTACGTTGATTATATCGAATTCGCTCTCACACGTACCATCCCCACGAGGCATATAGTGAGGCAATTCATGTACACTCAGGTATATCAAAAGGCTTGTCCACACGTACCAATTTCCCTCAAAAGAAAGACGTATATCGTGGAAGTCACGCCAAAGGGGGGAACCTTTTCCAATTCACCCAACCAACTGCATACCCTCATATAGGTGTCAAGCCTAGGACACACATGTTAGATTGCCGGTTCGACCCTGCCTGTGATCCTGTTTATAAGTCCAACACTAGATTTGCATATGTTACAAACCCAACTTTTCTAGGCTTGGGTCCCGTTCGGCATTTCATTTTTGCATATAGGAGAATTTAATACAAGTGAGAAGATAATAATTACAATAATCATGCTAAGACCCTTCTCCCAAAAACATTTATCCTTCCTTTATCAAAAATCCAAAAACATTTCTCCTTACTTTATCAAAAATTCAAAAACATTTCCCCTCTCCTTATCAAAAATCAAAAAATATTTTGTCTTTGAATCTCAAAAAAAATATCAAAAATATTTTCATTCTTTTTTCTCCAAAAATAAATGCCATTTTACGTCTTCTCAGTTCGATTGCATGTCATTGTCCTAGATCCTTCTTGGCTTCGATCTTCAATCAAATCACCGCAGAGTTACGCCTGTTCCCCTGCTACTTCTTTCGAGTCTGAAATCCATTCCCTTTCTATGGAGAACACAGATCAAGTACCAGTTGTGTAGCCAGATCTGACGGCTGTCTTAGCTCAGCTCGTGTCCAAGATTAACAACCTCTAGACTGAGGTCCGAGAGATGCAATGAAACTAGGTTCCTATTCCTCAAGAGCCCAAGGCCCTATTCCCTGGTGTTATGGGTCCACCCGAGACTATCTGGGTTCCTAAAGAATATCATCTTGCTCCATGTTCCCCTCCTACTAATGGGCTACCGCCTTCCCAACTTCCTATGCCAAACTTTGCCCAGCCTGGGGTTATCTTGCGTATGATCATTGATCCAAAAGAGGAAGAGTTGAACAAGGTCAAAGAATATCTCAACATGCTAACTAAGAAGTTTGACCACGTCAGAATCTATGGAATTTACATGGACTACACCCACATGTCTCCATATCCAAAGGGGAGGTTGCCCTAGAAGTTCAAGGTGCCAAATATCGAGAAATTCGGAGGAAATGGGCCCCCGATTATTCACCTTCATAGTTATCACCGTTCTATGACTCTCCTAGGGGATTATGAACAAGTGATGGCCCAATTAATTCAATAAACTTTTAAGGATAGCGCCCTCTGATGGTTTTTGTCTCACGAGGAGTCCAGAATTCGTAGCTTGGAGGATGTAGCTCGAGAATTCATGTCGCAGTACAAATACAATGAAGACCAATTGGCCATTCGAGGAAGAACAAGTCAACATAGTTAAGAAGAACTTCTTACCCCATGTCCGAGCAACAATGGGAGAAAAATATTATCCCTAATTCCGAGCACTCAGAGAAGCAGGAGTAGAAATCGAGGAAGATCTTGCTAAAACAGAAGTTGAACCAAAGAAAGCGTCCGGACAATTCACTCCAAGAAAATATGAAAAGACAGTCAGTGATGTAGTCTCAACCATCAACAACATCTCTCAACCATCCACCTCGTGGGCACAAGAAGTGGCCCTGTCCCAGTCCGAAAGGAATACACCGATCTCCATGCTCCCCTCTCTAAAGTTTATTAAGCCTTATTAAGTCGAAACCTCATCAAACCCTTGGACCCCCGTCTATTTCCATATCCACTTCCAAGAAACTTCAAGGTAGATGTCCATTGTGCCTTTCACCAAACTGCTGGCCATACCACCGACGAATTCTTTCACCTTTGAAACATAATCCAAGGTCTAATTGGCTGGGGTATCATCACCCCATCGGCCAATCCTAATCCAAACACTACTCACAACCCACTCCCAAATCATGTCAATGCCATCTTCTTAGAAGAGAACCCAGAATTTAATCTCTTAACTCAAATCACACCCATATACTCTCCCAAACCTCTCCAAACTTGCCCATATTTCCTCCTACAACTTGTTAGCCTCGCTGATCAGGCACTGCCACTCCTTACCAGAGCATGAAACAATGTCCGTACCCGTTCTGAAAATGGAAGCATGGAATTATCAGAAGTATTAAACTAACTCCTAGAGTTCGAGCTGCAATTTACCTCACAGATGATCATTGATCACCAGAGGTTCAATACGTTATTCTTGGAAGAATGAAAATGGGCCCGAGAGTCAGACAGTTGGGTAGTACTGACCGATGAAGTCAGCTTTGATGACATTATCCAGATCATGGCAGAATTATTGAGGTAAACCAATAATATTTACAGCATGACCGAGTTACTGGATACTTTAAAGTTAAAAGGGCACTTGGTCCCTTCACCCTTACACCTCCCTGTAAAATGGGAGGACTTCTACGAAGAAGCCATTGAAGTTATGGAATGCATCGACTTTACATGAAAAGCCATAATTATTTCCACTGAATGGGGGAAAGAATTTTAAGATTCATATGAAGAGCAAGATTCTGATAAAATTGACTCGTTATCCAACATGTGTGGGATGATATCATTTGAAGAACTCCTCAGAGAAATAAATAAGGTGGCAGAGCAACCCAAAATTGACAAACGAGATTCATGTTCTTCCCTTCTTCAGTAAATCACATGACCAGATCAGGGAGGCATTGCCAGATCTCAAGCTCACTACCACCTAATGACAAAGGGAAGGGCGTTGAAAACCTTCCTATGCCAAAAATGACCCTTGAGGAAAGCAAGATCCTCGATCAACTGAAGAAAACTCAAGCTAATATCACCCTATGGGGGCTTTTCATGTCTTCCCAGCTGCACAGAAATGATTTGATCAAGTTTCTCACTGGACCCACAGTTCCTCCTTCTACCACACCAGAAGAAGCGGTAAATGTAGTCGGATCCTTGACCTCTACCCGAATGCTATCCTTTTTCGAAGAAGAAATCCCCAGAATTGGGCCTAATCACAATCATGCCCTCAATATCTTCGTCGAAGTTATGGGGAAAATCGTACCGCCCTCTCTTATGGATAATGGATCCGCCATGAATGTCTGCCCATTAAGAACCTTCAAATGTTTAGGACTGAAGGAAAGTGACCTCTCTCCAACCTCCGCTGTTGTACGTGCCTACGATAATAGCCGTCGGGAGGTGATGAGATCCATAAAACTTAAAATAGGGGTTGGCCCTATAAACCCTATCATTGAATTCCAAGTTATTGATATCCCATCTTGAAGTTGTTCCTTGATCCATCAGAAATTGAAGTTCTTCGCTGAAGGACGAGTCATCACCATTTTAGGTGATGACGACAATACCGAGGGTGCAAGTACCAGCAATCCAATCCTTGAGATATAGCACGAGTCAAATGATATGCTCCAATCAGGATTCTGAGTTGAGCCTTTTCCACTCCCGGTAGGGGACAATTTTAAAGAAATGGTTTGTCCAGAATATGACCCTCGCGGCAACATCAATGTGATTCAAATGTTCAAAAACATTCACTTTATGCCCATACTGGGGCTAGGACAAAGGCAGCAAGGGATAATGGAGCTTTCCCTCCTTGTGGTTTAGGGTATCAACCATCAGAACAAGAGCTCAGAATGATCCGCCAGTCTCGACCAAAGAGAAGATTAGACTGCATCCAGACTATCCCAGGTGATTCCTTAAATGGACGATTTATTAAAGAGGGCGAAGACTTCCCCTTTTGCGTCTTTTTGGAACCATGGTATGACCATATGGATAAGAAGATAAATCGTGGAATGGAGATATTTTTCTAAGATAGCTACCCATGGGACAAAAATTCTCAACACCATGTACAACCGCTCATCAAAGATACTGCAGATTCTGAGGGAAGTGACTCTGAGGATTTATTTGACTTACATACACTAGGGCTGACACTCTTCAGCCAGTTCTACCTGTTGAAATCCCACCTAACCCTAATGTTTACCCAATCTCTTCTTCTGTTGTATATCCTTGCTCAAATGTAATCGAGACCTCCTTTGATGAGGTTCTCAATGTTGTTTTTCCTATCAATGAAATAAATGAAGATTTTGAGTATCTTACTGTGCCTTAAATTGTTTAGATTCTAATAGAATTTTTGATGATGATGATTTTGCAAATGAACAATTCTTAACTAATCTAAATAAGGTTAATAACAAACAACATAACTGCGTTCAAGTTAATGAAGAAAAAATTGTTATTGTTAACCTCGGTTCTAGTAGCCAACTGCGCGAGATTAGGATAGGGGCTACCCTCAATGAGCATGAGCGCGCACAACTCGAAGAGTTACTGAAGGAATTCGTGGATTTCTTTGCATGGTCCTATGACGATATGCCCAGCATTGTTCCTGAAATAGCTCAACAAAAGATTCCCACTCTCCCAGATTACAGGCCTGTCAAACAAAAATTGAGAAAGCTCCACACCGAATGGTCGCTCAAAGTCAAAGAAGAAGTGGTCAAACAGCTGAATGTAGGCTTCATTCGTGTGATCGAATATCCCACATGGCTAGCCAACATAGTGCCTATGCCGAACTGAGGAGGGAAAGTTCAAATGTGAGTAGACTACTGGGACTTGAACAAAGCCTCTCCAAAGGATGATTATCCATTACCCAATATCGACATGATCGTGGACAACATAACCAATCATGCTCTCAAGTCATTCATCAACAAGTTTACCGAGTACAACCAAATGAAATGCTCCCAGATCACCAAGAAAATACCGCGTTCATCACCCCATGGGGAACCTTTTTCTACATCGTTATGCCATTTGGTCTAAAAAATGTTGGGGCTACCTACCAGAGGGCTGTCACAACCATCCTATAAGATCTGATTCATATAGAGGGCAAGGTTTATGTGGATGATATGATTATCAAATCCAAAACTAGAGAAGGTCATGTTCCCTCTCTCCGAAAGTTCTTCGAACGACTGTGACGGTATCAGATGAGACTCAATCCAAAGAAATGCATCTTCGGCGTTACAAAAGGAAAACTCTTGGGATTTATGAATAGTGAAAAGGGGATAAAAGAAGATCCTGCCAAGTTGAAAGTCATACTTGAGATGACACCTCCCCAAATGGAAAAAGAAGTTTGTGGTTTCCTTAGAAAATTGCAATACATCAGCCAGCTAACCTCCATTTGTGAACTTATCATCAAACTCATTTGAAATGATTCAACCAAGGTTTGGAACGAGGCATGCCAAGAAGCTTTTGACCAAATCAAACAATATCTGACCCAACCTCCGGTACTCATGCCACCACAGTCGGGTCTCCCCTTTCTCCTATACCTAACCATAATCGATACTGCAGCTGGGGCTTTGCTAGCCCAATACCTTGAAGATTCCTGCAAAGAAAGACCCATCTATTATACCAATCGCAAATTGATCGGGTACGAAGTCAACTACACTGCTTTGGAGAAAGCACGTGTCACGCTTGTTTGGGTCACCCAAAAGTTATGACACTACATGCTCGCCTTACCCATCAAACTTGTATCCCGAATGGACCCCATCGAGTACTTGCTTGAGAAACCCACCTTATCCAGTTGAATGTCCAGATGGTTGATGATCCTATTCGAGTTTGATATCATGTACATTACGTAGAAAGCTATGTAAGGGAGAGCCATCTCGGACTACCTCGTTGACTACCCCATGGAAGAAGCTGACAATTGGATCTCTGAATTCACAAATGAAAACATCCTCTACGCTGCTCAAGACGACCTTCGATTGAAAATGTTCTTTGACGGTGATTCCAACAAAAAGGAATATGGCATTGGGATACTTATGATTACCCCAGATGACTCCCACACTCCCATTGCCATCAAGTTGGATTTCCCCTGCACCAACAATGTGACTGAGTATGAGGTGTGTAAGGTAGGCCTCAAAATTTCTCTAAAAAAAGGTATTCAATGCCTAGATGTCTATGGGGATTCTTCCCTCATCATCGGTAAAGGATGAGATACTCTAACCCTTCCATGCCCACTTAGAAGAATTAGCCTCCCAATTCTAAGACATCACCTTCCACTACCTACCTCGAGCAAAGAATAACCTAGTCGATGCCCTTGCTACCTTAGCCTCTAAGGTCGACATACCCGAAGTAATAACAATGGACCCCTTCCTAGTTCAAAAGCAAGACAAACCAACCCACTGTTACCATATTGAGATCATCACCAAAGAAGATCCCGAGCTAGATAATTATTGGTACTATGATATCTGGCACCTCCTCAAGCATTGTAGGTATCCCGAAGGTTCCAACAAGAAATATCGAGCAACCCGCCAAAGACTGGTCACCCATTACATCATCCGTCATAAAGAACTATTTAAAAGAAACTTTGATGGAACCCATCTACACTGCATTGCAGGGGTTAACATTGAAGAGATAATACAGAAAATCCACAGTGAGAAATGTGGGACCCACATGAATGGTGACATGCTCCCCAAGAAGATCATCCGATAAGTCTACTACTGGACCACCATGATCTAGGATTGCACCTCCTATGTTTGAAGATGCCTTAAATGCCAACAGTTTTCCAACCTTTAACACCTACCTCTGTGAGAATTATACAACATGACTTCTCCCTGGTCGTTCACCACCTGGGGTATCGACATCATAGGGAAATTTACACCCAAGGTCTCCAACGAGCATGAGTTCATCCTAGTTTCCATTGATTACTTCACCAAATGGGTCGAAGCCGAGTCATACATAGTTCTGAATACCAAGAAAGTGGCCCAATTCATCAAGAAGAACATCATCTGCCGATATGGGGTCCCGCACGAGCTAGTGTCAGATAACGGGTTGCACTTCGAGGTAGAGGTCATAGAAGTGGTTAGCGAGTATGGGATTCAAAGACACAAATCTTCCTCAAATCGACCTCAGACCAATGGTACAGTCATAGATGCCAATAAGAACCTCAAATCCATCATTAGTAAGATCACTGAACGTTGTCGAGATTAGGCCGACCGAATCCCATATGCCCTATGGGGTTACCGAACCTCAATCCGAACCTCTAGTGGGGCTACCCCTTACTCTCTAGTCTACAGCATGGAAGCAGTCCTACTCGTGGAGCTAGAAATCCCTTCACTTCATTTCATGCTCGAAAGCTAAGTCAGTGATCAGGACTGGCATCAAAGCCGTCTCGACGAGCTATCACTCTTGGACGAGAGGAGCCTGAAAGCACTGTATCACATACAAGGGTACCATCGCCGAATAGCGCATTCATTTAATAAGAAAGTAAAGGACCGTGATGTTCGAGAGGGATATTTAGCCCTCAAAGAAATAGTAGATCCCATCTGGGACCTTAGAGGGAAATTCAAGCCCAATTGGAGTAGCCCATACATTGTGAGGAAGATCTTATCCGACGGTGCTACTATTCTCGCCGACCTAGATGGATAAGAGATGGCTCATCCAGTCAACCTGTACCATCTTAAGAAATTTTACCCCTAGTCTAAAATCTCGATGGACTATGACTCTTCCCATCTCCCTTCTATTCTAAAAAAAATCTTCACTTCCCTCTACCCAAAACTACATGGGCCTGATCCTCTACAAAAACCATTTCCAAAAAAATTAAAACTTTTCAAAACCCCAGAGGTACGTAGGCAGCTCATTACATCTTACATGAGCATGACCCTTTCTTTTTCACAAAAAACTATTCTTTTCTTATCTTCAAGAATGACAGTTCATTCTAACATATATTGAATAAAAGGATTATGCATGCCTTAGTGATCGGTATAGATAATTCAAAAATACAAAATTCATCAAAAGGCACAGCTAGATGATCAAAAACTTGTTTATTTCACTAATAAGAAATTACAGTGCAATTACATAAGAAAACGAACGACTAACTCCCTTCCCCTTACCTTCCTAAAAAACAAAATAAATTCCAAAATTTATTCCACATTACAAAATAAACTCCCCCGAGAGTCCTACCCATAGCTAGGAGAGGATCCCTCTCCGTTATTATCTACATCCTGATGTCCCCAAGCTTCCCCTGCCTAAGTAGAGTGCCACAGATGCTCCATAGACCGATAAGCTCGAACCAGCCGCGGAAAAATAACCACACATGCCTCCATGGTATCAGATAAGGCAAGCCACCTTTGTTCGGTCTCCACTACCAACATCTTGCTGACCATTCTTCTCCACAACCACTTCATATAATCCTCAGGGATGTTCCAGACTCTCCCAAAGGAGTGATAAGGATGGGTCGATAGACGTCGACTCTCCCTCAAAGAGCCAAGATGCATGCGCAAATGCTCTGTCAGATCCTCTACCGGAAAGAAGTCTAGCATCTTAGGTGGCACGATATGCTTCCAACCAAATTGGCACAGAATCCGCCAAAGGAAATAGAAAGAGGTATGTCTGAGACCAACCAGAAGAACGTATGGGTATTCCCCTAGCTCCAGAATAGGCAGCAGCTGTACCCACCAAGGAACCGACCAGCGCAGATTTAGATCCCCATGCTCCATAAACCAGTTCTCCCAGCTCTCAATATCCAGGCCAACACTGATGAAATGGCACGAAAAGAAATTGGGTACAGTCGACAAAGGATATCCCAGAGGAGTCACCAGGTGGAGTCTTTCAGACAACCATATGAATAACATCACAGGGTTACCCCTCAGAAAGTTAGAACGAACTTCTCGCCAGGCATCCAGGCCATTCAAAGTCTTCACCAGTATCACCGCCGTATGATTGCGATGGTAGGACATCCATGGAGTAATAGATACAAGTTGTGGGTCCACCATCAGTTCCCCGATCATCGGTAGTAATTTGGAAACAAAGCCCCGAACGATGGCTCCGGCATATCTAGCATCACCAACCTCCTACAAATGTACATACCGCAACACAGTCAGAAGGGAGATCATTCCTCTAGCAACCAGTGATCTGGCCATCGAAGGAGAAATATGAAGAAGCTCGACCAATAAATCCCTAGGAGAACAAGAAAACTCAGGTAGAGACGTAACAATGCTGGGATTTATCCCCAGCATGGCTGAAAATTCCTCGTAGGTAGGACAAATCTCATCCAACCCAAAGCGGAAGACATGATCCTCGGGATACCAAAACTCGACAGCCTCATCAGCATGTTCCACTCAATGGGCTGATTGCGCCACAAAGAGACTCGTCGTATGTGAAAAGCGTCATAATAAACATTATAAGAGCACATTGCTTCCAAGGCTTCGAGGTAGTTAGAAAATTTTATACTACCAGGAAGATCCATCTTGCAAGACTAAGAGATAGTAAACAAGTAAGAATGTGAAGGTGTGATGAAAACACTCCACCCTTACCCCTTTTTATACTTGAAACCCTCACTAAAGACACAATATTTACAGAAATCGGAGGGAGTCCTGCCCCATAAGGTACCAAAGGCTGAAGAGGGTACCAATCAAAGCCTTGAATTGATGGGACTGGATTGACCCACCAATAAGCAAGACAAGGGTCTTGCCGATCGGTAACCCCCCATTTTTGGAAATTTTCCTTTTCCCTCTTTTGTCAAAATCAGAAAACTCAATAAAAATAAATTGATATTCTCAAACAGAATTTCAAACTCCCTTTTGTTATCTTTATATAATTTCTCATTTTAAATAAAGCTTTCCTTCAAAATTCTAAAAATATTTGTTTTTACAGTCTCAGCAGCAATGTAAAAAGCGCATATGCATGCATTCATTCATTCATTCATTCATCATTAATAGAAGATAATAAAAAACTCCATTGCATTGCAAAGATATTTTTCTGTGTTACATCATTTTTGTAGGAAAATAAAGAAAAGAAGAAAAATAACGAGACTCTGCCCGAACCCACATTCTCTCTCTCACCTACCATTCTCTCTCCTAAGAGCTTCCATCCCTGCGGCGCCCTCTCATTCCCCTACGGCAAGATGATGCACCACAGCTACCTGAGCCAGACTCATCCCCAGATGACGTAGATGGTACCAAGCAAGAAGGAACAGGAAGCGCATCCTGAATATGGGCAGTTGCCCGAAGATATCCAGTTCCTAATGTCCCTCAACCAAGTGGTGGACACTCGAAATTGCTGCAAGAAAAGGCGGAATCAGTATCAAGAAGAAAAGATCAAAAGAAATCAAAAAGGAAGAAAAAGAAAAGACTAAAAAAGTTTACCACAGGACGAAGAACCTCCTGTGTCAAGCCTAACTCCTCTGGGTCCATCGCATGAGGACGATGCAACATAGTCACCATCCCTCCATCAGCCCACCGAATGTTGTATGAAGGGGTATCCAACTGCAAAAAGGGAACCTCCGAAGTTACCGCCGCCATAAATGTCGACGGACCACCACCATTGTGGGAGAACCCCACTGGCCGACTCGAACCCGCAGGAGGAAAATGTAGTGCATCATATATGTTGGGCGCCATCAGCCAACTTGTCACAAAGTCCATATAATCATACGGCACAGTCGTATCGGTGTACAACAAATAGGACTCGCAAATCATCACCACGATCCTCACATCCTCTAGTAACAGCCAATCCTGCCTCATAGACATAGGGGGCCTCGCAGGTGGCACCACCACTTCATCCTCAGCAATCTATCGAACCACCCTCTCCCCGAGATACCAGGAGTGGCCAAACTCATGCGCCAGTAAATGCCTCATCTACACATTCACCCCAGTCAACCCCGTGTCCTGAATATCCATCCCCCAAGGGTAACAGGTCACCTAAAAAATCCCCAGTAAGATATAAGTCAATATGGAATCAGAGCACACAAAAACCAAAGCTTAAGAAGGAAAAAGTCTAACCCTATCATTGGGCAAGCCATTCAAGACCTGACGCACCGCCTCCAGAGAAAGAGACTTTCTCGACTTCTGATTGGCCTTCCGCCACCGATACAATCAGTAGGAATCTCCAACAGTCTCATCCCTCAAAGCAATCAGCGGGATATTACACCCAATCACCTCATAGGACCACATCTTCCAAATACAAGTATCTGCAATAAAAAAGAGACGCACAAGGAAAATGCGCAAACTAAAGAATACCTCAAGAAGATACGTGGATCCAGTAAAAGTCTGCCCACAACACTGGCTAAAAGCATCCAGAGAAAAATAAAGGGTCACCAAAGTCAGGCTCCCCTAATCATAGAGAGGGATGTTCGAAAACATCCTTAAATATGGCAAAAACCATAAGTGGACGACGTCGCCACTCGACACCACCAAAAATCCCCTAAGCACCAGCAGTATGAACAAACGGGCCATCTGCCTCACCTGTAGCCCGTCCTCCATATCAATTACCCTACCCAGTAAAACATCCCTCAGTAGGGATAGACGGATAGAATCCCCCGACACTATCATCCCCACATCACCTTGCCCCTCCCGCACCGCCTTTGGCCTCACCCGTAGGGAACGATCCACCTCTATCTGCTCTTCACCACAATCCAGCCCCAGTAGTTGTTGCACATCTATGGGAGTCGGGGTCATCTCCCCAAAACCAAAATGAAAGGTGTGGGTAGCGTCCCACAACCTCTCCCCCAGATAACATAAGACCGTTGTCGAATGAGGCGTCTCATCCAGCACAGACACCAGCCTCCCAAAGCCTGCTGACGATACTACCCAATGCACCACAGTGGGAAGGTGCTCCCAGACATCCTTAAGCCCTGTCATCCTGCGGCCACGCATAGTCGACAAAGAAACATCAGAATGTCGAAGAAAAACCTTGTCAAAATCCAAGAAAAAAGGAAATCACCAAAAAAGAATGCCAAAAGAAATTTTTGTACTTACATAACCTCCAGGGTTCACCACCCTAGAAGAAGAGCGATGATGCGACGGCTCCAGCAGTAAAGTTCGCTCATCCATAACTGGCTCAAAAGTATCAAAGGAGTTCTCACTCCCTTAAGCAAGAGGCGCCCTGGCCTTCCACTCCACGTTCGCCCAGTCATCAACAGCCAACCACTCCCTGTGTACCACAGTATTCACAAAAGCGGCCATTTTTTAGGTTACAGAATGTTAGAACAATTCACAGAAGAAAATCGCAGAAAGAGAGAAGGTAAGAAGCTGTGAAAAATGAAGGGAAACCACCCCTTTTTGTAGGAAGCCAAGGGTCGTCCCAATCGGCACTGACCGCAAACCTACTGATCGACACTAACCTTTTACCTTCTCGAGGCAATTCAAAAGTTCATACAACTGTCGAATGGCACCCTCCACACCATGCCGATCGGCACCCTCCACACCATGCCGACCGGCACCCCCCTTAAATTTTCATACAAAAACTCCCTGAAAAACACCAGAAAAACTTGAAAAATCGTCAAAAAAATCCTAAAAATCCTAGGGAGGATTTAGAACATTCTCACCAATAAAATTTCACACTCCCTCAAGAGAAACCCCTATTTCCCCAGTGGAACTCTCAAAAGTCAAGCGAATCTCCTCCCGACAATGTCCCCGGAGGACCCCTAAAGTATACCAGACCTCCAGTTATCTCCTATTCCCCGAAAAGTATCTGAAAAAAACAAAAGTTTCCCCAGTAATCAGCTCCTCAGCTCAAATCAAAGTCACAAGGAAATTTCCTTGGCAGAGTTCCCAAAGAACATCTCAACTTAATCCCTCAGAATTGGCTTCAACCCGCAGAATCATTCTTCTCAACTCAAGCCCTCAGAATTAGCTTCGACCCGCAGAATTGATCATCTCCATCTAAGCCCTAAGAAATGGCTTTGACTCGTAGAATTGGTCATCTCCACTTAAGCCCTCAGAATTGGCTTCCACTCGCAGAATTCGTCATCTCAATTTAAGCCCTCATAATCGGCTTCAACTTGCAGAATTTTTCGTCTCAACTTAAGCCCTCGGAATCGGCTTCGACCCGCAGAATTGGTCATCTCAACTTAAGCCCTCTGAATTGGCTTCGACCCACAAAATTGGTCATCTCCATTTAATCCCTCAGAAATGGCTTTGACCCGCAGAATTGGTCATCTCCACTTAAGCCCTAGGAATTGGATTTGACCCATATAATTGGTCATCTCAATTTAAGCCCTCATAATTGGCTTCGACCCGTAGAATTGTTCATCTCAACTAACCCCTCAGAATTGGCTTTGACCTGCAGAATTGGTCATCTCAATTTAAGCCCTCAAAATAGGCTTCGACCCATAGAATTGGTCATCTCAATTTAAGCTCTCAGAATCGGCTTCGACCCACAGAATTGGTCATCTCAACTTAAGCCCTCAAAATTGGCTTCGACCAGCAGAATTGGTCATCTCCATTTAATTCCTTAGAATTGGCTTCGAGCCGTAGAATTGGTCATCTCCATTTAAGCCCCCAAATATGGCTTCGACCTGTAGAACTGGTCATCTCCACTTAAGCCCTCATAATCGACTTCGACCCTCAGAATTGGTCATCTCAATTTAAGCCCTTGGAATTGTCTTCGACCCGCAAAATTGGTTATCTAAATTTAAGTCCTGGGAATCGGCTTCGACTCACAGAATTTTTTATCTCAACTCAAGCCCTCAAAATTGGCTTCGACTCACAGAATTGGTCATCTCCATTTAAGCCCTCGGAATTGGCTTCGACCCGCAGAATTGGTCATCTCCATTTAAGCCCTCAAATATGGCTTTGACCCACAGAATTGGTCATCTCCGCTTAAGGCCTCAGAATCGGCTTCGACCCATAGAATTGGTCATCTCCACTTAAGCCCTCAGAATTGGCTTTGACCCACAGAATTGGTCATCTCAAATTAAGCCGTGAAAATTGGCTTCGACCCTCAGAATAGGTCATCCTCACCCCCAGGTCCTCAGAATCGGCCTCAACCCCCTGAATTGGTCATACTCTTTCAAAGTCATCATGCGGTGTCTATTCGACGGTAGGGGCTCTGTAGACACCCCATTCTAGTACCCCCTTAAGCTCTCCTTAGGTCCCTAGCACCTCCCTTTATCACTACAAACCTAAGTCATATCCCAGGTACTGACCTAGATCCCATCGGGCACTCCTAGGCTCCGTTTGACCAAAATTCAAACTCTTGAACTCGACCAAGACTGAATTAATCCTCTAAGGACACTGAAACCCCTTTCCAATGGTCCACCCCGTGCGTAATTCTGACTTACACTATGGACGAATGATCCGTTTTTCCTCAAAACCTGACCTAGAGGCCACCAAATTCTCTCGGGCTCTGTTTGACCAAATTTAAATCTTTATCTCGATCGAGACAAAATGAATCTTCAAAGCGCACTGAAACACCTATCCAATGGTCCGCTTCGTACCCAATTCTGACTTACGGTATGGACAAACGATCCATTTTACTCTGAAAGGTCATCAAATGCTTCCAGGCCTGGTTGACCAAAATCAACCCCCCAAACTAAGTCAGACTCTTTATAATGTCGAAGTACATCTCCTAACCTTTCCAACGGTCCACCCCGTGTACGATTCTGACTTACCGTGAGGACGAACGATGCGAGTGGGTCTGGTAATTCCCCGTCTAATGGACCGATGAGCCCTTTCGAGTCACATTTGACCCAAAGTCAACTCTCAGACCCGAGAGTAGTCCAAAGGACTTTCGAATGTCTCTGAAATACCTTTCCAGTGGTTTTCCCCGTGCACAATTTGAATTAATGGTTTGCGCTCTACGATCGATTTTCCGAAGGAACCTGAAAGTGACTGCCAAACGGTAGGTTCCAAACCCTGCCTATCAGCAGTGTGCCTAAAAACACATATCAATTAGCAGGACCAGGGCTATGCCGATCAGCAATGGCATGGGCCTATAAGAGGAGGTTCTGGCCTCATTTTAAAAGACCTAAAAATCTGAAATCCATCACTCTTAACAAACTCAGAAAACCTCTCTCAAAGTCAGCGTGATTTCCACATCCAATCCATTTCCAACCTTCACTTTTCATCACTTTTTTCATCAAACTTGGTGAATTAACTGATCTTCATCCTCACCCAAGTGCAAGGGCTTCTCTCCAACAATCAAGATCAATCTCAAGATCTTCAAGAAGGTCCAACTTTCTCAACTCTCTCTTCAAATTATCCTAAATTCGCATTAGCTTATTTTATTACTTAGCACTTTTATTCTCTCCATCTCACATATCCTAATATACTTTTTATTTTGTATTATTGCACATCGCCTATTTTCATATAAATAAAACTAAAAAAAATAAGAAAAAAAGGGTTTGCTCATAAATTCCAAACAGGAATTCTCACACTTTTCTCACAACTAAAACACTTTTTTACACACACACATATAAGAGAAGTCCCCGATTGGATTTATGGGATAAACCCCACCCCTCATTTTGCATACGAACTACGTGGACTTTGATGCCTCTATAGGAAACGTAGGCGTCTCGGGGTAAAACCCGAGACTCGAGTCCTATTTCTTTTCTTTCCATTTTCTATTTTTCTAATTGTTTAATTTAATTCTCCTAAATCTATATGTTTATATATGCATATATTTGTTCTTAGTGGCGTATTATACCACATGTGTTATCGTTCCTTATAACGATTAACGCAAAGACAATCGCGTAAATCCTAATTTCTAATATTACTTTTAGGAACATTCCTATGGATGAATCACTTTATCTCTTCCATGTTGCAAGTCTAGGATTTCTATCTCCATTACATATACACATGCACACATATCACAGGGAAATAAAGGAAAATATCAATAATCCATGAGAGACCGCAAGGGCGGAATGGGTGCCTAACACCTTCCCATTTCGTAACTTACCCTCCTGACCCTTTTCGAATCATTTTGGTTTCATATGTATCAGTATGTCTTTGGATGCCATCCTTCGAGATGGCTCCACCTTCTTTTGTCTGTTTTGAGTAAAATAGGCTGGGGACTCCATCGCTCTACATTTTTCACCTCACACATCACCGACGCTGGCCAAAGCTCCCCCGAGAGGGATGTGCGAGACCAAGATCCTCTCGCCGCTGAGATTGAGCCCTCTCTCTCTACCCCCTCTCCCCGTGAGGATCGTGGGATGGCCATAGGTTGGCATTGCTTGTTTTTGGATAAGGAAAGGGGCTATCGTTATTCCCTCGGGCATGTCAACCATGGAGACTAAGGTGGAAAGGTCATTGGCTAAGTTGTTTTTTTGAATAGGGCAAGTACTGGAAGGTGATATTCAGAACTGGGAGGCCAACTTTTCTAAGTGGGCATGGAAGGGTAAGAGATTTTTGTCTTTGACTTTCCATCTTCTAAGGACTTGGCCGATGATGAGGGCAGAATCCCCGTAGACATCTAAGTGTTTTATACCTTTCTTGAGAGGCCCTTTGAGGCCTAAAATGCATACCTCGTATTCATTCATATTGTTAACAAATCCAGCTTGATGGAAATGGGAGTGTGAGAGTCATTAGGAGTACCCCGATGCCGTATCCTTTTTTATTGGTAGCGTCATCAAAGAACATTTTCCATCGAAAGTCCTCCTGAAAGGTGCAGAGAATATCTTCGCCTGAGAATTCAAAGACCCAAACATCAACCTCTCTTATGGGGAAGTCAACAAGGTAATAGTATGTGGATCTCCCTTTCATGGATTTCTGTGTGACATAAACAATATCAAATTCAGCTAGTAACATCAACCATCGGGACTTTCGGCTAGACATGGCAGATTTCTCAAGAAGGTATTTGATAGAATACATTCACGACACAAGTCTGATGGGAAAAGCGAGTATGTAGTGTCGTAATCTATTGGGCTAGCAAATCCCTAATTGTGGTATCTGTTACGGTCCTGGAGTAGAGAGAGACGTGGATGTGGATTGATTATGTCGAAGGCTTTCTAGAAGGCCTTATTCCAGATTTTGGTAAAATCCTTCCAGATAAGTTTGAAGATGGGATCGCAAATAGAAGTCAGTTGGCTGATGAACCAACTGATGTACTAAAGTTTTCCCAAAAATACTCAGACTTCCTTCTCCATTCGGGGTGGTGGCATTTCGAGTATATCTTTCAGCTTGGCAGGGTATACTTTGATTACCTTTTCACTAACCATGATTCCTAAAAGTTTTCCTTTTATGACACAGAAAACATATTTTTTTGTCTTTAGTCACATTTGGTATTACCACAATCATTCGAAGAACTTTCGAATGGTAGGAACGTGACCTTCTTGAGTTTTAGACTTAATAATTTTGTTCTCTACATAGATTTCTACCTCCTTGTGTATCAAATCATGCAAGATGGTTGTGGATTCTCTTGGGTAGGTAGCACGAGTGTTTGTAAGACTGAATAGCATAATTGTGTAATAAAAGGTTCCCGACGATGATGAAAGTATTTTTCTCCTGATGGTCAGGGTCCATCGATGAATGACTTGAGGGCGTGATTAGTCGTGTTGTCCACGATCATGTCTATGTTAGGAAATGGGTAATTGTCCTTCAGAGATGCTTGGTCAAATCCTGGTAGTTGAGTTGACTAGCCATGTGGTATACCCAATCACCTAGATGAGTCCAACGTTCAACTATTTGATTACCTTTTCCTTGACTTTGAGCGACAATTCAGTGTGGAGCTTTTGTAGCTTCTATTTTATCGGTTTTCACTTGGGGAGAGTTGGGATATCATGATGAGATATTTTGGGATTGATGTTAGGCATGTCTTCGTATGACTATGAGATGACGTCCACAAATCCCTTCAACAGTTCTTTGAATTGCGCAATCTCAAGATCGTTAAGGGTGGACCCTATCCTAATCTTGTGTTGTTGGCTACTAGAACCGAGATTGATAAAAATAGTTTCATCCTCATTAATTTGCACTGGGTTATGTAGTTTGTTATTAACCTTATTAAGATCAATTTAAATTATTTAGTTACAAAATCATCATCATCAAGTGTTTGATTAGAATCAAGAGAATTAATGTAAGGCACAACAAGATATTTAAAATCCTCATTTATTTCACTTTCGAGAAAAATAGTGTTAAGAACCTCATCAAAACAGGTCTCGATTACATTATTTTCATAAAAAAGGAACAATAAGGTTGGGTTACATTTCAGCAGGCGGTACTAGTATATCATTCTAGTTGAGGAGAGGCTCATCAGCGGCTTCGATCAGAGTGGACGGGTCCGACGATGTAGCATCTGAATGGATCATAAAGAGAGTCAGCCTAGTGTCTACAACATGAATGAGTCTTTGAAATCACTTTCCCCGGTGACCTCGGTAATGGCTACATATTTCTGAGTGTACGTGAATTTCCTCACTATATAACTTATGGGGACAGTAGGTGTGAAAGAAAATTCGATATACACGATGTATTAGAACGAGTTCCCTGTTATATACCTCTCGGTATGAGTTCGATCAAGCTGTATGATAAAGGTGGAACCGTTTGATATATGTCGAAGTTACTAGGCCAATGGAAGGTGAGAGTCATATTTCTGAGGCTAACTGCGACCTACTAGACCAGCGCCCATCACAAAGTGAACCCCTAATATGAGACAAAATTTTGTTCAATAGCCACGTTCTTGGTGATGTAGTGTCCAAAATGCCTGATTCTTGATTAGCATATTAGGGAGAGTGTCTTTTATTTACCATGATGAGTACAGGAAGTACTATACTAATAGGGAATAATATATATAAGTATCATGAAAAGTAAATCTTGCATGAAGCATGAAGACTACACTAACAATAGAAACATGTGAGTGAGTGAGGGTTAATATCTACATGTGAGTGTGTGGTAGTGAGCCTAAACATGGATCAACTACAAGTGGAGTGTGATAAGTGAACATGAATATATACAAGTGTGATAAGTGGAGGCATGTTCTAGTGAAGACTAAGCATGAATATTCTAAGTGGTGTGTGAAACATGTGGATATAATTGATCCTAAGTACAAGTGAAAGTAGTGTGAGGTGTACATGGAGGGTGTTTACAAGTGCATGAAGGTCAAAAATGAGTGAGAATTGATATAAACATGAGGTAGATATATACAAGAAGTAATAGAGAAAAAAGGTAACATACAGTTAGGTGCATAGGCACATATGCAGAATAAGTCCCCAGTGGAGTTGCCATTGTGGTCATCCCGTCTCCCGGTCAGCATGTGCACGCACGTGGTAGTGGGGTTTGTGCCCTTCCTCGGGGCGCTTTGTCCATCATCAAAATGTGGGAGTGATGTATAAAATATAGAGTCGTCAGCCTATTTTTCACAAAATAGGCAAAAAAAATGTTATCGGCTCGAGAGAACGGAATCAAAGACATATTGATGCCTACGAAACAAATTAGTTCAAGGATCTGGGGGCTAAGTTACGTAATGGGAAGGTGTTAGGTACCCATCCCACCCTTTCGGTCTCTCATGGGCATGTGTTATTATTCTCCTTACTAACTCTATGAAATGTGTATGCGTGTCTATTCAAATGGAGAATGAAATTACTCGACCCGCACCATGGAGAAAGGTAGAGTGAGGTCATCCATATGAGTGTTCCCAAAATAATAATAAAAAATATAATGTGTGCATTTGTAAGGTCACTGATCGTTTATAGAAAGACAATGGTATAAAGTGGACAAAACGGGAGCATGAATCACAAATATAATATTGGGAAATAATATATAAATAAAATAGGAAAAGAGTACTCGAATCTCGAGTTTTGCTCGAGATGCCTATGTAGCCTAAAAAGGCATAAAAGTTCACTTAGTTCTCATACAACATGGGGGAGTGGTTTATCCCATAAATCCAACATGGGAATTTATTACATGTGTGTGTAGGAAAAGGATGTTTTAGTGTGACAAAATGTAGTGAGCAATCCCCGTTTGGAATTTATAAGCAAACCCTCTTTTTCTTGTTTTTGGATTTTTTATAGAAAATATATTATGTGAAATATAACTAATAAAAAATGGGATTTTAATATGTGTGAACTAACAAAGATGAAATGCTAAAGTAAGAAATGAATAACTACTGCGAAAATAAGAAAATTTAAAGAGAGAGGAAAAGGTTTGGACGTTGATCGGAAGCTTTCAGATTGATATTGATTGCTAAAAGGCTGCCCTAGCAAGTTGATGGAGGCAGTAGGAGGAGAGGGAATGGAATTTTCTAAATTGGATAAGAAAATGATGGAAATGGAATGTGGAGGAGAGTTTTAAATATGGAAACCATGCTGACTTCGAGAGAATGTTGCTGAGATCATCGAGAGGGATGTTTTTGGGGTGATTTTTGAAGTGATCTCATGATCCCTTTATATAGGTCCAAGGGGAGTGCCAATCGGAATTGTCCTTAACCTTCTTATCAGTGAAATTGGTTTGCCATTTGGCAATCTCATGCAGATTTTTTTGAGAAAATGGTCATAAAATGCAATTCGTATGTTCGAATTGTGCACGGGACATACCATTGGAAAGGGTATTCAGATCGCTTTAAGAATCCATGGGACTCTCCTGGGTTCGAGAATTGACTATAGTCAAACGGAACCCGAAAGCACCTGGCGACATTTTTTATAAGAGATTTTAGGAGGAAAATGGATCGTGGGTCCAAACCGTAATACCTATTCACGCAAGGGATGGACCGTTGAAAAGAGTATTCAGAGGCCTTTGAAGATGAATTCAGTTTGACTCGAACAGTTGACCTTGGTCAAATGGGGCCCTGAAGTGTCCGTTGACCGTTCAAAGTAAAATTAGTCATTCGCCCGTATCGTAAGGTTGATTCGTACACAGCATAGACCTTTGTAAAGGTAATTCAGAGCCCTTTGAAGATTCATTCAGTCTAGTTAGAGATGATGAGCTTACGGGAGTTAAATGGAGCCCGGGAGTGCCCCATGGCCTCCGTATTAATTATTGGGGAAAAATGGACAATTTGTCTGAATTATAAGGCCAATTCATACATGGGGAAGACTGTTGGAAAGTGAATTCAGATCCCTTCAAAGATTCATTAAGCTTCCACTCAAGCGAGGAAGTTATTCGATGTCAAAACGGGGCCCAAGAGCGTTCGATGGCCTCTAGATCAATTTTCAATAGTAAAACAGATCGTTCATTCGAACCATAAGGTCAGTTAATGCACGAGGTAGACCATTAGAAAGTAGATTTAAAGCCCTTCAAAGATTCATTAAGCTTTCACTCGTAAGATAAATTTAACCGGAGTTAAATGGGGCTCGGGAGGGCCTGGTGGCCTCTAAATCGGTACTCGGAGTATGACCTAAGGTTTATGGTGAAGGACGAAGTGCTAGGGACCCAAGGACATACTTATAAGGGTACTATAATGTGGTGTCTATAGCGGACCATTTGCAGATAGGGCACATAGGACATGTTGGTATTCCTTCGGGACCTAAACATGCTCAGGGTCAGGTGGATCCATAGTATGAGGAAAGAGGATCTCAGGTTCAGAGCTTCCAGAGTCTGAGCTCAATGTCGTTGCATCTCTTAAACATTAATTTGAATATTTTCAATTGTGGCGCTGAGTTGGGCTAGGATGGCCATCAGATCTGGATGAACATTTGGTGCTTCGTCAGTATTATCCATGAATATCTTGTGGAGGTAGATCCCAATTTCGGTAGCTATGGGGAATTTTGACGGAAGATCGAAGACAATAGGGAGCTAGGAAAAGTTGGGTATGCGATCGAACTGAGAGGGAAAATGATTTGTGTTTATTTTTTAAAGAAAGAGAGTATTTTTGTATTTTTAAAAAAGGGGGAAAGTGGTTTTGGTATTTTTAATTTTTTAAAAGGAGGGAAAACTGAGAGAAATATCAATAAGGTTATTATTATTATTATTATTAGTTTTTCACTTGTATTATGTTTGCCTAAATGCAAGAAAAATGATGGACAAGACTCGAGCATGGGGAAAATTAGGTTCAAGATATAAGACACGGCTTAACTTATTTCCAGACTCACAGATATGGTCTTATTTTAAAAAAAGGGCGAGATAGTGCCAATATTTGGGAGATATGCCGATTTGGAATTTTTGCAGAGTTTGTCATGATAATCGAAAAACTAAATATGAGTTACCTAAGGTTGACACCTATATGAGGTTTATGCACTTGGTGGGTTAGTGTAAGGGTTTCACCCTTTGGCATGACTTCCATGATACACCTCTTTTCTATAAGGGCAAACATTGATCAATACATGTGGACAAGACATTTGATATATCTCACTGTAGGTGAATTGCCTCGCGTTATACCTTGATAGTACAAATATAGCACCCTGTCGCGGATGGTATGCTATTCTTCACATGATTACATGTCGTGGCCTCTGTCAACAATGTGCGCGGCCGCTACAGAACTCGAAGTGCGGACCTACCTCATTCAGGGTGTGGCCAATCATCAAGGGGCATGGCCACCATCATTGTGCCGCGGACCCATCCAGTCCAGGATGCAGTACCTTTGTCTTTTGACAGTTCCAGGATGCGGCGCCTACGTTGTTTGCCTTACCAGCCGCATCCCTCTCCATCATAACTTCAGACTTTGTGCGTCACGTGCTCACTGCACATGAGCATATCTCCTATAAATAGAGGACCACATCTCGAAAGGGGGGGATTCCACAAGCTCTGAGCAGGTTCTACAGTACTGATTGTCTCTACACATCCTCAATATAAAACTCGGGGATTGCTCATTCACATCGCAGCTACCCCTACAGCACCCCGAAATCATCAATCATCATGTACTCTCCTTTATTCTCATACGTGTACACCTCTTTAAGAAAGATTATATTGTACAAATACTTTGCATATAATGATAACGGAGAAACACCTTGGATGTAGGCCTATTTTAGGGGTTGAACCACTTTATATCTTGTCTTCTCTATATTTACTTGCTTTCTTTACTTATTACACACTTTACTGTTGACTTGTTAGTATGAGAACATCCTATAGCAGATTTCTCGTATCATCAGTTTGGCATCGTCTGTGGGAAGCGAGATATTTTAATATTGTTTCTCTATGTATTTGGGTTCTTAAACACCCTATTCGATCCCTAAGGATCCTATGGATCATCATCTCACGGGTAGATGCTGGATATTGAACTCTATTTTTGTTTACACCCTTAAATGGGTCTTTCACATACTCAGATTTATTCTTGGGTTACCATTTTATGAACTCAGATATATTTTACATAACCCTGTGATATCATTCCATCTAGGTAGTGCTGAGAAGCATGAAAGTCTTGAAGATCCCAAAAAGGTGAATGATTATGGAGGAATTATGTTTACTCCCTTTTTGTTGTTCTTTTGCCTATGATCTGGGGTTTATCATCATAATGGTGCCGATTAGTGCACCAAGAGACTATTATGCTCTGGATAGACCCTAGTAGGCATACTACCCCTGTTTTTCGGGAGATGAGCTCAGTTTCTGGACTCGACTTTAGGATTGCTACCCCCTTCCTAGCAAGGGATGCGACAGGTAGTTTAAATACTTTCATGTCGTAGCCCCTACAGGGGCAAGTGTTACAAAAGGTTAAAAGAATCAAGGACTCAAGTGGTCAGCTCCACCTCGGTGTTATTATAAGGATGCGACAACACCCGTGTGCTTTTTTGGCTGCAGCCTCATCAGTGTAGCGGCAGCTCAAAAGCTGCCTCCCAACCTTATACTTGGTTAACCCCAAACTTCTGAGATTACTCACTTCTACTAGTTTTATCTCAGATTATATATATTTGTAAAGACTAACAAAGGCAAAAAAATGGAAGGAGAATCCAGCTAGAGCACAGAAATCAAGGATGATATTGTGCAGTTGTACAATCACCTCAACCATCTCTACGACAGTCATGCCTCACTGCAAACCCAGGTTAACTATTTAACTCAGAGGCTCCTAATGCTAGAGGCCGCAGCCTCACCCAATGTAGGTGCGACACCCTTGAAAATAGAACCAATATCCTTCACTGCCGCGGTAGTCCAAGAGGATCCAGCCGTGGGCTCTGCTAGCAGGTGTCAAAAAAGGAGAGTGGAGAAGGCAGAGAAGAAATCTGGGTCTTACACTCCGTTGGCCTGCCTGATTGAAGATATCTTTGAGTTCATCAAAGAGGACAAGCTGTTGAGGTGTCCAGAAAAGCTGAAAGCTCCACCCCATAAGAGGAACAAAGCTACGTGGTGCAGATTCCATCAGGACCATGGCCATGACATTGAGCAATGCTATGCTCTGAAGGATGAAGTTGAAAGGCTAATTGGGCAAGGGATGTTGCGGAGGTTCCTCAAAGATGTTTAGGGGATACAGCCTTATCTTACCTGCCACATGCTCATTTTTCATGCTTATCCATTATATCCCATCTGTCTCTACTTTATAGTGACAACTCCTCTTATGCTGGCTTAAACTAAACTTTGTGTTATCCTTACAAAGTCATATATATATGAATACTTATAAAATCAAGTTCACTTTTATAGTGTCATATTTTGATTCTCATTTCCATGAAATGTTATCTTATAAAGATAATTTTTAGTTTAAAGAGATCCCGATCCAAGGCAATATGTTATATCGGAAATAATAATATCTAAATGGGCAACGATGCCCGACAAGACGCCTGATTGCACAAAATTTTATGATAATTTAAAGTGGCGATAGCAAATATTGAAAGCAGTTATATAAGTTGGACTGCAACGTCACTCGTAAGGGTTTCCAATGCCCTCTCTTAGCTTTCGTAATGCTTCATTAGCTACAAGGGCTTACAATGCCCGTTCTTGGCTTTCAGGATGCGTCATTAAGTCTAGAGACTTGCGATATCTAGCCAGGGATGGCTTTTTATATATATATATATATATATATATATATATATATATATATATCCATAGCTGTGGGTGTCTTAATAACACAACCCAGCCTGAGGAGGCTTAAAAATATCCTATATGTTAACTGTGGGTGGCCTAATAATCTAACCCAGCCTGAGGAGGCTTGAAAATATCCTATATGTTAGCTGTGGGTGGCTTAATAACATAACCCAGCCTAACGAGGCTTGAAAATATTATGTATGTTAGCTGTGGGCGGCTTAATAACATAACCCAACCTAAGGAAGATGAAGGCTATATTCTGTGAAGGATAATTGAAGCACTAGAGGAAAAGCCTTGGCCTTCTCTATATTTTCCATACTGGTTGTATACTTCCAACCATTATCAAATATGGAGTATGGATGTAGCCATTAGCAAATGGTTGTAGCCCTATTCAAGCGACACCATTTCAAACTTTTAGTGCAAGGAGCAAGGCGATTATAAGGTGTCGCAGCCTATATAAAGTGCACTTATGGTAATCTACGATGAAATGCAACTGTTAAAGCGACTAAGGGTTGATGAGGCCTATAAAGCTACTACAGAGGGATTTGGAATATTCAAAAGCACATCCCTATCAATATGGTTGTGGCCATTAAGTAAATTCTTTCAAAAATAGTAAAGGGAATATTGTCAGACTGTCGCGGCTCTAATTATAGGGCCGCCATTCCAGACCTTTCTAGGCAGAAAGGGCCTCGGCCCGTGAACATAAGCAATGAGAATTACATACGCGGACTATGACCCATACTTGTGAAGGTTCTTTGGCATTACTAGAGAGTTCCACGGTCCTTTCAGTAAGAGCGTTCATCGAAATAATATGTTATAGTTCTGCGGACTTAATCTATTACTTAAAGCCATCCATTTTAATTACGCGAGGAAATTGTATTCAATCCATCAGTGACGTACAAAAAGCATTCATTAAAGCATTTTAAGCAAACAAGGTAGAGGAACAAAAAGCTTTAAGAAAATGGGGATGCGAAAAGAATCAATACAGAAAAAGTGGCCGCAACCTTAATAATATTAGTTAAGATTATAGGCAAATAGGTCGCAGCCAATACAAAAAGTAAAGTAATAGAAGGAACGTAGCTTGTATCAATGATTAAAAAATAAAAACGATCATGAAGTTGCATCATCACGATCATCTACCTCCTCTCCATCCGTGACAGTCTCAGTTTCCTCATCCGCTGCCGCTGCCTCAGCTTCTTCTTTGAGCCTAGCTTTCTCCTCCTCCGTGGCTTTGATCTCAGTAATGCATTCTTGGTGATCAGCATCACTTAGTCTCTAGGTGACAACCTTATCCTTCTTCTTAGGGAAGGTCTTTATTATTCTCTTCTTCAAATCCTGGTAGCCGCGAAGGGAGGCCCTATTATTAATAAGGAAGAAGTCCCTGGAGCCCTTGAGTGACTCCACGTATGATCAATAGCCAGCTGAAGAGCATCATCGTGATCTTCCTCCATCTTTTTTATTGCCACGGAATGGTCTAGGGCGGCCTGGGCGGACTTGGCATCCATCTCTTCATACTTCTTTTGTAGAAGAGCGAGCTTGTTACTTGAAATATCTGTGACCCGTGCAGCTTCTACTGTCCGAGCCTAAGAGGCTTTGAGGGATTCCACACCTTATTTGAAATTTTCCTCCTCTTCCTCCCTTGCATTATTTGCAGCAGCCAAATCCATTTGGGCCGCCTAAAGAGTCGCGACAGCAGACTGCTTCCCAGCCTCAAAAGATGTAGTTCGTGACGCCTCCAAATCTGTGGCATGTACCATATTCTCGACCTCTTTCATCTTGTACAAGGCCTCGTACTTCATTTTTTGGGCTACCATGACGTCCGCGACCTGAAATTAAAAAGTTAGTTGCAATATTTGGAACTCAAAAGAAAAATGAAGAAATCACTAAACACTTACCCTCAGAAGACTGTGGAGGCCGTGCGTCCTCCTAGTCGTCGTGGTATTCTCCCACCAGCCTGTTGAGGTTGATAGCATCAAGGGCCCTCTTCATCATAGCCTTCGTGGTAGTGTCCCATGAGGACTCAGGGTTGGGTTGTCTCAACTAAGGCCGCGGACGATCGTCGGGACCAGAAGCGCCGCGACACTAGGGAGGTGCCAAGATTGCATTAACTGCCACTACAGGTGGCGGCGGAGGAGATGCTGAATGAAGGGGTGCGTCAAAAGTGGACATCAACCCCGCCGCGGCCAGGTTGGCTCCTATGTCATCATCAAACTCAGCTTGCGATGGGTTCTCAACATTTTCTGTTGTTTTCGCAGCCAGGGTTACGGTCGCGGCAGGTGGATTTTTATCACCGAAATGAACCGCGGCTGGAGCTTTTGTCTTGTTCCTCTTCCTCTTCCTCTTCCTCTTCCTGCTCTGCACAATATTACTGAGAACGACTGCATCCTCCTCCATCTCTGCCAGCTGGGCATCCAATAGTTCCCTGTTAACTTCCTCACCTGAAAAGGGAAAAGGAGCAATAAATATTCGAAGTCAAGACAAAATGTCGCGGAAAAATGCAGAATCAGATTATTACCTCCCACGGCCATATCTTTTGGAATGGACTTGCTTGGAAATAAACCTGCTTCAAATTCAGTTGTTGATGTAACAAGTGTGTTGAACCTCTCAAGCTCGGTAGGAACTATCGCGGCCTCAACAACTCTCTTTTCCTGACGCTTGCTCAAGTGCAAGTTGTCAAGAACTGCAGAAAATATTTTAAAGGTTAGTACAAAGAATGAACAATTACAAAGAAAGAAGGGATGCGGACATTATCCAAATACCTAGTTTAGAGGGAGACCCTCATTGTCGCGGCATTCTATACGAACTCTCCCTCTCGTTCTCCTCAGTGTGAATCTCCCAACCTTCTCCGAATATGTAGAAATACTTGCCCTTGCAGTTCTTTACACTGGTTGGTCTCCCAGAGTAAAGTGTCCCATCCTTACCGTGGAAGGAGGTAGTACCCGGCGAACTTCACGGAGTTTTCCTTTGGGCGGTAGAAATGAAAGAACTCCACGTGAGTAATGTCCTTGTTCAATTGGTTCTCCCAAAGAACGATTGCTGTAAGTATAGCCCTCCATCCATTGGGATCTATCTGGGCTGGTACCAGTTTCATTGTCTGAAAAATACGACGGATGGGAATAAGAATTGGCAGCCGCAGCCCATAAATAAATGCATGGAGTGGGAAGCAAACTCCATCATCGGCTAGAACTGTGCAAGGTATTTGGTTCGCAGTAGGTGCTAAGCACATCAAATTTTTCCAAAATTTGAGGGCCTCAGCCACCTGGTCAAACCAATCTTGGGTCATAATGATACGGATATCAAGTGCAGCTAGGGGTCTATCAACCCTGCCAGATGGACCAGATGGGTTATCCCTAACTCCCGCGGCATCATTTCCTATGACCAATGGATGATTACTTGAGTTGACTTCCTCCTCCATTGTAGACTCAAAATTCATCTTGCAAGTAGAGTCTGCGGAGTCTGAGCCCAGTATCACGCAGTTGGGGAAATCCCTAAGTTGGCAAGGCCCTATTGATCTCATAGGAGGCACGGAAGTCAGTTCAGGAGGAGAGGTTCCAAAATGCTTTGCCAAAAGCCTCTCAGAAATTCTTCCGGGTCAAAGCTCGTATGGCTGCAGCAGTACCTGAAAAGCAGAGTCTGCAGTTAGGCGCCGCAGCCAGTATGGTTCGAAAAACACTTAGGGGTTTAAGCCCTGAAAAATAAGAAACAACGCGGCATATAGATTTGAGGGGGATTATTTCCTAATTGGAGTTGCTAATGGGCTAAAACACTGTTGACACTATTCGTTGAACCTAAGGGATTACCCTCTGACCCTACCGGTCGTAGTCATCTCCTATGTCGGCAAGGGAGCTTACACTGCCACGGAAACTCACTTAAATGGAATTATAGATTATAAGTCGCAGCCATCTCTAAAATCACTAAAGGTCAATTCAAGGAATTTTAGCAATAATTACAATTATTTATCATGGATGTGTATTTGGTCCTTGAAAATTTGAAGATTATTCAACACGCAAGGGTGGGGATTCAAATCCCTAGAAGACCCCCACTGCCACGACAGATTAAGTGGATATGCATCAAAGAGTCACGAAGGATAAATCTCACAACCTTACGGGCCGCAGCCATCGCCCACTATATGCCGCGAATAGGGTCATCAATAGTTCAAGGGGCCTCTAGATTATTGATTTTCTATCATGCCTCGGTTTATACCTTAAACAATTAAGTATCTAACGTTTAATCGTTTTTAGATCAAATACACAAAATACGCAGAGTTTGTTTATGAATAATAAGAACAATTATATGATTTTCATAGCATCTCTAGGATCAAGGGCTCAGTTCAGCATACGAAGATTGACTCAAACAATTATAACGATCGTTTTACCGTTCATGTGTGTTCGATTCTGAAAATCTGTTACTAAAGCCGTTTAATATAAAATTAAACTATTTAAGTAACTCCGAGCTATTTTTTGAAGAAACTCTTTTCTTAGAACTAAATCAAATTAATCACAAGATGTGTTTAACAAAAATATGTACGAGATCTTTTCAAGATTTGTTAACAGGTTTAATAAATCGGTTTAAAAACTTTAAACTCAGCACAACCAAGAATTAGATGAGGAGATGTAGAAAGATTAAGAAAAATGGATTTTTTACGTGGTAAAACCTCACCCAACTGAGGAAACATCCACGACTCCCTCTACGGAGTAAACAAAAAATTCCACTAAAAAAAATAATAACAGTTACAAACTATATAACACACATGCACACAAACCAGACCTATACAAGTTTAGGAATGTACCCAATGGTGTCCTTATAACTTCTCTGCAGTTCTGTTTGTTGATGTTGTTCTCCTAGTTTGCTAACTTCCAATTTGTTCAAGTTCTTTATGTCAACTCTTGTTCTTGAGATCTTATTACCAACACTTTTAGTGTGGTAGGGTGATAGTGTTTTTAAAGGTGCTTTCCAACACATGCATGCACACACACACACACACACACTTATTTTAGACAAACAGTCTTATTAAATTACATATAAGATCTATATGCTGTGATTTTCTATTTCTCTCTTCTTATAAAACTTAACCTTATTTGACCTTTATTATAATCCCAGAATCCACGGCTATCTTGCTCGGAAGACATATCAAGATCTTAATCAATCTCAAGTTTTGAAAATATTTTTGAGATTGAAAATCACCAAGTGCGATTCCAACTAGGTTGAAGGTCTTGTTTCAAAGGAACTAGAAACAGAAAATGTTTTTGTTGATTTTATAGATAAAAACATTTACAAAAACAAATCAACAAATATTTTCTCAAGACGAGAAACTAAAAATGTAGATCTATGTGTAATATAACATACAATGACTTAGATATAAGATTTCTATAAAAGAAGAAACACAGATCTAAATAGATGTTTAAGTTGATAACAAGATCTGAGAATGAAGAGGTTACAGCAACAAAACAAACAAACCAATCACTCAAAATCTCTCAAACACTCAAGGTTGTGTTTGGTATATACTGGTTTTGAAAGAGGTTATGGTTTGAATATAGTTTTGGACAATTTAGGGTTAGGGTTTCCTAACTCTGGTTTTTATCTCTCTCTTCTCTCTCTTTTATATTTCTCACTCAAATGAACAAAGTGGTAAAAGTCTCATATGGCTGAGAGGAGGGTTCCTTTTATAGGAGACTGAGAAGATTCGAGATATCAGACCAAAATCAAGGGCTAGTAGTTGGTCTTGGAAGATTGACCTTGATCCAATGGTTTAAACAGAGGCGGTGATTAAAATGCTTCTGATTGGCTCAAGTTGGTTTCACCAGGATTGTAAAAGAATGCGTGCAGATCATCGATCAAAACTAATCCAAGGGTTGAAAAACCAGACCACAATCGTCTCACAAAGAAAACACAATTTGGTTCGATAATAGCTGGATAGGTGAAGGCATTGATTGGTTGTTCCACGCGCGTCTAAAATAATTACAAAGCACACCCTATCGTCTCTAGCGCTTTTGAATTCTACCCAAGTGAACTTTTAGCCAATGAAACCAACAATCCAGAATAGCATATTGACCCCAAAACTTTTAAAACAAAATTTTAATTAATAAAAACCTTATTTTAAAAGTATATAAATTCCCAAAAAAATAATAAAAATCAATTTTAGGGATTTAAACATACTCAACATATATACATGCACTTATATGCAATATGAAATGTATTAATGCAATTCTAATGTGTGTGAGTGTTGGTAAAAGTATCTAGATCAATCAATCAAGAGGAATAAAATGGAAAACCAATCTCTGAGGTTCTTTGGTTTCTAGGATTGACATAATTTTTTCACAATTTCCAAACTAGATGAACACTTATACAATACAGACTCAAGTGAGTCAAGAGTACAAGGTGCTTCAGATTCTAGGGTGATAGCAGATTATTCAATTGAAACCCTAATTTTCTATCAAGCAACGCAGAAGCTCATGTGTTTGTGTATTTAAAGAGGAATTACGAACTTAGAAAGCTATTTAAAAGGAAGATGGTTGAAAGATTACCTGGAAACAGAAAAATCAGCAATGCTCAACCTCACACCACCTTGGAACCGCCACGCACAACCTTGAAGGGTCGTCGGAAAATGAAAGAAGATGGACATGCAGAAATTCACTCTCGATTTTCTCTCAA
Organism: Sambucus nigra; assembly: GCA_949130495.1. Taxonomy (NCBI): domain Eukaryota; kingdom Viridiplantae; phylum Streptophyta; class Magnoliopsida; order Dipsacales; family Adoxaceae; genus Sambucus; species Sambucus nigra. The sequence continues at coordinate 688,682,107 of OX422207.1, read as the reverse complement.
AGTTTTGGAAACGTAATGAAGTCCACGGCTAGAAACAATTTATATAGGGGAGCGCGGAAGATGAATCGTCACCTTGGTAGTACCGCGGCACATAAGAAAACTTAACTAAGTCGCAACCCCAATCAAATTTATCTTGGTACTACGACTTAGGGGCTTATTGATAGTATAAATATAGCACCCTACCGCGGATGGTATGCTATTCTGTACATGGTTACATGTCGCGGCCTCTGTCAGTAATGTGCGTGGCCGCTACTGAACTCAGAGTGCGGCCCTACCTCATACAGGGCGCAGCCCCTCATCAAGGGGCGTGGCCACCATCAACGTGCCGCAGACCCATCCTATCCAGGATGCGTTACCTTTGTCTTTTGACAGTTACAGGATGCGGCGCCTACTTTGTTTGCCTTACAAGTCGGATCCCTATCCATCATAACTCCAGACTTTGTGCGTCACGTGCTCATTGAACGTGAGCATATCTCCTATAAATAGAGGACCACATCTCGAAAGGGGGGATTCCACACGCCCGAAGCAGGTTCTGCAGTACCGATTCTCTCTACACATTCTCAATATAAAACTCGTAGATTGCTCATTCACATCGCAACTACCCCTCCGGCACCCCAAAATCATCAATCATCATGTACTCTCCTTTATTCTCATACTTGTACGCCTCTTTAGGCAAGATTACATTATACAAATACTTCGCATATAATGAGAACGGAGCAACACAGTGGACGTAGGCCTATTTTAGGGGCTGAACCACTCCAAATATTGTCTTCTCTATATTTACTTACTTTATTTACTTATTACACACTTTACCGTTGACTTGCTGGTATGAGAACGTCCTGTGGAAGATTTCTTGTATCATCATACCTTATGGGGAAGTTAAGTTTGAGACATAATTTGAAATACTCAACGTACATGAATGAGTTCCCGACTATATACATACCATCGTGAGTTCGGTCAAGCGGTATGATACGAGTGGAACCATTCGATATTTTAGTATAGGGTTTGAGGCCAATGGAAGGTGAGAATCATATCGGTTAGGTTAACCGTGTCCCAGTGAAGTCAACACCCATCATGAAGTGAACCCCCAGTATAGGACAAAATTTTGGTCAATATTTCCATGCTCTAGTGATGTAGTGTGCAAAAATACATGAATCTTGATTAATATTTTATGGAGATATTTTTTATTTGCATGCTACTAGGGAGTACTATCACTACAAGTGAGAGTGAACAAATATAATGAGAAGTAAAGCTAGCATAGAGCACAAAGACTATACAAATATTATGAAAACTAAAGCTAGCATGGTGATAGAGAAGAATGTGAATATATTCAAGTGAATGAGGTGTATATGCAAAGTAAGAGAATGACATGGGAATAATGTGAGTGATCATTTGAATATATACAAGTGAAATTGTGTGTTAGTGAGCCTAAACATGGATCAACTACAAGTGGTGTGTGAGATGTGTAAGTGAGCATGAAGATATATATGAGTGTGTGAAGGCTAGTAAAACTAAGCATGGAAACTCTACAAGTGGTGTGTGGATAATGTGAGTAAAGATGAAATATATTCAAGTGTGAGTGAGTGAAGTTAGTATGGATAATATATACAAGTGTGTGAAGTGAGCATGTACAAGTCAGTAAAAAGAGACATATACATGAGGATGGAGCATGGTAGAGATAAGCATGAGATAAATATAAATGAAGTAAGTAATGAAGCAAAGGGAACACACACGTGGGATCATATGTACACATGTAGATAAGAGGGAGAGTAAAGAATAACACCCATGTAGAAATATAACTTATACCTCTAAAAACATCTCTAGTGGAGTCGCCATTGTGGCCATCCGAGGTCGAATTCCTTCGATGCACGTAACTCAGGCCCCTCGATTGTCAGGACTCTTAGGAGGAAGAAGGAAGGACATAAGGTTCCCTATCTCTCTCTCTCTCTCTCTCTTTCCTTTTTCATGGTCCAACTTCAAATATAAATTGGTCGTCGTTAAATGGGAGTAACACGAAAGGATAGAGCCGTCAGCCTATTTTTCTCAAAATAAGCAAAAAAAATGTCACCCCCTCAACAGAGCGGCATTAAGATCAAACTAATGCATGTGAAATGAAATAATTCAAAGGTATGGGGACTAAGTTACGAAATGAAAAGGTGTTAGTCACCCATTCCGCCCTTTTGGTCTCTTATGGGAAAATGTTAATTGTCTACTTTTTACTTCGTGATGTGAGTGTACATGTTTATAATATACATAAAGGGAGAATAAAATCATCCAAATCGTTTCAAGGAAGGGATGTATCAAACTCATTCATAGGAGTGTTCTCGAAAATAATAATAAAAATATGATGTAAGTGTTAGCCGAATCACAAATCGCTATGAAAGAACGAATCTGCATGTTGAACGAGACACAAGTATGTAGGATTCTATAACTCACAAAATAGATATAATAAATTATAAAAGATGTATAAAATGAAAAATGGAGGACTCGAATCTCGGGATTAGCCTAATACGCCTATGTAGCTCAAGGTGCATCAAAGCCAACGTAGTTCTAAAATAGTATAAAGGTGGGATTCAACCCATAAATCCAAATGTGGGACTCCTCTTATGTGTATATGAGGAAAATGTGTTTTAAGAGTGGAAGTGTAAAAATGGAAATCCCGCTTTTGTAATTTATAGATAAACCCTCTTTTTGTCTTTTTGGGGTTTTTATGAAAATAGGTTACATGAAATACTAGTAATAAAGAGTATAGATTAGTGAATATGATGTAATGAAACAAAAGCACAAAATATAAATAAGATGAATAAAGCTAAAATGGATAAACTAGAGAAAAGGGTTGAGAAATAGACCTCTTTATGGATTTTTGTTGCTAAATTTGGAATGCAAGTGTGATGGATTTAAAGTGGTATGGAAGTGATGTAAATATGTGAGGTGAATTACTAAGTGGGGTAAAGAGATGAGGTAAGCGAATGTGGGGAAATGGTTTTTTTGGGAAATGGAAAGGCTCTGATTATGAGGAGAATGTTCTTTGATTTTCTGAGAGGTTCCTTTCCTAATGGTGAGGTTATGACCTATTTATAGGGGAATTTGGGCCAAGTGTGTGCCAATTAGCATGGCCCCTAACCTGCCTATCGGCATAGTGCTTGCCTTACCGAGCAAGGAAAAGGACACCCTGCCTAGGGAGGGTCCTGAAGTGCTTGTAGGTAGTCCATAATGACTTTTTCAGAAAAAATGGACATATAATGCAAATTGTAAGTCTGAATCATGCAAGGGATGGACCATTGGAAAGAAAATTCATAGTCCTTTAAGAATACATTGAGAAAATTTGGGGTCCACCAGTTGATTAAAGTAAAACAAGGCTCAAAAGTTACCAATGGTCTCTAGACGAGAGGTTTTTGAAGAAAAATGGACCATTCATCATAACCGTATGGCCGATTCATCCACGGGGTGCACCATTGGAAAGGGATTTCATAGATATTTGAGAATTCATTGAGATTCATTCGGTTCAAAGAGTTGACTTAGGTCAAATGGGGCCCAAAAGCGCCCAATGGCTCTTCAGAGTAAAACAAATCGTTTGTCCAAACTGTAAGGCCAATTCGCGTACGGTATGAACCATTGCAAATTGAATTCAGAGCTTCGATGATTCATTGATCTCAGCTCAAGTGGGAGAGTTGACTAGATTCAAACGGAGCTTGAGAGTGTTCAATAACCTCCATATATGTACTCAAAGTAAAATGGATCATTCATGTAGATCGTGATGTCGATTCGTGCACAAGATGGACAGCTGGAAATGGTATTTAGAGTCCTTTGAAGATTCATTGAGCTTCACTCAAGCGAGAGTGTTAATAGGATTCAAGCAGAGATTGAGAGAGCTTGTGACCTCTAGATCAGTACTCGAAGTAAAATGGATCATTTGAGGGGATCATGAGGCCTATCCATGCACGAGACAGGAAATTGGAAAGGGGATTCAAAGCCCTTCAAGTATTCATTGAGATTTGATCTAGCTGGAGAGTTAATTGATTCAATAGGTGCCTGAGAGCACTCGATGACCTCTAGATAAGTTCTCAGAGCATGGCCTAGGGTTTATGGTGAATGGATGAGTTCTAGGGACCTTGGGAGGTGCTTAGGGGGTCCTAGGATGGGGTGTTTATAGTATTAATATTGTATATCTTAATATATTACTTGCTTTTACTATTAAAGTGCTCGAGTAATAACTCTTCCTATTTTTTGTTTTCAGGCGAGTATTATAAGTACTCCTCTGTCTCTGGAGTCTCAAGTCAGGCAGAGAGATCAACGTAGGATCTCGGGTAGCATCTTGACTCTTATTAGCATACGAGTGAGCTTTTTCTCTTTATTTGTATTACTATATTGTTTTATTTCCTTACTTGGTTCATTTATCATTTTAACTCTTTATTCTTTAGTATGAAATAATAAAGGATGGGAAATCTAGTGGCAAGAATGAGCAAGACTCTAAGACCACTCATTCTAACATAGTTGAGGGTTAGAAATATGGTGAGGAATAATATCCATATTTCGATGTCAGTTCCATCGATACTGCTTTTGACACAGTAAACATGGATGCTCCAGATATCTGCATAAAGGATATGTGGTGCAAGCGACACGTGAGTAGATTTCATGAAGGATATCAAGCTTTCTTGGACCTAATTTTCTAAAATCATCATGAGACTTTCATGAGCACGCACGTGTAAAATATTGACATCCTATCCATTAATAAATTGAAGGTGATAGAAAGTCATGTTCATGAGTTCACTTTAACTTCTCCTTAGGAAATTACTAATGTGGGTTCTCATAATTTCTTGGCCTCTATCAAAGACTTTGGATAATTTCTACCATTTCAAACTAGATTGGATAGATTCTTTCATTTGTAGACTTATTCAACCTACTATGAGGAGTTTGATGAAATCTAGATTCCCTGAGAAGGCTAAAGCTAAGCAACAGAGTTTACAAGTGGATACCATGAGACTAGAAAATCAAATATCTTGAAGATGAGTTGAGCAAGGTTTTAGCAGGAAAGGAAAAGAGTGTCACTCACATCGCTAAAACTAAATAGGATGTTACTCGAGAATTTGGTGCCCCTTTTGAAGTCTTTTACTCGAGAGAGAATCTCCTTTTCCTTTTAACGGACTAATACACACGAAATTTTTTTCTTTATTTATAATATCATGGATTTCTTTTCGAGAAGACCATTTTAGTGAAATGAAATGATATTGGTCTTGTGCTTATAATTTGCACCTTTATTAATTTTCCCTTATGTTGTGGTACTGTTCGAAAATATTTTGTATGAAAAACCTTTATGATTAATAAATATAATAGTATTTCCCGTATTCTATGGGAAACATCGGCTCGTAAATTTACAAGTAATAAATACAATACTTCCCCATATTCTGTGGGGATCACTGCTTGCAAATTCTATGTGTTTTTTCAAATATTTACGACTAGTTTATCATTGACTGAATAAGATAATACCCTTGTAATTTGGGAATGTATTGCTGTGCTCGCCATATTTTCCTATGTGAACTTTGAAATAATGATTGTGCCAGCATATCCCCTCAAAATATTGGGAGTAGAGATGTGGGCCACCAATTTGTACAATTATGCTTGCTATGTGCTGTTAAGGAAAATTAAAACTGGGGAGTATATTTCGCTTAAGCAAATGTGGATTTCTTAATGCTTTTATGTCCTCATACTTTTGGAAATGTTATACTTCCTTGCTCATTATATTTTCGTGGAAGACTAACTTCAGAGTATATCCCCTCGATATATTATGAGTGAGGATGGTCTTGTTGAATAAAGTATAACATATTTTCACTTCATTTCTAAATTTTTAGGCCTCTTGCTCGTCATATTTTGTCCCCTCAAAATACGGCAAGCAATGCACCCTTTTTAGTGAAGATAACTTTTTACTTATACTGTGGGAATCCTAATTTTATTTTTCTCATTATATATATTTAACTGAGTAGAATCTTAAAAAAAATTCTTTTTGAAATGCATCCACTCTCTTAATCTTGCAAGTAGATACATCACGAAACTTGTTGGTTATGTAAATTAATAAGCATTGTAATTGCCATTATAAAATTATGAAAGAAAACTAGACATAACCACACATGGACTATTGTATTCACTAGATCAAAATTGAAATTTTTCTGGTAGTGTTCCTACAAAATTTGACATACAACAATATCTCTTTTTTCACAAGAAAATTTTGACTTTCATTAACTGTAGCAAAGATAAATACTAAAATACCTTAAGTGTAATACTTTTTATACCACTTGCAGTTGATCGACTAAATAAAATAACTCTCGAGCTCTGAAATCGGACAGTATCCTAATTTTCCTACTCCCCATACCACAAATGGCCCTTCCCAGTTAGGCTTGAACTTGTAGGGAGGTATGATCCTTAGATGATGAGTAGAGGTTTATAGGACTAAATATCCTACTTGGAAGTATCTTGGCTTGACAAAATTCTCATAATACCTCGATAATTGTTCGATGTAGACTTTGAAATTATCTTCTACTTTATCATGATGCTCATTTAAATCTTCCAACTACACATATCTTGGATCAGGTAGCAATTCGTGACTTAGAGCCACTCATGTTAATAGTACTTATAATTCTACTAGTAAGACAGCTTATGTTCATTTAATTAACTAGAAAGGAGTAAATCATATTGTCTTCCTATTGGAGGTTCTGTAAACCCACAAAACCATTAGTAACTTATCATACCATATTGCTGGGAGGTCTTTTAGAAGCTTCTTTAAAATGCTGATCAAAGTTTTATTGGTTGCTTGACCATTTCCTTTAGGATAAAAAAATGGTCTAACTATTACAAATGATCATGTATTTATCTGTGAGAAAACCCATCTCCGTGAAAACTTCTTGTCTTTGTCTTTGAGTATGACCTTTCGTGCATCAAATCTATACTGAGTTACTACTTGAAAAGTAATCCTTCTCAGGGGGATTACTTTACCCCACTTAATATACAATTTTGTACTAACCAGGATGAAAACTTTCCCATGAGAGGCTGGACAAATCTTCCCTACCAAGTGAAATGCCCAAATATGGAATGGGTAAGGATCGAATAAACTTTTCAAACTGACCAAGTGGGCATTGGCCATGTTGTCGTGAATTTGACATTATTTGCATCTTTTCACACAATCTATAGAATTAACTTTCATCGTCCTCCAATAGTATACTAAGGTCATCCGATAATCATACAACTTTGCTCTGCTCGTGTGTGAGGGATCATGAGCTTCTTTCAACACTTTTTTTCATTTCTTCTCTTACCACACATCTCAGGGCACTCTCATTACACCCTTTTCTATAAATCTTTCCTTTCACCAAGTAAGATTGAACAACATTCTTTCTTAGGTAAATCTCATTGTCCCACTCCCCAAGTAGCTCTCCATCTTTGAGGTAAGAAACGTAAGGTGTTATTTATTCCTCCTAGACTTCCATAAATTTAGCTTCGATTGGTTGGTTAAATTGGGTCTCGCATTTCAAGCAACATTGTTGAAAGTGAGAAACTTATGTTTTCATGGTAGTACATTAGTAGTCCCCTCGCTAAAAATGCCTACAAAGTGGAATATGTGTATCTCCGCAGTGCCTTGTTTGCATTGTGACCAACTTCTCGCGAGCTTCTTCCATCCCCATGCACCGTGCCATATAGCCACCCGAACTTTTTAAGTAAATAGTACCCTAAAGAATATGGAAATTTTCTAATTCTAATAACTTCATTTCTTTTTCATGCATTTATAACTGCTTTACTATTGATAATCTTTAGTCTCTAGGCTCCTCACTTGTAAATATATATATATTACTGTTTTAGGAACTGTTCTTCTTCGAATGGTGAACGTGGCCTCTAGCTCATCTATATCTAACTTATGAGCGATCATTTCCATAGCATCAAGTTGTATATTCATCGTCTTGGGTGTCTTTTTACCTTGACAACTAAGAATAGGCTCAACAATCTTGGGATAATTACTCTATAGGGAGAAAGGTTGGCATGTTTGAGCATGAATTATCCATTGAATTAGTTTACCAAGAGTTTGGAGTCTCCTCATATACAAAGCACTATGATCCCTATTCGCAAAGCTTCTAACAGGCTGACTATGAGCGCTTCATATTTTGCTTCATTATTTGAGCACTTGAACTCTAGTTTGTAAGAGAGAATGAGTTTCTCTTTATCACTAGCAAGTATAATTTTAGCTCCACCAGTACCTTGTGCACACAAGACATCAAACTCCATCTTCCATTTTCCATCTCCTCAAGCTTGGAAGTTATCCCTTGAAAGCTCCTCATTCAAAGGTTTAAAACTATGGATCGAGAAATAGGCTACTAAGTCCACTACTACTTGAATTTTGATGGCCTTTGGAGTAAGGCACTTCAAATCATATTCGGAGAGTATTAGGAATCGTCTAGCTGATCGCCCTAACTAAATAGTTCCTGTGATTAGGTTCTTAATAGGATCACACTTGGTAATAATGTGCACAATAAATGATAGCAGGTAGTGTCTTATTTTTTGGGCTACAAAGACCAAGGACAGACAATGCCTTTCCACACTTGTATATCTAGAATTTTTCATAGAGATCATCAGGAAATATAATGCATGGGTCGTTCCATCCCATGTTTCTCTTAGGTGATCAAAGCCCTATTAGACCGTTCGATGGAAGTGAGGTATAAAATAAAAGGCTTATCTGCCTTTGGAGGAATCATAATCGAAGGAGAAGTCAAAATATCCTTAATTCTCTCATATGATTTTTTTTTCTCATCCCTCCATACCCATTTCCCCTTATCCTTCATGAGTGGAAGTAAAGGATGGGTAACTTCTTCCAATTCTGAACCTTCTTAAAAAGGAAACTTTTCCCAATAAGCTTTTCAGCTGTCTCTAGATTTTTTGTGGCGGCATCATCAAAATTGCCTTTTTTTCAATATTAACTTGCACTCCTTTCCTATTGATGACAAATTCGAGAAATTAGCTATAGTAGCCCTAAAGTCACATTTTTAGTGGTTCATCCTCATCTTGTATTTCATGCAATGCTAAAAAAATCTTCTAAGATATTGAATATAACTTCTCTCCTTGTTGGATGTTACCGCCAAGTCAACATGGAATTCCAATATATCGGAAAAAAAATCATGAAATATTTCTATCATAGTTCGTTGGTACGTTGCTCCAGCATTCTTCTAACCAAATGATATGACCGTGTAATGAAAGCTACCTAGAGCGATTCAGAAGATTGTCTTCTCTGCATCTGCTAGATCTATTTTAATCTGATTGTAGCCAAAATATCCATCCATAAAACTATAAATTTCATGATAGGACATGGAATCAACCGAAATTTTGATGCTTGGTAAAGGAAATTCATCCTTTGGACAAGCCCGATTTAAATAACTAAAATGCACACAGACTCGGATTTTCTTATTGTTTTTCTTAGAAATTGGGATAGTACTTGATAGACACACGTCTGCTTTATTCTTTAGATCCAGCTCACCTTATAAGTGTGTCGTCTATCTCACTGGAAAGGCACTAGGAAAAATATTCAACTTATGATAGCTTAACTCAGGATATATATCTGGCATCTTTCTATATTTCCATGCTAACACGTCCATGAACTCTTTGATCATGTTTATAATTTCTTCCCACTACTTTGAACTTAAATCCTTGGAGATGATGATGGGCATCTTATCACCGCCTTTTTTTCCTAAGTTCAATTCTTCAAGCTCTTAAAGCTATTTTTTAGGACCATATTTCATGCACTCTGGTGCCTCCTTCGATTATTTATCATTTTCCACTATGTTAGAATCATCAATCACAAAACAATCAGATTCCAGATCGACACTCTCATCCTAAAAAGGTGCCCGCGTAAATCGTTATAAACGGTAAATGACCTTGCCATTGGGCAAAATAATTTTCTTTCAATTTCGAGAAGGTCTTAAATCTTCTTCTATCTTTATATTTTCTTTGCCCCTATTATCAGGAGGTACCACTCATGGACCTAACATTTCATTCATAGACTTCTTGTATTTTCCTCCTTATTGAGCCACTCAAGGATCATATGTTCCTTTGACAAAAAAAACATCTTCCTCTCCTCATCCGGTTTTGTGTAAATTTCCTCGTTAACTAATGGGCCTCTTCCCACTGAAAAAGGTCTTTTCATAGCTTTAATCACAATATTTATTCCACAAGCTTTGGCCTTTTTATATTGGTGGAACGTACAGGGAATGATTCCATGAGTATGCATTCACACTCGGCCTATCAGTAACTGATAACTTATATTAGCATTAATGACACGGAATTTGATGTGGGAAGTGAAATTTCTCGAGTTTATCCTCATATTCACATATTCGAGTTGTTACATCCCCATTTTGTGAAATTATGAAATTATAAGGGGCACTAGCATAATTTTCTCTTATGAAATTCCCGTTTTGTAGAGAGTACTCATCTGCATGATGTTGATTAATGCCCAACCATCAAACAGTGCCCTTAGGAAACTAATCCCATTTATTAGAGCAGTAGAGGTTTTTTATAGAAGAAAGGCACCTTCTTATCTTCTTTTGAAAGCATCGCCTCTGATGTGTATTTCTTGATGAGTCTTCTAATAGGACCATGCCAATTAAAGGAGAGATCCCATTGTTCTTGTACTTGATCAAGGATATTTTTAGAAACTGCCAGTGTGGTTTCATATTTGAATTCGAACTGATCAAAGATCCATTTGAACTTTGGGATCTTTGAGAGCGTTTCACATTATGAATCGATTTCTACCTCATAAGTCGGAGCATTACAAGAGTATTCGGCCTCAAACATCCCTCATTAATGAATAGAAAGCACTATGCTGAGATTTATTTCTTTAATTTCCAACTCTTAATCCTAATCACTCTTGTAGTGGAGTGTCCATCATTTGAGGAAAGCCCAAGACGAGAAGTACCATATAGAGAGAGCTTCCTCTGATCAAATTTTTAATAAAAGTTTATAGAGAGGGGGATCATCATGAACAACCCCTTCCAAAAGATGCTAAGGCCAAAGGTGAAGGCTAGTTGGATGAGGAGGGCCCACCATGAGAAACCCCTCATCCTAATACCCAAGCCACTAAGAATAAATAAGGATGAGTATATCTCATCACAAGCAGCCACCCCTCGCCCCAAGACTCAAGCCACGGAAAAAAGAAAAATTTGAGAGGGCTCACCACGAGCAACCCCTCCAAATAAGTTGAGGCCACAGATGAAGACCAAGGCTAGTGGACTCATTACAAACAGCCCCCTTTTCCCCAATACACGTATCACAAAAATAGAGGAAGGGCAAGGAGGTCTACCTAGAATTGCCCATCTGCCCCAAATGACCTACCACAGAAATGACACAGTGCGAGGAGGTCCAACTAGAGTGGCCTCCTCCCCAATATTTATACCCAAAAAATAACAAAGTAATACTATTTACTTTCTTATAAAGGTAGCCTAGTTGAGCAAGCAGGGCTAAAAAATGCCAGCTGGGATCTCCTAGGAGTTTTGGGTTGGTGGCTGAGAGAATGGGTTTATTGAGCAAGCTCAACCACTTAGGACTTTAAGATAGAGAGAATACTAGTAAAGTCCTTACACAGATCACACTTAGTCATAACTGAAGTGAGTAACCAAGAGGTTTCTTACAAGAATTAACATTTTACAAAAATGATTTTAGAAAGGGTGGTCCTAGAGGCCACTCTCAAGTTTACAAAGTTTGTGCAACAAGTTACCGTTTAAAAAGATATTTTCCAAATAAGATATTTTGTCTCCGTTAGGAGACATATTTGATTTTTGACTTTGGTTCACACTAGGTGTTGTCTATTATAGGGGTAGGTGGTTGCAGGCCTAATAGGGACAAAAGGTACATTGCAGACCTTGTCCCTCTAAGTTTTCCCTGTCGATTTTGTGCCCAAAAGGAATAGCCTCATATTTATTTATAAATAGCACCATTGGTGAGGTCAAATCACATATCAGAAACTCAAGTCATATTGTTACTCTGTCAAAATCATACCAGACCACATAGTATTCTCTCCATAATCCCTCTATAAGTGCTAAATGAATATTTCTTCACTCCCACCTTTAAATCCATCATTCTCGGGATATTATTTTCTCTAAGTTACTGTTTGTGAAGTTCATCTTCTTTCAGGGAGTCGTTCTAGTTTTGACTCCATTTTTACTAGAAAAATAAGGTTTTACCAAGAGCTTCTCTTAAAACATTTGAAGACCTTGGAGGCAGAGTCTATTAGAGTGGGTCACACCTCACCCATTACAGTATCTTATCAAACCCGAGTCACACTATCCTCCTACAGTTGAAGACTCTGCTGGGGAGATATCCTTACTTTCATGGACAAAGAAGGTTTTAACATTTCTAAGAAGCTGATTTTTTAAGAAACCCCATCTGGGAATGGAGCTCTGAATGACCAGACAACCCAAGAAGATGTGGTGGTGGCATGAGCTAGAGCACCTGCTCCTTAAGGAGGATAGACTAGTGTAGCAGTAGTTGCTCCATGGGCAAGTTTAAATTATTGAGTATGTTTTTTGAATTTCTGAAACAAAATAATGTGGATTTGGTATGTTTGAGACAAAACTGTGTAACACCAGCAAAAGCCCCCTCTAGAGGGGCAGCTATTTCAGTAACAGCAATAGTAGGGGAAGCTCCACCCTTAAAGGTAGTGCCAAAGCAAGCAGCAACACCATTAAGTTCACCGGTAGTAAAGAATGTGGGATTGGAGGAATATCCCTCCAAGGCTATTACCATAGAGGAAGTAAAGAAGCTATGCTCCTCCTCTCAGATGAAAATTTCTCATATGTATGAGGAGTTACAGAAACCCTACCCACAAAATGTGAAAGATAAGTCATACCCAAATAGGTATGTTCCACTAAAATTCATCAAATTCAACGGAAAAGGAAAAAATCCAAGAGTTCATGTGAAAATATTTGTGGAGTACCTAGGAGTGCCTGGAAATGACAAGATCTGAAGTTACAGAAGTTATCTAAAACTCTCAGGGGGAAGGCCTACACGTGGTACTCCCACTTAGAGCCCAACAACATTCCCACGGGGGAGGAAATGCATAGGCAGTTACTTCAAAAGTTTTTTGTAGTAGAGGATGGAATCACGTTGAGACCCATGACTCGGGAGGTGAAGAGGCCTGGTGAAGAGCTAATGCAATATATTAAGCATTTTTGCGATAGGGCACTAGATATCCATGAAGATGTGGTGGTGGCAAGGTTGTTGGAAATATGTGTTGAGGGCTCCTGGAAAAATACAAGATCCATTTGGTCAACGAGACCAGAGATGGTTCTTTTAGATAATTCACTCGGGCTGCTAGTAACATAGACATGATAATCAAGACTAGACCCTTAAATTGGAGAATGCAAGTGCATCTGAACTCTAAAAGATTTCAAGTCTCTAGGAGGTAGGTAGTGAATTATATAGATAGAGGTCCAAAGGAAAGAAGGGGGCCCCGATTTCAAAGGCAACAGCCCAGCTGGCAAGGGTAAATTTAGAGATGATGTTCTACCATTATTTCCTTGTAACATAGCAGAAGTAATGGACTGTCGTCACACTTTAGTGCGAGATGGGGTATCAGGTCCCCCTCACTAAAATGGGGAAGTCCGAACATCAGTCGATAAGGCTAATGCCAAATTTTTCCAGTTGCATTAGAGAGTGAAGCACGCCATCAAAAATAGTTACTACCTACGAAGGATCATTGGCGAGCAGGTGACCAGTGGTACTTTGTAGATACCTCAAGGATATGTTAATGAGAACCCATTTCCATCACATTACTATCGCACTACCAATATGGTGATAGAATATAATGAAGCATAAGCTCGAGATCTGAAAGAATGGGAAGATAGGGAGAAGATGTACGTAAAATTGGAAGGGTTGGCGCTTAATAGAGGACAAATAGATGAGAATGAGAGGATTAATAAGGAATGGTTCTTCAATCTTAACTAAAAAGAAGCTGAAGGTGAAGGGGTTAAGAAAGTGAACCCCCCAAAAGACGAAGTAGATGTCATCCTTGCTCTATATAAAGAAGGAACATATGAGGCAGAATATATCTGTAATGCTCAAAATTATGAGGTATAATTAGACTCCGAGTGTGAGGACATAGTAAGAATCCCCAAGTTCAAATAGATCTTTAATCAGGTAAGAGTAAAGTATAACACTCGAGTGGTCATTACGAGAAAGATATTGGAATCAGTGCAATAGTGCGGGGATCCCTCGCTAAACTGGTAAGGACCCATTGGGTGGTTGATTAAAATATACACTTTTAAGGTGGCCTTATTTGAAGCAAATAGGCAAGTGACATATTTTCATAACCGCACACTCTATGTGATAGATACGATCAATGGAACTTCTTTCCCTAGGGCACTGATGGATGGAGGAACATACATTGGCATCATGCCAATCAACACGTTATATGAGACAGTGATCTCTCAAAAAAAGATAGTGTTCGCGTCATTGGTAATTTCAAAATTCGATAGCGTAGGCTTGTAGTCACTTGGATACGTGAATATGGGTATTAAGCTTGGGAATTTCACTTCCTATGTTAGACTTTATGTCATCAATGCCAACATAAGCTACCAGCTGATCATAGGGTGAATGTGGATGCACACTCATGGCATAGTTCCCTCCTTATAACATCAATGTTCCAAAGACACTATTCTAGTCACTGAGATCATAATCAAAGCAATGCAAAAACCATTTTCTGTTAAGGAGGCCCATCTAGCAAAAGCAGCATTTTATATCGAGCTAGATAAAGAGAGAAATAGTTTAGCAATAATGTTAGAGGGGATTCAAGTTGAAGAAGGAGGTGCCTAACCAAGTATATTTATTCATTATCAGTTGGTATATATAGTGATCCCCCAAATGGAAAAAGGAAAGAGGAAGGCAGAGGAGGTAGTCAAACCCCCTTGAACATATAAGAAGATGGTCCTGCCAAATTGAAAGGTTATATACCGCTTATAACGGTATATGTGGGAGATGTTCTGGGATGAGAACATCTACCTGACAGTGTATTGCTTTATAGTGGATGAGTCTCATATAATAGAACATGTAGAGGAACCCAAGGAGGTGCCTGAATGCATGCAAGAATGTCCAAGAGAACAGTTGTTAGAGCTGGAGGAAATTAACTTGGGAGTGGAAGGGGGTGAGAGTAGACCCATTCTAATATCCTAAGGTTTGAACTCAAAGCGGAGGGAATATCTCATTAGACTGCTCAAGGAATTCACGGATGTGTTTGCTTGGAAGTACATAAAAATGCGTGGGATAGACCGAGAGGTAAGTTCTCATAAACCAAATGTTCTTCCTAATGCTTTCCCATTTAGACAGGCCATTCACACATATAAGGATGAGCTAGACCTTAAGATAAAGGAAGAAGTGGATAAATTTTTGGCTGTAGGGTTCATCAAACCCATTCAACACCCAGTGTGGCTTTCTATCATTGTGCTTATAACAACAAAGACAAAAGCTAAATCCAAATTTGTGTTGACTTTCACGACTCGAACCAGGCATGTTCCAAGGATGAGTTTCCTCTGCCAAGTAAAGACAGTCTAGTAGATGCCACCGCGAGTTATGAAATGTATAGTTTCATGGACAGGTATATAGGCTATAACCAAATTAATATGGACCCGACAGATGTGAAGAAGAATTCTTATGCATGCCGTTAGGAAATTTTCGCTACAGGAACATGCCATTTAGGTTTAAGAATGTAGGGGCCACCTACCAGGAGACTATAATGGCCATATTACATGACTTATTTCATGAAATATTGGAATTATATATGGATGACCTAGTGTGAAGTCAAAGAAATAAAGAAAGCATATCCACAACCTCGGGCGGGTGTTTGAAAGATACCACAGGTACAAGATGAGAATGAATCCATTGAAGTGTGCCCTATAGGATCATTGTAGGAAAATTTCTGGGATTTGTAGTAAATTGAAAAGGGGTGAAGGTTGATGGGAAAAAGAGGAAGGTCATTATGATGATGCCGCCGCCAACGAGCCAGCGACAAATCAAGAGATTCTTAGGAAAGTTGTCCTGCCTTAGAAGATTTATACCAGTGCTAGCGGAGGTGACCCACCCATTTACCCCCTTGATAAAAGAAAAAAACTAAGTGGATTTAGGGAGAAGAGTAGACAAAGGCATTTGAGAATATCACAGAAATATTAGCATCCCTGTCCACGATGATACTGCCAGAGGTCTATAGGAGCACTGCTTGTTCAGTAGAATGAGAGGGTGGGAAGGACAGTGTATTATTTTTTGAGGATGATTTCAAGCGTAGAATATAGATATACCAATGTTAAGAGGCACTATCTTGCCTTGGTCTTCGTGGCCCAAATGTTGAGACACTCCTTGTTGGACTTTATAGTTCACATCGTCACTAAGTGTGACCCTATCAAGTATCTCTTGGCACGACCGATCTTGGTAGTACGAGTATCAAGGTGGTTCTTAATTCTATCAGAGTACGATTTGAAGTGCGTGGTGCCAAAATCCATTAAGAGCCAGGCAGTACAGATATGTTATCCAACTTCCCAAGCCAAAATTTTGAGCCTCCCAATGAAGGGTCACCTGGAGAAAACTTCCAAGCATGTTTAGTAAAGGAGATGGAGGAGTGGAATATGGAATTTAATGGTTCTTGTGCATAAGGAATAGGGGTTAAAGGTTTTATCCTCTTGAATGGTAAGGATAAAGTCACTTTATCCTCCAATCTAGATTTCAAATGTTCAAACTATGAGGCTTAGTACAAAGCCCTCATTCTAGGATTGTTGGAAGCGCTACTAAAAGTTATCAGAGTGCTATTCATATGAGGAGACTCTAACTTGGTAGTAAAATAAGTTAAGGGAGAGTTCAAACTCAAGCACTCCAATCTAAAACCCTAGAGATCCATCACCTAGAGGTTGTTGAGATAGTTCTGAAAAATAAACATTGAAAGATATGCGTGAACAATGAATAGGCACCCAAAAGTGCTAGCTACTATAGCTCAGAAACTGGACATGGATGAATCGAATGCAACCATCACAGTACAACAAATGATGGTACTTACTATGGTGAAGTATCTATTTTCAAGTGACGAATAGAAATATTGGAGGTACTTAGTGGTGAAGCAATTAGAATCCAGAGAAGGAAAGATGAAGATGTTAGAACTATCCAACTACCACTTGCTGTAAGGAACACTTTATTATAAGAGCCTCAGGGGGTTCCTATCAAGGTGTGTAGGGGAAGAAGAATCTAAAGAGAGGTTGGCAGCAATGCATGAAAAGTATTGCGGAGATACTGATATCACTCTTTATTGATTGTTGTTGCGGGGGTGGGGGGCTACTACTGGCCCATCATGATCACGGAGGTTGCTCGTCTATAACAAGGTTGTCTGAAGTGCCAAACCCAATTTGATAAGCCATCTGAAGATAACTTCATAAAATCATTTGAGGATTGGATGAAACCTTATATATCATATTTGAAGGATGGTGAGTTTTCAGATGAGCAAGCAGATGAGATTTATCTCAAAAAGAAAGTGACGTACTTCTATATAATGGAGGGGAACTCTAACGAAAAGGTTAGAATGAGAAGGTATTGAAGTTCATAGCTAAAGGGGATGTGGAGAGAGTGCTGAAAGAAGATCATGAGTCCTCCCACATGGGGGGTGAAAACTATATGATCAATTGATGACGTTGGGGTACTACTGGCCATCCTTAGAAGCTAACTCCGTTGGTCATGTGAAGAAATACACAGCATGCTAAGTACATGGGGATATAATGCATGCCCCTTCAGTCAGTCTGCAAGGCTTAGCAGCACCCTACCCCTTCCACACATGGGCATTCGATCTAACGGGAAAGATTAGCCCAACCTCCCGTAACAAGGCCTTTATTATCATTGCTATAAAGTTGTACACAAAATGGGTAGAGGCCACTCCTATAAGGAGAGTGACTACCCAAGTGGTAACGCATTTTATAAAGGAGTGGTATACCCAAAGTTATCCTCACAGATAATGGGAAGAAATTTGTATGCGAGGAGATGGCACTCCTCACTGACAAGTATAAGATCGTGCACAATAGCTCAACTATCTCCTAACTAAATGGAAATGTCCAAGAAGAGGCCACCAATAAGACTTTGATCAACATATTGAAGAATATAATGGTGGATATGCCAAGGATGAGAATCTACTTATGGTGCTATGGGCCTACATCACCTTGAAAATAAAACTGACAGGGTTTACCCCATTCTCACTAGTGTCTGGGACCGAAGCTATCCGACCAGTGGAATTGGCAATACCCTCGGCTAGGGTTGCTCTAAGTAACAACCTATGTTATCAAGAAAAAAGATCATTAATATTTTTTTAGAAAATATGAGTAACGGGGACTTCCCCCCTCTCTAAATTTATGATTTTCCAAAGTTTAGAGTGTTCCCAAGTTAAAGTGTGGAACAAGGACCCCACAGACTACGGGCTATTTCAGTTTTAAAAAAAAAATAGTTATCCTTTACTAATTTCATTGGTAAAGATATTTTAAAGAAAAACCTAAAGGAATGAGAAGGGGTCACCCCCTCCAAGTTATTCCTAATAAACATATATAAGAAAAGTACCCCTACAGTTAGAGAGGGAAACTATAAAATAGTATAACTTCCCCAGATTTATGCAAATACCCCACAGTATATGGGACAGTTCAATTAAACCAGGTGCTCATAAAAAATTAGAGCATGTCATAGTAAATAGATACCAAAGTACAAATTGAAGCAAGGAATAAATAGCATAATAAAGCCAAAATGAGTTTTTCATTAATAAATGAACATTCCTTACATGAGGAGAAGAAAAGAAAATACAAAACAAGGATAACACAGTAAGACAAACTATTTGGTAGATAAAAGTAAAAATAAGTCCTATCGTGAGCGTATATCTGCATAGGAAGGACCTGCCTTCTTAATGAACTGCTCCTCCAGTGTGGCCATCCTAGCCTCATCATTAGTGTCACCAGCGTCATGCTTTGGTCGCTTGGCCTAGAATGACAATCTAACCTCTGATCCCATCAGCCTCATACTGACACTAATGAACCCCGGACTGCTTATAGACTTATGGTGTCTCATCATCTTCCTGAATGGGACAATAAGAAAATAATGAATCGTGGTGTAAAACTAGTCCAATCGAAAATGATAGATGCACTAGAGATCATGAAGGGCCTGTGGAAATAGTGTAGTCCTGGTGCTGGTCATATCAGCATAAGGAGTAGACATGAAGCAACAAAGATGGCTAGAAAGGGCCCTCGGGTTGAAGATCGTGAGGCTGTCGATGTTGAGAACACTCTGAGATGTAAAAGTCTTATGATGGTGCTCCAGGACCATCTCCAGTATCTCTCGCTCATAAGGTTGGAACCTCTAAGGCTGCTCTAAGCACCATAGTGCTTTCATAAAAGCCTCTGGAGCCTCTAACTCAATATCGTCATAGCCCATATTACGGGACTTGAGCTTAGAAAGTGGAAGAGATGACTTAGCATCGGAGCCAGCATCACCACCTAAGTAAGCAGTCTCAAAACTTTTCTCTGCCTCAGTAGCTACCTCACTGAGATCACCGATTGAATCTTGCAATAAGAAAAATGAAAGAAGATGATTCATAAAGAAAGGAGGATAGAGGGTTAAGTATCTCTACTCAAGTCAGAACAAAGTCTGTAAAATCTTACCTCGTACCCCAGAGCTGTCTGTATGATGTTTCCAAATCGAGAAGGAACCACATGACCCTAAATACCAGCCTAACAAAGGATAGGCGGATTTAGTATCAAAGTCTTAACTTAACAGTTAGAAGTAAACACTATATGACAATCTAATACCTGGGGGAGTGCATAGTATAGCACCCGCAGTATGTCCCATAGAATAAGGGATTGCCACCTCACTAACTTGAAAAAAATAAAACAGGGGCATGAGGGTGAGCCTACTTGCTCAGTAAAAGCAAGAAGAAAAGGAGAAATAGAAAGGACAGTAGGGTAGGACAATATAATACCTCTCTGGAAGCAATGTCCCCCAGATGTTCCATGGCTATCGCAATAGCTGTGACGCTAACTTAAAAATAAGGAAACAGGTCAGTATCAGCAAGCGCTGGCACAGAAAGAGCAAGTTCAAAGGTTCTACCTGGGAGGTCTCGTCGGAGACATTATCCAGAGATCCTACAATGGTAGGAACAGGTACGACACTGACCTGCAAGATAACAAAGCAGGAAAGTGTCAGTAAACTTTTGCACAAAAAATGCTAGTAAAAAAAATATAGTGTCATACATACTGGAGCAGTCTCCTCTAGGATGACGACCGAAGTCTCCTCAAGCGTAGGAGCTGGCATGGTGCTAACCTGAGAACCCAAGTATAGGTCTCACTGATAAAGTAACCACAACTACAGATATGTTAAAGATCGTTTGAAAAAATTCCCATGCATCTATATCAAAAAGGAATGCAAAAATATGTACCTGAGAAGTCAATCCTGCAAAACTCTGAACAGGCCCCCTCAAACAAGGGGACTTCATCTACGTTGGCCTTAAAGTAAGAGAGATTAGAAGATGTATGAGTAAAGGGGAGTAAAGAAATAATTACTCTTATGTAAGAAGTGTATGATACATGTGCGGTCATATCCACAAAAGCCATGGAAGGATCTATGGGTGATGTCGAGAGAGCTACCTCTACAGCACTCACTATAGGTGATGCAGATGAAGAAGACTCACTAGAACTAACATGCGAATAGAGGAAGGATGTAATGTTAGAAAGTTACTTATATAGTGAAGAAAATATACGGAGAGGCGGCGAAGTCAAGATAAAATAAGTACCGATAAAGGTGCTATGCCAATGCCTCCACTAGAAACAGTAGCCGAAAGGGCCTCCATTATTGTAGGGGCTATCAGAGAAGCAACTGAAGAAGCGGATAATAAGGTAATAACACTGTCTAGATGAAATACGAATAGTTAGTAACAAGACATGTGAATAAAATATCATTGAAATCTTAGCCCTAAAGTTTAAAAAACATGAGTACCTGAATCTCCCTAGGGAAGAAGGATGAAAAATGACTAGTGATGTAGTAAGGGAAGTGGTAGTGGCCTAATTGTCATAAGATTATTAGAGACAAGCATAGACAGAGAAAAATAGTCGATCCTAACAAGAATATGCAGTACTTGAGAGGAAATGATAGCCTGTGGAATATGCTCATTAGAAGCAATGGTGAAGAACGACTAGGATGGTAAAGGATGGATATGGGGACTATTATCCATATGAACATACACTCTGAAGATAGGAATCCTACTCGAGGGTGACAGGCCAGGATAGTAACTCTAATAACCAGCAACGTTCCCCAAGTAGAGGAAGGGTTACATAGGAAAAAGCCTTGCAAGGAAGAAATACAAAGACAACACAGAAGACATGGGGATCAATTATAAATAAATAAAATGATAATGAACATATGAGGATGGCAGAAGTAACAAGTCCACATACCTATGGAAGCCCGACAGAGGAACCACTCGCCGCTATAGAGGCAGAAGGCAGGGAAGCACGGTCGAGAGGAATGGTCCTCTGCAAACACACAAAGAAAATGAAATCAAAATATGTCTAAAAATATGACATGTTAAAAATAACTCAGAGGAGTTGATAATTACCTAGACAGAACAGGAGGACATAGAAAAGGTCCTTATAGTCCTAAGGAACACAGAATATTATTGCAAAGACAAAAAAGGAATGAGCTATATTAGAAAAAGATTACAAGGAAAGGGATTAAGAAAAAAATAATAGTTGAATAAAGAGGAGGTAATAAACCTCTCGAGACACACCCAAAGAAAAGATGAACATGGAATTCCTCTCCCTAGGAAAGGGTGATCGACCAAGAGGTGGAGGCGAAGGATCACTCACCATAATAGAAGAAACCTATAAAAATCACAAGGGCATAGACAAATTAAGTAGAAGCCATAAAAGTTATCTACGCGAATAAAGTCACAAAGGAAATGAAAGGAAAATACGTACAATAGTTGTGCATGCACCATGCCCATATGGGAGATGCCCAGTCGAAGGACTGGTGGAAAAAGAAGAATCCATCTTGATGCCCTCGCTAGAGGACTCTCTCAAAACTAGTAATAAAGTAGAAGTGTAAGGACCATGTTCTCCATAGGGGTCAATGGAACTCATGTAATTTGAATAAAAACTGTCATCATCATAGGAAGGAGTTATTCTATAATGAACGAGTTCCTTTTCAAATGAATGGGGAGGAGAACTAGTAAGTGAAACCCTATGAAAGCCAGTTTCACTAAGTAAAGATGAGTCAATATGATACCTTTACCAACAGAGATAAAAGTAGAAGGAGGCTCTTCCGAAGATAAACATAAGTCTTTATAGCCTTTCTCGCATATAGTTCAGTATGTCTACTCCACTCCATTATCAGATCCCTGGTCTGGTGCAGGAGATGGAGGAATGACCTCAGCACTATCCTTCTTGTTCTTAATTATCATAGTCCTTACTAGCGAGGGAGAGGAAGAAAGAAAATTAGTATTGATAGGAGTAGCAGTAGGTGGAGAAACAGTAGCTAGTATGAAGTTGGAAACGTATTCATCAGGATGCTTCCTCTTAGAAAAAGCGAGGGCTTTCACCTTGCCCTTTCCCTTGGTCTTTGTAGGTTAAAGCTTAGGTTTTTTTGAATAGATTGATTCATCAAGCATGAGCCTCACCAAGACTGGGGTGAGTTGCTCGAGAGGGGTCTTGGAGATGCTTCAACGGTGCGATAACATTTTTTGGGTCCTCTTACCAAGTACTTGTCATTATTGGGGAACTTGGTGGATATGGTCTCATGAGGGACATCATTTACGTTATTTTGAATAAGTACCACCTACCTCAGTTATAGAATAAACTAAGAACGGGTGAAGGAAGACAAGTAATCTTGATATGGCACAAATAAACCTCATATGTGGATGACCTTATGAGCTACGCCATCAAAAGTAAAATTAGCAAATGCCTCAACATATATCTCGGAGGGGGAGGCTCTCGACAGATAGGAAGGTGAATGAACACCTTAGTTATAGACAAACTACCTCTCCTCACCCTCTCAGAGTAGTAGAACTCCACATCCTGGCCCAAGTTAGTCAAAGAAGGAAAAATACAAGGCAAAAGTATAACAACTACCTCAATGTGAGGGAAAGTGGAAATAGAGTCAACATCTGCAGGGTAATAAAAAGTACCTCCAGTGGTTGAGAAGGAACCCCAAGTGAAAATACCACCCACTCGCTTGCAGTAAGACCTAAAATATAACTCATTGATATTGTCTATTAAAGACCCTAAGGAGGCAATGGCGACTCTCTTGTGCCATATTGCAACAAGAGTTGTATCATTATAGAAGGCTCTTGCCTTTGGGGCAAAGTTGAGAAATCTCTACAAAAATGACATGAGGATGAAGGTTTTGGTGAAATTGATGGAATTATGGCATCTACAAGATCTCTCAACATCAATATGATCATGATCTAACCAAGTATAGAGGGAACCTAATGATAGAGCTGAGAGGGGGAATTACCTCCCTCAAGTAAGTATCACAGCTAGTGTGAAAAGATGTTCACGAGGAGAGTCATCTAGTCTCCCAGTAAAAAAAAGCTACTAAGGATGGTGATAAAAAATTCTTCCAAGTGTGAAGGAGAGTTAATCTTTGGACTCTCTTTACTTCTCAAGGCCCTCCTCGATCTTTATCCCTTGGTAGCTACTCAAAATCTTTGAACAAATACCTTTGAAATTTGGTAAAAGAATGTTTTTTAGTTCCAGTCTGGTTAATGGCAATGTATTTAGAGCACTCACATAAGGCTGAGTGGAGCTCTCCTTCCATCCTTTCCTCGATCTCATCCTCATAATAATCAGACAACACGTGTTCTCCTAAGTACGGTAGTGCAAGCAACTCGCAAATATCTTCCATAGTAATGGTGAACTCACCCAAGCCAATGATAAAAGTATATGGGTCTCTACTCCAATGAAAAGATAATAAATTAAATGTATTACCATGTTTG
The DNA here is from genome assembly GCA_949130495.1 of Sambucus nigra. NCBI lineage: Eukaryota > Viridiplantae > Streptophyta > Magnoliopsida > Dipsacales > Adoxaceae > Sambucus > Sambucus nigra. The sequence goes on along the minus strand of OX422207.1, from coordinate 688,658,103 downwards.
GAAATTGAGAAAGACTCTAAACTGTTGATAGTGGTGGTAAGCTTAAGTCCCTTGATAATAACTTTGTGCAAGGGGATGGCCAAGACATGATCAACTTAAAGGTCCCCCTTATCTAGGGTACCTCCAAAATCCTTAACCTGAATGGAATGGGAAAAATCACCCCTATCCACTAAAAATCTAAGGATACTATCAGGTAAAATGATAGGAAAGTCAGTGGACTCAATCAAACTCACACAGGAATACTGGTTGATCTTGTCTACAAACTCCTAATCGAAATTGGCAAGGGAGGGCATGAAAGTGTCTTCAGGACCAAAGTATGGAGCAAGATAATAGAGACCAAAATCTCTCTTTGAGTGATTGGATAAGTACTCCTTCTGAGATTTGGAATAGGTGATGGTGGACAAGGGACCCCCTCTGGCGGTAACCTCAGCAAACGAACTGCCCAAAGCAGAGATGGTGGAATCCAAAATACTGGATGTGATGGTGGTGGCTCCGGTGGCCAATAGCGTGGAAACAGTGATGAAAATGGGCACCATACGCACTAGCACCTCGATAGTGGTGGTGGAAATAGTAGCACTGGGGTTCACATTTAAGGAAGAAGCCATTTTGATGATTGAATAAGACGGAGAAGGAGATAACAATAATGGAAGAAGAAGGGTTTCAATTTTCTCTCTCTCTCTAAAAACTAAGTTCAAATAAAATGTTGAAGTAAAAAGAGAAGAGGGTTTAAAATAGCTTTTTATACCATAATAGGCCCACACACTCCAGCCAATCAAAGGGGAGAAAATTATTTCCCAAATGATGGGATGCTTGTTCTCTTTTCAACACGTGTCACCTCGAGACCCTCAATGTGGGTTGATGTGACACAAACATTTAATGCCAACAGTTCCATGATGAGATTGAAATAAGTTGTTCATATTCTAATATAAATTGAATCATTATGTACAAAATTGTTTGGTCTAACCAACATAAATATTTTTGTACGAAGGGACTAATGTAGAGGGATGACTAGGAGACCCACATAGAGGGGGCTTCCTCTGCTCAAATTGTTAATAAAAGTTTAGAGATATGGGGGCTCATCATGAGAAACCCCTTTAAAAAGATGCTCAGGCTAAAGGTGAAGGCTAGTTGGAGAGGAGGGCTCACCATGAGAAACCCTTCATCCCAAGACCCAAGACACAAAGAATAAAAAAGGACGAGGAGGGCTCATAACGAGCAACCCCTTGCCCCAAGAATCAATTCAAAGAAAAAGGAAACTTTGAGAGGGATCACCATGAGCATCCCGTCAAAATAATTTGAGGCCATATAAAAAGGCCAAGGCAAGCGGACTCATTACGAGCAACCCACTCTTCCCCAATTCACATATCACGAAAATAGAGGAAAGGTGATGAGGTATACCTAGAATGGCCTCTTCCCCCCAAATGACCTACCACAAAAATGACACAGTGCAAGGAGGGGCATCCTCCCTAACATTTATTACCCAGAAAACAATAAAGTACTAATATTTACTTTCTAGTGCAGGTAGCCTAGTTGAGCAAGCAGGGTTTGAAAAGGCCAGTGGGAATCTCCTAGGAGTTTTGTCTTGGTAGCTGAGATATAAGGTTTGTTAAACAAGCTCAACCACTTAGCACTTTTAGATAGAGAGAATACTATTAAAGAGACCCTACGAGTCACTCAAGTCCTTACAAAGCTCATACTCAGTCATAACTAAAGTGAGTAGCCAAGAGGCTACTCATAAGAGATTATTTTTTTACAAAAATGATTTTAGAAAGGTTAGTCCTTGAGGCCACTCTCAAGTTTATAATGTTTGTGAAACAAGTTACCTTTTAAAAAGATAGTTACCAAATCAGATATTTTTTCTCCATTAAGAGACATATTTTTTACTTTTCTTTACACCAGGTGTCGTCTTTTAGAGGGGACAAACGACTACAGACCTAGTAGGGACAAAAGGTACATTGGAGACCTTTTCCTTCTAAGTTTCCCCTCTTGATTTTGGTGCCTAAAGGCCCAAACCAGACTCATAGTCACCTATAAATAGGACCATAGGTGAGGTCAAATCACATATAAAAAACTCAAGTCATTCTGTTACTCTATCAAAATCACACCAGACCACCTAGTATTCTCTCCCTACTCATTCTTTAGGTGCTAAGTTCTTGTTCCTTCACTCCCACCTTTACAACCATCATTCTTAGGATATTCATTTCTCCAAGTTACTATTATTTTTGTGAATTTCATCTTCTTGTTGTGAGTGGTTCTATTTTTTACTCCATTTTTATCAAAAATGAAGGTTTTACAAAGAACTGCTCTTGAAACATTTCGAGACCTTGGAGGCAACGTCCATTGGAGTGGATCAAGCTTCACTCATTCAAGTAACTTATCATACCCCAATCGCACTACCCTCCTATAACTATTGGAATTTTTGTTGGCCAAACCCAAAAGTCACTCGTCACATGATTTTAATTTTTTAGCCATTCCTCATACTCAATTATCTCATCCCAGTCATGCTCTATAACCATGTTCACCAAACCATATCGGTGGGTTGGCAATGGGTTATCATTAACATTCATGGGAGAGGCTTGATCATTTCCTATATAGACAATAACAATCTTTCATGGCATGTTGAACATTCTAGTGCGGCTTGCAAAATTTCACATCCATTTTTTTAGCACTTGTTGGTACTTGACCATTCGAGTGAGAAGGACATGCCACCTCCTCACGAATGAACATTTGGTAATAATCCATAGCCTCCACAATGGTGCATGGTAATAGTGGTGGGACATCACTTCCAAACTTTCTTTTTCCTACAACATTATTCGGTAGTTATTGACCACCTTTATTTCCTTTTGGGCTGGCTTCCACGTCCTGTCGTTACGAGACTTGAAATATTCCTATTGGAGGTGTCATTTGTGTGCTATAACTTTTTTGCTTTGTCTTGATAATCATTAATATATTATGCGTAGCTCAAGTGAACTCTTTGAAAGTGACCTCTTAGGTTTTATTGATCAAGTCGACTTTGTACAGCTCAATAAGACTTCCACGCAAATTTGCAACAAACTGGCCTCTATGACCTCCTCGTGAATGTCCAATGCTTTTTCTCTGAAGCGCTTCATGTACTGTATTAGCTTTTTGCTGGTTTTTTCACCTCTTAGGCCAAATTCATTTGAGTAAACTCATCTTTAGCCGAAAAGAATTTTTGAAAAAACTGTCTATGCATCTCTTCCCAAGTGGGAATGCTATGTGGTTCAAGGTGAAAGTAGAACGTGTAAGATTTTTCGGTGAGAGAATTTGATAACTCCTTCTATTTGAAATCTGTATCATTACAATGCACACCATGATATTCCACAAACCTCTTAACATGCTCTCTAAGGGTTTCTCACTTTCCATTGAACTTCATGAATTTTTGTGGAACATAACCCTCAGGGTACGACTTGTCATTAACACTATATGAATAAGTATTATTTAACTCCTCATACATGAAAGGTGATTCTTGTTGGAGTGAGATGAGCCTCTTAACTTCCTCCATTATAATCGCTTCGGAGGATAATTACTCTGCCTCTGTTTTCTATGCTGTTGGTGACCCCATGGGGGTCTGGGTCTGCTCGATACCATATTTCTTATTGGCGCCACCTTCAGTAGGAGCCACTCTTTTCATAGCACGAATTTGGCCTAAACTTGTCATATATACGTTATATTGCCTCAGAAAATCAAAAAATAAACTCATAATATTCATTCCATTCAACTATTGAGCACTTGAGTTGCTCGCTTGACCCACGAAGGAGGTAGGCCTCTCGCTTCGGTAACCATGTCGTTTTTATTGGTGATCTGGTATGTTTGAAATTCACTTCGTGTTGGAGTGTCTTCAAAGACCAACTATTTTGAAACATTGTAACATTCTTTTTCTATGGTAATTATAATACCTCCCTAGCAGAGTCGCCAAATGTCAGAGTATAATAATAATACTCGAGTTTATGAATAACTATAAACAAGTGAGGTGTGACTCACTCCAATGAAAACCATTTTCAGCGCTATAATATTTCAAGAACATATAAAAGACTAAAAACTAACTTTTTAATACAATAGAGAGATTTCTGGTTACAATGATGAGAAGATAATGTTGAATAGAATTTTTCAATAATAACAAAAGGAATGAACCACTTGAGAATAATGATTCTCTGAGAGTGAAGAGATAAATGCTTCATCTAGGAGAGAGAAGGGAGAAAATATCTGTATTGGGATTTGTGTAGAGTAATAGTGCTAACTCGGGATCTTAATGACTGTGACCTAAGTGCTCTACTTATAGTGAAACCTTAAGGATGATGTGGTACATGTGTGCCAAAGTAATATTCTTATATGAAATATATCAAAAATTACTTTTGTCCATACTACTAGTTCTCACTGGCTACCACGATCTGTCAGTAGTGTGGAATTCCACCTGGTGTAATAGTGGATATAAAAAGTAGTGTTTCCAGCCTTAATTCCAAAAGGTACTATTTTATCAGATTATAAATGGTTTATTGGTGAATAAATTTGAAAACTTGTAAGTGACCTTCAGGGCCACTCGCCACTTGACTGAAAGAATACATCTTGCGAGCAAGATACTAATTGGTCGTTAATTAATAACTGTGGACTTTATGATGTGAGTGAGTGTGAGTGACCTCTTGAGTCCCTCGCTTTATCATTCTCTCTTTCCAAAGATATTGAAGTGGCTGAGCCTTACCTCTCAGCCTCCAAAATAAAACTATCAATAGGTCCCAACTGGCCATCTGTCGGAGCCCTGCTTACTCGACCAAGGCTTCTTACTAAGTAAACTTATGTTTAGATAATAAAACCAAGTGTTAATAAATTAGTTTTTCAAATAAAATATTTTGTGTAGCTTGATCAACTTCTCACAAATTGTCTTTACTAGCCAGGTATTGCTTCTCATGTATTTGTTTCTCCTCGAAAACTTTGTGACTTAGGGTTTCTCGTGAAGTCTATTTATTATTTGCATAAATGTATCGTCAATTAGAGTTGCTCGTGTAGCTTCCCCTCACTGGTCCCCACTTAGGACTTAATAATGACTTAGACTTTCTCATCCACTCTCCCTTGTTACTCACTTCTAATGTGACTTGTTGGGGATTTGGACCTGCTCCTCCAATAGGTTTGGGTAGTCACTATTCATGTGACATGCTAGTGGCTTGGATTTGCTCACCCAAAAAATGTTGTTAGTCACTGCTCGTGTGACTTGGACTTTCTCATCCCATAAATTCTTAGTCACTGCTCGTGTGAATTTCCAATGGCCTGGACTTGCTCATCCATTAAATTTGGTTAGTCACTACTCGCATAGTGCCTCAATAATTATGGGGTTTTCCGCACACCCCCTTTTAACTCAGTGCCGCTAGTTCAAACTCTTCTTTAATATGAGGGTTATTTGTATACCCCTCTATAAAAAGTTTTTATAAGAAGTATTTAATTCTTATACAACAACATTACATCTCAGCTGGTAACTTAATTCATCTTTCCTAATCAAAATTGCCTTAGTTTTTGGAAATTGATTTTTAGATTTATAAGGCATTAGCTAAGGTGGTATAGGTTTTGGTTAAGCCTTAATAGTTCTCCAATCTCTATCATTTTTTCACTTTTTTCTGTTTTTATTTAATCTTTCATAATATAATTTTTCTAATTGACCATTTTATCACAAAAATTGAAAAGATAAATATGTTTAGCAGTATTGGGAGCTTAAGTCTATTTTTATAATGCGAAATATACGTACAAACTTTTGAGGATTCTATACAGTCTATATTAAAGGATATAAAATTTCTTTTAATAATTTCTTTTCCTTTAAAACCAATTCATTCCTTATCACCAGAAGAAGATTTTCCCGAATTCACAAGTTATTTTACAATGATGCCAGATTTGTTGAAAGCATTAAGTTTATTCAAAGCTTCTTTCAGTTTAGTTTGTGATTCCTCAAAATCAGCCAAGATAGCTTTGTGTTCTTTTTTCTAATGAAAAACATCTTTAATTTATTTTAAAAATATTTTCCTCTAACATCTTTCATCAGAAATAAACTGAATTTGATTATTGAGAGCATCAATTTTAGATTACAACCTATCATTAATTTTGCCTAAGTGAGTACACTTTTTCAAGGTAGACTTATAAGGCTTTTTAAAATGTATTTCATCATCATCATAATCACTATCAAAAGATTCTATTATAATGGAGTTTCATTAAAATCATCATTTTCATCATTCGAGTGAAAAGTAGAATAATAAAGGCCTTTACATATAATAGTAGGAATATGATTTTGCACACAAGTCTTAACATGTAATATAATATTCGCAGGAGGTAAATTATAATTGTTTATAAATAATTCAGAAATATCAGATAAAATAGACAAGTTATCAATACCACCATCCGACTCATTTAAACATATAGACGTAAAAACCATAAGATTATTACAACTATCAATACGGTTATTGTTAGAGTCAGAACTATCATCCTAAGTTTTAGATAAAAGTTCCTTTTGAGAATATTGGCATTTAGTTTTCGAAAAATATTTGTTAGCATAATAACTAAACTAATTACAATTTCTTCATTGAGTATGACTTAAACCTTTGTTATGGTCATATTTTTCAAAAGATTTATTTTCAAACAATTTTCATGTGGCCTATTAGAATATCTATATTGTCCTTCTCTAGAAGAAAATTTATTTCAAAATTTAACAAATTTCTTGAAGTGTTTAGACAGAAAGAAATTTCATTATCTAATGACTCAAGAGGCATATATGAATCATCAATAATAGATAAGGAAGATACAAAAGCAAGATTGTTAACAACAAATTTGAACACTAAAGATGGTTATGTAGTGTGTGCTTTCGATTTTCCTCTTAGATTTTGACTTAAAGCACTTTTAAGTTCAAAAGTTTTCACTTTACTACATAACAGTTTAGATTTCATGTTAGGGTCACCCATTTCTTCTGTGGCATGTATCTTCATAGAAAAAGTATGCGGTAAAGATCTAAGTATTTTAGCACAAACTTCATAATCAACATATACATTACCATTAACATGTGATTGATTAACTATATCTTGTAACCTAAAATAAAATTCATTAAATTTTTCATCATATTTCATAAGCATGATATCATGCATATGAACTAACAATTATAATTTATCCTTTTTAACCATATCATCACCCTCATATATAGACATTAAAATGTCCTCAGCTGCCTTAGAAATGGTGCAAGCTGAGATTATTTTAAACTCAGACTCACACACTACTTAGAAAATAGCATTTTCACCTTTATTGTTATATTGTGAACTTCATTTTTTTCTCTAGTCTATTAAGAAATAGGTTTTATTATAGTTCGTTCAATATCACCTTCACCAATTACACGAGTAGGTAGAGAAAAAATATTTTCAACCATATCCCATACATCATTCCCAAATTATAGGATGTGCGCAATCATTCTTACTTTCAAGTAAAAAAAAGTTTGTACCATCAAAATGAGGAGGACGTACAAAACTACCATTTCGGCCTTCTATTTAAAATAGGTTCAAAATAAAGAGTTCATGATCTTAAATATTAAAAATAAAAATTTTTAAAACCAAAGTAATCTTGACGTCATTATACCACTTGAAAGTAATTTGTTAAAAAATATCTTTTAACACTTTGCTAAAACCCCTTTAAACTTCAATGGTTCAATACATACACACAGAGAGAATAATCAATTCAAGTTGGTGTGTTGTTAAAATAATAATATATAAAAGTTCGAAACAGAATGAGATGAATAAAAGTGGATATAATATAATGATTTTGTTAACGAGGAAGCTAGCGTACTGAAGAATCCCAGGTCTTTTAGTTCGATGATCACACACACCACAAGTCCACTATGACAACAGTTTAGGTACAATTTACAGTTTAAAATATAAAGCACTCCCAATACACCCAGTATACTAAGGCAAGCACTAAATAACCCTATAACTAATGGAATAGACGAAACAAAAGATAGTAGGCTAGTAGTACACACATAACTTCATACTCAAAACTATAGTATCAAGTGAATAGGAAACAAAAATAAAGGTTTTAACAATCTTTGATGTTCACAGATGGTTAAGAGAACAAATCTGAATACGGAGATATAAAGTGTCTTGTTGTATGATTTAATGTTTCATCCTTTTAAAAATAGAAATGCAGCCTATGTATAAAAAGGGTTTAGATCGTGAGTTTTGAAAAACCACAAATGGATCTAAACGAACCAACTAGAGCTAAATCATGTTTTAGAGTATATATGAGTGTGGCCATCCTGAGATTTCCTATCTCCCTTCTTTTCATGTGGGGGGGAAAAGGGGAGGAGAAAAAGGTCCCGCCCCCGCTTTATCTAAGAGTTCTTTAGCCGTCGTCGGTGTGGGGTGAATATAAAGAGATGGAGTCGCTAGCCTATTTTGTACAAAACAGGAAAAAGAATATTTCACCACATCAAGAGAGCGGCATCGAAGACAAATTGATGCTTACGAAACCAATAGTTTGAAGGTTCAAGGGCTAAGTTATGGAATAAGAAGGTGTTAGGCACCCATCTCTCCCTTTCGGTCTCTCATGGGCTTGTGTTACTATTTTTCTTAATTTATCTGAGAAGTTTGTGTCCGTTTATATATAAATGGATATTGTAATCTCCCACTTACATCATGGAAAAGATGGAGTGAGGTTATCCAAAGGAATGTTCCCATAATAATATTTTAGAAAATACGATGTCTGAATTTATCAGGATATTGATCATTACGATGAAACGATAATATATGTTGGATGAAATGATAATAAGGATCACAAATATAATATATATTAAAATAAAGTATATATGAAAAGTATACGAATGCAAAAATGGGGAAATTGGAAAAATTGGACTCGAGTCTTGGGTTTTTGCCCAAGACACCAACGTAGCCTATAAAGGCATCAAAGTCCACGTAGTTCGTATACAAAATAAGGGTGGGGTTTATCCCATAGATTTAAAAGGAAATTTATTATATGTGTGTGTAGAAAATGTATTCTATTTTTGAGAAATTGTGGTGGATGATCTTATTGGAATTTATAGGTGTAACCCTCTTTTTACTTCTTTTGGTTTTTTTATAGAAAATAAAGTGTGTGAAATATAACTAATAAATGATGATATATTAATCTGTATGAACTAAAGTAAATGCTAGATTAATAATTTATGTAACTGATGCAAAAATAAAGAATTTAAGGAGAGAGAGAGAAGGATTTTGGACCTTCTTTCGAGAATTAATGCTTGATCTTAAACCTTGATGAACTCCCTTGAGTGTTGAGATAAATGTTAGATGAGAGAGAATGATATTTTGCTAAATTGGGTATGAAAAGGATGGGAATGGAAGATGGAAAGGAATTTCACACAAGGAAACTTCGTTGATTGCAATAGAATGTTGTTGAGATCACTGATATTGATGGATCTAAGGTGTGTTTTTGGAGTAAGGTCATGCCCTCTATTTATAGGGTAAGGGCGTGTTGATCATCATAGACCTACACCTTCCAATTGGTAGGTAACCCTAGGCACACTGTCGATAGGCAAGAAAATGGACTTGTCAATCGGCAGTCTCATGCAGATTTTTTGAAAAACGGTCGTAGAACTCAATCCGTTGATACAAATCGCGGATTGGGCATATTGTTAGAAAGTTAATTCAGATACCTTCAGGAATCCTTAGGGCCTCTCCCGGGTCCGGGACTTGACTTAGGTCAAACTAGGCTTAGAAGCGCTCATTGATTCTTTGGATGGGAGATCATCGGATGAAAATGGATCGTTCGTCCGAATGGTAAGTCATAGTCGCGCGCAAGGTGGACCATTGTAAAGTTTATGCGAGGTACTTAAACAATCCAAAGAGATTCACTCGGTTTGGAGAGTTGACTTTGGTCAATAGGGGGGCAAAAGAGCGCGATGACCTTTTGAAGTAAAACGCATCATTCGTCCGTATCATAAAGCTGATTCAAGTACGGGACGGACCTTTGGAAAGGGTATTAAGTTCCCTTCAAATATTCATTCAGTCTCATTCGATCTGAAGAGTTTTGGGCGAAAACCAAATCGTTCATCCGAATGCTTATGTCATTTCGGGAACATGGTGGACCGCTGAAAAGGGGTTTCAATGCACTTCAAAGATTAAAAGAACTTTTACTCTGAATATGAAGTTGACTGGGGTCAAATCGGGGCTCGAGAATGCCCAGTGGTTTCTAGATCGATTTTTGATGGTAAATGGCCCATTCTTTCGAACCATTATACAAATTCGTTCAAGGGCAGACCATTAGAAAGGGGATTCAGATCCCTTTGAAGATTCAGAAAGCTTTTTCTCTGATGATAGAGTTGACCGCAGTCAAATGGGGCGGCCCAAAAGCACTAGATGGCCTCTAGATAGGTACTCGGAGTATGACCTAGGGTATGTAATGAAATGGGTAGGTTATAGGGACCTTAGGGGGTCCTAGAATTTGGTGTATACAATGAGTTTCAACCACATATTTAGTTTTTAAAAAATATCTACTAGCATAAAATATATATATGTTATAACATGTTAATTAGATCACTAGGGGAAAAGATGTTTTCACACTAGAGTTTGTTAAAATATTTCAAAACTTTCTAAATTATTTAAAAAAATAAAAATCACATACAAACAAGATATATCGTTTTGTAGGTATGAAAAGGGGTCAGAAATTATACCCCAACAAATCTAAAAAACCAAATAAGGAACTTCAAGCAATGAACTCGAAAAAGCCTCAACACATCAAAACCAAAAAGCCTTTTAAACCCAAACAAACCATCTAAACACTCATCCTCACTCAAAGTTTATATTATAAAATTATAGGATAAAATATGTTTAGAAAAGGTGTTACGAATAACTCTCAAATTTATGAACACTTGAAAAAAATTAGAGAGAAAAGTGTAAGAAAATTTTGGCTAAGTTTCAGAAAATTTTCCGTCTTAAAATTGAAACCCCAAGATGTTTATTTATAGAGCTGAAGAAATGTCTCTGGTTGAATCATAATTTCCCAAACAATAAGAGTAATTAATTAAACATCCAAAGTCACCTAAGGGCAAGAATAGCATCGCACAAAAGAGGGGTCGGTGATAGCACATGCGTAAAAGACCTATGCGCGATGAGGGGTAGAAAAGTAAAACAACCACATATAGCCTACAGTCGAGCGGATGCAACACCAAGCTCACACGTGATGAAATCGTGTGGGCTAAACACATAGCCCTAATTGGTCCAAAACTAATCAGGCGGATCGCAAACAAAACGACCCTCCAGATGACAAAACATTGTCGTTTCTATATTTTGTATTTAATTAAGAAACAAAATTTTATTTTAGAATTTTTTTAAATGTTGGAAACAACATTTGAAAATTTTAAAAAATCATATAAAATATGAAATCTAATTTTAAAATCTAGAAAATTATAAAACCAAGAAAATTATAATATAAAAAATATCTAAGTATTGAATACGTATAAAATGTATAAATATAAAAATATAGAATATATTACACAAATTTAACTTAGGGTTTTAAATTTAGAAACAATGATTTTAAAATTCCTTAAAATCTTCTTAGAATTATGTTTAGTGTGTGCAATGAAACGACTACTTTTGGGTTAATTGAGCTGATACAAACCCCATGGGATTAGAAAGGGCACTTTCAAATCCAACGTTTTTGGAAGAGAATGATTATGTTATATGCATATGTGTAATTTTTACCGTACCTTATATATGTATATCCCTATAGGATTTTCTTACCACATCATAAAACTACAAATGTATTTTAGTGGTTACACCCTTTTGAGGATCATTATTTTGGAGCATCATATTTACATGTAATTGCATTAATTCATAAGGGATATTTGATAATTATTGGGATTTCCTCACACTAGGAATTATGCCTTTGATATTCCTTGTAAATGAACTCATCATGATTACTTATTCATTGTTTAGTTGATATAATGAAGTAAATAAAGCCTACAATTATGTGGTCCAAATAGCAATCTGGAATTTGAAGAGTTTTATGGAATAATGAAAGGATTATCGGGAAATATAAACAGTTTTCTTTGATGGATAAGAAATATAAATGATTAATTAGTATACTTTTGATTCCTCCCTCTAAGATTAAATAAGTTAGTCTCTCCATCATTCTATACACTTTTGACAATTTCTAAATATAAAGGGAAAAGGGGAGGAAACTCAATTCTCTATTTCAGCACACTTTGAAAGGTTAAAATCTATTCCAAATTCTGAATTAGGAAACATAGCTAAGTTCAAGATCAAGACATGATTCGATATAGACCAAGGTAAATTTCCTTATAATCTTTTTTGTAGTCAGATTTAGATGTGAACTCATATGAGATTAAAGGTCCTTATTAACGTGCATGACTTCTTATAATTTATTCTAGATTATTGTTCACGCCTTATAGAATAAATTAAATGGTCAATTTTTATTTATGTTTACATGTGGTATCACAGCCTTGTTTTAATCTCATATAGTTTCATTTATATTCTGCGCTAAAGAGAACCATAAAACAACATGAAAAACATGAATTGTTGATTATCAGCGACGACATTAGTAATGATTTTCCAATTTTTTATGTGTTAGAATTAATTCAAAACGAAATGTTTGACAGGAAATAGCATTCGTAAAAAATCTTGAACTTTTCTATTAATGGGCATGGTTTTCGACAATTTGAGATCGTTTAGGCCTCCCAAAAACAATTTTTAGTTATTAAATGATGTAAAATTATTGTTTTTTTAATGTTATAACCATTATGTGTTTTAAACCATTAATTGTTGAATATGCCCATTATGTAAAACATGATTATGGATATTAACGGTATACTCTAAAGGTTTTCATATCAGTTGTTTATATTATGTTTAGATTACAATTCCACCAGAGTGGTCTAGTTTAAAAATTATAAATATTGAACTTTGAGATACCGTTCAAACATTCTGTTTAGGTTGCTCCAAAGAGTCCATATATGGTTTTTGAATGTTCGTATTCATACTGATTCCATTATGATAATGAATCCATTGTGATTTGATTGCTCCAAAAAGTTCGTTCGTAATGGTTAACTTAAATGAAAGGGCAATATGTTTTGTCAATTTAGGTAAATATATTAGTTTCTCCAAATAGTCTATATCTTTCCTTAATCTATAAACATAGTGCCTACTCATGATTTTTGAAAACCATTAATGTTTATTATAATCATTATACGACCAATAAAATATACCCCTTTAGAATTATCGTTCTAATGTTTATTGCTAATTTTTAATATGTAAGCATAATTTTATTGCAACAATGCTAGTTATCCTTTTTAATGAAGTTTTATCCCCTCCAAAATTTGATGGAACAATTTTTTCTGATTGGATTGAGCACATCTAGTTGACCCTAGGGGTCCTTTTACCTAGATATCTCATTTTTTGTTGAAAACCCATTCCTATTACTGAAGATGATTTTTTTGAATTGTGGAAATGTCCAATAGGCTGAGCCTAGTGTATTTGAAGTTGACCGTTATTCAATCCATTAAAAATTATCTACCCAATACTGAAGTAGCCATGGAATTTCTTAATAATGTTAGACAGAGATTTCAGCAGACAGATAAGTGCTTATAAGAATCACTAATGGGAAAACTCACTACAATGATAGTTGATGGAACTTGTACCATGAACGAGCACGTTTTGAAAATGACTAACCTTGTTGCTAAATTAAAGAATTTAGAAATGCAATTATACGATGCCTTTGTCGTTTAATTTATTCTTAACTTTCTCCCAGATCAGTATGCACCATTTATGATAAACTACAACATTATATATGATAGGTGGAGTATGTATGAGGTGACATCTAACCTAATTTAAGAGGAAGAACATTTGAAGCAGAAGAAGAGTTAGGTAGATCATTTCACTATGATAAAAAAATCTAGGAAGAAGAATGCACCAAATAATACTACTAGGAAGGGCATAAAGCAACGCCAACCTAGTGGATCGAAGCTAGTGCCAAATTCAGTGCTGAATAATTAGAATGTGAAGAATATGAAGTGTCACCTTTGTAAAATAGTGGGCATTTTCAGAGGGCTTGCCTAAAAAAGTGAGCTTTCTTTGAAAAAAAGAGTAATCCACCGACTTTAGTATGTTTTGAATCAAACTTTACTAATGTTTCTTCAAATTCATGGATTTTAGATTTTGGTTCAACTACTCATGTTTCCACGTCCTTATAGGGATACACTTCAACCCAAAACATAAGAACAAATGAAACTTTTTTATATATGGGAAACAAGAAGACAGACAAAGTTCGAGCCACTAAAACTTAATTTCCTTGTCAAGGCTTGATGTTGATTGTTTTTCATTTGAATTTAAGAATAAAGGCTTCAACTTATTCAAAGGTCTTAATTATGTTGGTTCAGGTTTTAAGATTCATGGTTTGTATCATATTAATTTAGACAAAATATTTGAACAAAAAATATCTACACTATAACCCAACTACGGAATTAAGCTTGCTTTAACTGATGACAATTCTTCTTTCTTATAGCATAAAAGATTAGGGCACATATTCACGGATAAAGTTCAAAGACTCGTAAGAGAGGGAATTCTCCCTTACCTGGATTTTAGTGACTTTGGTGTATGTGTAGATTGCATTGAAGTAAAGAAAACCGAACATACAAAGAAAGGAGCCAGAAGAAGTAATAATCTCTTAGAAATAATACATTTAGACATTTTAGGTCCTTTTTATGCTCCATACTTTGGTGGAGAAAAATAATTTATCACCTTTATAAACAACTTTTCACGCCTCTTCTATCTTTATACTTTGCACGATAAATCTAAATTAGTTAAGTTTGTTAAAATTTATATAAAAGAAGTTGAAATACAAATAGGGAAAAAGTGAAAATTATTAGTTCTGATGGGGATGGTGAATATAATGGTAAATATGATGAAATAATAAGTTAAAAGAAAAATAAGAAAAAAGTGAAAATTATTAGGTAGTATGGGGGTGGTGAATATTATGGTAAATATGATTAAAAAAAAGGACAACATCCAGGCCCGTTTGCTAAGATCCTTGAAAATATAGGTATAGTTACACAATACACAATGTCGGGTACAACCCAGCAGAATGGTTCGACTGAAAGGCGTAATCGTACACTTATGGATATGGTTAGAACCATGATAAGAAACACTAATCTTCCTTTATCCCTATGAATGTATTATCTAAAAACCACTATATATATATATATATATATATATATATATATATATATATATATATATATATATATATATATCTTGAATATGGTTTTTAGTAAGTTTGTTCCAAAGACTCCTTTTGAGGAGTGGACATAAAGGAAACCTAGTTTAAGACACTTGAATGTTTGGGGTTGCCCAGCGGAAGTAAGATTTTTTAATCCACATGAAAAGAAACTAAATCTTAAGACTATTAGTTATTTTTTTTCATTGGGTACCCGAAAAATTCAAATGGATATAGATTTTACTGCCTTAACCATAAGACTATAATAGCTGAAACTGGTAATGCTAAATTCATTAAGAATAATGAAGTTAGTGGTAGTGAGAAAGTTGGGGAAGAAGTTATTCAAGAAGTCGATATATCAATCCCCTTATCTCGATTTCATAATGAATTTTGTGTTCCTAATCATATTACTTTAGGTAACAATAATGAATAATAAACTAATAATCAACAACCCATTAATAAATCACATAATGAACCCCCACCTTAAAATTATCATCAATGAACTTGTTATAGAAACACCAACTAAAACAATATTAATAAGGTCTCAATGACCTAGAAGGCTATTTATTTCAGATAATTATGTGGCGTATTTACAAGAAACTGAATTTAACATAAGGGAGATAGATAGTCCAGTAATATATCGACAAGCCATTGATAGTAAGAATTATGAAAAATTGATTAATGTAATGAAAGAAGAATTAAAATATATAAACTATAATAAGGTCTGGGAGTTGGTCGATTTGCCTCAAGGATGTAAAAGAATCGGGTGTAGATGGGTCTTCAAGACAAATGCGATTCAAAGAGAAATATTGAGCGACATAAAGTAAGACTAGTAGCCAAAGGTTTTAATCAGAAAGAAGGCATTGATTATAATGAAAATTCTCTCTTATTTTTTAGAAGGGGTCATTAAAAATATTTTATCATTAATATCTCATTATGATTTAGATCTTCCTCAAATGAACGTCAAAACGGATTTTCTAAATTGGAATTTAGATGAGGAATTCTATATGAAACAACCCGATGGATTGATTATCGAGGGTAAAGAGAACATGTCATGTCTATTAAAGAAGTTAATATATGTACTTAAATAAACTTCTCGACAATGGTACGTTACATTTCATGATACCATTACCTCCTTGGGATTTAAGGAAAACACTATGGATCGATGTATATACCTGAAGATCAACGGGAGTAAGTTTGTATTATCGGTATATCTCGATAATTTATTAACACTTGATAGTGATCTTCGTTTGTTATGGTATTCCAAGAACTTTCTTTCTCAAAACTTTGAAATAAAAGATATGGGTGAGGCATCCTATATGATCGAGATAAAAATATTTAGGGGTAGATCATGTTAATGATTATGATTATCTCAGAAAGCTTACATTAACAAAGTCTTGGATAGAATTACAGTGGCAACTTATGGATCTGTTACTGTTCTAGTTATAAAAATAGACAAATTTAGCTTAAGTAAATATCCCAAGAGTGACATAAAACGAGAACAAATGGAGAAATATCCTTATGCTTTTATTATAAAGAGTTTGATGTATGCACAGATTTACACTAGACATGATATTAGTTTTGTGGTAGGAATGCTTGAAAGATACCAAAGTAATCCGGGGTTAGATCGTTGGAAATCTACAAAGAAAGTGTTCAGATATTTGAAGGTGATAGATAAGAAAATTGCGTCTCTTGTGTAAGTGTCGTTGTTGCAACTCCTTTTCCATCAAAATTCCGTTGAACCTACAAATAAACTCAAAATATTCATAGGGTAAGTAAGGGAGTCAATCAAAATCTAAGGATGAAACACAAAATAAGAGAAGACATGTGTAAATTCATTTGCATATTATTATTTCTTATGATTTTTCAATTTTGCTTTTTATATTTTTTTGTGAAATTTTCAAAGGATTATTAATAAACTAACTATATACTAATTTTAAAAGTACTAACTAAGATGTAAAAGATAATTTAAAAAAAAAATAGATAAACAAAATTATGCTAAAAAGGAAACTAACTAAATTAGACTTATGAGGGCTTCAAAATTCATCCCATGAACGGAAGATTAGCCCTCAATAATCATCATCCAAAAATAAAAGTAAACAATAAAAAGCATGTGAGGATTAAATCAAGAGAATATAAAGAGGAATAGATTAAACCCATTTGGGCTTGAATTAGAGCAACTCTTCAATTATACACCAAAATTCTCTCAATTACAATCACTCACAAATGTATTTATTGATTCTAAAATAAAAACTACAAATAAAAATAAATAAAACTAAACTATAATAGATACAATGGATAATGGGTGAATTCATAATGGACACTTATAATGAAAGAGATTTGCTAAAAATACAAATCCTATAATTATAAATATGTACATTAGAACTCATCCAAGGATATAAATCCTACATCATCACTTTATGTTGAGAAATTTGCTAAAAATGCAAATACTCACCATAAAGGAATGGATTAGAATTTTCATCCAGGAGGGATGAATTCAACCACATCATTGTATTTTGAAATATTTGCTAAAAATGAAAATACTCACTATAGAGGGGTGGAGTAGAATTTATCCTAGAGATAAATTTCACCAGTGGGGAGAATTTTATCACACAATGTTTAGAAACTAATTTGGAGATCTTTCTCAAATGACACCAAGTCTTCAATTAATACATGAAAAACATGGAGCTAGGGGTAAATTGGGTAAGGTAGGTGTGCATGAGGGGTGAGAGGGTTATTTTTGGGAATAGCACAAGTGTGCATGTGTGTTGGGTGAGGTAAAAATCTGATTTGATATGGGGGTGATGAGATTGTGGGGGTTTTGAGGGTATTTTGGATAAAAGAGTAAAAGTCATGATTCACACATGTGGGTTCATTTATTTTTAGTCTTTTGTGCTTTTATGCTGATACGATTTTGGCTTGGGTTTAAAGAGGAACATGGGTTTGATGGTTGTTTGAGATCGGGCAGGTCGGGATGGCTGTGTCGTGGGTCGCCCGAGTTGAATTTGGATTGTGAGTTCGTGGTGGTATCCAAGTTGAGGGTGGTTTAGCAGAAATGGGTCGCGGGTTTGGTAGGACTCGGGTTGGTGACTGGTTTGAAGGGGATGGAGGTTGGATTGGGGCAGGGGGTGCCATAGCAGCGGGTGCGGGTTGTTGGGTGAAGAGAGTCGCAGTTTGAGTTCGTCGGCCGGAGCAGGAAGTGGGTCGGAGGTGTGGGATAAGGCAGCGGGTTCGGTGCGTTTGTGAAGTACCCGAGATAGGTATGTGGAAAATGAAGGTGGTCGTCGGGTTAGACTTAGGTCCGGGTTTGGGAGGTTTTAGAGGTGGGGAAAGTGAATGTAGGTGGTGGTTTTAATGGAGGATGAGGAGAGATAGTAAGGAGGTGTGTTAATGGTGGGAGGTGAGAGAGAATGAGTGGGATAGTGGAGAAGATGAAGGTGAGGGTAATTTGGTGTGGTGAGGGTGTATGGGAAAATGGTGAGGGTGAGTGTGTTTGATGGTGGGTGTGTGTATTTGTACCCTGATAAAAATAAAAATTATCTGAACTAAAATAAATAAAAAATAAATAATAAAAATAAAATCCTAATAAAAAATCAAACTAAAAAGAAAATAAAAATAAAAATAATAAAACCTATTGAATTAAAAAGACTCTAAATAAAAAGAAAATAAAAATAAAAATTAACAATATATAAAAACTAAAAACAAAATCTAATAAAACTAAAAAATAAATTGCTAAAAAAGACTTATCCTAATAAAAATAAAATAAAAACTAAAAATCAAAATAAAACAACACTAACTAAAAAGAAATATAAAAAATCGCAAATAAATCCTAAATAAATCTAAAATAAATCCTAAAAATTAAAAAAGACTTAAATAAAAAAATTAAAAATTAATAAAAATACAAACTCGACACACACAAGGCTCGGGGTATTTTTATTAATTTTTGAAACCGCAACTGCAAACAAGTCTGCACAATAGACAATTACGCACATAATACCCATTTTGTCGAGAATTATCAATTAAAAACCGTCTAAAGAAATATAAGAAACCAAAAGTGTACCACTTTCTCGGGCTTTTGCGATTGCACCTAGCATGTGCAACAAGCCTTTAAACCTATAGGTTTCCCTATAAGACGAGTTTTGATTCGTGTGGGTTTGCAGGGAATATATCCATAAAATTCTTTATTTGCAATGGCAGTCAATCTCTTATTAGACATAGAATATTCGCACAATCCATCACGAGAAAAATATTTTGAGGAATATAAGTTAGAATTGGATAAAAAGTTTAGCTAAGTAAATACTCAAGGCACATCCTTCCTAGAACTCAACGTGTGTGTGTGAATCAGTCAAAACGGGTCAAGTATCATTAGAGTAATTCCTAGAATGACTTTTTAGAATCAACGCTTCAACTTCAAAATCTCACGGAATATAACTTTCTCAAACGAACTCTTGAGATTAGGGTAAATGTATCGCTCTTGTGTGTGAGGATGTGAGTAAATGTAAGCAAGGTCAAATGTCTCACCCACACATAAGAAAGAATGAACATTCTAGAAAAAAAATGATCTCATGAAATAATGCTAGTAATTATATTGAGAAAATCGAGTTATTCACCACGTTGACTTTTATTTGCCCGAACACCTAGGGGAGAATATGGATGTTTATGTGTGAGTGGGAAATGGAATGGGAAGGATAGCATGAGATTAGGTAGGGCAATGATGGATGGATGTTTTGATGGATATACGAGAAGATTGTAGAACACTTTAGGCACAAATGTCTTTATTTCACAAGACTTAACTACAAACTCTCTATTTTTTTCTTTTCTTTTCTTCTTCCTTTTTTTTTTAATTTTTTTTCTTCTTTTTTTTTCTTTTTCTTTTTCATTTTCTTTTTTTTTTCAAATACGCATCAATGTCTGAAGATAAATCTGCTAAAAATGCAAATAACTCCAACATAGACTTGTATTTAAATTTTCTCCATCTGAATCGAACTTTAGTAGAGATATTCGCTAAAAATACAAACACTCTCTATGACGGATCTTCTCCTTTTACTTTCTCTTTTTTTTTCCAAATATGCATCAATGTTTGAGACAAGTCTGCTAAAAATACAAATAACCCCAACATAGACTTGTATTTAATTTTTCTCCATCAGAATCGGCTTTGGAAGAGATATTCGCTAAAAATACAAACACTCTATATGACAGATCTTCTCCCTTTACTTTCAACACTCATCCCTTTTTCAACATGGTGGGTGGAAAATGGAATTGATATGGAAATAGGTGGTATGATATATGGTGATGATATGGAAAATGGAAGGAGTAAGGATGAGGATAAATGGAATTTGGTTAGTGTATGGGTGAACGCCTCGTGATTGGGACAACTTCAAGAAACATGTTTCTTACAACTCGAAAGTGATGTTGTTATCAGTGATCAAGCCAAAAAATTTGCTGAAGAATAATGAGATCATACGACGATTTAAAGTGTGGACCCAAAAAAATTGAATCAACTTGTGACTCGGAGATTGCGTAAAACACTTTAAAATGGTGAAAGGAACAAATATCACAAGGTAAAGTCTCTACTAGTGATCCTTAAGGTTTTCTTGAGAATTGTAGTACTCTTCAACTCTAAACCGTAGTCACGTGATAAGCGCGCAAATTTTGTTGAGTCTAACAATTCATGGTGCAAAATGCATTGTTATGTATTACATAAGATATAGAAAAAATAAATCCTCTAGATCGATTCCTAGGCTTAAAAGATGGATGATAGAAAATTCACGTCAATGAATCAAGATGAAAGAAACTGCACGAAAATTTTAAAAAAAATCAGGTTTTGAATTTTTTTCAAAAGAGGTACGATTTTGATAAATTTTCCACCCCCAAATAAAAAGGAACATCGTCCTCGATGTTAAATAAAATAATTTTGAAAATTGAGAGCAGATGGGAGGAAAGAGATTGCCATAATCAACCGCTAATGAAGTGTGAAAATTAAGCAAAAATGAACCTGAATAAATGATAAGAGAAAGAAAAAAAAAGTGTACAAGTCTATACTCATATAAAGCATAGGTTGATGTGAAACACAACCCCCAAATAGGATGAGATTCATACTCAAAACAGCAGGCTGCCTCCCGGTAGCGCTAAGTTTAATGTCTTCAGCCATACCAAAAGGAATTCACCCTAAGATAAGAACTAAAAAAGCTTGGGGTGCCAGAAAAATTGGGTGATGATAATCACCCCAAACAAGACTGAAGTATCAGCCTTGTTGGATAAAGGCCAAAAGGGTGAGGGTGAATAGGTACCGGGCACGGACTGTATTTTTCTTTTTTTTTTTTTTTTAAAGAAGGAAAATATTTTTGAGTTTTTTTTTAATTTTTTTTAATATTTTGAAAGAGAAAGGAAATATTTTTTGTTATTTTTAGAGAATAAAAGGAAGAAAATGTTTTTGAATTTTTGTAAAAATAAAGAAAGAAAATATTTTTGGATTTTGTGGAGAAAAAGAAGGAAAAAATTGTTTTTTTTTTGGATTTTTTTGTGGGAAGAAAAGATTGAAAAAAAACTATATATATACAGAGAGAGAGAGAGAGAGAGAGGGGGGGGGGGAGGGGGGGGGCTCTCCTGTAAGGACTCCTTATGTTGCAAACCTCGATACATACCATTTTTTTAAAATAGTAAAAAAATGAATTTTTTGATGAAACTTCATGGATAGGATCTCCATGGTGAGAAGATCATCTACAAATTTTTTTATCAAAAAATTCAATAAAAAAAACCGTTGAGATGAGGTGATATATAAAAAATGGTATAAGTATGCATTTTCGACCGTTGAAATTTTGACGATCATCTCACTCACTTATTGATTGATTTTTTTGATGAAACTTCATGGATATGATCTCGATAGTGAGAAGATCATATCCATGAAGTTTCATCAAAAAATTCAATCAATAAAGTGGTTGGCGCCGACCCAACATTTCAACGGTTGAAAATGCATATTTATATCATTTTTTTACATATCACCTCCTCTCACAGTTTTTTTACAGAATTTTTTGACGAAAAAAATTGGAGATGATCTTCTCATCGTGGAGATCATATCCATAAAGATTCATCAAAAAATTTATTTTTTTTACTATTTAAAAAAAATGGTATGTACCGAGGTCTGCACCATAAGGAGTCCTTACAGGAGACTTTCTGTATATATATATATTGAATTTTTTGGAAGAAAAGACGGGACAAAATTATTAGGGCTCTTTGAATTTGACGAACTCACTAAAACCGACTACCGAAAGATTGAATTGGACACACATAAGTCAAGCATAGATCCTAACTAGCACATAGCCAATTTTTGTCTTCAAAATTTAGTGAAAGGGTAGTCAAATTTTTAATTAAGTCCGCGGGCGATAAAAAATCACGAAATTATCTGAGTGATCGCCTTTGCAAAAATGTTCTCCAAGTGGACTAGCTAGTTGATTGATTTTATAATTAATGATAGCTAGGGTAGCGCACAAATGGTAAGCGAGTGAGTCGGGTGATGAACTCCCTTCTTGCGAATGACCGGGTATAGGTTTTAATTGATTAATTCATCATACACATTCAAAAATAAATGCGAGAATTAAAATCAAATAAGAGCACGTAATAACACACACAAAAATTACTCCCTGACACGAGAGGCGCGAGGGTTTAGAAATGTACCTCGCACGATTTTTACACCGTGGGGCGATGAATAATTTGAGTCGATCGGGGGGAGATCACGCCTATCTCAGTCGGCCCCGGGAGTCCTACTGACTTAAGGTAGAGAGGCTTCTTTTTCTCGTCTTTGGACTCTCTCTCTCTACCTTGTTCGATTTTCCTATCACGCTTTTCTTCACTATTAATTATTACAATTTCAAACAAAAATAATGGTGTCTCCAAGCACCGCAATACAAGCCAAGAATAAAAATCCTAATACAAGCCTTCTAAAAAAATGAAAAGTACAAATGAATCACAAAAGGAAATCCTCTCAAGTGCTTCAATCTCCAAAGAATGGCAATGACGCCATTTGATAGAAAAAAACGCTTCATTTGTGTATGTGTGTTGGGTGAGGTAAAAATTTGATTTGATATGGGGGTGATAAGATTGTGGGGGATTTGAGGGTATTTCGGACAAAAGGTTAAATAAAGCATTTAACACATGTGGGGCTTTATTTTTTTTTTGTTGCCTTTTTCTTTTGGTTTATTAGCAGGTAGAAAGTCGTGGGTTTAAATAGGGGGAATAGATTTTGATATGGAGGAGGTGGGTATGGGGATGTAGGAGAGAGACTTGGGTCACGGGTTTGTCTCTGGGTTTGAGAGGTGAGGGTCAAAACAGGTTCGGGTTTGAATGGTTGGGTTTGCAAGTTAGCAGGTAGCAGCGGGATTGGATTTGCGAGTCTACAAACCGGGATAGGCCGGGTGTCGGGTTGAGGGAGATCACGGGTTAATGGGTTTATGGGGTTGAAGCAGGGCCGGAGGTTGGGTCTGGGATGGTAGAAATCGGGTTTGGATAAGGATTTCTAGTTTGACCGGGTTGATAGGTTTTAGGTTCTGGGTAGCGATTTGGGGAACCCGAGGCTATGGTGGTCACGGGTTCAAGGGTGGAATCGGGTTTGAGGATTGGTTATGGTTTCGGGTAGAGGTAGGAATCGGATTATTGTTGGTGAGTGTGGTGTTTTTGTGTGTAAGTGAGAGGAGAGAGAGTGAGTATAGGTTGAAGATGATGAATAGTGGAGGGGTTAGTGCTTGGGTGTGGTGAGGGTGTAGGTTAGATGGGTGGGGCTTAGGAAGGTGATAGAGTGTGTTGTTTTTGTATGTGTTTAAATTGTCACCCTAAAAAAATAAACTAAGACACAAAATAAAAAAAATAAAAATCTAATTAAAATGCTAACCTAATAAAAGCTAAATATTTACAAATCTAAAGAATTTAAAATAAAACTAAAGAAATATAAAATCAATAATTAAATTCCTAGTCTAAAAATAAAAGACTCAAAATAAAATAATACTAATAAACCTAACTTAATAAAATAAGAAATAACAAAACTAAACTAATGATAAAAACTAAAAATCAAATAAAAATAAAAATTAAATAAAACTAAAACGCACACACCTATAAAAATAATAAAAACACGCGCGATACACAAATATAAAAATTCCTAAAAATCTTACCCAATTTACCCCTAGCTCCATGTTTTCCATGTATAAATTGAAGACTTGATGTCATTTGATAAAGATCTCCAAATTGGTTTTTAAACTTTGTGTGGTAAAATTCTCCCCACTCCTCTAGAGAGTAATTTCATTTTTAACAAATATCTCAATATAGAGGTGTGTGGTGAAATGTATCTCTAAGATGAATTCTACCCCACCCATCTATAGTGAGTATTTGAATTTTTAGTAAATATTTCAAAATAAAGTGATGTGGTTGAATTCAGCCCACTTGGATGTAAATTCTATACCATTCCTTTATGGTGAGTATTTGCATTTTTAGCAAATTTCTCAACATAAAGTGATGATGTAGAATTTATATTCTTGGATGAGTTCTAATATACAATTTTATAATGATGGGATTTATATTTTTAGCAAATATCTTTCATTATTTAACTGTCCATTATGAATTCATCAATTATCCATTGTATACATTATAGTTTAGTTTTATTTCTTTTTATTTGTAGTTTTTATTTTAGAATCAATAAATGCATTTGTGAGCAATTGTAATTGAGAGAATTTTGGGATTGTAATTGAAGACTCCATTCCAATTCAAGGCTAAAATGGTTTGATCTATTCATCTTTAATTACTCTCACTTTAATCCTTACACGCTTTTTAATTCTTTACTTTATTTTTTGGATCATTATTAATGAGGGAAAATCTCCTATTCATGGGATGAATTTTGAAGCACTCATGAGTCCAATTTAGTTTGTTTACTTATTAGCACAATTTTGTTTATCTCATTTTTTTAAAATTAGCTTTTATATCTTAGTTAGTACTTTAAAAATTAGCATATAGTTAGTTAATTAATAATCCCTTGAAAAATCCATAAAAATACAAAAACCAAAAATAGAAAAATCATAAAAAATAATAATATGCAAATGAATTTACACATGTCTTCACTTATTTTGTGTTTCATCCTTAGATTTGGATTGACTCCATTACTTACCCTATGCATATTTTTTTAGATTATTTGTAGGTTCAAGGAAATTTTGATGGAAAATGAGTTGCAACAACGACATATAAATGCACAATAGAGTACGAGGATAGGGTATTAGACTTAGCTCCTTTTAACTGCGCATCTGCCTTGATTTAGAGCATTTGAATCCGCAATATGTATTTTACCTACACAATAAACAATTATGCACATAAGACCAATTTTTCCGAGAATTAGCAATTAAAAATTGTCTATTCAGGGTATAAAATATACATTTTTGGGTGCTTATCACACCACCTAATAAAAACTAAAGAAATAAATTCCTAAAAAAAACACTTATCCTAATAAAACTAAAATCAAAATAAAACAACACTAAATCAAAAGAGATATAAAAAATTACAAATAAATCCTAAATAAATCTAATATATATCCTAAATATTAAAAATAACTTAAATAAAAAATCTAAAAATTAATAAAAATACAAACATGACACACACAGGGCTCGGGGTAGGTTTAGGCTAGGTTTGACATAGGTTAGGGTTACGGAGGAGTTTATTTAGCCCTTTCTTCCTGCAAATTGCCTCGAAATAAAGCTTTTGAAACCACAACTGCAAACGAGCCTGCACAATAAATAATTACGCACATAAAACCCATTTTTTCAAGAATTAGCAATTAAAAGTCGTCTATTCGGGGGATAAAATATACACTTTTGGATTCTTATCAAAGGGGAATAAAGATGACATACTTACATTAGAAGACTGATCATTTTGAGGTTGTCGGCTATTTAGATTCTGATTTTAGAGGATGTTTAGACAACAGAAAAAGAACTAGCGGTTATGTGTTCCTTATTGGAGGATGGTTGATCTCATGGATGAGTGCGAAGCAAACTGTTATTGCATCATTCACCGTGGAGGCTGAGTTCGTAGCATGTTTTAAGGCTACGAATCATAGATGTAAAAGTTCATTTCAAGGATTAATATAATGGGCACCATTACTATACTACTGAAAATTTATCGTGATAATATCGCGACGGTCTTCTTTTCATAGAATGATAAATACATTAAAGTAGTCAAGAAAACTGAGATGAAGTATTATCAGTGAAAGAAGAAGTTCAGAGAAATACAATGTCTATTAAACACATTAGCAAGAATATTAATACAATAGATCCACTCACTAAAGCACTACCCATAAAGATCACTCTGTAACATGTTGAATCGATGGGTCTTGAGCATAATGTCTAGATTATGATTATAGTTTTGTTAGTATTTATTGTGCAAAGATACTATGTTATGATATCAATAAAGTTATTTTCTGAATATTCATATTTTTGTCTTGCAATATTGGTAACATGCATGTTATTGTCGGTATATGTGACAAAAATAGTCTCTTACGAGACGTTTATGGACCATTAAAGAAAAACCCAACTTATAAGATTTATTAAATAAGTCATTGATGTTGTAGTATGTGGAAGAGAACATGCTCTTGAATTAGTGTGGAACCCCTATGACTCGCATTAGTGATTTGTTCAAATAAGGTATTGGAAACCATGATCTAAAATTATTCCAATATATATTGTTCTCATGTTACTCGATAAAGCATTAGATTATTATTTAGACCAAGTGGAAGAATGTTATATTCTAATTACAATTTCAAAATTAAAATAAAATCGACAATTATATGTACCTAATAACAATTAGGAATTTAAAAAGATTTATGGAATTATGAGAGGTTTGTTGGGAAATATCAATAGTTTGCTTTGATGGCTAAGCAAAATAAATGATTAATTAGGAGATTCTTAGGTCCTCTTTCTATCTTTAAATAAGTTGTAGCCTCTCCATCATTCTATAAACTTTTGACAATTTTGAAATTTAAAGGGAAAGGGGGAGAAAACTCAATTCTCCATTTCAGCACACTTTGATGATTTCAAATTCGATATTTATTTAGGCAATAGATCTAAGTTCGAGATTAATATAGGAGGCGATCTGGACCAAAGTAAATGTTCTTATAGTCATTTTTGTAGTTAGATTTAGATATGAACTCATATGAGATTAAAGGTCCTTATTAACGTGAACGACTTGTTATAATTGATTCTAGATTATTATTCATGCCCTGTATAATAAATTAAACATTCGTTTTTATGTTTACATTTTAGGGACTGCATACCTTTGAGAATCGTTATGTTAGATGTACATATTTACATGTAGTTGCATTGATTCACATGGGATATTTGATAATTATTGGAATTTCCTCACACTGTGATAATGCCTTTCATATTTCTTGTAAATGAAGCCATCATGCTTACTTATTAATTAATTAATTGATATAATAAAGTAGCAACACAATATGATGGTTCATTCAATAACATTGCAGATTTGCATTGAGTCAATCACGAGTGGGCCCAAACATTCAGGTTAAGGTGTTACACTAAGTTTTCTTATATATCCTAATAGAGTCCTCCTTAAGCTGAGGTCTTCATGAGTTGAGGTACTTCAAGGCATATGGTGGGCATGATGTCATGGTCTTACATGCAAATCTTTCAAACAAGAATATGAGGTGTAAACCACGTGGGTAACACATCAGCTATCGATGAAGAAAAAAAAGCCACGTGGAATATACTCAACATATCACTAGATTATTTTAAAAATTCAACCAATTTTCTCAATTACGATTGATTAAATATTTTATTCAATCAATCTAGTTTGAGTTAATTTAATACACTGTTACTGAGTTCTGCCAACAAAAAATTACTCTAAATAAGAGAAATATCTCCCATTCTAATCGGATTCCATCAAATGATACATGATCGATAATTTTATACAACAAATAATTTTACCATTCTTACTAACAAACTAATTCATCAATGGGTGCTGCTAAGGCCATCCCGAACGTTTCTTCATACCACCACACAATGCATAAAATGTAATTTAAAACATTATTGTGGTATTATTGACCAATTTTTGGGATGCCATTAGTACTACCGTTCATCCATTTTCAATTAATTGTACATTAAGAACCCGTTTGATACATCCAGATAAAAGAGTGGGATATGATTATCCCATCCTATTGTGATGAAATAATCTAACATCTTAGTCATATTGTTTTATCCCACACTTAATGAGGTAATAAAAGATTTTTATATTAATTTATTTCACTTGAAATTCTATTCATCCGATACAAAACATGACATGAAATAAAATCATATCTTGCGTTTCTTATATTGCACATGGAATGAGCCCTGAGTGTATTAATAAAGACTCCGAAGAGTATTCAACTTGGCTTTATGTAATACCAATGTGTTAACAAGTGGTGGATAGTTTTTTTTATTATTATAAGATTTCTATTGTTCTCATTAACTTAGGAAATAGTTTCTTATTTGTTTATAAACACGAGCCAATGTGTATTTAACATGTCAATTTAATAACCAAAAAAGTTCACCAAAAATGATATACCTAATATTAATCTTGTTTAAAACTTTAAAAAAAGGACTAAACTGACCCGGAACCAAACAATGGACAGAACAAAATTCTTTTAAGATTATCACGGGTTAGCACACCCTATACCAAGCAAGTTTCCCACCGCTTTCATTGTCTTCACAAGTGGCCTCTTCTTTATTTCACTAACTAATAAGAATACAAATTTTTTTGGCAATCATACAATAACAGTCCGCAAGGTCGTGTTTGGTACCCAAAAGAATATTTATGAGGTATATGAGAGTCATATAATATGACTGATTGGAACATCAGATAATAATGGTAATGGAAAATGACTCCCACATAGTGATACCTTATCGTGCACCTCTAGGTCTAAGTGTGGTTTTTGTACACTTTTAATTAAGCACGTGGTGGGTTCCAAATACACCCATAAAGTTATTTGTCTCGATCATACTAGCCAAGGCCATTCTGCTCTTCCGTTTGTGGACCAAATTAAGCCCATTGGTTTGATATGTTGGTCACCTTCTTCATGGATAGAATTGAAAGTAACTCGGACCACAAGAGCATATACTACTGAAAAGTAAATAAAGTCAACCAATATGGTTGATGTTCATTTTTTAATAGAAACTTGATGTTTATTTGTTAGTATGAATTTATTAATTTGATGTTCATTTGCTAGTATTCATTTGATCGTGCCATTTTGTGTGCGTTGGTTTGATGTTCATTTGCTAATATGAATTTGTTAATTTATTAGTATAAATTTGGCATGTGTTTGAAATAATTTGTGTGTGGATAAAGATTTGACTCTGTTGTTATTACAATTGTAGGTCATATAAATGGGAAGAAGCAAGAATCCTCTTACCACATCAGAGCGGAAGAGGAGGTTGGAGGCGGCAAGGAGAATTGAACAACAATCATCGTCTATTTAATTATGAAATAATACAGAATTATTAACAAAATAATAATTACAGAATTAAAACGAATTTACAAAAATAAGAATAACTTACTTGAGCAGAAGCAAATATTATATATAGAAAGAATTTTGAACCCTGTGTAGTATCACAGTCTCCTTAAGACAAATTTATTTCCCCTCCAAAGTGCTTAGGGTCGAATTAATGTCTCCTAAGATAGAACGGAATTTTCGAATCAATACAAGAAGCACAACAATGTAAAGATTCTAGCGAACTCAATTTCCATGTCTTTTACTCAGGAATGAATAAAACTTATGAAATGCAGGGATTGTTTAGGAGAGGAAATGAACAGTGCAATTTTTGCATTTTTCATTAGTTAAAAAATGAAGGGGAACATCTGTATTTATAGAAGTCAAGAGGTGAATGTTCAGAATAGTCACAAGTTATAAATAGTTGTAATTGTTGGGTCAGCCAACTGCCTAAACGGATTTTAATTTGGTTAAAATCCGACTCAGAAAGTTTAATTAATTAATTAATTACGAAAACAACTAATCCAAACGGATTTTAATTTGGGCTAAAATCCGGCCCAAAAAAGTTTAATTAATTAATTACGAAATTAATTAATTCGGCCCAAAATGAAAGGGATTTATTATTATAAGCCCAAGCCCAAACCCGAGCCGGACGGACGGCGCGCATGCGTGTGGGCTTTTACCCCAAGCCCAACACATGCATAGTGTAGGTCATATCCCCTTTAAAGAGTTGGGATACCCCAAAAGCATCCAAGCCTTAGTCCATATTAGGGGTGTTATTAACTCTTCAATTTTTCACTACTCTTCCAATGTGGGATAAGAGTTAAAACACACCCTATTCATTAACTTTCATTGCTTTTTGAGTCACTTTGGGGACATATTTATCATTTATATCTTAATGAAATTGGACATGTGAATATACTACGTTAATCTCCTTGCGAAAGAGAACGCGTTCGTATATGGTCCCATAATTATCGTATTGTGGGTCCCACCTAAATTTGAGCTCAAAGTTACTCAAAAGTTTGTCCAAAAAATCTGGACGGCTTTAAGTCCAAGCTTCAGGTCCAATTTTTTAACAATCCCCCACATGAATGATATATCACTATAAATGTAAACAAAACAGATGCTTATGCAGATGCTGACACAGGTTGAGTAAAACAGAAGATTTATTGCACTGGGAGAAGAAGCCTTGTGGACTTGAACTTTCCTTATTAATATACTATCGGATTTACTTGGTTAATCAATAGACTTCACGTCCTTGAACCGTCAACCGTTTCTCTAAACCTAGACAATAGTATTCACACAATAATTCTTCAACACAATTGGTTCTCACGTTTGTGATCATTTTGTCCATGAACACCACTTGGTTTCGTGAGTATTTTAGAGCATATGTCTTTCATTATTGTAACACCTCGTTTAATTAAATACCGGGTAGCTACTCCTTTATTAAATTAGTATAGAATATCAAGTTGGTTCAGTCTTAGCATCACTGTCGAAAAATATATAATTAATTACTAGCCACCTAATATTTAAAAAGAGAGATGCCAAATTTTATTAATTAAGTTAACCGATAAACAATAATTTATTTATAAACCATCAATCACATAAACAATCTCATATAAATGCTCAACGAGATGAAATCAAATAAGTCTGGAGTAAGCATTCCAATAATAAAGATGTCAGAGTAAATAATGTCCAAATACAAGAGTCTGAATAAATAGTAAACCAAAAACCTGAAATAATGAAAGTCTGCAACTACAACCTCTAAATGAGAATGGGCGATATGCCCTAACTGATACAAATGACTCTGAAGTAATCAAGGATAAAATGAGATCGTCTACCACCAAGATCCTGTAACTTCCACAGCACCTGCAACACGTGAATGGAACTCCCATGCTTGGCGTCCCTGTGGCTGGGCACCTATGTAATACCCCGTATTTTTATGCTATATTAATTTGGTGGTTTTATTAAATTTAATGAGAGTGAACTATTTAATAAAAATCCAGAAATTAATTATGTTATAATTATTAACGTGACGAGAGTTAGTAATTATATAAAAATTGTCGAATATTACTAATGAGCATAGTAATATATGATATGGGTTATATTAAAGGTCACAAGTGAATGAAATGTCAATTTTGAGAATTTTAGTCGGGACGCGCTCGTGTCGCGTCGGGACTAATTATTGAGATATAAAAGTAAATATTTTATAAGTTGTTCATATGGTCGTTTTGAGTGCGCCAACGCGTCCGGAAGGGTCGAGATAGTCAGAAAAGTGTACCCGGGGGTTTAGTTTGGGTCTCGGGATGTTTTTAGGCTTAATTAGTGACCCGGGAGGGCATTTTGGTCATTTTACAAAATAGGGTAATTAAACCCACGAATTTCAGCCATCCTTGGCAGCCATTTAAGTCAGACTTTTAGGGTTAGAACATTCAGAACCCTAGAACGTCCATTGGAGTAGAGAGGAGAGAGCTCTCAAGGTGATTCAAGGCCAAAA
Organism: Sambucus nigra; assembly: GCA_949130495.1. Lineage (NCBI taxonomy): Eukaryota > Viridiplantae > Streptophyta > Magnoliopsida > Dipsacales > Adoxaceae > Sambucus > Sambucus nigra. Next base: position 688,625,848 of record OX422207.1, on the reverse strand, counting down.
ACACCACCATTTGCACCACCGTCACCATTAACGCGTAGATCGCGAGGAGGAGAACGCAACCACACCAATATCAGCAGGAAACCAGACATCTGAAATCCCAGGCAAGTGTTTAACTTGCGTATTTTCATTGGTGCAATATTCATATTAGTGTAGGAATGATTAGGAGTGTAATCAATGGAAGAAAACCCCAATTTTGGTAGGGATTTGCATGTAGAAAACATTATAACCATATTCTGGAAATATTATGTAAAGTAGATGATTAACCCCACGAATTTTTGATGATATGTTAGAAGGAAATTCTGTAGAAAACTGATTAGAACAAAAGTTAAGAAAACATTAGGGTTCTTGATGTTTAAATGAGATTTTGGGTTGTTTAACCATGTTTAATGATGGATATACGCATGCTTAACGTTAAAAACATCTGGAAATATGTTATTATGTTTGTAGTAGGAGTTTTGGGACGATTAGTGTTTGAAAATATTGATTTGGGTGAAGAATTTTGGTAAAACCCGTAACTGCACTTCTGCAGGATTTCGCATACCTGCTTGATAGATCGATCGAGCCTAGAGCTTCGATCGATCGAGCCCCAGACCTCGATCGATCGACCCTTCCTGGCAGACTCTTATTTCCCCTTGTTTAATTAATTGAACATGATTCATCGTGAAATAGCTTTTGGGCTTTATGAATAAAATGTTTTGGGATATAGGAGAGACCAGTAGGGCATATGATTAAGTGTTGAGAACTTTATTATGAGATGATACTTGTATTTTAGGGACAATTATTTAAAGGACGAGGAAACTATGTAATTCAAGTGAGAGATTACGTCAAATACTTATGATAGAGAATAGACGTTTACCTACTGATTTTTCTACTTGGATGGATAGAATCCACGAGTGTCACGTAACTAGTGAGAAAACCCTTCAAGTTAAGGTTAGATACGAGACCTTATACGTAATCATAATAATGGGAAATTAAGGATAAATGTTGTGACTATGGGTAACGGGAGGAACCTATATTAATATGATGAATGGGTATATTTATATGATTGTGTGTACATATATTATATACATGTGAAAAACGTACCCGCGCTACTTGCTATCCCTGAGGTTACCGAGCTGGGACGATCTTATCCTGTGTTGCTTTATGGGGGATATTGATTCGTACCCTAGAAGTTAGAGATCCTAGGTACGGGCTATCAGATTGATAGTCGGACGGTCCTAAGAGACGTGTGGGTATGTACTGACCTCTTGGACTTGGAATCTATGCTTCGCCTCAACGCTGTTTTGTATATGTTAATACAGTTCGAGAGTGATTCCGAACTTGTATTTCCCTTTGTGTGAGCGATACGGGGATTGGATAGCAGAGTATGCCCGCACCATAGATTTAGTTGGGGTGCTGTTATATATATATATATATATTATACGAGTAGTTAATATATATATGAGGTTATAAACTTTAAGCTGCCTACTGTGATTTGATAAGTAGGACATAGTTGTTGACGCAATAATAAATACTTGTTTTGTGAAAGTATGAGAAGACACTGGGAAACTTTATAATTTAATGAAGATAAAACGAGAGGAGTGCTACATATTGAAAGTAACCTTTTTAAAACGTTGTCATCGTTCGGTTTTAAAAACTTATGAGTAAGTTAAGATAAACTAAATTATTTGGGAAGGTTAGTACGATAGGCGTGCACATTAGAAGAGAGGTGAGAATTTCTCAAGAGAGTGTCGAACTAATATGATTTGCATTGGCCTGTATCAATTTAAATACTTGCTTAACGTATTTTAAAATCAAACACACTTTCGGGCTCTGACCCGTTTCTTTTCCTCTCTCTCTCTCTCTTGTATATATATATATATATATATGTATATTTTCAGGTGCCCAGCCACAGGGGCGTCTTGCTTAGGATCCCTTGAGAAGGACGAGCTGCAGCTTAGGTGGGAGTTGCAGGTCACTTGAGTAGACGGCTTCTGTTATTGACTCCACTCCTATTATTCTCATATTTTGGGCACGTGTCTCCCTTTTCATCATTTCATTTGTTGTTGGGATTTTGTATTTCTTTTATTTCCAGTATTGTCCTATGGGATTTATTCAGGATGGATTTGTGGTTTTAGTTCCATTTGTTGACATTCGATTGACGAATGTATTATGTTATTTGGTTTATTGTGGTGTGATTCTTTATTGTAGAAATGTTGTTTTAAATTAAAATAAACCTTTTTCTTTAATTAAAATTTGGAAAGTTTTGTATGGAAAATGTTTTGACACTTAGCTTAATTATTTAGGGTGTTAAATTGGAAAAGTTATTTTTATCGACAGTGATGTTGAGAATGAACCAACTGTTTACCTTGATTTAATTTAATAAAGGAGTGATCGCCCGGTATTTAATTAGGCGGGGTGTCACAGGTGGTATCAGAGCATCAGGTTCTAGTGTCCATAGGATCTGTACGGCTTATTTCGCTTTCAGCTTAACGTTTTTGCTATGGAGCCCTATTTTTAGGATTGTTGTATTCCTGCTTTTACGTTTAAGTCTTCAGCTATTTGAGATTCGATGATAACTGTAGACTGATAAATTTTGTTCACATTTCAGATGCCTTCGAGACGTGCTCTGAGAGATAGGCGTGCCCAGGCCGAGAAAAAGCAGCTCCGGCACCAGGCACAATTAATGCTAATGAAGTAGCCGCCATAGTTGCTCAGGCGGTGAATGCCGCGATAGCGGTGATTCAGCAGGCTCCACCCCAGGTTCAGGCAGTGGCGCCAGTACCAGCACAGCTTCCATCTGCATGGGAGAGGGTTCGGGATGCTTTTCAGAAAGCACATCCCCCTGAGTTCTCTAGTAGCTCCGACATTGTCACGGTTAGCCAATGGAAGAAAGACATCCAGCGGCATCTTCGCATGTATGAGTGCACCGAGGTACAAAAGCAGTTATTGGCTTCCTTTAAGCTGGTGGGAGCCGCGTTGCAGTGGTGGGAGTCCACTACTACTTTGGGGGAGAGGGACACAATCCCTATTCAGATGTTCTGGGAGCGGTTTGACCGCAATTATTTTCCACCTGCAGTGCAGACTGAGATGAGGCTGAAACTACTAAATCTGAAGCAAGATAATCTTACTTTAGCAGAGTATGAGGAGGAGTTCACGAGACTTCTCACCATTGTGCCAGATGAGGCACCTACTGAGAGCAAGAAGATTTTGTTATTTGTCGACGGGTTAGCTTGGAGGATCCTTCAGCACCTTATTGGGAACTTATCCCTGAGTACGTTCACTGATGTACTCAATGCAGCGTTACTACATTATCAGGATCACCGCTTCCACCTTCAAGGAAGAAAGAGAGCAGTAGAGTCCAGCCAGCAGGGCAGGACCGGGGGTAACGGTGCCGGTGGGGCACCATCTCATGGACAGACTCGTCAGCACGAGCAGAGTTCCCATCAGGGGGACCCTGCTAAGCGATTCCGTTCGGGTGATCCCAGGCAGGGAAATGGGGGTTATAGGCAAGGCCAGCCTAATCAGCAAGGTCAGGACCGACAGCAGGGTCAGCAACAGGGCCAGCAGGGCCAACAGCGTGCACATCAGGGCCAACAGGGCCAATGGCGTGGAGGTAACGTCCAGTAGGGCCGTGGTCAGCAGGGACAGAGGGGAGGTAATTTCAGAGGCCGGTGTTTTGTGTGCGGCAAGCACGGCCATAAGCGTCAGGATTGCCCAGAAGGCGATAGGGCCCCACAGCAGCAGGGAGCTCGTAATGAGCCACAGAGGCCACTTTTTCCACCTGCCCTTCCAGCTCCAGCCCAAGCGTCGGCCCTACCAGCCATCCCAGCAGCTCCAGTGCAGCAGGGGCAGTTACAGTATGGACCTGTCTATAACGTCCACCAGGCAACAGCTCCACAGGCACCACCCGCGATTGAGGGTACGTTTCCTATCCATGGTACTATGGGTCGGGTTTTATTTGATACGGGGCCACGCATTGTTTTATAGCTACGCATTTTGCGAAGGCCTTAGGCTTGTTAGCCACAGCAGAGAGCACAGTGACGTGTGTAGACTCACCATTGGGGAGTGGGTCACTTATTTTCTTTATATGCTGAGGAGTGGGGATAGAGATCGGTAGTCTGGTATTACCTGCAGACATGTTAGTTTTAGACATGCATGAGCACGATGTGATTATCGGTATGGATTGGCTCGCAGCTTATAGAGCCATGATTGATTGCTTCGGTGGGAGCATTATTTTTGCCATTCCGGGGCAGGAGATGTTTGTAGTGGCGATGCCTCGCCCAGAGGGAGGCTCGACCGCTCATTTGTATTACATAGAGGAGGATACCTCTAAGGAGGTTGTGATCCCTTTGGATTCGATCCCAGTTGTTAGGGAATATTCCGATATGTTTCAGGAAATACCAGGCCTACCCCCCAGTCGAGAGATAGATTTTGTTATAGACTTATTGCCAGATACGAGACCTATAGCACGCGCACCATACCGTATGGCTCCGGAAGAGATGCGAGAGCTACGAGATCAGATCGAGCAGCTGTTAGGTCAGGGCTTCATTCGCAGAAGTACCTCACCTTGGGGCGCTCCAGTTTTGTTTGTGAAGAAGAGAGATGGTTCACTGAGGTTGTGTGTGGACTACCGGGAATTGAACAAGGTCACGATACGGAATAAGTATCCGTTGCCTCGAATCGATGATCTGTTCGACCAGTTGAGGGGAGCGAATTTCTTTTCGAAGATAGATCTGAGGTCGGGGTACCATCAGCTACGTATTAGGGAGCAGGATGTTTCAAAGACTGCATTCTTGACGAGATATGGGTCTTACGAGTTCAGAGTGATGCCGTTTGGCCTCACTAATGCTCCAGCCGTATTCATGAACTTAATGAATCGAGTGTTCAGAGAGTTCTTGGATCAGTTTGTCATTGTCTTCATAGATGACATCCTGATATATTCCCATTCCGAGGAGGAGCATGCCGAGCACTTGAGGCAGGTTCTTCTGACTCTGCGAGAGCATCAGTTGTATGCTAAGTACGAGAAGTGTGGATTCTGGTTGCGAGAGGTACAATTCTTGGGCCATGTTGTTTCTGAGCAAGGGATAGCAGTTGACCCGAGTAAGGTATCAGCAGTGAGGGAGTGGGGACAGCCCACGACACCGACGGAGGTACGTAGTTTCTTGGGGTTAGCCGGATACTACAGGAGATTTATTCGGGGATTCTCCAAGATAGCGGGTTCGTTGACGAATTTGACTCGCAAAGGGATACCGTATGTTTGGGATGATGCTTGTCAATTAGCTTTCGATGAGCTGAAAGACAAGCTTACTTCAGCACCAGTCCTTGCCTTACCAAAACCGGGTGTGGAGTACCTGGTTTACACTGATGCGTCTTTACGGGGACTTGGAGGAGTACTCCAGCAGGAGGAGAAGGCTATAGCTTTTGCTTACCGTAAGCTTAAGCCGCATGAGAAGAATTACCCCGCCCACGACCTGGAGTTAGCAGCGGTCGTCTTTGCATTGAGAATTTGGAGGCACTATCTATTGGGAGAGAAATTCCGTTTGTTCACAGACCATAAATCACTGCAGTACCTGTTCACTCAGCGAGAGCTGAATATGCGTCAGCGCAGGTGGTTAGAGTTTATGAAAGACTACCAGTTTGACATACAGTACCATCCGGGGAAAGCCAATGTAGTTGCTGATGCATTGAGCCGTAGACCGGTAGACGATGTAGCCGACGTTTGGAAAGCAAAGTGGAAGGAGTTGGGTCACCAGGACGCAGTAGCCCATTCGTTCATATCCGTCATGTCAGTTACACCCGAAATTGTTACGAGGGTGATACAGGCGCAGACCACAGATCCGTTTTTCCAGGAGCAGATTGTGCGACTTCTAGCCGAGGGTGCTTAGTCCTATTCTGTTAGTTCTGATGGAGGTTTGCGGTTTAATGGGAGATTGGTGGTTCCAGAAGGAGCAGAGTTACGTCATGAAGTGATGACTCATTCTCATGGGTCCCCATTTGCAGTCCATCCGGGAGGCGATAAGATGTACCAGGATATGAGGCGACAATACTGGTGGAGTGGGATGAAGAAGGACATTGCTGAGTTTATGGCCAAGTGTTCTACCTGCCAGCTGGTTAAGGTGGACCACCAGAAACCGTCAGGATTGCTTCAGCCATTGGAAGTACCCGCGTGGAAGTGGGAGAGTATTTCCATGGACTTCATTACAGGGTTGCCTACATCACAGAGGGGCCACGATTCTATCTGGGTGATTGTAGACCGTCTGACCAAGGTGGCTCATTTTCTACCGGTGCGGACAGATTATACCACGTGTCAGTATGCTCAGTTGTTCATCGCTGAGATTGTAAGATTACACGGGGTGCCCCTGAATATTGTGTCCGATAGAGATAAGATTTTCGTGTCGCGTTTTTGGGAAAGCTTTCAGGAGGCTATGGGTACTGAGTTGAGGTTGAGTTCAGCTTATCACCCACAGACAGATGGGCAGACAGAGCGTACTAATCAGATGTTAGAGGATATGCTACGCATGTGTGTTCTCGATTTTGGAGGAGGTTGGGAGCCACACCTTCCACTGGTAGAGTTTTCTTATAATAACTCTTATCAGTTTACGATTGGTATGGCTCCATTTTAGGCTTTGTATGGCAGGCCTTGTCGTTCCCCAACTTGTTGGCTTGAGGTGAGGGATGATAAGTTGCTAGGACCAGAGGTGATTCAGGAGACCTATGCGAGGATTGATATGATCAGGGGTCGCATTCGAGTAGCCCAGGACAGACAGAAGAGCTATGCCGATGCGAAACGGTTCTTCAGGGAGTTTAATGTGGGGGACCAAGTGTTACTGCGTGTGTCTCCCATGAAAGGAGTGATGAGGTTCGGGAAGAAGGGAAAGTTGGCCCCGAGGTACGTGGGACCATTTCCCATCATAGAGAGGATTGGGCCAGTTGCATACAGATTGGGACTGCCGGAACATCTACATCGCATTCACGATGTATTTCACATCTCGTCGTTGAGACGATACTTCGAGATGATATGGCCCATACTCACATCGCGATAGAGGAGATCGACTTACAGCCTGATAGCTCCTACGAGGAAAGACCAGTGGCTATCCTAGACTATAGTGAGAAAAGATTGAGGTCGAAGATAGTTCCACTTGTGCGGGTCCAGTGGGAACACCATAATGTGGAGGAATCCACTTGGGAGCGTGAGGCAGTTATGCGCGAGAGATATCCAGATTTGTTCTTATCAGGTATGCCTTATTTTCTGAATTTCGGGACGAAATTCCGTTATTAGGGGGGAAGTATGTAATACCCCGTATTTTTATGCTATATTAATTTGGGGGTTTTATTAAATTTAATGAGAGTGAATTATTTAATAAAAATCTGGAAATGAATTATGTTATAATTATTAACATGACGAGAGTTAGTAATTATATAAAAATTGTTGAATATTACTAATGAGCATAGTAATATATGATATGGGTTATATTAAAGGTCACAAGTGAATGAAATGTCAATTTTGAGAATTTTAGTCGGGACGGGCCCGTGTCGCGTCGGGACTAATTATTGAGATATAAAAGTAAATATTTTATAAGTTGTTCGTATGGTCATTTTGAGTGCGCTAGCGCGTCCAAAAGGGTCGAGATAGTCAGAAAAGTGTACCCGGGGGTTTAGTTTGGGTCTCGGGATGTTTTTAGGCTTAATTAGTGACCCGGGAGGGCATTTTGGTCATTTTACAAAATAGGGTAATTAAACCCACGAATTTTAGCCATCCTTAGCAGCCATTTAAGTCATCCTTTTAGGGTTAGAACATTCAGAACCCTAGAACAGCCATTGGAGTAGAGAGGAGAGAGCTCTCAAGGTGATTCAAGGCCAAAAACACCACCATTTGCACCACCGTCACCACTAACGCGTAGATCGCGAAGAGGAGAACGCAACCACACCAATATCAGCAGGAAACCAGACATCTGAAATCCCAGGCAAGTGTTTAACTTGCGTATTTTCGTTTGTGCAATATCCATATTAGTGTAGGAATGATTAGGAGTGTAATCAATGGAAGAAAACCCCAATTTTGGTAGGGATTTGCATGTAGAAAACATTATAACCATATTCTGGAAATATTATGTAAAGTAGATGATTAACCCTCGAATTTTTGATGATATGTTAGAAGGAAATTCTGGAGAAAACTGATTAGAACAAAAGTTAAGAAAACATTAGGGTTCTTGATGTTTAAATGAGATTTTGGGTTGTTTAACCATGTTTAATGATGGATATACGCATGCTTAACGTTAAAAACATATGGAAATATGTTATTATGTTTGTAGTAGGAGTTTTGGGATGATTAGTGTTGGAAAATATTGATTTGGGTGAAGAATTTTGGTAAAACCCGTAACTGCACTTCTGCAGGATTTCGCAGACCTGCTTGATCGATCGATCGAGCCCCAGACCTCGATCGATCGACCCTTCCTGGCAGACTCTTATTTCCCCTTATTTAATTAATTGAACATGATTCATCGTGAAATATCTTTTGGGCTTTATGAATAAAATGTTTTGGGATATAGGAGAGACCAGTAGGGCATATGATTAAGTGTTGAGAACTTTATTATGCGATGATACTTGTATTTTAGGGACAATTATTTAAAGGACGAGGAAACTATGTAATTCAAGTGAGAGATTACGTCAAATACTTATGATAGAGAATAGACGTTTACCTACTGATTTTGCTACTTGGATGGATAGAATCCACGAGTGTCACGTAACTAGTGAGAAAACCCTTCAAGTTAAGGTTAGAGACGAAACCTTATACGTAATCATAATAATGGGAAATTAAGGATAAATGTTGTGACTATGGGTAACGGGAGGAACCTATATTAATATGATGAATGGGTATATTTATATGATTGTGTGTACATATATTATATACATGTGAAAAACGTACCCGCGCTACTTGATATCCCTGAGGTTACCGCGCTGGGACGATCTTATCCTGTGTTGCTTTATGGGGGATATTGATTCGTACCCTAGAAGTTAGAGATCCTAGGTACGGGCTATCAGATTGATAGTCGGACGGTCCTAAGAGACGTGTGGGTATGTACTGACCTCTTGGACTTGGAATCTATGCTTCGCCTCAACGCTGTTTTGTATATGTTAATACAGTTCGAGAGTGATTCCGAACTTGTATTTCCCTTTGTGTGAGCAATACGGGGATTGGATAGCAGAGTATGCCCGCACCATAGATTTAGTTGGGGTGCTGTTATATATATATATATATTATACGAGTAGTTAATATATATATGAGGTTATAAACTTTAAACTGCCTACTGTGATTTGATAAGTAGGACATAGTTGTTGACGCAATAATAAATACTTGTTTTGTGAAAGTATGAGAAGACACTGGGAAACTTTATAATTTAATGAAGATAAAACGAGAGGAGTGCTACATATTGAAAGTAACCTTTTTAAAACGTTGTCATCGTTCGGTTTTAAAAACTTATGAGTAAGTTAAGATAAACTAAATTATTTGGGAAGGTTAGTACGATAGGCGTGCACATTAGAAGAGAGGTGAGAATTTCTCAAGAGAGTGTCGAACTAATATGATTTGCCTTGGCCTGTATCAATTTAAATACTTGCTAAACGTATTTTAAAATCAAACACACTTTCGGGCTTTGACCCGTTTCTTTTCCTCTCTCTCTCTCTCTCTCTTGTATATATATATATATATATATATATATATATATATATATATATATATATATATATATATATATATATATATATATATATATATATATATATATATATATGTATATTTTCAGGTGCCCAGCCACAGGGGCGTCTTGCTTAGGATCCCTTGAGAAGGACGAGCTGCAGCTTAGGTGGGAGTTGCAGGTCACTTGAGTAGACGGCTTCTGTTACTGACTCCACTCCTATTATTCTCATTTATTGGGCACGTGTCGCCCTTTTCATTATTTCATTTGTTGTTGGGATTTTGTATTTCTTTTATTTCCAGTATTGTCCTATGGGATTTATTCAGGATGGATTTGTGGTTTTAGTTCCATTGTTGACATTCGATTGACGAATGTAATATGTTATTTGGTTTATTGTGGTGTGATTCTTTATTTTAGAAATGTTGTTTTAAATTAAAATAAACCTTTTTCTTTAATTAAAATTTGGAAAGTTTTGTATGGAAAATATTTTGACACTTAGCTTAATTATTTAGGGTGTTAAATTGGAAAAGTTATTTTTATCGACAGTGATGCTGAGAATGAACCAACTGTTTACCTTGATTTAATTTAATAAAGGAGTGATCGCCAGTATTTAATTAGGCGGGGTGTCACAACCTAAAAGGGTTTAACAAAAAAAATAGATTTGAAAGAAAACGGGTCAGGGCCCGATGTGAAAACAGTTTAAAAGTTTAGAAAGTGATTTAAATTACAATTAAACATCACATATTATAAACATGTTAGCTGCGTACTCTCACATGAGCTTCTTACCTCTTGACTACTGTGCACACCTAACGTATGCCTTTAACCCATCCTAGTTATGCCACTATCTAGCTAGTTTGTACCACTCCTGCATTCGCATTATGACATAGAGTATCTACACGTAACCCCCAAATAAGCCATATTTATAACCCATGTTCACATTCATTAAATTACTTATCTCAGGCATTAATTAAATTCTCATACTTAACCCATTCAAATATCTTAGTTATTCACATCTACTAAGCAACAATGAACCAGTCACAAGTACATAAGTATATCACTCCCAGTACATATATACATCTATGGCACCCCTAGGCAAAGCTGCGGTGCTTGCTTACCCTGCTATCAAATCCATGTACATCACGTACGTAAGGATCACGTGTTCCGAATCACTCAGGAACCTTCTAAATACAAATCACACATATTGGAGGCGAACATAATTCACATACCCATGGGTCACGCACATACCTACACTCCCATGGCCAGCTGACTTATCAACTCACAAATAAGTCATTCACAGTACTATGTCCTTAAGGTACCAGTCTAAATCCCCCTGAAGGCACACAAGGATAAGAGGATCCTTTTCCATAATAAAACTGACTTCCCGTGATAGCAAGTATGGTAGGTATGTCATACACATAAGAACTCCATACACTAGGCATTCACACAACCTAAGTAATCATATAACAATATAGATGTTCACACATTTCATCTAGTTAAGCTTATACGTAGCAAGTGTACCTCGAACATTACATAATATATTTTCCGTTTGTTAACTCTACCGTCGTATCAATTTGAGTACTTAAACCTATCTCAAAAGGTTACTAGATCTCTTATTGATTTCTAATGTCATCTCAGTACTTGAAACCCCTCCGTTGCTTCCCGTAATCTTATATCATCATTAATTCCCTTTATAGTTTCAATTCAAATGATTTTTAATCGTACCCCACTTAGTAGACCCTCGTAAGAAACGTCATTCAATCCCATAAGTTATAGTATTCTCCGATAATAACTAAGGCCGTACAGACTTTATCTAAGTCCCACAAGATTATATTACTCACCCTAATAATAAACATTGTCTTTGGAATAATCCTTAAACCTTAAAGAGAAATAATTGCCAAAAATCAACATGGGTCGATCGATCGAAGAAAAGGGGTCGATCGATCGACGGTTCGATCGATCGACATTCTTGAGTCGATCGATCGATCAAACAGGTATCAGCCCAGAAATTCTTAACAGTTACCCAACATCCAAAACTCATAATTAAGTATACTAATTATCCTGCTAACATAGTTCCATCTTTCGCCACGTTTTAGATTCATCAAATCGACCTATAACATCAATTACTTGGATCAATTTACCCAATTTTCATATAAAAACCTAATTTTTCTATTTCTTCAAGAACATCCCATAATCCAATCAAATTTTGAAATTCTTTGCCCATAAATCTTAAATTCGTAGTTGTTATTATCTCCAACATAAACCTACATGCAAGTCCTACCCAGATTATGATTTGAAACCATTCAAATCCATTCAATTTTCATTATTTATGAGAAAGCTTCAATTCTATAAGAACATGCAAAGTATATGCTTTGAATCTTTGCAAGATAAATCACTTGCATGTATATCTGATATTCTGATCCGTTGTTGTTGTTCAAGGGCTGGTCCTCTCTTCTTTTCGGTCACAATTCCGTCCAAATTGGTGGTGGTGGGTGGTGGTTTTGGTTTGGGGACTTTTTGTAACCTCTCCTCTAACTCACGTAGACCACCGCTTTACTTTTGGCTGATCATGGCCCTAATGGCCTTTTCAAAAATGATAAAATTAACACTAAAATTCGTGGGTCTTATTCCCTTAATTTTGAAAATTACCAAAATACCCTTTCGGGTTGTCGGTTTGGCCTAAAAATGCCTCGGGACCCAAATTAAAACCCCTGCTAGTGTTTTCTGACTATCTCGACCCTTTCGGACACGTTGGCGCACTCAAAAAGCTCATACGGATGACATAAAAATAAAATACTTTTAAATCTATTAAATTGGGTCCTGACACGACTGACATGCGCGTCCCAACTAAATTATCAAAACTTCCGTATTTTTAACTCACGATAATTTTAATAAATTCAATGATCACATATTACCATAATCACTCAGTAATATTAAACAACATAATAATAATAATTGAATACTAACTCTAATCTCGCTAGCATTTATATCCGAATTAATTTTTCAATTAATAAATCCCAAATTAATTTAATACATCCCAAATTAATTTAATAAATCCCAGAATTAAAAGCAATTCCATTTAATTAACCTCATAATTAAAGTCCATAAAAACACGGGGTATTACATACCCCCCCTAATAACGGAATTTCGTCCCGAAATTCAAAAAAGCAAGGCATACCTGGAAAATTAGGTATCCTCAAGTATTCAAAACAAAATATAAAGAAAGGCCCAATCACTAAAGCCCTCGCTTCACAACAAGCTTGTTTAACAGTCTTGATACTTTATCAGATTACACTTCAATAAATGCACGTCACGTTGTGCTCTTACTAAACGGCATTCGAACAAAAATAGCCTATACATCATTGGCCGCATTATCTCAATATTATTGTGAGTCTGCACCTCACTACGCTCTAACTCCGCATTTATCAAAATACCAAACTCCCATCCTGGAAGAAATCAATAACACATCTGACTACTCTTGCCCATTATTTGAATCTCTATTCCCGGCATTGTGACTTTTACACAAGGGAAAACCATTTCAGCCGGTTGGTGTTACACAAAATATTTGTAAACACCTTGTCCACTATAAACAGCTATGGGTGCTTTCCCCCAACTCTACCATTAGGTAAAATCTTCTCCCTATTACTATAATATACCTCACTAGTTATACCCGATTTGGAAGTGAAAAACTCGAATGAATCCAAAATTTCTTTCACACAATCCACCAGTCGCCAATCACCTCGCGCCTACACCTCGGGCTATAGGTGATACAACCCTCAGAACGAAGCGTTATTTCCACTACTTCTTGCTACCCCACATTGAAGGTGGATTTCGGGGATCTCTTATTGGTTCTTAATAATACTGCCTAGGACCATGTATCGGCGTGTTCACTATCTACTAGTGTAAACCACCCAATTATATGACCATTTCTCTCCTTCTGGACAACCTATCCCACATATTCGAAGGAATTCGTTATTCATCTATCAGTTGGCAACCCCTCAAGGAAATTTACCAACTTGACTCTTCCATCCCTGGAATCGTCGGCTTGATACCAGATTATCTGGTTGATCATCTTACCCCAACCAATCTACTACTTACTATACCCCTTTTAATGTCGACTTTCACGTATACTACTTCCCGTTAAGTGATACTTACTAACCCCCTTCTTCCCTCGACGTATACTAAAAAATTTTACCCGTGCACCTTTCACCACGTTGTACACATCTGGACTCTTATACTTTATAAACATCCTTACCCTATTTACGTGTAAGCCACCCTCAACATTCGATTGGGGGGAACTCCGCTCCAAATTGTCCATAATAGTTAACTATTTTCCTTCTTAAGAGACACTCCCTTTTTAAATGGCTTTCCACTGCTTTTTCACCAAATTTGGACGTGCTATACTGATTACACATGATATACTCATTACCACCTTCTCTTACGACGCTTAATCGCATAAGTACAAATTTCACCCATATATATCCCTTCTTCCGATGATTACTATATTAATAAACCAAGATGTCTACACTCCTTATAACCCAACCATACGGTTTTAAACCTTGTACACGCTTCATACCTATTCCAAACTCTTTATTATCGCTGCATTTTGAACGTGGCTATACCACTTGGGCGTTCTCAATCACCTCTGAATTTGAAATCCTAAATCCTCCTTAACCTCAATGCGTCCTTCAAGCCGTCGTAACAAACCAACATTATCAGTTCTTACATCGCAATTCACTAACAACTGGCTGTACTGTCCTTACATCGTAATTTACCTTGTTAACTTCTCGTTATAACTACTTACTTTCATAATGATAGAGGTATTCAATTCATGAACGAATGGTCAAACATATCCCTACTACCAACTTTACGCTAAGTTTCATGCGTGGGATGTCTCGCAAAGCGAAATCCAAATAAGGAACCCCCCCGATACACTACTACCTAACATTGTCGGTCATCGAGATCCGTTAACCCTCAGTCCATAACACGTACCCCTATATTCCCATCTCTTAACAACAAAGTTACAATCTCCTTTATCAATTACACTTAAACAAGGAACTCTTTCCGAAAGACACTTTCTCTTGATATTGATGGTAATCACATTCCATATACACCATGCAACTAAAATCGGGGTTCTCAAAATCCCGTCCCCAGACACACAACTATGAGTATAAACTTCCAAATCTCTAAAGGGGTGATACAACAATGCACTTTTCTTATTACTACATCCTGAGCGTTAATCATAATAACCAGCTAACCCTTTTCGCTGACTAGTAAACCAATTACATATGTATCATATCAATTAAATCCCTACGCATACTCAGATTAAATATCGGAGACCATTATACCTTTTTGCAATCGCAATAATATATATAAATATTCATATCTACAAAAGTACAATTGCGAGCCCGACCCTCTCACAAATTGGACCTCGCCAGAATCAAAACATTTTACCCCAAGGTAGTAACTCTGATAAACTTGTAATACCATCACACTATCGGTATAATCATGTATAAAACCATAATTAGGATAATATCATACTCGTATAACACAGCACTTAAAACGTGTAATTTTAATAAAGTATATACCGCTGTCCATATACTCATTCATCCTCCGCGGATGACAATAAAGGTAACCCCACACTATCAGGGAAAATATTCACATAAATAATAAAATTTTCGATACTCACTAAACTCGACTCTCAAGTAAAAAATAACAATAATAACAATTGTAGCAACTCATTCATGCTACAAACAACATGAAACATCATCTGAGGATATAACTCATACTTCTATCCTGACAATCGTCCTGGCTTCTCAAATGGTCCCTAGACTTAACACACATATCCGTACAAAATTGAATATTTCAATAACCGTTGCCCTTGCTAGGCACAATACCTTTATCCCTACACTTGCATCAGGAAACATATATAATGCACGGGTTTTACTCCCCACAAAATACCTCTACACATACTCCACCTATCTTCGGTCACACTAACCATGTTAATGTGGTCCTTCTCTCGGACGTTGGTAGTCTCGGCTCTGATGACTACCTCCATTGTTCTCTTAGCTTGATGGACCTAAGGAACACGCTACTTGTTTCCCACGTCTCTTACTAAAATTACCATCGCTCGATAATAATTCAGCTATCCGAATTATTTTAACGGGTTCCCTGTTGGGTCTTCCCCTTGTGGTGATTCTCCAACACCATTTTCCCAGTCTTACTCTTTATAAATTCCTCGATTCATGCATATACCCACCCAAGGAAACGTTTACCTCCAAATTAACACTACGCGACATAATTACCATCTGCATAACCGTCCAAGCAGAATTCCCCAAAAGAGCTAACAATTCTTCTTGTTTGTAAATTCTCCCTTTAATATCATCTTTTCCATTTCACTTACTTCACCTAGTGTAAGGTTCTCTACATAATTAAATTTCTCCTTACAAAGTGACCTCTGTTTGGCCCTCTTGTGTGAGTTCAGAATCACATTCTCCTTTCACCCTGAACATCTGATGAATAAACTTATGGTCAAACCATACATGTGCGCCTTCTATCGACGTCACATTCAACTTCTAAGTGTGGTGATTGTCTCTCACCATTGAAACTCCGCTCTTACGAGTCGAGAAAAATTTTCCCCAAATAAATTTTTTTTCCTCGATTGGCCATACCCCTACATATGTCCAAGACTTTGGATATATTACGTTCGTTTGGATAGCACACGCCATCTCCGTAATTCGGTATTTCCACTGCTCATTCTCTTCAATGTTTCTCCTAACTCTTTCTCTCCCATTCCAACCTCGTTGGGTGAGTTAATTTGACCCCACTTTCTACTTTAGTTGTGCCTGGAAGTCACAAGTCGCGCCTTGCCCGTCTGTACCATCCTGGACTTCCGTACCATAATATGGATGACTTCAACTACGGTCATCCTTCTTTAATAAATTAAATAACCTCAACTGATATTTTACCTCCTGCTGTTCGCCCAATTGTCTTCGCCTGACGTACTATATTGTTCGGCGCACGAACACACCCGATTGTAAATAAGATTCACTATCATATGCGTCATAGCAGGAGAACGAAATCTCACTGAAGAATTCAACAATCCTAAACATAGGGCTCTACATCAAAGAAAGCTACGCTAGAAGCATAATAAGCCGCACAGATCCTAAAGGACACTAGAACCTGATGCCCTGATACCACCTGTAACACCCCGTCTAATTAAATGCTGGGTAGCTACTCCTTTATTAAATTAGTACAGAATATCAAGTTGGTTCAGTCTTAGTATCACTGTCGAAAAACATATAATTAATTACTAGCCACCTAATATTTAAAAAGAGAGATGCCAAATTTTATTAATTAAGTTAACCAATAAACAATAATTTATTTATAAACCATCAATCGGATAAACAATCTCATATAAATGCTGAACGAGATGAAATCAAATAAGTCTGGAGTAAACACTCCAATAATAAATATGCCAGAGTAAATAATGTCCAAATACAAGAGTCTGAATAAATAGTAAACCAAAAACTTGAAATAATGAAATTCTGTAACAACAACCTCTAAATGAGAATGGGCGACATGCCCTAACTGATACAAATGAATCTGAAGGAATCAAGGATAAAATGAGATCATCTACTACCAAGATCCTGTAACTTTCACAGCAGCTACAGCACGTCCTCTGAATAGAACTCCTATGCTTGGCGTCCGTGTGGCTGGGCACCTAAAAGGTTTTTACAAAATAAAATTAGATTTGGAAGAAAACGGGTCAGAGCCCGATGTGAAAACAGTTTAAAAGTTTATAAAGTGATTTAAATTACAATTAAACATCACATATTATAAACATGTTAGTTGCGTACTCTCACATGAGTTTCTTACCTCTCAACTACTATGCACGCCTAACCTATGCCTTTAACCCATCCTAGTTATGCCACTATCTAGCTAGTTTGTACCACTCATTCCTTCGCATTCTGATATAGAGTATCTACACGTAACCCCCAAATAAGCCATATTTATAACCCATGTTCACATTCATTAAATTACTTATCACACGCATTAATTAAATTCTCATACTTTACCCATTCAAATATCTTAGTTATTCACATCTACTACGCAACAATGAACCAGTCACATGTACATAAGTATATCACTCCCAGTACATATATACATCTATGACACCCCTAGGCTAAGCTGCGGTGCTTGCATACCCTGCTATCAAATCCATGTACATCACGTACGTAAGGATCACGTGTTCCGAATCACTCAAGAATCGTCTAAATACAAATCACACATATTGGAGGCAAACATAGTTCATATACCCATGGGTCACGCACATATCTAGGCTCACATGGTCAGCTGACTTATCAACTCACAAATAAGTCATTCACAGTACTATGTCCTTAAGGTACCAGTCTAAATCCCCCTGAAGGCACACAAGGATAAGAGGGTCCTTTTCCATAATAAAACTGACTTCCCGTGATAGCAAGTATGGTAGGTATGTCATACACATAAGAAATCCATACACTAGGCATTCACACAACCTAAGTAATCATATAACAATATATATGTTAACACATTTCATCTAGTTAAGCTCATACGTAGCAAGTGTACCCCGAACATTACATAACATATTTTTTGCTTGTTAACTCTACCGTCGTATCAATTTGAGTACTTAAACCTATCTCAAAAAGTTACTAGATCTCTTATTGGTTTCTAATGTCATCTCAGTACTTGAAACCCCTACATTGTTGCCCGTAATCTTATATCATCCTTAATTCCCGTTATAGTTTCAATTCGAATGATTTCTAATCGTACCCCACTTGGTAGACCCTCGTAAGAAACATCATTCTATCCCATAAGTTATAGTATTCTCCGATAATAACTAAGTCCCTACTGAATTTATCTAAGTCCCACAAGATTATATTACTCACCCTAATAATCAACATTGGCTTTGGAATAATCCGTAAACCTTAAAGATAAACAATTGCCAAAAATCAGCATGGGTCGATCGATCGAAGAAAAGCGGTCGATCGATCGATGGTTCGATCGATCGACATTCTTGAGTCGATCAATCGATCAAACAGGTATCAGCCCAGAAATTCTTAACAGTTACGGGTTTGCATATTTTTACACTTCTTAATCATCATCCCAACATCCAAAACTCATAATTAAGTATACTAATTATCCTACTAACATAGTTGCATCTTTCCCCACGTTTTAGATTCATCAAATCGACCTATAACATCAATTACTTGGATCAGTTTACCGAATTTTCATATAAAAACCTAGTTTTCCTATTTCTTCAAGAACATCCCATAATCCAATCAAATTTTGAAATTCTTTACCCATAAATCTTAAATTCGTAGTTGTTATTATCTCCAACATAAACCTACATGCAATTCCTACCCAGATTATGATTTGAAACCATTCAAATCCATTCAATTTTCATTATTTACGAGAAATCTTCAATTCTATAAGAACATGTAAAGTATATGCTTTGAATCTTTGCAAGATAAATCAATTTCCTGTAAATCTGATATTCTGATCCGTTGTTATTGTTCAAGGTCTAGTCCTCTCTTCTTTCCGGTCACAATTCCATCCAAATTGGTGGTGGTGGGTGGTGGTTTTGGTTTGGGGACTTTTTGTAACCTCTCCTCTAACTCACATAGCCCACCGCTTTATTTTTGACTGATAACGGCCCTAATGGCCTTTTCAAAAATGATAAAATCAACACTAAAATTCGTGGGTCTTAGTCCCTTAATTTTAAAAATTACCAAAATACCCTTTCGGGTTGCCGGTTTGGCCTAAAAGTGCCTCGAGACCCAAATTAAACCCCCGGCTAGTGTTTTATGACTATCCCGACCCGTACGAACACGTTGGCGCACTCAAAAAGCTCATACGGACGATATAAAAATAAAATACTTTTAAATCTATTAAATTGGGTCCTGACAGGACTGACATGCGCCTCCCAACTAAATTTCTGAAACTGCCGTATTTTCAACTCACGATAATTTTAATAAATTCATTGATCACATATTACCATAATCACTCAGTAATATTCAACAACATAATAGTAATTAAATACTAACTCTCACTCGCTAGCATTTATATCCGAATTGATTTTCCAATTAATAAATCCCAAATTAATTTAATACGTCCCAAATTAATTTAATAAATCCCAGAATTAAAAGAAATTCCATTTAATTAACCTCATAATTAAAGGCCATAAAAACACGGGGTATTAAAATTATTCTCATAGAAGTGGCCTCCTTCTTACTCACTTAGGTGACTTCGATAAAGAGTATCTTGCAATACCCACTTAGACATACTAAGATATAGATATCATTAAAAGCATAACTTATCCTAATTTCATGGCCGATATGCACTGTCTCATCTTTGGAATGGATATGATTAAATATCCTCTAGTGCTTACTAAATACAACGTAGTTCGGTTGTCCCATTGAAACTAGATCTTGGGATCTCTAGTCAGCTAGGTTTGGTTTCCACTATATTAATTCTTATTTATTTATAGGCTTTAGACCCATTCTTGTCAATGATATTTCAACTGTCTCTCCGTTTAAACCTTTCATTAGTGGATCCGATATATTATCTTTTGACTTTACATAGTCAATTGAGATAATTCCGTTTGAGATAAGTTTTCTAACGGTATTGTGTCGACAATGAATATGTCATGACTTTCCGTTTTACATGTGATTTTGTGCCCTTCCAATCGTCGATTGACTATCAAAATGTATACATATTGCGATCACAAGTTTTGACCAATTTGTAACATCCTCAAGGAAATTTTTAAGCCTTTCAGCTTCTTTTCTACCTTGTCTAGTGCAATGAATTCAGATTCCATTGTCGATCTAGCAATGCACGTTTATTTTGAGGATTTCCAAGATACGGTTTCACCTACAAGGGTAAACACATACCCACTCGTAGACTTGGAGTCTTTTTTATCGAATATCCAATTTTCATCTTCAAGAATATCTAGATATTTTGAGTAGTGCAGTCCATAGTTTTGAGTATATTCAAATAACCCAAAACTATTAATATTTCCTATCAGTGATCTCTCCTTGGATTACTCGTAAATCGACTTAGCTTACTTTTGAGTATGCTATGTTTGGTCGTATACAGTTCATGATATACATTAAACTGTCGATAATATGAGAGTACTCTAGTTGAGATATGCTTTCACCATTATTTCTTGCTAGATGTAAATTTATATCTACATGTGTCTTGGTAGGACTGATATCATACTTCTTGAATTTTTCAAGTACTTTCTCTATGTAATGAGATTGAGATAATATAAGTCCATCCGATATTTTAGAAATTTTAATTCCTAATATAACATCGACGATACCCATATCTTTCATATCAAATCGACTACTCAACATTTATTTTGTAGTTTTGGCAATTTCTAGGTTACTACCCATGATAAGCATATCATCAACATAGAGGCATACAATGGCATACACTACACCAAAATGACAAAATTGTCACCTTTCAGTCAGCCACCCTTGTCAAGGTCATTGGCCGTGACAAAAAGGACGTGTTTTGTGTCACGATCATTGACCTTGACACGACCGTGACAAAGAATTGTCACGGTCAATGACCTTGACACGACCGTGACAACTTCTGCAGTAAAAAAATCCCTAACCTTCTTTTTTCCCACCCTTTTTTGGTTTTCCCCATCTCTCTCTCTCTCTCTCTCTCTAAGCTATTTCTGCTCTCTCTCTCTAAGGTATGTTTTTTTTTCCTTTCTTTCTCTTTCATTTCTATATGTGTGTGTATGTGTATGTGTGTATATATATGTGTGTATATGTATGTGTATATGTGTGTGTATGTGTGTGTATATATGTGTGTGGTGGTGTGTGGTGGGGGGGGGGGGGGAGGGGGTAGTGGGGGTGGTGCAGGTGTGGTGGGGGTGGGGTGGGGTGGGAAAGGGGGAGGGAGTGGGGTGGTGGGGGTGGGGGTGGGGTGGGGTGTGTGTGCGTGTGCATAGGTGTGTGCGTGTGTGTGTGGCGGGGGGAGGGGGGCAAGGGGTGTGGTGGTGGTGGGGGTGGGGGTGGGGGGAGCAATTGTAACAATTGTATAACTTTAATTAATAAATTGTATAGATTTAATTGTAATTTTAATTGTATAGTTTTAGATGAAAGTAAATTAATAATTAGTTCCAATTTCATATGAACGTAGGATTGCCCCTCATTGTAAATTAGTTTATTAATAATTCTATACTTTAATTGTTAGTTTAATTGATGAAATGAATTAATTGAGTAGATGAATTAGAAGGAGTACGGATTACACATTTGTTGTTGAAATTGCTGTTGGATTATTTTGTTTAGTAAATGTTGGGTTGGTTAGTTTTAAAAGTGGCATGACCACTGGATTATTGTCCATATGGGGGTGGGATTTTTCAACTTTATTTGAAAATTACTTTGTATATCGAACAATATATACAAAGTATGATAATTAAATGAAACATACTTGAAATTAAATATGTGTATATGTGTGTGTATGTGTGTGTATATATGTGTGTGGTGGGGGAGGGGGCAGGGGGCAGGGGGTGGGGTGGTGGTTTTTTTTTAACAATTGTATAGCTTTAATTAAGAAATTGTATAGCTTTAATTGTAATTTTAATTGTATAGTTTTAGATGAAAGTAAATTAATAATTAGTGTCAATTTCATATGAAAGTATGATTGCCCCTCATTGTAAATTAGTAAATTAATAATTGTATACTTTAATTATTAGTTTAATTGATGAAATGAATTAATTGAGTAGATGAATTAGAAGGAGTACGGGTTACACATTTGTTGTTGAAATTGATGTTGGATTATTTTGTTTAGTAAATGTTGGGTTGGTTAGTTTTAAAAGTGGCATGACCACTGGATTATTGTCCATATGGGGGTGGGATTTTTCAACTTTATTTGAAAATTACTTTGTATATCGAACAATATATACAAAGTATGATAATTAAATGAAACATACTTGAAATTAAATATGTGTATATGTGTGTGTATATATGTGTGTGGTGGGGGAGGGGGCAGGGGGTGGGGTGGGGGGAGGGGGTGGGGGTGGGGTGGGGTGGTTGGATTTTTTTAACAATTGTATAGCTTTAAGTAATAAATTGTATAGCTTTAATTATAAT
This sequence comes from Sambucus nigra, assembly GCA_949130495.1. NCBI lineage: Eukaryota > Viridiplantae > Streptophyta > Magnoliopsida > Dipsacales > Adoxaceae > Sambucus > Sambucus nigra. The sequence goes on along the minus strand of OX422207.1, from coordinate 688,603,026 downwards.
TTTAATTGTGTAGTGTTAGATGAAAATAAATTAATAATTAGTGCCAATTTCATATGAAAGTAGGATTGCCCCTCATTGTAAATTAGTAATAATTCCATGCTTTACATCTATTCCGGCATATATAATATATATAATAATAATTCCATGCTTTACATCTATTCCACGTTAGATGTTTTCAACTAATTTAGACATATTTATGTACGTATACGTGTGCGTGTGTGTGGTGGGGGTGGGTTAGTGGTGTGTGTCTATGTGTACTAATAAAATTTTCTTTTTATCTGTACTAATAATACTTTTTTACAGCAAATGTCTCCTTCAGGTATTAAGGCGAAGATGATGATGCTGTTTATGATGATGTCGTCTGGGCTCGGTGGTAGCGGAGGCGACGAGGGCTCCTCCGCCCCTAGGCTTCCCAAATATGGAAAATTTGGGATTACTGTCGAGAACAAATCGGAGCTATTAGCGAGATCCCTCGAGCTGCTAAAGACGGTCATCGGTCCGGGGTTTATGAGTTGGAAGGAGGTGCCATATGAGCTCAAGTTAGCTGTTTGGGCGACACTACAGGTAATATATTTATATTTATATGAATATTTCAATTTCAATTTCAATTTCAATTTCGATTTCATTTTAAATTTATATTTATTCGCAACAAACATTGAATTTGTTGGATAGGAACAATTCAACTTCGATCCAAAGCTATGTGATTCCATCTTGGAGCAGTTGAGGGAGCAACACAAGATGTGGAAGAAAAATATGCGGACACGATACTTTGGAAAAATACAAGAGTCCATTATACAATGGCGTGGATCTGTCCCGCCCAAGGAGCCGATCTCATTGGCTCAATGGAAAAAGTTCATTGACAATGAGATCGAGGATCGACAATTGGCATCTCTCCAATCGGGGAGGAAAAATCGGTCAAAAAAGACGAACGTGCACTACTCCGGCCGGACTTATTACGCCGAGGTGGATGATAGGATAAAGGTAATATTTAATTTTTCTACAACTATAGAAATATATTATTCTTCATTATTTTACTTTGCGGGGGCCGATACTAATTTTACTTTATTTTATTTCAGGGGGTAAGGAGTGGGTCAGGGGGTAAGCCACATAGGCTCGATACTTATGTGGCTCTTCGGACGAAGAAGGGGAAGGACAAGGTGTCCCCGAGCGTCGCGGCCACGATTGTAAGTAATCCGACAGTTTAATTTTTTTTAATTACGTTATAATTTTTTAGTTTACTTATTTTACTAATCATGTGCTTTTTATCGTTTCAGGCAAAGCTTAAGGAAGTGCATGAGTCGCAGTCTAATGCCGACAAGGCGTCTTTCTCCACAGATGCACTCAGCCAAGTGCTTGGCTCTGATCGTAAGGGGAGGACAAGGGGGGTGAGCTCGCGGGTGGCCAAATCTAGGATCATCGAATTGGAGACGAGCGACACCGGGTTGGCTCGAACGGTGGATTCACACGACGCGAAGTTGTCCCGTTTGGAGACGACGGTCCAAGATATGTACGCATTCATGAAGCGTACGTTGGGCGGAGACCGTAAGGGGAAGGGGAAAGGGAAGGAGAAGGCGGTGGAGGAGGAGGAGGAGGAGGAGGAGGTGCGGGAGAACGAGGCGCAGGAGGACGAGTATGTGGACCTCGCTGCTTCTTCATCGTCACGTGCGTATTTCGATGATCCACTTCCTTATTTGGCTCCCTTCCCCAGACCATTGTCGACACTTGGTTGGCTGAGCATGTTCATATTGGATGTATTTGATGGCCAGCGGATAGGGCGGGGGTTAAGGGACCCAAATATGGTCGAGGGTGGAATAGTTCATGGACGTGCTCTTCAAGGGATCGAATCCAAAGTGCTCGTCACGCATGTGATACCCGGGAAGGAGAACTCCCTATTGTGGTTGCGCGAACAATGCGGCCTGATGTATATTAGTGGGTGTGTCAATTCGTATATCGTGTGGCCAACTCGCTTCCTCACATTTACCCAAGACATGTAGTAACATTATTTTTAAGTTTGTCCATTTTAATTATATTTGGATTATATCGTCATATATATTATTTCTATTTTGAATATTTGAATTATATCGTCATGAATATATATTTGCACTATCTTTAATTTATTTGGATATATGATGTTTGAATAGGTACAACCAACGTTGTTATAATAGGTACAAATATACTGCTGGGCAGTGGCAGTGGCCATACGGCCCAGCAGAATTTTTTTAAATTCTGCCCAGAATTGTCACGGTCATTGACCGTGACAAGTCCTTGACAAATCTTGTCACGGACTTGTCACGGTTATTGATAGTGATAATTTTTTTAAATATTGTCACGAATTTGTCACGGTTATTAACCGTGACTAAACTTGTCACGGTCCATAACCTTGACACGACCGTGACAATTCTAGCGAACTTGTCAAGGTTAATGACGGTGACACGTCCGTGACAAAAAAAAAATTTTGCCCCGAATTGTCACGGTCATTGACCTTGACAAGTCCAACTTGTCAAGGTCAATGACCGTGACAATAATGCAGATTTTGTGTAGTGATAACCATTTTGAATGTATTTAAAGTAAACAAATTTTTCGCATTCATTAATTTTGAAGCCATTTGATAACATTGCATTATCAAACTTTTCATACCCTTACTTAGTTGCTTGTTTCAATTCATAGAGTGATTTAACAAGCTTACATACTTTCCTTCTTGTCTAGGAGCCTTGAACCCTTCAGGTTGCTCTATATAAATTTCCTCATTAAGTTCATCGTTTAAGAATGAATTTTTTACATCCATTTGATGTATTTCAAGATCATTAATAGAAGCTATTGCTATTAACATCCGAATAGACGTAATTCTTATTACCGGTGAATATGTGTTGAAGTAATCCAACCCTTCCTTTGGTCTATATCCCTTAGCTACAAGTTTAGCTTTATATTTATCAATTTATCCATCGGCCTTTAACTTCTTTTTGAATATCCATTTATAACCTAACGGTTTTGAACCTGGTGAAAGATCCACTAGTTCCCATGTATGATTTTGTAATATGGATTCAATTTCACTATTAATTTTTTATTTCCAATTAGAAGCATCGGGTAAGGATATGGCTTATTTGTAAGATTGAGGTTCGTTTTCTAGCAGATATGTTAGAAAATCTAGAACGAAAGAATTCGAGGTTCTTGCTCTTTTATAACTTCTTGGTTCATCCTCTATTGGTTCAATAAGTTGATGAGTACCACTTGTAGTAGCTTGATTTGTCCTTTTAGAATGACCATATTCTCGGGTCATGTTATACGGGAATTTATTTTCAAAAAATAAAGCGTCCCTCGATTCAATAATCGTATTTACATGAATATTCAAAATCTCAGATTTACAAACTAAGAAGCGATATGTACTGCTATTAGTAGCATAACCGATGAATACACAGTCAACGGTCTTTGGCCCTATTTTTACCTTTTTAGGTTTAAGAACCATTACTTTGGCTAAGAAACCCCACACTCGTAAAAATTTAGAGCAAGGTCTTCGAACTTTCCATAACTCATAAGGCGTTTTATGATTTTTCTTGTGTGGTACTTTGTTAAGAATATAATTAGAAGATAATAAGGCTTCCCCCCACAAGTTTTGTGGAGCTCCTAAACTTATTATTAACATAGAGTTCATCATTTTCTTCAATGTACGGTTTTTGCGTTCAGCAATGCCATTCGAATGAGGAGAATAAGGAGCGGTGGTTTGATGAATAATTCCATTTTCAAATCAAAATTCCTCAAACGGATATTCGTATTCACCTCCTCTATTACTCCTAATATCCTTTATCTTTTTGCTGAATTGATTCTCAACTTCATTCTTATATTGTTTAAATGCATTAATAGCCTCATATTTACTATGTAATAAATATACATATCAATATTTTGTGCAATCGTCAATAAAAGTAATAAAATACGTTTTTTCACCTCTAGTTTGTACAAATTTTAAATCACAAATATCCGTGTGAATTAAATCTAATGGTTCGGTTATCCTATCAATAGAATTAAAAGGTAATGTAATACCCCGCATTTTTTATTGAAAAAAAAACTATTTCAGTATATATATATATATATTCAAAATGTTTGGAAATAAAACTATGTCAGTATATATATTCAAAATGATTGGAAATGAAAAGTTAAAATGAATTCATTGATATATGAATGTGCGACTTAAATATTAGAAGCGAATTTATGCGTAAAAGGATCGAGAGGGTTAAATTTAGCGCAATGGCATCTTTGTAAATAAACTAACCCTAGGTATAAATAGAAAAGAAGAGAAGAAGTCTTCATTCTTTCATTTCAAAAAATGGGGCTAGGGTTTGGTAGAGAGAGAGAGAGAGAGAGAGAGAGAGAGAGAGAAGAAGAAGAAGAAGAAGAAGAAGAAGAAGAAGAAGAAGAAGAAGAAGAAGAAAAAGAAGAAGAAGAAGAAGAACAAGAAGAAGAATAAGAAGAAAGAAGAACAAGAATGAGAAGAAGAAGGTTGTCATCTTCTTCATCAACATCTCCATAAAATCTAAGGCAAGTTAATAACCTATATGTGTATATTATGTATCTATAATGAAATTTCACATGAACATGTATTTGGATCCCTAAATTAATATTAAATTGATGTTAAAAAAGATATTCAATGTATTAGGATCATCATCCATGTAGATTCAAATGCAATAACATCATTATAGGGATTGAATTGTTGAACAAACTCTTAAATTTTAGAAATCTATGAAATTGAGTAAATCGTCATATTAAAAACTATTTTGAGTTGTTTTGGTTCCGAAAATGAATGTTTCGTTCGCGCAATCCGATAGAAAACCACATTCCGGACAAGTTTGTAGTTTTAAGTTTTTTTAAAAACGGATAGAAAAATCCTCGAATTTGCGTTTTACAGTTCTGCGCAAAAAGTTTTCGTGAGCAGGTCCGAATTGTATATGTTAGTTTCGGGTCTGTTTATGCAGGATATGGTAACGTGCTCGCGTGTCCTTATGGAAAATCACGTTCCGAACAACTTTGTAGTTTTAAGTTTTCCCAAAAACGGATCGGAAAAGCCTTAAATACGCGTTTTAAAAATCTGGGCAGAATGTTGTCGAAAACAGGGGCGAATATTATATATTAGTTTCGGGTCTGTTTTAGGCAGGATATGGTAGCGTGCTCGCGTGTCCTTGTAGAAAATCACGTTCCAAACAACTTTGTAATTTTGAGTTTTTCCAAAAACGGATCGGAAGAGCCTCGAATCTACATTTTAAATTCTAAGCAGAATGTTGTTGAAATAAGAGTGCTAATGTTCTTCATGTTGTTAGTAACATAATTATGGTGTTGTGCCTAATATCCTAACTTGATCACATACTTATGGTTATTAGGGATATATAACCTTGAAATGATTTGATGTTGAATTAGTAAATTAATGATGGAAATTATGTTATATTGTAAATAATGACTATGGTATAACTCGAGTAAGAGACTTGACACGATTGTATATATACATAAGCGTGAAATTGTTTTATATGTATATTGTCGAGTATACACTAGACTAGTCCTCCGGTCGACGTAGGCACATGTTGAATGCGATTTTTTTTTGTGATTGATCCGGTTAGGTTCCGCTCGAGTGTCGTGTCGGAGATAAACCGCCGGAACCGGACACATGGTTGTAATGCGGGTTGGAGAGAAAGACCTTGAAACGCCATGTGATTTAGGACTTAGTATGATTGCCCTTGCCATGTAATATTGGGAAATATTCATGTGTAAGCCTAGTGTTACGACTTGTTCCCCCGGGTAACGATAGTGACCCGATATGACTTGTTGTGTGAGATATTATGCTTGTGTCTTAAAGTAATATCCCTAATCGATGTATATGATATTATACTTGAAGGAAATATTTTGATACATTAAATACTGAAATGAGATTAATAATGATTAATCATGATACAATATGAGACTACACGTTACTCGAGTTTGGGTTGGGTAGTCACGACATAGGAGCATTGGTTGGGTAATTGAACAACTTAATTACTGGAGACGAGTAATAACTAGTGTGCTTTCATTATGAGTACATCTTATAATCTTATAGCTTGTTTTCTTGCTTTGACGTCTGTCTATCTTGCTTCTTGCTCCTCTCCTATATATATATAATATATGAAAGGTCCTCGTCCCACTGGACAATAGACTACGGAGCCTGATGAGATCATATCAATCTTAGGATTCATGTAGCCGTGGAGTTATTCTATTTTAATTTATGTCGTTGGTTTCCCTTTTCTTAAGGGTGGTATCAGAGATTAATATCACTTTGTTTATACTTTGAATTTGAGAGAATTATTGTATTACTCTTTTCCATTTTGTGTTGGGCCGCATGTATTGGCATTTTATATTTTTAGTTTGAGATTACTGATGGATTATTACAGTTAATAGTTATGAGTTGGTTTCACTTGTTATAGTTGTTATGATGTGATGTGGTTACACGTATGAGAGTGTACATGTTTACTTTACTGCATTTATTTAAATTTTGTTTCTAATGCCAACATATTGACGCTCGGCTTTAATTTAATTGGGTGTAGCTAACCGAATTAGATTTAAAAAGTAGGGTTGTCACAGTTGGTATCAGAGCACGGTTTTAGAGCCTTTAGGGATCTGAGGGCGTCCGTTACGTTTTTCGCGCATCGTTTCCTTGATACGTAAAGCCTTATGATTAGGTATTGTATTCAATGACTTGGAAGATCTTCACGCTGCGATTTTGATGGGCGATTCGGAGCTAGCCTAGTGTATAGGGAGGGTTCCTTGTTTGGATTTCATTCGTGAGACGTCCCACGCATGAGGTGAATCTTCGATCGACCACAGGATAGTACGCGTGAGGTTTGTGTATGAGTACTTGTTGTAATTATGACTAGTGCTCCACTTGAATAAAAAAAAATTTAGATACTTGTTCACTTACTATCTTTGAAGATAGTCATTTGATAAGATGTGGACTCTGGGAGGGTATAGGGTCCAAGCATTTTTCGAGACTGCGATTCACGTGCAACTATCGTAGTTTCATCGCCCACTAGTAGGCGAGAAAACCTACGTTGAACTTAATGACTGAGTTGACTTTTAATGCTTTAGGGGGAGGAAACACCCGTATATTTGTTGTGCATTATCAACTTTGAATATCGTCACTCTTATGGCTGTAAAGAAGTTGGTATAAGTTATAGCCCACCCTGTAGTACCACTGAGTTTCTGGTACCACTTGCGCGTGTAGTTGTCTAAAGATGTTTCCAATGTGGAAGGGTAGAGCTTTAGATATGGCATACCTTAAAATTATGTGGTCCAGTTGTTGTTGTGACATTTTCCTAAGAAGAAAACATCATGTTCCTCCCATGATGGACATACTGTTGAGACATTCGATGATATATTAATAAATGAATGGTTAACGAAGTAAGTCTTGTGATAATAAGAGTATATTATCACTCATGAACATGTAAAGTAAGGGCTGTTATTTGAGAGAGGACTACTCCAAATCGGTGTATGTCCCACCCCGTCAAAAGATGACCTGAGGGGTCCAATTTTGGTGTACGCTAGAGTGTCATCGTACTTGTGAAAAGCACGGACTAGATTCATCCGTTTGATGATGTATAATGAGAGATTCATGAGTCTGAATCTAGAATGGATAAGTGATTATCCTTGAAATATTGTGTTGGTATCAGGGAAGTTTGGTAGGCATGTAAACCTACACGTTGTCCACACAAGCGATAGATGTCGTATTTGGGTGATAGAGTGGTTCCATAGTGTTCTGATCGGATGAAATCGATAATGGAATAAACTTAAGGCCAATTAGGTGTGTGTTCGGTCATGCACAAGATATTTTAGTGGGTTGGATACTCACATGTTCAAAGTGGAATGTTTCGGCGAGTTATCATGAACAAGTTCGTGAGAATGTATTAATAATGTTGCAATGTCTTAGCCATTCACACTAGGGATGAGGAAGTCCATATCGCAAGGTCATACGAGGATTGACATTGGAGAATTCCAGAATTTTCGAGGGAGTTTTCTTTCCATATTTGGTAACGATTGGAGTTCAGTGTTCTTCGTAAATCCCTAGATTAGAATGGGTGTTCGATAAGATGTGGTTATCTTATTTTGTAACATCGGTATATTTGTTAAAAGTTATTAAGATCGGGATGTGAATATGGGTGTGCTAAGGGATGGACTTGAGCTGGAGTTACCAGTTGTGAACCCTACGGTGAGTAGAGAATCTCGAGGGACGAGTTGTCAAGTGAGAACATCACGAGGGAGTGTTCAATAGGCGTTTCATTTTATGCGAGTGTGATCGCTTGAGTTGGTGATATATCCACGAGTTTAATTTTTATGTTATCACCCGGTGATTGGGGGTACTAATTTATTGCACGTTGATAATGGTGGTTCTTGATTTTGAATCCATCAGATATGGGAATGTGGATATGTTGTGGCCCTTGTTATGTATTAATGTGAATTATAGCACGAGTGAGTAGTTAGTGACATGATGTTTACTTAGATCGTGTGTGATTAAAGACGCGTTCCGAAACCAAGTATAAGATATTCGATTATGGTGACGTTTATACTAGTGAATAGTCACACCATGATGGTCTTTTGATAATGGTAGAGTCGTGTGTAGTTCAGTTAGTTTTTGCGTGATTGATGATAGTGTTGCCATGCGAGTGTCGTCATTAATGACAAGGATTGAGACATTTTTGGGTTTTAGATGTTTGACCCATTCACTGAAATGGTTGTCATAACCTCCACTGTAGGGGGACAACAAGAGAGTGTTTCGACCATTGTTGAGAATTTTGGTAAGGAGGGTGTGTACTCTTTGGCAAACACCCGCGAATGGGTTCGTAATATATTTAATTTTTACTTCAGTTATGTGTGGATTACTGAGTGTTAATTGGGGTCATAGTACGTGAAGGTACCCGCTACCTTATATTTATGACCTTTGACATGTTGGATATTACACCGTTCTTCATAAGGATCAGGTAGAGTTGGTGTACTGGAAGATGAGTATCCGGATGGTGAGTGTGCCAAATCTGATATTCTTATTTAGTATGATTAGTGGGAATTTTTGGTCTTACCTCGTTGCTTGGAAATTGTACAAGCCTTATTCGTGGTTTAAAGAACCAAGTTCATTTCTTGTTCGGTGAGAAAATTCCAATATACTCACAGTCCAACGAAAATCATGTTGGATAGGTTGAATTCCTTACGTGTTTTTAAAAAAAAAAAAGAGAGGTAAGTCGAATCTAGTGAGGGTTTGTTGCCTTGGGTTAGAGCGACCAAACCACGAGAAAGGAGGCAAGGGGAAGCATTGCATCTCGAGCTAGTTCGAAAACTTTAGGTGAGGGATCCTTGATCGCCTAGAATGCATCTTTATCGATGTTATCTTGTTCAAGAGAGTATGGACCTTGCTGAAATTACTTACCTAAGTCCAGACTTGGAAAGTTGGAACAATATTTATAAGTGCATAGAAGTTGTATGCTTATGCACATGTGCGGCCTTAATGGATAATAAGGGTTGCCATATTGGTTGACTCACCATCAATATAAGTGCAAGGAAAGTGTTATTGATAACTCGGAGTAGAGTTGGCTTTTGAGCTTTCAGTACTATCTGTTAGTCGATTATGAGTTGAGTATCGAGGCATGATTGATGAATAATGGCATCTGTATCGAATAGACGAAGTTGGACTATTTGTTGTGTGATGAACCGTTGAGTCTAGAGATAAGTGTTTTTTTTGGAGTTAGATGATTCTTGTACCACTAGGGGTCTTGAGTTGACAAATTCCTTATCTCGACAAACTGACAGTAGTGTATCGGAGGGGTTCCTTGTTTGGATTTCGCTTACGAGACACCACGCATGAAACTTAGCAAGTCGAGACTTGGGGGTATTGATTTTTGGATCAGCTTAGTAGTTCAGTTATGTTAGGCTTTGTGGTTAGACTTTGGTTGTAGAGTTAGAAATGGGAAAGTATCTCCATGGATTTAATTATTGGGTTGCCAAGATCGTAGTGCGGTGATGATTCGATTTGGGTCATCATCGACAGACTGCAAAGGTGGATATTTCCTTCTAGTGATGACGGATTATACGGTAGCACAGTATGCCATGATTTTTTTTATTAGCGAGATTGTGAAGTTGTATGGGGTATCACGTGATATCGTGTCCAACCGTGGCAGTGTCTTCATCTCGCACTTTTGGGGTGGTCTTTAGGAGGCAATGGGAGTTCAGTCGAGTTTAAGTATTGCGTTCCAACCTCAGTTGATGGTCCGACGGAGCGGGCAAAGCAAATTTTGGAGGACATGCTATGATTTTATGTGTTCGACTTCAAAGGTGGTTGGGATACACATTTACCACTGGTGGAGTTCGTATACAATAATAGTTATCAGACAACCTATTGTTATAGAACCATATGAGGATTTTTACGACATGCCTTGTCGATCCCCTATATATTGGTTGGAGTTTGGAGAGCACCAGATACTGGGTCTGAATACTGTAAGGGAGACCTCAGAGAAGGTTGACTTGATTCGTGCACGGATGAAGATTGCGCAAGATCGTCAAAAGACTTATGTTAACATAAGGCAGAGGAAGTTAGAGTTCGTTGTTGGGGACTAGGTGCTGATGAGGGTCTCACCCATGAGAGGCGTTGTTCATTTTGGTGCCAAAAGGAAGCTTTCAACGTGATACGAGGGTTCGTTTATAGGGTTGGGTAGGGTGGGATCAGTTTCCTACCGTTTAGCCCTACCCCTACCAGCTCCAGCGGGTACATGACATTTTTTATGTATCCATGTTGAGGAAGTTCTTATTTCCCGATGACTCACACCTATAAATAGAGTTAGATGGGGTTGAGCTGCAGCCTAATGGGAGATATGAGGAGAGGCCGGTCAGGATCCGAGATCGTCGTGAGCAACAGTTAAGGTCAAAAGTCATTCCTTTTTTTCGTGTTATATTGAGTAATCATGATGAGTCTGAGGCCACTTGGGAGAGAGATGATGACTTGCGAATTAGTCACCCATATCTCTTCATCGAAGGTACGTGCGAATCTACCTTACTTGAATCGAATTGATTTGTTTTAATTTGGATTTCGAGGACGAAATCCCATTCGTAGAACGGGAGAATGTAATACCCCGCATTTTTTATTGAAAAAAAAAACTATTTCAGTATATATATATTCGAAATGTTTGGAAATAAAACTATGTCAGTATATATATTCAAAATGATTGGAAATGAAAAGTTAAAATGAATTCATTGATATATTAATGTGCGATTTAAATATTAGAAGCGAATTTACGCGTAAAAGGATCGAGAGAGTTAAATTTAGCGCAATGGCATTTTTGTAAATAAACTAACCCTAGGTATAAATAAAAAAGAAGAGAAGAAGTCTTCATTCTTTCATTTCACAAAATGGGGCTAGGGTTTGGTAGAGAGAGAGAGAAGAAGAAGAAGAAGAAGAAGAAGAAGAAGAAGAAGAAGAAGAAGAAGAAGAAGAAGAAGAAGAACAAGAATGAGAAGAAGAAGGTTATCATCTTCTTCATCAACATCTTCATAAAATCTAAGGCAAGTTAATAACCTATATGTGTATATTATGTATCTATAATGAAATTTCACATGAACATGTATTTGGATCCCTAAATTAATATTAAATTGATGTTAAAAATGATATGCAATGTATTAGGATCATCATCCATGTAGATTCAAATGCAATAACATCATTATAGGGATTGAATTGTTGAACAAACTCTTAAATTTTAGAAATCTATGAAATTGAGTAAATCGTCATATTAAAAACTATTTTGAGCTGTTTTGGTTCCGAAAATGAATGTTTCGTCCGCGGATTCTGATAGAAAATCACATTCCGGACAAGTTTGTAGTTTTAAGTTTTTTTAAAAACGGATAGAAAAATCCTCGAATTTGCGTTTTACGGTTCTGCGCAGAAAGTTGTCGTGAGCAGGTCCGAATTGTATATGTTAGTTTCGGGTCTGTTTATGCAGGATATGGTAACGTGCTCACGCTTCCTTGTAGAAAATCACGTTCCGAACAACTTTGTAGTTTTAAGTTTTCCCAAAAACGGATCAGAAAAGCCTTAAATAAGCGTTTTAAAAATCTGGGCAGAATGTTGTCGAAAACAGGGGCGAATATTATATGTTAGTTTCGGGTTTGTTTTAGGCAGGATATGGTAGCGTGCTCGCGTATCCTCGTAGAAAATCACGTTCCGAACAACTTTGTAGTTTTGAGTTTTTCCAAAAACGGATCGGAAGAGCCTCAAATCTGCATTTTAAATTCTAGGCAGAATGTTGTTGAAATAAGAGTGCTAATGTTCTTCATGTTGTTAGTAACATAATTATGGTGTTGTGCCTAATATCCTAACTTGATCACATACTTATGGTTATTAGGGATATATAACCTTGAAATGATTTGATGTTGAATTAGTAAATTAATGATGGAAATTATGTTATATTGCAAATAATGACTATGGTATAACTCGAGTAAGAGACTTGACACGATTGTATATATACATAAGCGTGAAATTGTTTTATATGTATATTGTCGAGTATACACTAGACTAGTCCTCCGGTCGACTTAGCCACATGTTGAATGCTATTTTTTTTTGTGATTGATCCGGTTAGGTTCCGCTCGAGTGCCGTGTCGGAGATAAACCACCGAAACCGGACACATGGTTGTAATGCGGGTCGGAGAGAAAGACCTTGAAACGCCATATGATTTAGGAATTAGTATGATTTCCCTTACCACGTAATATTGGGGAATATTCGTGTGTAGGCCTAGTGTTACGACTTGTTCCCCCGGGTAACGATAGTGACCCGATATGACTTGTTGTGTGAGATATTATGCTTGTGTCTTAAAGTAATATCCCTAATCGATGTATATGATATTATACTTGAAGGAAATATTTTGATACATTAAATACTGAAATGAGATTAATAATGATTAATCATGATACGATATGAGACTACACGTTACTCGAGTTTGGGTTGGGTAGTCACGACATAGGATCATTGGTTGGGTAATTGAACAACTTAATTACTGGAGACGAGTAATAACTAGTGTTCTTTCATTATAAGTACATCTTATAATCTTATAGGTTGTTTTCTTGCTCTGACGTCCGTCTATCTTGCTTCTTTCTCCTCTCCTATATATATATAATATATGACAGGTCCTCGTCCCACTGGACAATAGACTATGGAGCCTGATGAGATCATATCAATCTTAGGATTCATGTAGCCGTGGAGTTATTCTATTTTAATTTATGTCGTTCGTTTCCCTTTTCTTAAGGGTGGTATCAGAGATTAATATCACTTTGTTTATACTTTGGATTTGAGAGAATTGTTGTATTACTCTTTTCCATTTTGTGTCGGGCCACATGTATTGGTATTTTATATTTTCAGTTTGAGATTACTGATGGATTATTACAGTTAATAGTTATGAGTTGGTTTCAATTGTTATAGTTGTTATGATGTGATGTGGTTACACGTATGAGAGTGTACATGTTTACTTTACTGCATTTATTTAAATTTTGTTTCTAATACCAACATATTGATGCTCCGCTTTAATTTAATTGGGCGTAGCTAAACGAATTAGATTTAAAAAGCAGGGTTGTCACAGGTAATCTAGCTAATTTTGATTCCACGCAAATATCACATTTATGATTTTTATCAATATTAAATTTTGGAAAAAATTCCAAGTTACTTAATCTACGCAAGGTATCAAAATTAACATGTCCTAATCTAGCATGCCAAATATTAGCTGACTCAATCGTATAAGTAGAACTTGAAATTTCATTCATATGGGGTGATGTGAAACCCCGCCTAATTAAATGTCGGGTGATCAGTCCTTTATTAAATTAAAAATCAAGGTGAACGGTTGGTTCATTCTTAGCATCACTATCGCAAAATAAAGTTTTCAATTTAAACACCTTACATAATTAAGCTAAGTGTCCAAACAATTTAAACCTTATTTCTATTTTATTTAAATTCCAATAAGAAAACCCTTTCAATAATTAACAATTTACGAATCGTATAAATGTTAAAGATGGCAATAAATACACAAGAATTTAACCACTCAGATAAACCAATACTATGTCTAAAAACTACAAATGAAATCATCCTAACACAAATTACATCCCAAAGAGTACCAAATACTAAAAAATAAATGAATAAAAATCTCTGACAATCCAACTTAATAAGTAAACGGGCGACACATTCCCTAACTAATCAGAACTATAATAAGAGTGGATTCAATCAACTAGGTCTTCTAAGTAATGGACTGCAACTCCCACCTAAGCTACAGCGCGTCCGTTCCAAGGAATCTAAGCATGACGCCCCTGTGGCTGGGCACCTGTAATATATACATATATATACAAGTGAAAAGAAATAACAAGAAACGGGTCAGAGCCCGAGTGTAAAACAGTTTAAAAATAGTTTAGCAAGTATTTAAAACGCTTACCGGCTAATGAAACAACCATGTTAGTGTGAGGCACTCTCTTGAAAAATTGTCACCTCTCACCTAGTGTGCATGCTGTAATACCCCGTACTTTTGGCTATATTTATTTTTGGGATTAATTAATTAAATGTGAATTAATTGGAAATTAATCCGGGTAAAATACTAGCGAGTTGTGAGTTGGTATTTGACTATAATGAGTATATATGATGTTATATGAATATTGAATTATGAAATTTGTCGTGAGATTGATATACGGCAATTTGGTCATTTTATTGGGACGCGTGTGACAGTCGCGTCGGGATATAAGTATTTTATTTATAAAAGTGAATTTAAAATTCTATTAACCGTATGGTCGTTTTGAGTGCGCCAACGCGTCCGGAAGGGTCGAAATAGTCAGAAAACACTAGCCGGGGGTGTAGTTTGGGTCCCGGGGTATTTTTAGACCATACCGGCAATATAAAGGGTATTTTGGTAATTTCGTATTTTTAGGAATTAAAAATGACGAAAATTAGAGAAGTAAATCTGATTGGGAATAGACCCACTAAACCCACTAACCAACCCATATTAACCCAACAAGCTATGGGGGTTGTTAGATTAGGTTTTCTAAGTTTCCCCAAAACAAACCCTAGCCACCATAGCCACCATTGGAGAAGAAGCTTGGAGAAAGAGAGAGAGAGAGAGGGAATTCTGCAGAAAGAGAGAGGAAATCACCATCAAAATCAGAAATCGAATCAAGGCAAGTGATTTAAATTACATTCTTTATGCGGTGAATGCTTCTTCCATGTTAGAAATCTTAATAATCATTCTTATTTAAGAGTTAAAGGAAAACCCATGAAATTGGAAGTTATTAGTTTAATTTTGTGTATAGGTTTGCTTGTAGAAACGTTATTTAAAGATTGAATTCAGAGATTTCATATTTATGTGATGTAACAACGGATTAAATTCTGGGAGTTTATGATGATAAAAATCTAGGGTTTATGTTCTTGAAGAAAATTGGGGAAAAATGTAGAAACTTGTGATTGAATGATGTTTAGGATGTATTAATTCCTTAAAAGACGTTAGTTTATAACCTTGTTATGTTTAGGAGTGATTAGAGACCTTTAAACATTGTTGGGACGAAGTTTAGAGGAGATTTGAGGAGTAAAAATGGATGAAAAACGTAACTTAGAAATTCTGGGCCGAAACTGGTCCCTCGTTAGAAGACCTTCCCAGGTCGTTCGAACGAGCTCGTTCGAACGAGCTTCTAACGAGTTGACCAGTCGCTTCTAACGAGGGGAGACTTCGTTCGATACCTTCGTTCGAACGAACTGTATTTCGTTCGATACATTCGTTCGAACGAGATGTCGTTAGAAGGTACAGTTCGTTCGAACGAACTGGAATCTCGTTCGAACAGCCTCGTTCGAACGAGACTTCTAACGAGCTAGCAGTTTAGGCCTTTTTGGCCTGTTTTGATTTTGGGAGTCCCGTAATCTTGTTCGAGGATATAGGTAACCTTCTTTTGATGATGTATTGATAGGTTTGGGACGTTTGTGTTATTTTGAGGAGTAAATTATATATGAGTGATTTAAATTAAAGGGATAGTTGGGTTGAGACGTGAGTGTCTACTATGACGTGAGAATAAATTATGACGCGTATGATTATAAACCGGAATCGTATAAAGTGTGTAAATTATATATTGGTACTAGAATGAGAATAGTACTACGATTAAACTACGGGATTACTAAGACGTGTGTTTACTTAGTATTGGTATATGAATTGTGTGTATGAAATACCTACCATACTTGCTATCACGGGAGGTTTGCGTTCGCTTAGGGCCCTCTAATCCTTGTGTTGCCCGGATTTAGACTGGTTACCTTGATGAACATAGGTCATAGAAAGACTTATTGGGATATTAATAAGTCCGCTGATCGTGGGAGCGTAGGTATGTGCGTGACCCATGTGATGTGACTGTGTTCACCTCCACTATTTGTGATGTTGTTATCTGTGAACTATTCCTGAGAGATTCGGAATATGTAATCCTTATGTACGTGATGTACCGGGATGGATAGCAGAGTATGTGTGCACCGCAGCTTAGTTCTCGGGGTGCTTATTTTGTATATTTATGATGTGAATAATATACACTTAATTAATGGGAACCTTCATGTTAATGTTGTGAATATAATTACGGTATTGTTTCGAGAAAAACATAACGGGTTAGCTGATAGTGAAATATATTGCATATTGAGCATCTGAATTTACGTTAAACCCCTATTTAATTACGAGCGTTATAATGTTAATAGAACCGAGTAATAAGAGTAGGACCTATGATAGTCTAGCTAGTTATGATGTCACTTAGCTAGTGGTTTGAGTCGTTGTAGATGGGTATTTACGTTAAGAGTGCACGGTTAGACGAGAGGTGAGAATATCATGTGAGTGCACATCCTAACATGTACTTTGCATTTAATGTTTTAAATGTTTTTAAAGCACTTGCAGGTTTTTAAAATATCTCCACATTCGGGCTCTGACCCGTTTGCTTTCAAATCTATTTTTTTTTGTAAAACCATTTTAGGTGCCCAGCCACAAGGACACCAAGAATAGGATACTCATTCAGGTGACGAGCTGTAGCTGGTTGTGGAAGCTACAGGGAATTTAGACGCTTCTACCATTTGGATTCTTGATTCAGTATTTATCAGTTGTAGGGCATGTTGCCCATTTCTTTAGAGACATCTTTCCATTATAGTTTTCAGACTTTGGCATGTATGGATTTAGTATTCAGTTTACTTATTTCAGTTGTGGGATTGTAGTGAGGAGTTTTCCTCCAGACTTTATTTACGTTATGTGATGGTTATTCTATTTATTTCTTTATGGTGAATGGTGTTATTATTCTTCATTACACTTGTTGCATGTTAATCAGGCTTAAATTAAAATTTGGCAACTTACTTTTTAAATACTAGGTGGTTAGTAATCATTAAAATATTTTCGACAGTGATGCTATTAACTGGACCAACTTGACATTTTGAATTAATTTAATAAAGGAGTAGCTACCCGGTATTTAATTAGTCGGGGTGTCACACATGCCTACCATACTATTAATCTTAAAAGTTTATTTTAACTTAACTTTCCCAATAGGTTTCATTCCGATAATTACCGTGGCTAAGATAATTAATTTGTGAAAAGCAAGCTCTCACATATATCTTATGTTATTTAAAATAACCCAGTGATGTCATAAAATTCCCAAACACCTACAATAAAGTTGGAGTATTTAATCATTACTTAACTACTTTTATGTACAAAAGAAAGTTCCCATACTTAAGTATATATATATATATTAGTCACTCGTATAATATATATACTATCTGCACCCCACATAAAATCTATGGTGCTGGCATAGTCTACTATCAAGTCCCCGTATCACTCGTACTAAGGGAAATACTAGTTGAGAATCACTCTCGAACTGTATTGACATAAAACACATACAATTGGAGGCGAAGTATAGTTCCAAGTCACTAAGAGGTTAGCACATACCCTCATGTCTCTTAGGACCATCTGAATATCACTCAAATAGCCTGTATCAAGGATACTATCTTCTAGGGTACAAGTCATTATCCCTCATAAAGACCCAATCGAGATAAGACTGTCCCGGAGCGAAAACCCTCGTGATAGCAAGTAGCTCGGGTATGATTTTTACACACATATATTTATAATATGTACAATTACACAATCATATATATATATATATATATATATATATATATATATATTCACATTTCTAAATTTGGCACGCCCACGGCCCATAATTATAATTATCCGTTAGTAGCACATTTTACTCGATTAGCTCACATAACGGACCCGTCACTTTTATTCTCATATATAAGTTACTCCATACTTACTTCTCATTTCTCTAAGTATTCTATCTCCCTAAGTATAATTTCAATAGGCACTCTCACTTATCTTCTATCCTAACTTACTCACGAGTCTCGATCTTTTATTAGACGTACGCATGATTTCGTAGGTGTGAATAACTCCCCGTTAACCCATAATTTCATCCTACCTTAAATTTCACTCAACGGGGTCCACCTAGGCCCTAGTGGTCCTCTTTATAATTCATTATGCTCTATCAATGATGATTAAGGGTTCCTATGCATTTTAACCGGATTAAACTTAAAGAAGAAAAATACGTTGTTTTCCAGGAGGGATCAATCGATCGAAGGAAGGGGTCGATCGATCGATCGATGTTCTTGATCGATCGATCGATCAGGCAGTTATGACGAAACCAACCATTGTCCAGTTACGGGTTTACCTCTCCAACCTCAACAAAATCTCCATTAACAATCCCCAAACTCCCAAACAACAATTCTACAAGTACTATATATCTAACTACATGATTCTCTACGTAAGATATGTCCGAATTCATCAAGTATAATGATTTAATTGGGTAAATTCACATAAACTTCAAGAAACCCAATTTTTCTTTAATTTCCATTCTTCCAATTCTTTTCCCGATTACTTGATTCTAAATCCATACAAATTCGTGGCTTATCCTCTACATGTGATTTAAATGTCCAGAATATGATTACTTCCTCTACAACATATGATTTTAAGTCTCAAAATAGTAATTTCTTCCATGAAGCATGTTCTAAACAACCCTTTAACTAAAAATAAATCAAGATAAATACTTTCCTAGAATTTGAGTTTCTGATTTGTGGACGAAAGAGGTATAGTTACGTTCCTCGTCACGCGATCTACGCTTTGGTGTGGTGGCGGTGCAAACAAGTGAGTCTTTGGCCTTGAGTTTCTTGGAAAGCTCTCTAATTCCTTCTCTAATGGCCGTTATTTGATTTTTTATTTGTTAACCGTAGAAGATAACTCCTAAAGGCTGATATATCCTTAGGAAATTCGTGGGTTTAATTGCCCAAAAATATAAAATGTCTATAATACCCTCCCGAGATGCCAATTAGGCTTAAAAACGCCCCGAGACCCGAACTAAACCCATGGGTACATTATTTTGACTATCTCGATCCTTCCGGACACATTGGCGCACTCGAAAAGATCATATGGACGACTTAGAATTTATTCACTTTAAATAATAATAATTTAATCCCGACACAACATAGGGGCGTCCCGATTTAATTTCCACAATTATCAAATTATACACTCATGATAATTTCATAAATTCAATTATAAATATTACTTTATCCATTTAGTAATATTCAATAATTTCCCAATAATTACTAACTCTCATCATGCTAGTAAATATTTAAAATAATTTTCGGCTTAATATTAAATTAATATCTCAATTTAAATTTAATAAATCCCCAAATTTTAAAGGTTATAAAAATACGGGGTATTACAGGTGACTTAGGCATCAATGTCATTACATTCATTTTAAAGATCCCCTCAGACAGGTAGCCATTTCTCACATACACATCATTTTTAGACAACACAAACTTATCAGAAATAAACACAAGTTTAAATCCATTCTTTCTTAGAAGCGATCCAGAAATCAGATTCTTACGAATGTCAGGCACGTGCAACACATTGTTAAGAGTAAGATCCTTTCTCGAAGGCATCTTTAGAGTAATCTTTCCTTGTCCCACGACCTTAGAAATCGAAGAGTTTCCCATAAAGAGAGTCTCCTCATTTTCTAAAGCCTTATAATTAGTGAACATCCATTTGTTTGCACAAATGTGGCATGTAGCCCCAATATCCATCCACCATTCCTTGGTATTTCCTACCAAATTGCATTCAGAGACAGTAGCAGAAAGATTCATATCTACGATACCATGGCAAATGTTCTCACCCTCCATCACATTTTCTTGAGCATTGTTCTTTTTTGCGTTCTTTGTTTTGTGACACTCGCTTGAGCGGTATTCTGGCTTGTCGCAGTTGTAGCATTTGCCTTTGAACTTCTTTCTTTGCTTAGATGTTACGTCCCCATCACGCTTACGTTTGGATTTAGGACCTTCAACCACATGAGATTTGGACTCCATGATGTTCTTCCCACTTTTCTTTTGAGATTCAGGATTATCTTCTTCAATCCGCAGTCGCATTACCAGTTCTTCAGCATTCATCTCCTTGCGTTTGTGCTTGAGATAATTTTTGAACATATTCCAAGATGGAGGCAATTTTTTAATTATCTCCGCCACTTGAAAAGTGTCACTGACTGATATTCCTTCAGCATGAATGTCATGAAGAATAACTTGAAGTTCTTGAACTTGTGCAATAACCCTCTTGGAGTCAACCATTTTGAAGTTTAGAAAACGGCCCACGATGAATTTCTTCATACCAGGGTCTTCAATTTTGTACTTCTTCTCCAAAGAATTCCATAATTCTTTTACGGTTTTCATAGTATTGTACCCGTGATACAATGTCTTGTCCAAGTATGTCAGGATGTAGTTACGACATAGATAATTAGAATGTTTTCACGCTTCAACAGCAGAAACTTTTTCAGTCTCATCTCCTTCTTTCAAAGGTGGACAATCCTCATATACGAACCGTGCCAATTGGAAAGTTGTGAGATAAAAGTACATTTATCTTTGTCGAGTTTTGAAATCAGCCTCGGTAAATTTTTTTGATTTCTCACCATATGGCATTGTTACGGGGGCAACAACAGGTGCATGTGTCACATTCACGGTAAGTGGAATGTTCACGGTAGGTGGTGGAACTGTGATTGTTTTTTCTGATTCCATTTCTGTTACCAAAATAGAATTTTTATCAATGATAGTATTCATTTGTCATGAAATTATCTAAACATAATACAAAATTTTGTACATCAATTTCCTCCAAATATAATTAAGGATAAATGAATTCTAACAAGAATTCAAAATAATATTAAAAATTATATGACACAAAATAAAAAAATTTCTACACAAAATTCTGAATTAATATCACAGAATTTAAACTAATTTATTATAACTAGTTTTAACTATTCTAAATTAAAAAAAAAATTGACAAACTATTTTTTTTAATATTATTAAAAAAAATTCCGTACAAAATAGAATAAAATTTTTAATAATAAAAAAACTTATATAAATAGATTTAAAAAAATCTAATAATTTACCAAATCTCTACAAAACAGATTTTAAAAAATTATAAATGTAAACTGACACAAGTTTAAAATTTTTGTAATAAAAAAAAACACTGTTTTCTTAAATTATGTAATAAAATAGTACTTTAATTCTATTTTTTTGTAAAACATATTTATTTTACACTAATAAAATTTCAGTAATTAAAGAGAATTCTGTACACAATATAAACAGTAGAAAAAAAATTTAATTTATCTTAAGATTGTTATTTCCACTATTTAATTATGAAATAGTACATAACTATTAACAAAATAATAATTACATAATTAAAACGAATTTATAGAAATAAGAATAACTTACTTGCAATTGCAGAAGTAAATAATATATATAGAAAGAATTTCAAGCCTTGTGTAGTACCACAGTCTCCTTAAGACAAATTTAATTCTCCTCCAAAGTGTGTAGGGTTTGAATTAATGTCTCCCAAGATAGAACGGAATTTTTGAATCAATCCAAGAAGCACAACAATGTAAAGATTCTGTGGGAACTCAATTTCCATATCTTTTACTCAACCATGAATAAAACTTATGAAATGCAAGGACTGTTTAGGAGAGGAAATGAACAGTGCAATTTTCGAATTTTTTATTTGTTAAAAAATAGAGGGGAACATCTGTATTTATAGTAGTCAAGAGGTGACTATTGTGACACCCCGACTAATTAAATACCGGGTAGCTACTCCTCTATTAAATTAATTCAAAATGCCAAGTTGGTTCAGTTAATAGCATCACTGTCGAAAACATTTTTTTTTTTATAATTACTAACCACCTAGTATTTAAAAAGTAAGTGCCAAATTTTAAGTTAAGTCTGATTAACATGCAGTAAAAGAATAATGAAAGAATAACAACCATTCACTATAATGAAGTAACGAATAACCAACAACATAAATATAAATCCGGAGGAAAACTCCTCACAACAATCCCACAACTGAAAAATAATACGACAAGTCTGAATCCTGAGTAATTACATGTCAGAAGTCTCAATAACTGAAATAAATGAAATGTCTCTAAAAGAAATGGGCGACATGCCCTACAACTGAAAACTGAAGAATATCGAGTCAAGATAGATGAAGCGTCTACAAGAAAAGTCCTATAACTTCCACAAACAGCTACAGCTCGTCACCTGAATGAGAATCCTAAGCATGGTGTCCTTTAAGGTTCCTAATTTGTACTAAACATACATAGGTCACCTACTAACGTTTTTCTGGGGATTAAATCACTATAAACATCATCCACATATCAAATCCATACATTTATCCCCAAATTTCAAGAACATGAACCCTAAAATTTATAAATCATCAAAGAGTCTAAATAAATCCGTTTTTTTTCATCCAAAATGTATTAACATCAGATTATTCCCCTACATATAGTTCTACATGCAAATCCTCATCACAATACAAGTTTCTAATTCCAAATTAATGGGTTTTTTTTATCAAACTCCCAAGAACAATAAGATTTTTATCAATTCCTACACATGGAAGAAGCATTCTCTGAAATTAATTAGAATTAAACCACTTGCCTTATTAGAATCTCTGATTTGATGACGAATTTGATGAATGGTTCTCTCTCTCTCTGCAGAATCCTTCTGTCTCTCCCTCTACAAGCTTTCTTCTCCAAAGTCAATGGTGGCTAGGGTTTGTGCTTTAGAAACTCTTTGGAATAAATTTCAATAACCTCCGTAGTCTATTTGGCTGTTAGTGGGCTTAGTGGGTTATTGCCAAATCAGATATTAATTCCCAATTTTCGTAGGTTTTAATTCCCAAAAATCCAAAATTACCAAACTACCCTTATACGTTGCCGGTATGGCCTAAAAATACCCCGGGACCCAAACTAAACCCCCGGCTAGTGTTTTCTGACTATTTCGACCCTTCCGGACGCGTTGGCGCACTCAAAATGACCATACGTCTAATAGAACTAAAATTCACTTTTTAATTATCATAATTATATTCCATGACGCGATTGTCACACGTGTCTCAACAAAATTTCCAAATTATCGTATTTCAATCTCACGACAAATTTCATACTTCGATATTCATATATAATCATATATGCACATTATATTCAAATACCAACTCGCATCTCGCTAGTATTTTAATCCGGATTAATTTCCAATTAATACACATTTAATTCAATTAATCCCATAAATAAATATCACAAAAAAATACGGGGTATTACATACTTCCCCCCTAATAACTGAATTTCGTCCCGAAATTTGGAACTAGAAAGTACCTGGTAAGAACAACTCTGGATAACGTTCGCGCATCTCATCCTCGCGCTCCCATGTGGACTCCTCAACATTATGATGTCGCCACTGAACACGCACTAACGGAACTATCTTTGACCGCAGTTTCCGCTCACTTCGGTCCAAAATAGAAATTGGCCCCTCCTCGTAGGAGCTATCGGGCTGGAGATCTATGTCCTCCAAAGCAATGTGAGAATGAGCCAAATCATCTCTAAGATATTTCCTTAGCGAGGAAATATGAAACACATCGTGAATCCGATGCAAATGCTCCGGTAACCCAAGCCTATAAGCAACCGGTTCAATCCGCTCAATAATAGGAAATGGTCCCACATATCTCGGTGCCAACTTCCCTTTCTTCCCGAAGCGCATAATCCCCTTCATAGGAGATACTCTGAGCAAAAATTGGTCTCCCACTTGGAACTCCCTGAAGAACCTCTTCGCATCAGCATAGCTCTTCTGCCGATCCTGAGCTACCCGAATGCGACTTCGAATCAATTCTATCCTCGCCGAAGTATCCTGAATCACTTCTGGCCCAAGAAGTTTGTTGTCCCCCACCTCCAACCAACATGCTGGGGAACGACAAGGTCTACCGTACAACGCCTCAAATGGAGCCATGCCAATGGTGAACTGGTAGGAGTTGTTGTAAGCAAACTCCACCAGTGGAAGATACTGTTCCCATCCACCCCCAAAATCAATGATACTTATACGTAGCATGTCCTCCAACATCTGGTTTGTACGCTCAGTTTGCCCATCGGTCTGCGGGTGATATGCCGTACTCAACTGCAACTCCGTGTCCATGGCCTCCTGAAAACTCTCCCAAAACCGTGAAACAAATATCTTGTCTCGGTCAGACACGATATTTAGGGGCACATCGTGAAGTCTCACTATCTCTGCAATAAGGAGCTGGGCATACTGTCCCGCAGTGTAGTCTGTCCTTACGGGTAGAAAATGAGCGACTTTAGTCAACTTGTCTATAATCACCCAAATGGAGACGTGACCTTTCTGTGACGTAGGCAACCCCGTGATAAAGTCCATGGATATGCTCTCCCATATTCACATCGGGACCTCCAACGGCTGTAGCAGTCCTGCCGATTTCTGATGATCCACTTTTACTAGCTGACAAGTGGCGCATTTTGAAACAAAAACGGCAATATCTCTCTTCATCCCGCTCCACCAATACTGTCGCCTCATGTCTTGGTACATTTTGTCCCCATCGGGATGTACCGTGAGCCGTGTGACTCTGCCATCACCTCGTGCCACAATTCCTCCCCTTCCGGAACTACTAATCTCCCGTTGAAGCGCAATCTCGCGTCTGAGCTAACGGTATAGGACTCGGCTCCCTCTGCTAGTAATCGAACTATTTGCTCTTGACAGAACGAGTCATTTGCCTGTGCCCTTACTACCTTCGTGACAATCTGAGGTGTAACGGTCATCACAGACATGAACGATCAGGACACTGCATCCTGGTGTCCTAACTCCTTCCACTTGGCCTTCCACACTTCTGCCACCTCATCAACTGGCCTACGGCTCAACGCGTCTGCTACCACGTTAGCCTTCCCCGGGTGGTACTGGATATCAAACTGATAGTCCTTCACAAACTCAAGCCACCTCCGCTGCCACATATTCAACTCCTTCTGCGTGAATAGGTACTGTAGGGATTTGTGGTCCGTGAATAATCGAAACTTCTCCCCCAACAGATAATGTCTCCAAATCCGTAGGGAAAATACCACTGCCGCCAACTCCAGGTCATGAGTGGGGTAATTCTTCTCGTGAGTCTTTAGCTTACGAGATGCATAAGCAATGGCCTGACTCTCCTGCTGCAATACACCTCCAAGTCCTTGTAAGGACGCATCGGTGTAGACTAGATACTCAACTCCCAATCTCGGCAATGCTAACACAGGTGCTGAGGTCAACTTATCCTTTAACTCATCGAATGCCAGCTGACAGGCATCACTCCAGATGAATGGCACACCCTTACGAGTCAGATGTGTCAAAGGACCTGCTATCTTCGAGAATCCCCGAATGAACCTCCTGTAGTATCCTGCTAGGCCCAAGAAACTACGAATCTCTGTCGGTGTCGTGGGCTGTCCCCACTCCCTCACCGCGGATACCTTCCCCGGATCAACAGATATTCCCCAGTCGGAAATAATATGTCCCAAAAACTGGACCTCCTTCAGCCAAAACCCGTATTTCTCATATTTTGCATACAACTCGTTCTGACGTGGCGTCTGCAAAACTTGCCTCAAATGCTCGGCGTGCTCCTCCTCTATCTGAGAGTAAACCAGAATATCATCAATGAAGACAATGACAAACTGATCTAGGAAATCTATGAACACCCTATTCATCAAGTCCATAAACACTGCTGGAGCGTTGGTCAAACCAAAAGGCATAACCCGAAACTCGTAAGAACCATATCTCGTTAAGAACGCAGTCTTCGAGACATCCTCTTCCCTGATACGCAACTGATGGTATCCCGATCTCAAATCAATCTTTGAGAAGAAAGAAGCTCCTCTCAACTGGTCTAATAAGTCATCGATTCGAGGCAACGGATACTTATTCCGTATCGTGACCTTATTCAACTCTCGGTAGTCCACACACAATCTCAGTGAACCATCTCTCTTCTTCACGAACAACACAGGGGCACCCCACGACGAAGTACTCCTCCATATAAACCCCTGACTCAACAACTTCTCAATCTGATCCCGTAACTCTCCCATCTCTTCCGGAGTCATACGGTATGGTGCGCATGCTATAGGTCTCATATCTGGCAATAAGTCTATTACAAAGTCTATCTCTCGACTGGGGGTAGTCCAGGTATATCCTGAAATACATCGGCAAACTCTCTAACAACCGGAATCGAATCAAGTGGTATCACCACCTCCTTATAGGTCTCCTCCTCTATATAATACAAATGAGCGGTCGAACCTCCCTCTGGGCGAGGCATTGCCACTACAAACATCTCTTGCCCCGGAATGGCAAAAGCAATGCTCCCACCGAAGCAATCAATCATGGCTCTATAATCAGCGAGCCAATCCATACCGATAATCACATTATGAACATGCATATCTAATACCAACATATCTGCGGGTAATACCAGACTACCAATCTCTACCCCCACTCCCCGGCATATAAAGAAAATAAGTGACCCACTCCCCAATGGTGAGTCTACACACGTCACTGTGCTCTCTGCTGTGGCTAACAACCCTAGGGCTTTCGCAAAATGTGTAGCTATAAAGCAATGTGTTGCCCCCATATCAAACAAAACCCTACCCA
The DNA here is from genome assembly GCA_949130495.1 of Sambucus nigra. Classification (NCBI taxonomy): domain Eukaryota; kingdom Viridiplantae; phylum Streptophyta; class Magnoliopsida; order Dipsacales; family Adoxaceae; genus Sambucus; species Sambucus nigra. The sequence goes on along the minus strand of OX422207.1, from coordinate 688,576,003 downwards.
TAGTACCATGGATAGAAAACATACCCTCAATCGTGGGTGGTTCCTGCGGAGCTGCTGCCTGGTGGACGTTATAGACACGTCCATACTGTAACTGCCCCTGCTGCACAGGAACTGCTGGAATGGCTGGAAGTGCTGGCACCTGGGCTGGAGCTGGGAGGGCTGGTGGAAAAAGTGGCCTCTGTGGCTCGTGTCGAGCACCCTGCTGCTGCTGCGGGGCCCTTCCCCTATCAGGACAGTCCTGGCATTTATGGCCAGTCTTGCCACAAACGAAACACTTCCTCGGGAAGTTTCCCCCTCTCTGTCCCTGCTGCCCCCGGCCCTGGTGGCTATTACCGTTCCTCCACTGGCCCTGCTGAAACTGTTGTTGACCATTCTGACCCTGCTGGTGCTGATGGCCGTTCGGACCCTGATGACCCTGCCGGAAACCTCCCTGTCCGTGCCTGAAATTTCCTGACCTGAACCTCTTGTGATCCCCTTGCTGGGTACCCTGATCACCCTGTCTTTGCCCCTGAACAGATTGTGCCCCACTGGCACCATTTCCTCAAGTCCTGCCCTGATGGCTAGACTCTCCCGATCGCTTGCCCTCAGCCATGTGAAAGCGGTGATCCTGGCAATGGAGCAATGCAGCATTAACCACATCAGAATAAGTGGCTAACGAGAGGTTCCCTAACAAGTGCTGACGAATCCTCCATGTCAACCCGTCCGTAAATTTCTGTATCTTCTTCTCCTCCGTCGGTATCTCATCCGGAACAATGTTCAGAAGATCAGTGAATTCGGCCTCATACTCGGCCACAGTCTTACCCTCCTGCTTGAGGCTCATCAACTTCCTCCTCATCTCTGTGTTAACAGCCGACGGAAAGTACTTGCGGTCAAACCGCACCCAAAACTCCTGAATAGTGAGAGTATCTCTCTCCTCCACGGTGGTAATAGACTCCCACCACTGCAGTGCAGACCCTACTAGCTTAAAGGTAGATAGTATCTACTTCTGGACATCTGTGCACTCATACATCCTCAGGTGTCGCTGGATGTCCTTCCTCCACTGACTCGAAACTACCTCATCGGAGCTACCTGCGAACTTCGGAGGGTGTGATTTCTGAAAAGCATCACGTACACATTCCCAAGCAGACGGGAATGCATGTGCCTGAACCGGCGCGGCTATCAGCGCCTGAGGTGGTGCCTTCTGAACTACTGCTAGTGCGGCATTTACCGCCTGGGCCACAATGGCTGCAACCTCGGCGGCATTCATCGTGCCCTGAACTGGTGCGGGTTGTGGTTCTGGCGTTGCATCCCTGGGAATCCTTTGTGCACGTCGTGGAGGCATCTGAAATAAGAATGAAGTTTATAAGTTCGTAGTTATAAACTTAAAATAGCTGAAGAACGTAGCATATACAAAAGAATACAACAGTCCTAAAATATAGGGATCTACATCAAAGAAAGCTCAGAGAAAACATAATAAGCCGTACAGATCCTAAAGGACACTAGAACCTGATGCTCTGATACCACCTGTGACACCCCGACTAATTAAATACCGCATAGCTACTCCTTTATTAAATTAATTCAAAATTCCAAGTTGGTTCAGTTAATAGCATCACTGTCGAAAACATTTTTTTTATAATTACTAACCACCTAGTATTTAAAAAGTAAGTGCCAAATTTTAAGTTAAGTCTGATTAACATGCAGTAAAAGAATAATGAAAGAATAACAACCATTCACTATAATGAAGTAATGAATAACCAACAACATAAATATAAATCTAGAGGAAAACTCCTCACAACAATCCCACAACTGAAAAATAATACGACAAGTCTGAATCCTGAATAATTACATGCCAGAAGTCTCAATAACTGAAATAAATGAAATGTCTCTAAAAGAAATGGGCGACATGACCTACAACTGAAAACTGAAGAATATCGAGTCAAGATAGATGAAGCGTCTACAAGCAAAGTCCTGTAACTTCCACAAACAGCTACAGCTTGTCACCTGAATGAGAATCCTAAGCATGGTGTCCTTGTGGCTGGGCACCTAAAATGGTTTTTACAAAAATAGATTTGAAATCAAATGGGTCAGAGCCCGAAAGTGGAAATCATTTTAAAAATAGCAAGTGTTTTAATAACATTAAAACATTAAATGCAAATTACATGTTAGGACGCGCACTCACATGGAATTCTCACCTCTCGACTACATGTGCACTCCTAACGTACATTATCCATCTAAATGACACATATATCTAACCAACACGTAATAAGTTCTACCCCTTACTACTCGATTCCCATATTACATTCTAACGTTATCAAATAAATAGAGGGCTTTACTTACTCTCAGATTCTCGATTAGAAATACCATTCACTATCAATTAATCCCGTTTGGTTTTCTCAAAACATTACCATAATATTATTCACAATATTAACATGAAAGTTCCCATTAATTAAGTGTATACTATTCACGTCATAAATATACAATACAAGCACCCCGAGACTAAGCTGCGGTGCACACATAGTCTGCTATCCATCCCGGTACATCACGTACATAGGGATCACGTATTCCGAATCTCTCAGGAATCGTTCTCAGATAACAACATCACAAATAATGGAGGCGAACACAGTCACATCACATGGGTCACGCACATACCTGCGCTCCCACGATCAGCAGACTTATTAACATCCCAATAAGTCCTTCTCTGACCTATGTTCATCGAGGTAACCAACCTAAATCCGGGCAACACAAGGATTAGAAGGCCCTAAGCGAACGTAAACCTCCCGTGATAGCAAGTATGATAGGTATGTCATACACATAAAATCAATACATATACTAAGTGATTCGTATCGAATATTGCATATTTCCGCCCGTTATCTTTATGCATTCTAGCACTTTTACGGTCCTAAATGCCTATAATTATGCTCATTAACCAGACAACCTTGGATTTGGATATATACATACTTTGCAGGGGTTATTTGTGCTTTTGTAGGTATTGGAACGCTAAAAGTGAGGTTCGGTTGCATTTCGGAGAAGTTCCGTCGTCAAATGCTACTTCAAGGGCATTTTGGTAATTTCATACTACATAATTTGGAGGGTTTCAAAACATAATCATGTAGATAATTGAATTAGCTTCGCGTCGGTTCTGACCACGCCTCATTTCGATTCCGTATGAGGGAGTTATAGCCGTTTCCGTGCAACGCGTCAAAATTGGTTCAAAGTGGAAAAGTGGGTTGCCTGCAGCCCAAGGCAAATTCCAAAAGTGCGGTCGGCCGGTCCCAAAATAGAGGTCGACCGATCCTATCAGATATGGACGAAAATTGACTTATTTTGGGTTTTTTTGGCTTGGTTTTGTTGGGGGTTTGTTTTGGGGTATAAATAGAATGTTGGGGGCTTTTATTTGTGAGAGATATTTCATTTTAGGTTAGTTTTTGGGGATTCTTTGTGGAGCTTCCCTCTCCTCTCTTCTATTTTGGTTTACACCCATTTGTGTATGTAAGATCACTATTCATGTTCTTCTCCATTAATGTAATGTCCATTTTTGTTCTCAAGCTTTGTAACCTATATTTCCATGCTTTCCATTTATTTCTTGCTTAGATAAATTGTAGTGTAATTTAATTAGGTGCTTTAATTATTGTTGTTTATTATTCTTAGTGGCTAATTTAGTTTAGGTTGTCTTGGATTGAACTCACCTAGGGTTGACGTGTTGCTTTGCTTTGGTGATGGAGTTTACGGGTCTATTTTCGGGTGCGTTGTCCTAGTTATTACCCCTAGGAGATTTGACGAGGCATATCATGTATGTCCCGTGCTTACGACCTTTCGCGCGTAATTTTCGGGATATTTGTTGACGCCAAAATCTTATTAGGCTTTTATGATGATTTAGGGCGTAACAACCCTTGATTTAATTAACTGTCGAAATGAGACGCATTTGTAATAACTCGTCGACCCATGTAACCATTTTATACTAATTAACTCGGGGTGAGGGATATGCGATGCAACCTATAGTTTTTACTCACTTTCTTAATATAACTTTATTTTCCCTCGCCTAGATTACTATTTCCCTTTTATGCATCTTTTCCCTTTTTGTGTATAATCATCTTTTACACTTTTATTTTAAGAGTATTAAATCACATAAATTCTAACATCTCATCTCTGTGGATTTTCAATACCCGACTTGCCGCTGTGCTTGCCTCGCAAGTGTAGTAGTAACTTAGGTTTTTGTATTGAGTTGGCGAAACGAAAACAACGACTGTGCACTTTACACGCGCACACCTTTCGCACCCCAATCAAAATGGCGCTGTTTCCAGGGACTAGTTTGTTTTAGACTTTATTTGATTTAGTATTTCATAGTATTTTCTTTCTATTTTTATTATTTGCTAACTTTTTGTAGGACTTCCACATTTGAGCACTTAGAAACGCTCGAATTTTTCCCGCGCGCACTTACTTTGTGAAATCCGCCACTTCGAGCCATTTTTGGGGTAAGCATGTCTTATTCCAATTCTTTCGGTAATCATTGTTATAATTCTAAAAATTCCCGCAAACCTATGACTTTCGGTGAATACTTAGAATCCCAAAAATTTACAAATTCACATATTACTTTGGGCGAGTATAACGAAAGTCAAAATTTAGGTTATTGGAATTTTGATGATGATGATAATGATTTTGGGCCTTTACCTCCTTATAATAGGAATTTTGAAACGAATTGCAATAGTTTTCAAAATTCTTATAATAATGAGTTTTCATTTAAGTCCGATGGTAATTTTCGAAGTTCCCATTCTAATTCATCCGCACCTCGACCTATGACATTCGGTGAGGGCTTGCGTATGTATGAGAATGAGAAAATTGAAAATCAATATCGGGAAGAAAATCGTTCGTGGGAACATGAGTTGGATTTATTATTTGAGTCCGACGACGATTTTGCTTCCGAGACTTTTCAAGTCGAGGAATGTTTTGAACCAAATGAAGTACTTGTACCTACTTTGGAACAAGCCATTCTAGACTTTGCCCATCTCGTAATAGATATTGAAAGTGAGGATGAAAATGACGTAATATCTATTTGCAATGAAATGATTTCTTCTTTGGCCCCCAAAGAAGAACATTTCATTGAAAATGATATTATTTCCTTTGAAATTCCAACTTCATGCGATGATGATTTATCTAATGAGTTTGAATTTCTTTCATCCCCATTTTCATTCTCTATCACCCCACCGAAACAAGTACCCGATGATTCGGTTTCGAACTTTAATGTTTTAAACCCTATCACCGATGAGGAGTACTTGCTCGAGTCGCCCTCCACGATCGGATCTTTGCCTTTGTGTGCGCCGCCTCCCATTCCAACTTCAAAATCCTTGGGAGGGTATTCAACTTTTCTCGGTCCCCACTTGTTTTTGTCACCCGTCCTATCCAAATCCCCCATCCTCCCTCCCAAATTTTTAATTGGGGATGGTCCACCTTTTCCACCACCCACATGCCTTCCGTTTTTGAACGGAATTCCTATTTTTCGGGAGGCATGCATGTATGTGAGGGTACACCGGTTATCTTCCAAAGTCAAATCGTTTTTATGGTGGACCCTCAGCTATTTAGACTTCTAGTGTACAGTTAGTGTGAAGCCTAAACAGTAGGTTGTATATAGTTAGCTTTCTTTCTTTTTATTTTTTTTTCTTTCCTTTTAATTTAGTCTAGTGTAATTAGTTAATTCTTTGTTATTTGTTTTTGCTATGCTCGGTACTAACTTGTTTTGTAGATTCTTTGGACTTGTTCTTATGGGGATCGCTCCAATTTTGGGTAATATCGCTCCTTTCCTCTCTTTGACTTGGTTCTTAATTTACATTGAGGACAATGTCAAGTTTTCAGTTAGGGGGTGTGGGATATTCTATCCATTTCTTATTTTAGTCCATGTTTTTGCTCACATGTTAGTTACTTAGTATGCTTTTCTTAGAAAAATTAAAAAAATTCAAAAAGATTTTCTTTATTTTTTCTCCTTTTTTGGGCATTTTGCCTTTGTTTCCGATGATAAATTTTAATGATTGCCCGATCTAATCGACAACCCAATGATGCATGTTCTCGATTTTAGAAGTTATTAGACTTTAGTCTCGATTATTGATTTATGAATAACTTCATGAATTAAACTTTAATCTCGTGAGCACATGCACTTTCCTTGCTTTATTGATTTGGTTTAAGATTTTTATAACTCGGTAATCTTTTGTTGCATTGTATATACTTACACCGAGTAAGCTTTGTACCTTTCGTCGTTTGTGAGTGTTATACACTATTCTTTTCTCATTGAAAACGTTGAATTCGTTGGTAATCTCACTATTCTTTCATTTGATCGTTCATTATTTGAGTTCATACTTGAAATGTGTTACTTGAGCATGATTTTCATATATTGTTTTGATTCGAGAATTGCGTAAACTTTAGGAAATGATCATAGGCCATCTTTGTTATATCACCCATATTAGCCTTGACCTCTCCCTTATATGTTTACCCTCGTTAACCCCTTTGAGCCTAAATATTATCCTTTCGTTTCATAACCCCATTCCCATAACCAACTCTAAATTGGAGTTTTAGCCCATACATACACTTTCCATACCTTTGTTTGGTTTGTTACTTGGGATTGAATGATGTTGTTATGATGTCGGTTGCAATTTAGGCATATGAGAGTGAGAAAAGTAAAGAAAAGAAAGTAGTGAAGAAAAAGAGTGAAAAAGAGAAAGAAAAAATCAAAAGAAAACAAAAGAGAAGCATGAGAAAAAGAAGAAAACAAAAGAAAGAGAAAGTTGTAAATATTGTGTATATAGTTCAATAAGCTTTGATTGCTCTCCCCGATGATATATTCGATGCCTTTTGGAACTTGTTTTCCAATTTTGATATTGCCCGCGTCTTCCTATTATCCCTAGTTTTCATTCCGAACACTTTGAATCCGTACATACATTCCCTCGTTTCGTACTCTAAGCCTAGCCTACATTATAACCCTATACAAGTCCTATGTGATCTTAGGTTGATGTAATTTAAAAGTCATAATAGTTGTGATAATCTGTGAAAATGAATTTCGCCTCTTTTAGTGTGCGGTATCCTTTCATTGAGATTACATTTTTCAGTTTATATATAGCGTTCTTCTTTTGTGACATGTGCGCAACCTAGTTTCCATTTACAATTACTCTTTAGACCGCATGTTCCGTGTGTTACCTCCCTGTTTCGAGTGAATTCGCTTGATGAGCGTAATGCCCGTGAGGATTGAATATATGCTTGCTTTAATGTTTATCCGGCTTATATAAGTTTTTGCCAAATCACACTTTGCATGTGCTCGCTCCCCTCCCACATTTTAAGGTTTCAATTCTATGAGGTGCATTCTATAATGTTAATGATTCGAACTTTTGTGTGAATTCATTCACTTTGCTAATAATGCATATGAAATCTTTGTCACTTTTGTTGGGCTTGTCGCATGTTGGTTTGGGCATATTTTGAGGAAACCATATGATGTTTGTGGGTATCATCCCTGAAAACCCTCACGAGACGACACTCGTCCACTAGGGTAACCTAGGGGCTTAACGGCTTATTGCATATGCTATAAATGCAATCGTGTTCCCTACGAAAGTGGAAATCATATTTCGATGCATATATACGTTTTGTATTTCCTTCTATGGACTAGTTTTTCTTGTTTCATCACTAGGGACTAGCAATGTTTAAGTTAGGGGGTGTGATTCGTATCGAATATTGCATATTTTCGCCCGTTATCTTTATGCATTCTAGCACTTTTACGGTCCTAAATGCCTATAATTATGCTCATTAACCAGACAACCTTGGATTTAGATATATACATTCTTTGCAGGGGTTATTTGTGCTTTTGTAGGTATTGGAACGCTAAAAGTGAGGTTCGGTTGCATTTCGGAGAAGTTTCGTCGTCGAATGCTACTTCAAGGGCATTTTGGTAATTTCATACTGAATAATTTGGAGGGTTTAAAAATATAATCATGTAGATAATTAAATTAGCTTGGCATCGGTTCCGACCACGCCTCATTTCGATTCCGTATGAGGGAGTTATAGCCGTTTCCGTGCAACGCGTCAAAATTGGTTCAAAGTGGAAAAGTGGGCTGCCTGCAGCCCAAGGCAAATTCCAAAAGTGCGGTCGGTTACTATAATACTACACAATTTATATGTTAGTAATCACCATAATATTGGTGGTACACTTCTCATTTTCGTTCCGACATATAATACTACACAATTTATATGTTCTCGGTTACTATAATAAATTAGGCCGTCAATCGTTCTCACAACGTAATAGACACTCACGTCCTACTTCATATTTGCCCTTAGGTTCAAACTACACTTATAGGTTTGACTCCTCATTATATCCCAAACATACAAATGTAACAATTAATCATCAAGGGAAGGTTATTTCTACGTATACACAAGATTGCGGGACACTCGGGATCAAAACAGGCTAAAAATCCTAAACTGTCAACTCATTAGAAGTCTCGTTCGAACGAGAGTTCGTTCGAATGAACTGGGCCTTCTAACGAGATCTCGTTCAAACGAAAGTATTCGAACGAACATCCCTCTCGTTAGAACCCAAACTGTCATCTCGTTAGAAGCTCGTTCGAACGAGCTCGTTCGAACGACCTGGGTAGGTCTTCTAACGGGTGGCCAGATTCAAGCCCAGAAATTTCCTTACTCGTTTTTCAAATTTCTATACACCTCTAATTTCCTCTAAACATCGTTCCAACATCAATTTAAGGTTCCTAATCCGTACTAAACATACATAGGTCACCTACTAACGTTTTTCTGGGGATTAAATCACTATAAACATCATCCACATATCAAATCCATACATTTATCCCCAAATTTCAAGAACATGAACCCTAAAATTTATAAATCATCAAAGAGTCTAAATAAATCCGTTTTTTTTCATCCAAAACGTATTAACATCAGATTATTCCCCTACATATAGTTCTACATGCAAATCCTCATCACAATACAAGTTTCTAATTCCAAATTAATGGGTTTTTTATCAAACTCCCAAGAACAATAAGATTTTTATCAATTCCTACACATGGAAGAAGCATTCTCTGAAATTAATTAGAATTAAACCACTTGCCTTATTGGAATCTCTGATTTGATGACGAATTTGATGAATGGTTCTCTCTCTCTCTCTGCAGAATCCTTCTATCTCTCCCTCTACAAGCTTTCTTCTCCAAAGTCAATGGTGGCTAGGGTTTGTGCTTTAGAAACTCTTTGGAATAAATTTCAATAACCTCCATAGTCTATTTGGCTGTTAGTGGGCTTAGTGGGTTATTGCCAAATCAGATATTAATTCCCAATTTTCGTAGGTTTTAATTCCCAAAAATCCAAAATTACCAAACTACCCTTATACGTTGTCGGTGTGGCCTAAAAATACCCCGGGACCCAAACTAAACCCCCGGCTAGTGTTTTCTGACTATTTAGACCCTTCCGGACGTGTTGGCGCACTCAAAATGACCATACGGATAATAGAACTAAAATTCACTTTTTAATTATCATAATTATATTCCATGACGCGACTATCACACGCGTCTCAACAAAATTTCCAAATTTTCGTATTTCAATCTCACGACAAATTTCATACTTCGATATTCATATATAATCATATATGCACATTATATTCAAATACCAACTCGCATCTCGCTAGTATTTTAATCCGGATTAATTTTCAATTAATACACATTTAATTCAATTAATCCCATAAATAAATATCACAAAAAAATACGGGGTATTAAAAAAAATGTTTTTGACAGTGATGCTATTAACTGAATCAACTTGGCATTTTGAATTAATTTAATAAAGGAGTAGCTACCCGGTATTTAATTAGTCGGGGTGTCACAACTATTCAGAACAGTCACCAGTTACAAACAGTTGTAATTGTTGGGTTAACCAACTGCCCAAACGAAATTTAATTTGGGTTTAAATCCAGCCCAGAAAGTTTAATTAATTAATTACGGAATTAATTAATCCAAACGGAGTTTAATTTGGGTTAAAATCAGGCCCAAAAAGTTTAATTAATTACGAAATTAATTAATTTAGCCCAAAATGAAAGGGATTTATTTTTATAAGCCCGAACCGAGCCGAACAGGCTGGCCGGACGAAGCGCGCGCATATGGGATTTTGGCCCAAGCCCAACACATGCATAGTGTGGTCCATCTCCCCTTCAAAGAGTTGGAATACTGCAAAGGCATCCAAGCCTTAGTCCATATTAGGGGTGTTATTAACTCTTCAATTTTTCACTACTCTTCCAATGTGGGACAATAGTTAAAACACACCTAATTCATTAACTTTCATTGCTTTATGAGTCACTTTGGGGACATATTTATCATTCATATCTTAATGAATTTGGACATGTGAATATACTACGTTAATCTCCTTGCGAAGGAGAACACGTTTGTATATGGTTCCACAATTATTTATTGAGCTCAAAGTTGCTCAAAATTCTGTCCAAAAAACCTGGACAGCTTTTAAGTCCAAGTTTTAGGTCCAATTTTCCAACAGTAGTGATAGTGGAGATATAAAAAGGGTATTCTCGTTCGCAGCAGTCATTAGATAAAGTTATTGATCAAGTGGTTGATGAAGTACTAAGGGTTGGGGAAGGAGATTCCATAGGTTGAGGGGGGTGATTGTGAAGAGGGGGTTGAGAGTGAAGAGGCAAGATGACAAGTAGAAAAGAAAGGAGAGAAAGAAAAAGAGAAAGAATGAGAGAAAGAAATAGAGAAAGGAAAAAAGAAAGTAATAGAGAAAGAAAGAGAGGAAGAATGAAAGAATCTAATAGATAATACGGACGAGTCTTCTTCTTCGAAATATGAAATGCAACGATCCACATAATCTAAATCACCCGAGAAGAAATAATGGAAAAAATCAGTCACTCAGATTCACAACCACTCAAGGGGTGCGCGCCAAATAACCAGGAGTTGCTTAAAAATTTTCATATACATATCGCTTATTCGATATGAAATCGAGACAAGGAGAGGGGTGTGATGAAGTGTGTGTACCATGTCAAAAAATTTATCAAGTGAGATAAAGAGAAATAAGACATGCGGGTGATTGAGTTAGTTAAGAACTCGGGTCTTCGAGGTTTAATTAAACACTCGTATCGGTACATCGACTCTGTATCGGTGTTCGCATTCATTGAACGGTGGAAACCGAGGATAAATTCATTCCATATGCCATTCGGTGAGAGGACCATCACCCTTAATGATGTGTACCATCTCCTTAAAATATCTATAGTTGGTAAACCGATGTATGATACCGTGTTTAGGAAAGTTGAGGAGAAGGCTACGCAAATTCAATGGCTTACCAAAGATATTGGTTGTTTTGAGAAAGAGGCTCTGGAGGAAAGAAAGTCGGTGTATGCTATCCCTTTTGATTGAATAATGAATCTGTGCAATGGGAAGGTTTAGAAGTTGGGTAATAATGTTACGAAGAAAGAGATTAAGCAAGCGGTAAGGGGGTATTTACTATTTATGATCGGGTGCTTGTTGGTCCCCGAAAAATTAAGGAACCGAATCTCTGATTACTACCTCCAAACGTTGTGAAAAGCTGGTAAATGCAACGAATACGATTAGGGTATTGGCATATTGCACATTTATATCGGTAGCTTGGGGTTGCCACACGGTTAAACGTGCGACAGGTGGTCGGATATCTCCCTCTTCTAGTGGTAAATATTTTAAAGTTATCGTGTGCTAGTTATATATTTCATCATATTTATCAATTTGATGCAAGCATGGATATACGACCACTTTAACATGCCGAGGGGTGTTAGGAATCTGGAGTTTCATCCGTCTGAGTCGCGTCTATGCAAATGGAGGGCAAAAATGGTGTCAGGTGATGCCTTTGTACAAATACTGGAGCTAAGGGAAACCTTGGACGATTTAAAATTGTCAGATGTAAGTATAATTTTTTTAAAATTCAATATGTTAACATGTGTTCTCTGTTTTTATATGTTAACATTTGGAATTACGTGTAGGTTGTCTGGAATCCCTAAGTTAAAAATCTTGAGGCGTACCCATTTCAGGAGTACAACAGCCTCCTTATTTTCTATGATGTTGGTGAATCTTATTATTTGGGGAGGGTCATACACCCCTGGACATGTACAAACAATCCTGAGACTGCAAATTCACCCAATATCGGAGTAGAAGGGAAAGACCTAGTCCAACTACAAAGTTAAGTTTGATATCGAGAAATGGTATTGACTTAACTGGGTGGACCATGTTCTTTTCGAAGCTAGATTCTCAAAAGAGGTGATGAACATGAGCTGGGAATGTGTGAATGGGTATATGCCCTGGTACCTAGAAAGATCCCATCCCTATATTCAAAATCCCAAGCTTCGTATTCGAAATCCTAAGTTAAAGCACTCCGATAAAATGGTAAGTTATGAAATTCCATAAATTAATTTCTCACGTATTTTTCTAACACAGTGGATGGTAATACGTTTATAGGCTCATGGGATTGATGTAGCCATCCTCCTCCTCTAGGAGACTATTGATGCCGACTCGGACCAAGATGTTTCAAACGTCCTTGATTTCGCACATACAATGCTTGATGCCCTACATGAGGCTAAGGGAACGCAACCTCAAAAAGGAAAGAGAAAGGCTCCCACACATTAGGAAACTAGAATAAAGGCTCGTCATGATCCAACCAACCAAAAATCCCCACAAGAACCCCCCCCCCCCCCCAACCCCCACCCAGAAGTGCTCAAAGAGAAAGTAAAAACAATTTATTGAAATGATTTGGATGTAATAGTATTCGAAACTATTTATTCAAAATAGTCTGGTTTGTCCTTTGGTTCAAACAATTAGTATGTAATATTGTTGTGTGTGATGTACAATGGTTTATTGTAAATTTGGTAGGCGCAATTTTGAATGTGATCAAGTTTGAATTTTATTTGGCCCGTGGTTAAAATAATTAGTATGTAGGCACAATATTGTTGTGTGTGATTTGGTATGTATGCACAAACTTGTATCTAATCTTGTTTGCGATTTGGTATGCACAAATTAGTATGTAGGCACAATATTATTGTGGTGTATATGTTGAAGTTCACTCAAACTCATTATATAACATTCACGGTGGGAACCAACCGTGTCTTTGTCCAACATGGTCACTTTGGACCGTGGTTATAAGGTAAACGGCCAAGTGCAACCGTGGTCAACACATGTCATTTTTACTGCATAACTTCCACGGTCTCAAACATTAAACGTAGGGCAAAATTTTGGTGACCCCTAATACTAGTCACAAATTAACTCTTTCGCCAAAATTTGTGATCGCTACGAGAAGTCACAGATTTATGACCGCTCATAGCGGTCACAAATTAAGTCTTAAGCCAAAATTTATGACGGCTATGAGTAGTCACAAATTTGTGACTGCTAATAACGGTCACAAATCTAAAATTTGTGGCTGCTCATAATAGTTACAATTTTTTGACTGCTCATAAGAGTCATAACTTAAGCCTAGTGATAAATTTGCGACTCCTTTTGATAGTTATAAACTTGTGACTCCTTATAGAAGTCACAAATTAATTATATGGTTAGATTTGTGACTATCATTAGCACTAACAAACCAATTGACTCAAATTTTTCATTAGCCAAATATTTTATGACTCCTAATGGCCATTTACAAATAATGTTGTGACTCCTAATGGCAGCGATAAAATTTGTCACCCCTATTAGCAGTTACGAGAAGACAGTCATAAAATTAGTATTTTGGTGTAGTGAATATACAGTTCAAAGAGATCGTGTGCTACATTGTTATATTGTCCGTGTTAATTTAATTTAATGTATATGTAATATCAATATTGGGCAATTGATAATTACCATATCATGTTATCATATGTTAATTTTATGAATGTTATAATATGGTATTTGATAATTTGATTAATGTTAGAATTTTATCAATGTTATAATCAAGGCTTGAACAAAATTATTATAACCAAATTGATGAAATAATTGATATAACCAATTTACAAAAAGTTACCAAAAAGTTATAATCAATGCGCAGTCAAGTGCTCATCTCCACTCGATAAAATAATTTATATAACCAAATTACATATTTTCACGAAAAGTTACAAAATATTACAATCAATGCTATCACCAAAAAGTTGCATTATGCCCTAGACCATGTCTCTTATTTCACGCCTATTAATGGAGTCCGATTTGCAAAGGTTTTTTTCAGCTCATCTATGGACGGTACATCCTGCTCCCAAGTACACGGGATTCTTCTGGTAGATATATCATAGACTTCTTCCGGGCTACCTTTAGACGAATTTGCACGGGCTCGATCAAAGGCGTGCAAGAGGGTTGATCAATTTCCAATAACTTTCTTAACATCATCCTTCTGACTTCTTCACTTGCCTTAGTCCATCGTTTCTGAAATAATATCATCTCTGACATATATTCGAGCTCACAGCGTCGAGGGATGTCCGGAACAATCGCATGTTTCTTCCAGTGATAATCTAACGCCCACTGGAGAATTGTTTGGACTAGCTTTTCCTAATGGGACAACTCGTGAACACATGGCAATCCATAGATCGTACGAAGTTTATGTGAGCATCGTCTGTATATTGGGTGTTAGCGACAGAATCACTCAACATCGATCTCATACAATCGATCTCCACAATAATTAAGTCTAAGGCATATTGCGATGCCCTACCACGAATCTCACACAAAAACGAGTCATTGCGGTCATTCTTGGTTGATTGGAGTGATTTTTGAAACTCCGTTTGTATTTGAGTCACTTGGTGGCCAAGCAATGCATCCATTCCCTTTCACGCGATAGTAAACGAACTGGTTCTATTTATTAGGTGTTTTTTAAGTTGGGCATGGTAACCCTCCACTCTATTAGTTGTGCAGTTGTCATGGTGTGGTGCGTGGTTAGTCCATGCATGTGTGAACTGATACTGTAGAGGCATCCAGTTATTTTGTATGTAACCAATCATGTTAGGATAGTTATGCCAATTTTGACAGAAAGCCACCCATGAATTCTCGAAATCAATCGGCATCTCGGACTCCACCACCCTAATCTAACCATGCATAAATAGCTTCTTATCTGTGTCTTTGATGTTTTGTTTCAAACATGCGCCTTCCATGTCTTTTTGAACATGGAACAAACATAATAGAACGGTGGAAAATGAAAACACCTTTTACACTGCATTTAGACAAGATTTTTGTTTATCAGAAACAATAAATCGCGGCAAAGCTTCTGGCTCCTATAGTGACTGCAAATGTTGCAATGCCCCAATAAAATTCTCCTCCTTGTGATTCTTCAAAAAAGAAAATGCAATGCAAAAAGATTTCCCGATGGACATGAATCCAATCATCTCGAATAATGGCATATTGTATCAATTGGTCTTGTAGGTGCAATCGATCACTAGTACGGTCGGAAAGTACTTCACCAATAAACAAGATGTAGGATGTGCGAAAAATAAATCCTCCACAACATCCATTTTCTCATTTCTTCTACCCTCGAATGACCATCCCCCTGCAAAATGCCTTTCAATCG
Source organism: Sambucus nigra (assembly GCA_949130495.1). NCBI lineage: Eukaryota > Viridiplantae > Streptophyta > Magnoliopsida > Dipsacales > Adoxaceae > Sambucus > Sambucus nigra. Next base: position 688,560,514 of record OX422207.1, on the reverse strand, counting down.
AAAGGGACAATCACACTTTCTCATTCCAGAACATCGCTTCCTCTTCTTGTCCACCCCTCGTCTTTTTTATTTCTATGAAACTCGCTGCGCTCACAACCCAGTACGACTCTTTCCTTTCTCACTAAAATGGCCTTGCCAGGTTTCAAAATGATGACAATAGCATGAAGTTTGCGACCAATTTGTTGACACCAATCAATCTTCTTGTCACGGTAATAAAAAATTTGCACAAGTATAACATTGATAATTGAAATTAATTATATATGGAAATTACAATTATATATGAAAAAGCATGTTCATGCCATATATAAGGAAACTAAACATGCCTCGTTAATAGTGAATTCGACTGTATAATCTTGCGTAATTGCATCAATATTCAATCCTTTATCTACTCCAGCATCCTGTCAATGTATACAATCAAATGTTAGTGTCATCCAATTATGTTATACATTAAAAACTTGAATTAGTGTATTTAATTTTTATCGTAGACAAGGTCAAATATGGAAATAAATAATGCAAACATTTGCCCGAGGTTGATATCGTTGGTTCCTCAATCGTGCATTATTAACGCATATTCGATTTTTCAGGTGAAACACGTTGAGTAGAAACACTCGGTACAATAACATTATCTATATCTTACCAAAATGAATCATTAAGGACCGAATCATCTAACTGAAATACAAAAAGAATTGATAATACAATAACAAGTACAATATGAATTGAGAATACAATACAAATTAAGACATGGTTATCACAAATCGAGAATAACAACCACGATTAGCCTCCACCATATGAGTGAAACCAAGATTTCAAGTGACCATACGTATTGCCTATATAATTGGAAGGAACCGTAAAGGCCTACCTACAGTTTCAAGATACCGTATATAATTATCTTACTGTTATATTAGACCGTGAAATAATGTTAAATACCAGTAACACGCAGCCTAAACAAACGTATTTAATTAGGATACGATTATAATCAACGGAAAATACACATCACTTTTGGCGATGGCTGGTCGTAAGTTCAGTAGTTTTAGGTTTTTTTACTGTTAGATTCATTTTTCAAATAGTTTTAGACATTATAGACTTTGTAAGGTGTTTTAATACCTCAAAATCATCAAGAGAGCACTGAATGCTTAACTTTTGGGAAACTTCAATATCAACTTTCTTCTCTTCACTCATTGCAATGTAGCGTCTAAAAACTTTGATTTCTGTATAAAAACAACACCACAACAGCACAAAGGAACGACGAAAATGGAGTTTTGGAGACAAATGAACAAGGTGAAAATTACTAGGTTAAACCGTACAGGTGGGAAGTGAAGAATTTTGAAATATGTGAATATGTAGTGTTTTAGAGTTTGTTGTTGTTTGTGGAATTTGATTGTGTGTAATTTTTAGATTATTTAGAGGTATTTTAGATATTTTGAACAAATAAAAAGGTAAAACACTTTTGAGTGTTATTAATAAAATGTGTATTTAATTTTTAGGATCAAATATCAAAAAGTCCCTCAAACATTTTTTTAATACACATTTAGTTCAAGCATTTTATTTTGTACCAAAAAGTCCCTTATTCTCTTATCTTTAAAGGTCCGCGTCAGCGACATGGTGAAGGACTTTTTGGTGCAAAATAAAAAGGCTTGGACTAAACGTGTATTAAAAAAAGTTCGAGTGACTATTTATTATATGCCCCTAATTTTTATGTGGTACTTTGAAAAGATTTTTTAGATCAATTATCAAGTCTAGAAGAAACTTTTAATAGAAGCAGTTTTTGTTTGGCTAATTTAAGCTAACTTATCACATTCAAATCAAATCAAAAGCTTGGGCTTTTGTCTTTTTTTTTTTTTTTTGGTCGTAGGATAATTTTCGCGCCAGCTTGCGTGCACTTCGAGACTAATCTCTCCGCGCTTCAAACAAGGCTTTTTATAACAGACGTTTAATTTATGCGCTCCGCGACCCCAAAATGTAGCTGCCAAGGTTCGAACTTGAGTACCTGGGTTACAGCTACACCCGAGCCCGACTACCACCTTGGACATCCCTTGGGATTTGGGCTTTTATCTTTAAATGTAAATACTTAATCTTTTGAAAAATTTGAGAGCGACCACCACTTAATATACCGTGTCTTCTCTTCACTTTTGGCAGATATTATTTCGACTAGCCCAAATTTTTAATAAAGTAGCCACGTTTGGGTAACCACTGAATATACCGTGTGTGCACCTTCATTTCCATAAATTTGAAAATCTGGCTGTAGATAAGTTGCCCCAAACAATCCTACATATGCAGTCTCCATTCCCTACTTAGTATTAAAATACCATGACTGGATAGTCGGGTTGAATTATATATCTCGAAGGAGATACGTGGCCCACAGAATGGACGGGTCCTTGTCCAATGGAGAGAGAACAACGGGTAGCGTATACATAACGATAGATTGATGATCAAACTGACTATCAAAACTAAGTACAAAATTTTCAACATTATGGGCATAAATCATAGAGAAAGGTTTCAAATTTGACACACTGCCTTGTACACCACAACGCCAAGATAATGCACAAGTTGAAATTTGAACTTTTTAAATATTTTATCGGTAAACTACAAGGTTCTACCCTCTTGTTCATTAGAATTATGGATACTTCACTTCTTGTTTCATATATTGCACCGAACTTCTTGCTACTTTAAATATTACAGTTCTCTCTCTCTCTTTCTCTCTCTCTCTCTCAGTATTGAGACAAACTACCCACGTGGCAAGGTTGTGAGTGTTACAGAAACAAAATAACACCATAAGTGAGCCTTTGCGGGCATAATATTTTAAAAGAGATAAATATTTAGCTTATAGTCAGGGACAAAGTCAGGATTGTATGTTGGGGGGATCACAATTTATCGGGGGTTCGGGGGCGGAAGCTCTTGAGGCGATTTTTTTTAGAGTATTTTTATGCAATATTTTAACACTAAAAATATATTAATCATAAACATTTTTTCTAACAATATCTTATTTATATACCATCAAAATATAAAAGTTGCACCACATACAAAATACATATTTTCTCCATAACTAAGATCCAACATTATAAAATTGTCACTTTCTACAACACAAAAATAAAACAATTAAAAATTGTCATTTTTCTTAGACAAGTTAATTACCATATATTAATTAATAATAGTTAATAACAATTAAAAATTAACTATTTTAACAATTAATAAAAATTAACTACCAAACTAATCTACTAGAACAATTGAATCATGTAGGCAAATTAATTACTAAACTAATCTACTAAAACAGTCAAAATTAACTATTAAATTAGCCAAAAATTAACTATTAAACTAATCTATATTTATTAATTACATCTATTATTAATTATTATTAAACTAATTAATACTACTTTGAGTAATTACATGAATAAAGAAGAGTACCTTTGAAAATGAAGAAGTTTGGTTTGGCTTTGATTTGGTTTGGCTTTGAAAAATAAAGAGAGATACCTTTGTTGGGAACTTGGCTGCTGGCTGCCGAGAGTCACTTTCATGGAAAGAGTTAGGTTAAGTTCAAGAGAATAAATGAATAAAATGGGATGGGCTTGGGCTTGGGCTTTTGAAGCATTAAATTGAGATATAACATATATAGAATATTTTTCTCAAAACTTGGGATTGGGTCGTGGCCCACCCCAGCCATGGGGTGGCTTCGCCCGGCTCATTGTCTAAAAAATGTTTAGCACAACTTATGTTGTAATTAATTTTTTGTCAAATAGTAACATTATACATTAAAAAAAATAATATCCATGTAATTTCACTAATTAATGCTTAGTGGTGTGTGGTAGCTAACACGATGGTGCTCAAATAGCACAAGGTATTCGCTCAGAACTATTTATAGACATAATTGTTCCATGTAATTTTGACATTCCACGTAATCACCAATGATGACACTATCTTACATTTAAATCACTATTTTAGATACAATATCACTATGGACTATCTGTTCTGAAGATAAGAGCAACCCTTACGCACAGTTCAAATTTGGCCCTTTCTAGTGTAAATTTGTAGACAGAAAAGGGCAGAAAATGTTGTGGGATAGGGTAAATATACACAATTTGGGACGTAAACGGCGTCGTATATTCCGCGTAAGCAGTTTGCTACTATTCCTTAAGCGGAACAACATGTTCCGCCTAACACTTTACCTATTAACCTTTGAGCCCCAACCCTAAGTTCTACTAATTATACATATCCCCCTTATTTAATGTTTTACCAACCTAATTACCCACCACCAAACCTATTAAATTTTTTACTCCTATAAAAAATAAAAAACAGCCATTGCAGAAATTAAATAGCCATTGCAATAAAAATAAAATAGCCGTTGTAATAATATAAATCAGTGGCAAACTTTGGGGCACAAACTGGAAATAGCGAAACTTTGGTCATATGCGTAGGCGGAACATGACGTTCCGCTTAAGGCTTTATTACTATTATTTTTAAATTCTTGCGCGGAACAACGTTTTTCGCTTTAGGCGGATCCCACAAAAAACCAAACCATCTCAATTCTATATTTGTTATTTTTTACACTAGCAACCTCTATATATACACTTTTACCCTACCCGTAGCATACCTGTGTATACCAAATATACCCTTTTACCCTATACATAAGGATTGCTCTAAGGTGTGTTAAAAATTATATTAGGATATTCTGAAAGGACTGATCCCATGTTTTAAAATATTTAAAAATGGAAAGGAGGAAGTATCTATAGTTATGATAAACAGGGGAAGATTTTCAATTTCATAATTATATTGACAACTTCCCATACTCGTGACCCTCTATATAAGTTGAACTAACTTTAAGTTCAAAAGATATCCATTTCACTGATCGACCATGGCAAGGCAAATCCCCTTGTATGTGTGGCTACTCTCTCTCACAACATCACACCTCATATCCACTTTTGCTCAGTTAGACACTTACATTGTCCACATGGACTTATCTGCCATGCCAAAAGCCTTTTCTAGCCACCACAGCTGGTACATGGCCACCCTTGATTCGGTATCTGATAGCTTAAAATTCACTACCACCACCACCACAACTGCCTCCTCTAAACTCATTTATGGTTACACTAATGCCATCCATGGTTTTAGTGCAATTCTCTCGCCTCCCGAGCTCGAAGCCATAAAAAACTCCCAGGGCTACGTTTCATCAACTAAAAGCCGGCAGGTTAAAGTTGACACAACTCGGTCCTCCCAATTCCTAGGCCTAAATTCCAATAGCGGTGCATGGCCAGTTTCGGAGTATGGCAGGAATGTCATAATTGGGATTGTTGACACGGGTATTTGGCCAGAGAGCAAAAGCTATTATGACGACGGAATGGATGAAATACCATCAAGGTGGAGAGGGGAATGCGAGACCGGTACTCAATTCAATTCCTCTCTATGCAACAAGAAGTTAATTGGCGCGCGTTATTTTAACAAAGGCTTGCGAGCCAAAAATCCCAATAAAACCATCGCCATGAACTCAGCCCGCGATACCGATGGCCATGGGACCCACACTTCCTCCACGGCAGCTGGAAATTACGTAGATGGGGCCTCCTATTTTGGTTACGCCGAGGGGACCGTCAAGGGAATGGCCCCACGGGCCAGAGTGGCCATGTATAAGGCCCTGTTTGAAGAAGGTGTAGACATGTCTGATATTTTAGCAGCAATTGATCAAGCCATAATAGACGGTGTTGATGTCCTTTCCTTATCCTTGGGTTTAGATGGTGTGGCTTTGTATGAAGATCCAATAGCCATAGCTACATTTGCTGCCCTTGAGAAGGGTATTTTTGTGTCAACGTCAGCTGGAAATGAGGGCCCCTTTTATGCGTCCCTACACAATGGAACACCATGGGTTCTCAATGTTGCAGCGGGCACAGTAGATCGTGATTTCATGGGAAACATAATTCTAGGGAATGGAGTTTCCCTCACGGGCTCCTCTCTTTATCCTGGAAATACAAACTCCACCCAAGTCAAAATTGTTTTCATGGACACATGCCAAGATGAGAAGGAGCTCAAGAAAATTGGACCAAAAATTGTAGTCTGTTTGGATAAAAACAACACTATTGCCGACCAAGTTTACAATGTCCAAACAGCCCAAGTTGCCGGCGGGGTCTTCATCACAAACACTACAGATTTTGAATACTTCATTCCAAGCTCATTCCCTGCTCTGTTTTTGAGTCCCAAAGATGGTGAAATTATTCTCGATTACTTCAAAAGCAACAGTGAACCAAAACTAGCTGCTTTTGGAGTTGGAGAAACGAACCTTGGGACTAAACCAGCACCAAAATTGGCTAGCTATAGCTCCAGAGGTCCGTCACCAAGCTGCCCATTTGTGTTGAAACCTGACCTTATGGCACCTGGTGATTTAATCTTAGCCGCTTGGCCTCCAATCACGCCGGTAACCGAATTGGCGACAGGTCAAATATTTAGCTTGTTTAATTTAATATCAGGCACCTCAATGTCGTGTCCACATGCGGCCGGAGTGGCAGCCCTAGTAAAAGGAGCCCACCCCGAGTGGGGGGCTGCCGCCATTCGGTCTGCGATGATGACAACCTCCGACGCGATTGACAATACATTTAAGCCCATCCAAGATATCGGGAACAATAACCTACCCGCCACCGCTCTAGGCATTGGAGCTGGCCATATCAATCCAAACAAGGCCATAGACCCGGGGTTAATATACGACGTGAAATCGGAAGATTATATTAGTCTGCTTTGCGCATTAAATTATACCATGAAGCAAATACAAACTGTAACAAGGGCATCTTCTACCAACTGCTCAAACTCTTCGTTGGACCTTAACTACCCTTCTTTCATTGCATTCTTCAACGCAAATGACTCTAACTCGGAGGTTAAAATTGTCCAAGAATTTCGGAGAACGGTTACTTATGTTGGAGATGGAATGTCAAGTTATACCGCAAAATTGACACCCATGAAGGGACTAAAAGTGAGTGTGGTCCCTGAAAATTTGACTTTCAGAGAAAAAAACGAGAAACAAAGTTACAAGTTGAGTATTGAAGGTCCAAGACTGATAAATGATTTGATAGTATATGGTTCTCTTAGTTGGGTAGAAGATGGGGGCCAACGGGTAGTCAGAAGTCCAATCGTGGCTACGAGCTTAAGTTCAGAAACAGTGTCGGACCAGAACTAACATTGTCTTGTGTGATATTTACTGATAAGGATCACTCACCCTATTGAATAAACTACTTTTGTTTTTATTTTTATATTAAGAATGCGATTATTGGTTGGTGGAAAAGATAGCACCAGGACAATTATGGATAGGGTGTTTGTATGGTGGTTATGAAAGGGAAGTAGCGTCTTCTATCGCTTACTTATTCATCAAGAGATGTTAGGGACATTATATACATATAAAAATTGAATGATTGTATCGTAAGGACAAACTTGTGACATGCATATACAGCTCTCACTATAGAAGACAGGGCCAACGAAGTAACTCGGAAGAAACAAACTCCCTCTCTCTCTCTCTCTCTCTCCACCAGAAACTAAACTAGTATATGGCCAAGGGGACAACGACCCCCTATAATTTTGAAAAAAATCACTCTTGCATTGAAGTTCTTGTTATTTCTACTATTTAATTATCAAATACTACAGAATTAGTAAAGAAATAATTATTACAGAATTAAAACGAAATTATAGAATTAAAAGGACTTACTTGATATTGCAGAATTAAAACAAAAATAAAAAGATAAATCCGAACCCTGTAGAACAGTCTCCGTAAGGCAAATTTATTCACTCCAATGTGCTCAAAGGTTATTGAATAATTGCGTCTCAAGATAAAACGGATTTCCCGAATTAATTATATAGCACAACAATAATTAATCCCAACGAACACAAACATGTGTGAATACTCAACCGGAACAGTAGCATGATATGCAAAAATGAATAAAATATTTTTCTGGATGAAGGAAAGAATGCAATAGCATTTTCGAAATTATTTCTGGAGGGGTTTTGTTGACCGCTATAAAAATGGAGGGAAATATATGTATTTATAGTAGTCAAGAGGTGATTGTTTAGAACAGTCACCAGTTACAAAACAGTTGGGTCAACCAACTGCTCAAACAAATTTTAATTTAGGTTAAAATCCGCCCCAGAAAGTTTAATTAATTAATTAATTTGGCCCAAGCCTAGCCTAGCCGGCTGACCGGACGGCGCGCGCGTGTGGGCTTTTTGCCCAAGCCCAACACTTGCATAATGTAGGTCATCTCCCCTTCAAAGAGTTGGGATACCCCAAAGGCATACAAGCCTTAGTCCACAATTGGGGTTTTATTAACTCATCAACTTCTCACTATTTTTCCTATGTGGGACAAGTTGATACACACTCAATTCATTAAACTCTCATTGCTTTATGAGTCACTTTGGGAATATATTTATCATTTATAACTTAATGGAATTGGACATGTGAATATACTACGTTAATCTCCTTGCAAAGGAGAACGCGTTCGTATAATGGTCCCACTATTTTCGTAGTATGGGTCCTACCTTAATTTGAGCTCAAAGTTGCTTAAAATTTGATGTCCAATAAACATTTTCCCAACAGTTCTATACATCTAAAATTAACACATAACTGAACCTGACATATTTGATTTCAAAGATATTGATACAAATTAACATATAAGTGCCCCTTGACATATTTGAGTTTTAAGCTATTGATTCTAAAAATTTAAAAATTATTATAATTGGTGCTGTAAATATTGTTAAAATTAAGGATGATAATTTATATTTGTCGAGTCATATTGTCTTAAGTTTGTAGTGGGTACTAATCTGACATTCTTAATTAATTCCGTCACAAGACGTGTTTGTTAAATTTGTGATCTTATAATTCATAGGCAAAGCCCGTAAAAAATAAAATGACTCCTAAAGTTATCTTTCTCTCAATTAAGCACACTTACCATATATCTGTTATACAGGCAAACTTCTTTAGCTGCAAATACTGTTGGAAATTTACGAAGGAATAGTAATAAAATAAATCATGAATTCAAGTTACTGCAAGACACGTTCTAGGAATGCTATTTTTTAGACAATATTTCTCCTCTTCTGGATGAAAGACGTGAGTATGAAGTGGAGTTTATAATATAAGTTTGCCTTCATGATACAATGCAGTGGCTTGATTAAACCAAGAACACTTTGAAATGTTAACTTGATAATGCGAAAAGATAGAGGACAGAAAGAGGAGAACAAAGCAATTTTCGGCATCCAAAACATAAGCTTGGAACTCTATTTATAGCGATTATGGTGGTTGTTCATGGAAGTCACTTCCTTTTATGTGCGCGATTCAGCAACCAATGGATCATGTCTGATCAGAATTCTATCGATCGCACGGTCTAGATTTGACATCTCATCTAAAGTGAATGGACACCCTATACGAATCACATGAATCAATCCAACGATTGAGATCTACCAGTTTGGGTCATAACATTCTTTGATCAAAACAATTAACCACAATCGTCGATGTAGTTGGATTTGACAAAACTTTAGGCATCGTCGTTTGATCAATTAACCACAACCGTCGATTTAGTTGACTTTGATAAAACTTCATGCTCATACGCTCCGAGCGACTATGCAAAGTGCTTAGTTCATCATTAAAGCGCCCAATGCGCCCTAAGTCGCCCAATAGACTTTTTGCACGTCACGCGAACTGAGGATCGAGGTCAATTCTAAGCGGGAACGACCAATTCTGAGGGTCGATGTCAATTATGAGGACCTTAAGTTGGAGCGACCAATTTTGAGGACCTTAAATGGGAGCGACCAATTCTAAGGATCAAGGTCAAGTCTGAGGACCTTAAGATGGGAGCGACCAATTCTAAGGGTCGAGGTCAATTCTGAGGACCTTAAGCGAGAACAACCAATTCTGAGGACCTTAAGTGGGAACGACCAATTCTGAGGGTCGATGTCAATTCTGGGGACCTTAAGTTGGGAGCGTGGGGAATAGCTCTCCTGAGGAATTTTTAATTTACCTTTTTTTAGACTTTCTCTGGGGAAGATACATATTTTTGGGGACTATGTCTTTTTTAGAAGAGCTGAAAAACTTTGTTCAAAAATTCCACTTTGGGAAATAATTCATAACTTGAGGTTTTAGGATTCCGCCGGGGAATGGGTTGTTGGGGAGAGATTTAGGGCTTCAAGCTCCTACTTGGGAAAATTGGAATTTTTTTGGGAAAAAGTTTAATTCGGGAATTCCTATTGGAAAATAAGTAGCTCTCTTGAGAAAACATTTGATTTTTACTGAGGAAGAAGTTTTTGAGATTCTGCTGGGGAGTTGCGCTGATTTTTAGGGTTTAAGTTGGGGATAAAATGTGGTATTAACCCGGATGGGGATTTGGGATCTCGAAAAAATGGTTTTCTTGGTGGAGAAATGTTCCAATATTTATTTGACAATTTTAGGAAATTTTGGGGAATTTTTTTGATTTTTTTGTCATTTTCTGGGATTTTTTGTACTAAATTTCAGTGGGTTGCCGATCGACATGTTCTAGGCATTACCGTTTGGGAATGGCACGATCTTCTATGCTTCCTTGGGAAGCAGAAGAGGCAGATTTTGATCGGTATGAGGTTAAGCAGTTGTTAGGGATTAATTGAGAGGGTTTTTAGATAAAGGTGGATCGTATGTTGAGGGTGACGCCGGAGGTAGGGCATGAGACATTGGGTAGGATTGTTGAATCTTCATTGGGGATATAGGTGACCTTTTAGCTCCTCAGAATACAGGGGGTAACGGGTCAGCATACACAGATGTGGCGGTTGATGGAGCGTGAGTTTGGGTACGTTTAATACCTTTGAGAGAGGATTGTGGGGTAAATGAGGTGACATCCAATTTTGGTTCTTTCCTTTTGGGATTTTCTTGGAGGATCATTGTTGACTGTGGGAGCTTGGCGTTGACCATATTGCATGCTTGATGTAGCGGCATTTCACTTGAAAAGAGACTTAAAAAAGGCAAAAAAGATGCATATTTTGTTTGATTATCTTGATTTAGTGACTCATTGTACATGCACTTTAATTTCTGTTGAGTTTATGTTTCGAAAAAAGTAGGAGAATATGTGTTTTTTGGAAATTTTTGAATGTGTTTAAGTAAAAGATGGCCTCAGAGGCTTGGTTGAAAAAGAGCTTCCCTTTTGAAGTGATTTATTTTAAGACACGGTAAAAAAAATGAGTTTTTTGGGATTTTTATTTATCTTTGCTTTAAATGACTTAATCTACATGCACTTTTTACTTTGCTTGCTGAGACCGTAAAAAAGGATTAGTCTTTCTTAAGATAAATTTTATTTTAAGATAGTGTGAGTAAAAATATCGGAAGGAAAATCTCGAATTTCTTTGAAATAAAGATTATTTTTATGAGTTTTTGATTTTGACAAAAAAAGGAAAGATGTAATTTACTAAAAATAGGAGTGCGGATCGGCACGTCCCTTGTCCTTCCTATCGACATGCCAATCCAGTAAAATCACCCCAAAGCTTTGATTGCACTTTCTTCAGCTACTTGTACTTGATGGCGTAGTCTTCCATTCGGATTTTGCAGGTTCTTTATTTTTAGCCCAATTTTTTAAGTATAAAAGGGGGTAAGGTGGGAAAGTTTCTTCACCCATTCACATTTTCTTTCTCTTGCTTATTTCTTATCTTGTGTCTTATTATTTCCAAAATAGACCTTCCCATAAGTGCGAAATTTGCCTCTTATCTTGAGAATTTAGAAGCTATGTGTTCGTACAATGTAGATTATGATGCCTTTAATCTGCGTCTAGTCCTCTTATGGTGAAATCGGCCCGTTAACTGGAACATGCTGACGGAGGTAACACAATTCTAGTACCCCAAGGATTATGTTTTTTATTTTGGCTTGGACGAGGTCTGCCCAACCTACGAGGAGTTTTTTGCTATGTTGGGGGTAAATTCCAGTGTAGCGACGGCCATGCCTGAATTCTCTCGGTCACCTCGGGAGCTGTAAGCAGGACTTCTCCACATTTTTCCTTCGGCGCCTCGGCCATTGGTTACTAGAGTAATGATCTCCTTCCCAGTTGTACTGTACTCCGTGCATCTTTGGGATATTAATGATGCGGGCCATGCCGGAGTCATTGCCATTAGCTTAACTTCCAAACTACTGCTGGTGATTGGGGACCTGCTTGTGGTCCATCAACTGGCTGCCATTACTGTGTGGATGTCATATTATCGCAAGACCCTTATCGTTTTAGATATTTAATGGGAAGTCCGTTGTGGTTTTCTAAAAGGTAGTCCGATCATGCTATTCATGTGATTGTCTACGAGATTTCGCTTGGCGGTCCCCCATAAATATCCCTTGGCAGCTGTTCCGAATTTTTTCACCCATTTTTTCATTAACTTTGGCCCGACTATCGAGAACTGGGAAAACTGGTTTATGGAGCATGGGGCTCATTATCTACGCTGGTCAGTGCCCTGTTGGTGGGAGTTAGAGCCCATTCTGTAACTGGGAGAATACCGTTATATTCTATTAGTTGGCCTTCGATAGGCCTCCTTCTATTTTTCCTAACGGCTCTTGCGTCAAGTCGGATGGGAGAATATTGTGCCCTCCCATACCCATGTACTTCTTTCCCGTAGAGGATTTTACGAAAGGCATGTGCATGCAGTTGGTCCCTTTATGGGAGAGTCGTCAGTCATCAACCCATCCCTTCCAATATGTTGGCAGGGTTTGGCATATTTTTGAAGACTATCTGAAATCGCTGTGGAAGAAGTTAGTGTTTAAGATCTTGGCTGAGGAGACCGGGCATAGATGGTTTGCCATATTTGACACTATGGATGGGGGCGTAGTGGTTTTCTCTAGGCTGGTCCGGGCTTACCGTTCCATGGAGTTCATTCGGCATACTATCCAAGGAGGGGAAGTTTAAGGGCCTCAATATAATAATGGGGATGGATATTTTGGTAGTTGTGGGTAGGGTCATTTGTGCTTCTGGTGATATTTGTTAAGTTTTTATGTGTTTGGTTATGGGGATAAATGTGGAAAGTTTTGATTAGTTTGGTTCGATTTGTTTTTAGGACAGTTAGGCTGGCGGGGGTGGTTTTTTGACTCCCTATACTGATATTTCTTGTGATAGTACCCTATTTTCCCATAATGGAATAAAAAAGGTTTTAATTATATTATTGTTCATCTTGATGAGTTTTATATTTGATTTATCTATACCAATCACGAAGGCATACATAATCCTTTTGTTCATATAAATGATAAAATGGACTGTCGTTCTCAGGGATAAGAAAAGAATAGCATTTTGTGAAAAAGATGGGGATTATACCCATGTAAAGCGTATGAGGTGCCTACGTACCTCTGGGTTTTTCAAAATTTTATGAGTTTTATTTTTAAAGCAAAAAGTTTTTTTAGAGGATTAGACTCCACGTAGTTCTGAGTAGAGGGAAATGAAGATTTTTTTTGGAATAGAAGGGGGATGAGAGGAGTTGTAGCACACCGAGAGTTCGGACTTAGGGTAGAATTTCTTAAGATGGTATAGGTTGAATGGACGGTCCATCTCTTCTCTATCACGGTCCATGATTATAGCGGCATCACCGGACATGATCTTCTTCACGATGTAGGGGCCACTCTAATTTGGCTTGAATTTCCCTCTGGGCTCCCAAACGGGTTCTATGATTTCTTTGACGGTTAAATCTCCTTTCTGGGACACCGCGGTCCTTAAATCTACTGTTGAAGGATCACGCTATCCGGCGATGGTACCCTTGTATATGATATAAATCCTTTAGTCTCCTTTCGTCTAATAGCAATAACTTATCAAGTTGGCTCTGATGTCGATCTTCTTCATTGACTTTGCTTTCAAGAATGATGCGTAGTGAAGGTATTTTTAATTTAATGGGTAGGAATGCTTCCATGACATATACCAGAGAGTAAGTGGTAGCCCCAGTAGATGCTCGAACGGAAGTGCAGTAGCCCTCAGGCGTAAGGGATTCGGTCGACTCAATCTCAGTAACTCTCAATTAATTTGCTGATGATTGCTTTGAGGTTCTTATTAGCGGATTCAACTAAACCATTGGTTTGTGGTCAATAGGGAGAAGATTTGTCTCTCTGAATTCAGTACTCGTCGACCAATTATGTGACTTATGCCTCGAAATGTAACCCATTATCTAATACTAACTCGTGTGGGACCCAGTATCGCCAGATGATGTTCTTCCAAATAGACTTGGATACCTTTTTGGTATTCAACACTACGTATGACTCGGCTTTGACCCATTTTGGTGAAATAATCAATGACAACCAAGATGAATTCATGCCCGTTGGAGTCTTTGGGTGTAACTTTCCTTATGATATCGATGCCCCATGTGGAGAATGGCCAGGGAGAGGTCATGCTAGTCTTTGAACATAGGTGGTGCAATTTTGAATTGTGGTAGTCTAATATTAGCCCTGTCGGATAATCTTCTTGGTAAGCATATGGCCATTCATGTGGGATTCTCATTCCCCACTGTGGATTTTTTTCATCATCTCTTCAATATTAGCCCCTGCAATGTAGTGTAAGCGGGTTCCATCAAAGTTTTTCTTGAATAGTGCTTTATCGCAGATAATGTACTGGGTAACCAGCTTGCGAAAAGTTTCTCGATCTTTCTTGTTGGAATCCTGGGGGTACCTATCGTTTTTGAGGAGGCGCCAAATATCATAATACAAACACTTGGCTATATCAGTGTCCTTTTCTATGATGATCTTAATATGGTAGCAGTGGTTTGGTTTATCTTGTTTTTGGACTAGGAAAGGGGCCATCGTTATTCTCTCGAGCATGTCGACCATGGAGGCGAGAGTGGAAAACGCATTGACCAAGATGTTCCTTTCCTCGGGGCAAGTAGTGGAAGGTGATATCTCAAAACTAGGAGGCCAACTCTTTTTAGGTGGGCATTTAAGGGTAGGAGCTTCTTGTCCTTGACTTTCCATATTCTAAGGACTTGGCCGATGATGAGGGTAGAATCCCCATAGACATCTAAGCATTTGATTCCTTTTTTAAGAGAAACTTTGAGGCCTACGGTGCTTGCCTCGTATTTGGTCATATTAATGGTACAGGAAAAATCTAGCTTGATGGCAATGAGAGTGTAAGAGTCATCAGGGGCGATCAGGATTATCCCAATGTCGTATACTTTTTTATTGGCAGCGCCATCAAAGAATAATTGCCACTGGAGGTCTTCCTGAGAGGTGCAGAGGATATCTTCATCCGAGAATTTGGATATCTATTTACTTCTTCCATAAGGTAATCAACAACATAGTGAGAGTTGACTCTTATTTTCATGGCTTTCTGCGTGACATACACAATAGCGAACTCGGCTAGCATCATTAACCATCAGGCCATCCGTCTAGACATGGCAAGTTTCTTAAGAAGGTAGTTGATAGGATCCATTTGGGATAAAAGTCTAGTGGGAAAAGCGAGCATATAGTGCCGTAATTTTTGAGTGACCTCGATAAGGGAGACACATGATTTCTCCAAGGCAGTGTAGTTGACTTTGTACCCGACCAATTTACGATTGGCATAGTAGATGGCCCTCTCTCTACGGGATTCTTCAATGTATTGGTCTAGCAAATCCCCAGTTACGGTGTCTATTACGGTCAAGCATAGGAGTAGGGGGAGACATGCCACGACGGTATGAGTACCAGAGGTCGGGTTAGATACTACTTGATTCGGTTAAAAGCTTCATGATAAGCTTCATTCCATACTTTAGTGGAATCCTTTCGAAGGAGTTTGAACATGGGTTCACAAGTAGAAGTCAACTGGCTAATATACTGTAATTTTTCTAAGAATCCTCGCACTTCCTTATCCATTCGGGGTGGTGGAATTTCGAGTATAGCCTTAATTTTGGCGGGATCTGCTTCAATCCCCTTCAAATTAACCATAAATCCGAAAAGTTTTCCTTTAGTAACACCAAAGACACATTTCTATGGGTTACGTCGCATCTGGTATCACCACAGTAGTTTGAAGAACTTTTGGAGAGCGAGAACATGACCTTCTCGAGTTTTAGACTTATTGAACATATCATCCATGTAGACCTTGGCTTTTTTATGTATCAGATCATACAAGATGGTTATGGTAGCCCTTTGGTAGTTAACCCTGCGTTCTTCAGCCCGATTGGCATAGATATATAATAGAAGGTTCCCAAGGTGTGATGAATGTTGTTTTTTCTTTATGATTAGGGCAAATCTTGATCTGATTATATCCGAAAAACCCATCAATGAATGACTTGAGAGCGTGACTGGTCGTATTGTCCACAATCATGTCGATATTAGGCAACGGGTAATCATCTTTTTAAGAGGCCTTGTTAAAATCGCGGTAATCAACGCACATGCGAACATTTCCTCCTGATTTTGGCACTAGTATAATGTTGGCTAACCACGTGGGATATTCTATCACCCTGATGAAGCCTACATTCAACTATTTGAACACCTCTTCTTATACCTTGAGCAACCATTAAGTGCGGAGCTTTCCTAGTTCTGTTTGACCAGTTTACATTCTGAGAGAGTTAGAATCTCAAGATCAACTTCAGGCATGTCATCATAGGACCATGTGAATACATCCATAATTCCTGCAACAGTTCTTCGAGTTGGGTGCCCTCATGCTCAATAAGGGTGGACCCTATCCTAATCTCGCGTAGTTGGCTACTAGAACCGAGATTGATAACGATAATTTCATTATCATTAATTTGAACGTGGTAATGTTGTTTGTTATTAACCTTTTTAAGATCATTTAAGAATTATTCATTTGCAAAATCATCATCATCATTAAGAGTTTGATTAGTATCAAGACAATTAATATAAGGCACAACAAGATACTCAAAATATTCATTTATTTCATTCTTAGGAAAAACATCTTTGAGAACCTCATCAAAGGAGGTCTAGATTATATTATGATCAGAATAAGGAACAACAGAAGAAGAAGAAATATGATAAAAATCTGGGTTGGGTTGCATTTTAGCGGATGTAATTGGTACAACATTCCAGTTAAGGATGGGTGCATCAGTAGTCTTGATCCAGATGGATGGATCTGATGATGTAGTGCTCGAGTGGATCATGTAGAGTTTCAGCCCCAGTGTTTGCAAGTCGAATATTGTATTGATCATTTCCTAACTTGGTTCCTCATATGAGTTGTCAAATTCATTCCCCCATCTGGTGGAAACGATGTCATCCTTCCAGGAGAAGTTAATGCATTCTACAACCCCAATGACTTCTTCATATAGATCCTCCCACTAAACGGGGAGATGCAGAAGTGAAGGGACCAACCGTCCTTGTAGTTTTAAAGAATCAAGTAACTCGAATATACTGCACATCTTATTGGTCTGTCGGAATAAGCATTATATGGTCTGAACTTCATCGTCTAATCTGACTTCGTCGATGGGCACCACCCAATTATCCGACTAGTGAGCCCACTTTCGGGCTTCCATGAACAGTGTTTTGAACTTCTAGCAAACAATGGTCATATCAGAGAGAAATTTCAGTCTAAACTCTAAGAGTTGGTTTAGTATCACTGGAAATTCCATATATTTCCCTCCGAACTGAGTACAAACAACAATATACACTCATGTAAGAAGCGACAATGCCCGATCGACAAAAACAGGTAGGATGTAAGAGAAAATATGGGTAGACTTTAAGGGGTTTAAGTGAATATACGGGTAGAATGGGTGATTTACTAGGTATAATATGGGTAGATGGATCAAATTCTGGGTCATTTTCTAGGAAGATAGCATTTGTATGATTTAAGAGTGGATTGTAAGTAGTGGTTGTCTTAGGATTGGTTGGTGCGACGATAACACCCTGATCAATCAGACCTTGGATCACATTCCGGAGATGAAAGCACCGATCAGTGGTATGGCCGAAATTTTGATGGAAATCACAATGGGCATCGGGTTTGAAATTTTTAGGAAGTGGATTTGGTAATGGATGAGGGTCTAATGGCTTGATGAGATTTAGGCTCAAAAGGGCTTGGTAGACTTCGAAAGAAGGGAGCATAAAGCTCGGCGTATTCTTTTCTAACTAGGTTGGCACGACTTTTTGGCGCCCAAGAGGTAGTAGGTTGTGAAATGTTGTTGATGGTCGAGATTGTAGCAGGCTTCTCATATTTTCTTGGAGTAAACTATTCGGATACTTTCTTTGACTCAGTTTCTATCTTGGCAAAACTTTATCCAATCTCCACTCCTGCTTCCCGAAGGGCTCAAAAATGGGGGTAATATTTTCCTCCCATCTTCGTTCGGACATTGGTTAAGAAGTTTTTCTTCGCAATACTAACTCTCTCCTCTTTGGAAGGTCGGTTGGTCATGGTGGTCGCCTTCTCCAACCACCTTACTATGCAATTACTAATAGTTTCTCTGGGATTCTATTTCAGAAGTTATAAATCACAGCGTGTAACCTCTAAATCCTCGTTGTACTTGTACTATGACATGAATTCTCGGGCAGCATCCTCCTAACTGTGAATTTTGGATTCCTCGAGGGATATGAACCATCGAAGAGAGTTGTCCTTCAAAGTCTGTTGAAACATCTAGGGCATTGTTTCCTTAGAGTCACCTAGGAGAGTCATGTCTCGGTGGTAACTTTGAAGATGGACAATTGGGGGTTTGCAACAGAACTTCCTAATGTTGGGCATCTTAAATTTTTTTGGTAGCCTTGCTTTAGAGTAGGGAGACATATGGGTGTATTCCATGTAGTTTCCATAGATTCAAACCTAGACAAACTTCTTGGTCAATATCTTAAGGTCCTCTTTGACCTTTTCCAACTCTTCTTCCTTCGGATCGATGATTACTAGCAGGTTAGCCCCTGGCAGGGGAAGATTCGACATAGGGAGCTAAGCTGGTGGCATCCCATTGGCAGGAGAGGCACGTGGAGCGTGTTGATATTTTTTCAAGACCCAAATAGGCTTAGGTGGTGGCAGACCCATAATGCGAGGGAAGAGGTCCTCAGACTCTTTGGGGATAGGGGACCCAATTTCACTATTTCTCATGTACCTCGATTTTAAGGTTGTAAGATTGGCGATAAGTTGGACTAGAATCATCATCAAATCAGGCTGCACATTCAGTACTTGGTATGTGTTCTTCATGGAGAGTGGGTGAAGGCAGGTTTCAGATTCGGAGGAAGTATCGGGAGAACTAACGAATCTTCGAGGCGATTCGAGGGAAGACCGAAACCAATAGGGAGTCAGGCCAAGGGTCAGGTATGCGATAGACCTAAGAGAGCAAAAAATGATTCAATTTATTTTTTAAAGAGAAAAGGAGGAATCTTTTAGAACAAAGACAAAAATGTTTTTGATATATTTTGGAAAGAGGTAGACAAACTACTTTTGGTATTTTGATAAAAGAGGAGGAATCTTTTTTAGGTATTTTGATAAAAGATTAGGAAAAATGTTTTTTGCTATTTTGATAAGAGGAGGAAAAATATTTTTGGTATTTTGATAAAAAAGGAGAAAAAAATATTTGACACTTTTAATAAGGAAGGAGGATAAGTGAGAAAAGGGTCTGAGCATTATTATTATTATTATTATTATTATTATTATTATTATTATTATTATTATTATTATTATTATTATTATTATTATTATTATTATTATTATTATTATTATGTTTTCACTTGTATTAGGTTTACCTAAATGCAAAAAAAATTCTGGAAGGGACTCGAACCTGGAAAAATTGAGTTTGAAAAATATTTAAAACACGGTTTGACTTGTTCCCAGGCTCATGGATAGGGTTCCGTTTTGAAAAGGATGAAATCGCACAAAAATTTGGGCGGCGTGCCGACCCGTCATTTCGACAAATGTTTCAGGTAGTAACCGACAATCTAAATATGAGTGCCCTAGGTTTGACTCCTATATGAGGGTATGCAGTTATTGTGTTAAGGGAAAGGTTCCCCCCTTTGGCATGACTTCCATGATATAAGTCTTGCTTTTGAGGGCAATCGGTATGTGTGGACAAGCCATTTGATATACTCGAGTGTACGTGAATTTCCTTACTATATACCTCATGGGGACACTATGTGTGAGAGAGAATTCGATATACTCGACATACGTGAATGAGTTCCCTACTATATACCTCCCGTCATGACTTCTGTCAAACATTACGATGTGGAGGGAATCGTTCGATATATATCAAAGGTACTTGTCCAATGGAAGGTGCGAGTCATATTTCTTAGGCTAACTACAACCTTCTGGACCAACACCCATCACAAAGTGACCCCCAGTACGGGATAATTTTTGGTCAATATAGTAATGCTCTTGGTGATGTAGTGTGCAGAAATGCATGATTCTTGATTAGTATATTATGGAAAGAGTATTTTATTGGCATGAGCACTACATTAATAAGGAAGAATGTACAAGTAAAAAGTAAATCTAGCATAGAGATTATACTAAGCATGGATATGTGAGAGTGAGTGATGTGTGAATATCTATAAGTGAGTGTATGGTAGTGAACCTAAGTATGGATTATCTATAAGTGGTGTGTGGTAAGTGTGAGTGAGCATGGATATATAGAAGTGTGATAAGTGGAGGTGTGTGCTATGACACCTAAGCATGGATATTCTATGTGGTGTGTGAAGCATGTGAGTATGAGTGAACCTTATATATAAGTGTAAGTATTATGAGGTGTACATGGAGATTATTTACAAGTGTGAAGTGAAAAGTGAGTGAGAGGTGATATAAACATGAGTTAGATACATAAAAGAAATAATAGCGGAGAAAAAAGGAACATACAGGTAGGTGCCTATGCACAGAAGTAGAAAATGATAACTCCTAATTAAACAGAGTCTAGCCTTCTTAAGTCAATCCCCAGCGGAGTTACCACTGTGGTCATCCCTAAGAAATCTCACCTTTCCCCCGGGGCATTTTCGAGGGGGGGGGGGGGGAAGAGGGAGAGATAAAGATATCGCTATCCTCTATACATCGTGGGGTGCTTCGGCCATCACCAGTGTTGGGGTGATTGATGAGCTCATTATTTTGTATATTTTATACCCAAATTTATACTTTGTTAGTCCCATTTTAGTGTATTTAATAAGTTCTTAGGACTATTTTATTAAAAAGAGGATAAAATGGGAAAATAATTGAATTCATATTGAAAATGGCAATTTTAAGTAAAAAATGGGCACTTCGATAATTTTATAATATTCTTGTGCTAATTTGTGAAAAAAGTTGCCTAGTGAATTTTTTGCAGATAATGATGGAATTTGGTGCAAATTGATGATCAATTCAAAAAAGGCGCGAAAAAGCTGATTTTTACGGTCGTTTGAAAAAAGCTGTTTTTTACATGTGAAATCGTCAAGCTTGGAAATTTTTATTCTCCGATTTGGACGAAACTGGTATGCGTGTTCAACAAGAAAAGATAAGAGTTTTCGAGTGGGGGAAAATTCCGTCCCTTATCATGATCCAAAGATTAAAGATGTGGAGAGATAGCTACCAACACCATTTGGCCAATCAAAAAGAGTCCCACCACAACTCAAATACCTCACCACTTGTCCTATAAAAAGTACCCTTGGGCTCATAATTTCGTAGACAATTAGAGAGGACTTTCGTGGAGGATTTTGGGGAGCAACTTTGATTGATTGTAATCAATTTGAGGGCCAAGTTTTTATCATTTTTTTAGAGGATTGAAGATTGTTGTGAGAGAAAAATTTGTAAGTTTGGTTTATTAATGAAGATCTCTACTCATTCTTGCAATTTCTCTTTCATTATGGTAGCTTGATTCTTATATTAGGAGTAGGGTGAAGTTTATCATTGTTAGCCAATATTGTCACGTTAATTTTATCGTTGTTTATTCCCTACTTGTTTGAATTGTTATTAAAGATTCGGTATTCATTTTAAAGCGACACGAGAGTGTTTTTTAAAACCTTCAATATTGTTTTGTCAAATCAAGTTTTGAGGTTAAAAAATAGTAATTTTTGATGGATTATCCTTGCACTTTGATTGTTTTGATAGTCCATGCTTAAGTACATTTGCGAATTTTAAAACTTGTATTTTCTAAGGGAATAGGGATTTTAGCCGTCTATTAGAGGCGTTAAAAATATTATGATCACAACCGTCATATTTTCCGAATTAAAGGCGGTGAGAGTTGGTTTAATTTGAGTTATAAAAAGGGAATGACAACATTAACTTAGTGTGAAATATTAGTTACGTGATATATGGACCCCGAATCCTAATTATTTCCTAATTGTTTACAAATATCTTGTGTTACTCTCATTTATCATAGTTGCTTTTATTTAGTGTAGTTCATAATTATTCTCTATCCCATTTCGTCTAGTTCGACAGTTGAAATTCTTTTAAAAATTAAAATTGACAAATCTCTGTGGGTTCGACCCGTACTTACACTCGTTATTCTATAATAGCCCGTGCACTTGCGGTATTTTATAAAATTGACAACAAGTTTTTGGCCCCGTTGCCGGGGATTTGACAATTTTTTCTTAAAAGAAGTTGTGACTTTCGGACTAGTTTGTTTTACTTTTTGCATTTTTTTAGTATAAATTTCATAAAATAAAAAATAATTTTTTTTTAACGAGGCTAGAATTAAAAGTTACTCCAACGCGAACTTGTCAAATCGATTATGTTTCACCTTGTCTAGGATTGGTGGTTTTTAATGAGCCTTCGTATCGACCACCTACCTGAAGGTGAAATCAGAATTTGAGGAGACAACCGTAGTTGGTCGTCTTTTAAATTCTCCCTTATCAAAGAGTAGGAGCTATCCAAAATAAATAAATAAATTCATGTGTTGTAAATTGCAATGGGTGATCCTCATACTCTTATTCCGTCATCTTTCTCATATTCCTCAATGGATCTTGTGGACGTGTTTCTACAAAATACTGAAAATCTAGATGACTACGTATTGCAATTTAATTCAGATGGGTCAGTAGTCACTTTAAAAATTAAAGAAGGTATGGATGAGACTCCAACCCCTGTAATTACTATCGGTCCACCAAAGTGTATCAATTGGAGAGAGGTGAACAAACGGTATAATGATACTATTTCTAAAAATAATCATGAATTAATTGGGGATAATCAATTTTGTGAGGAGGAAAAAATTGACAATCTTGACACATGTAATACTTGTGATGATTTGGATGTTTGTCAAGAATTTTATCCTAATTTAATTGAGCAAAATGCTACTTCTTTTTATACATGGAAAAATTTATTTGAGGATTCATCATTCGATTTTAGTGATACTTCAAGTATTTATGACGGTCCTCCTATTTTTGATCAAGAAAGTGTATCACCCAGTGATACATCTTCTTCCCACGCTTTTCATAAAATCTCATATTTAGGAGTGGTGTATTCATCCCCAATTTTATGTGACTATTTTCGAAAAAAGGATAATAGATATTTGGATCCTTATTGCAATTTATTACCTCCATGTGATGCATCGACATATGATTCATGCGATTCAAATTTATTTATTATTGATGATGTCGGTGCTCACCATTATGACCATAGATTTAAGATTGAAATTTGTGTTGTACGGTCATGCTCTCAAATTTATGATATTTTGGCACTTAGTGCTATAAAGTTTATTAATTGGAATGACCCACAACTATTTCGATTATTAATTTATGGCGAGGATGGTAATTGTCATGTGTTTGTACATTATTTGTGTATTTTTTATTCTTTTTGTTATATTTTAGTTAACATGTATCATCATTTTACTTCTTTACTTTATTTTCTTTGTCCATATTTTTATTTGAGCATACATTGAGGACAATGTAAAATTTAGTTTTGAGGGTAAGGATGATATTTTTGAAGAAAAAAATTAGAAAAAATTTCAAAAATTCAAAAAGATTTTCAATATAATTGAGTTTTGAAACAATTTCTTAATATAGAATTAATTCATCGGTCTCTCAACTTATAAATTTTTTTACACATTAGCCATATAATATGATCGAAAATAGATATTGAGGTGAAAGTTAATAAGCTTAACGAATAAATTTGAAGATTTTAACCCGGTGAGATTTTTGTGCCATTCATCATTTTCGAGAGATTTAAATCAATCCGAGTTAAAATAACTTAAACTTTCCTTCAATGATAAATTCTTTGATGATTTAAATTCTTTATTTTGTTTGATTACTGAAAACAAAAGGTCAAAATGCAAATTTTAAAGCACTATAAGTCTTGATAAGTCGTCTTGAGACATAAATTAACTGAACGAAACTTGAGAAATGAGATTAGGCCATCGTTTGAAAGCCCAAAATTAAGCCTAAAATCCAACCTTTTTACAGTATTTCGTTGCAAGCCCATTTGAGCCAAAAAGAAAATATGTCTTTTGTTGAAAACCCATTATCCTACCTAACTCAAACTGGGAGTTTGAAGCTCATAAAAAGAAGTCATACCCATTTTCTGAGAATACTAGGGTACAATTACGGTTGAAAAAAAGGCCAAAAAATAAATAAATCCGCAAAAGAATAATTTTGGGGAAGAAAGAAAGAAAGAAAAAAGATGATGAAAAATGTGAGTTGAAAAGAAAAAGGAAAGAGAAAAGAAAAATGGAGGTGAGAAAAAGTGCCTGAAAATCAAAATACCGAAAAATCTCTCTATTCTCAGAAATTTTGAACTAAAAAAAAACCATTCTTTCTAGCGAAACTCGAGCCTACAATACAACCAAATAAAGTCCTAATCGATCTCAAGGGAAGTTAGTTATAGTGTGGAGAGAAGATGAACGGGATCAATTGTGAGATTCAAAGTTTTCAACAAGTAATCGATTTTCCATTCATGAGATCGTATTCATCCATTATAAAAAAAAAATGTTTTTGATCATGTATATATGAAACTTTTTCATATAAATTTACTCTTTTATTCACATATACCGAGAGAAAAACAACCCATTTATGAGTGTTTGATTGTGAGTGCATTCCGTGAGATCTTAAAATCAAAACGAACTTTCAGATAAGAAATGTGACGATCAAATCTTTTGAAATGGACGGTTATATTGGCTATGCACACACCACGATAAGTTGAGATTAAAAGATGAAGTTCTACTATATTTATGAAGTTTGCATTCAAACTTGGTTATATTACTTTTGTGTCTTTTATATTGCGCCAAGTTTTTGAATTTTGTCGGTATATTCACTGCAAACCCTCACGAGACAAAACTCGTCCACTAGGGTAATGTAGAGGTTTAACGGCTTATTGCACATGCTAAGTGCAATTGTGATTCCTACGAAAGTGAGTTCGATTTTAAATTTTAGTTTTGCTCGAGGACTAGCAAAGTTTAGGTTTGGGGGTATTTGATGAGCACACTATTTTGTATATTTTATACCTAAATTTATACTTTGTTAGTCCCATTTTAGTGTATTTAATAAGTTCTTAGGACTATTTTATTAAAAAGAGAAAAAAATGCGAAAAATGATTGAATTCATATTGAAAATGGCAATTTTAAGTAAAAAATTGGCACTTCGATAATTTTATAATATTCTTGTACTAATTTGTGAAAAAAGTTTCCTAGTGAAATTTTTGCAGAGAATGATGAAATTTGGTGCAAATTGATGATCAATTCAAAAAAGGCGCGAAAAAGCTGATTTTTACGGTCGTTCGAAAAAAGCTATTTTATTCTCCGATTTGGCCGAAACTCGGCATGCGTGTTCAACAAGAAAAAGATAAGAGTTTTCGAGTGGGGGAAAATTCCATCCCTTATCACGATCCAAAGATTAAAGAGGTGGAGAGATAGCTACCAACACCATTCGGTCAATCAAAAAGAGTCCCACCACAACGCAAATACCTCACCACTTGTCCTATAAAAAGGACTCTCGGGATCATAATTTCGTAGACAATTAGAGAGGACTTTCGTGGAGGATTTCGGGAAGAAACTTTGAGTGATTGTAATCAGTTTGAGGGCCAAGTTTTTATCATTTTTTTTGGAGGATTGAAGATTGTTGTGAGAGAACTATTTGTAAGTTTGGTTTATTAATGAAGATCTCTAATCATTCTTGCAATTTCTCTTTCATTATGGTAGCTTGATTCTTATATTAGAAGTAATGTGAAGTTTATCATTATTAGCTAATATTGTCACGTTAATTTTATCGTTGTTTATTCCCTACTTGTTTTAATTGTTATTAAAGATTCGGTATTCATTTTAAGGGACACGAGAGTGTGTTTTAAAACCTTCAAGATTGTTTCGTCAAATCAAGTTTTGAGATTTAAAAATACTAATTTTTGATGGATTATTCTTGCACTTTAATTGTTTTGATAGTCCATGCTTAAGTACATTTGCGAATTTTAAAACTTGTATTTTCTAAGGGAATAGGGATTTAACCGTCTATTAGAGACATTAAAAATATTATGATCATAACCATCATATTTTCCAAATTAAACGCGACGAGAGTCGATTTAATTTGAGTTATAAAAATGAACTGACAACATTAAATAAGTGTGAAATATTAGTTACGTGATAATTTATACTAGCGGAATGCCCGTGCCTGAAGGCACGACGAAAACTTGGCAAAGATCGAAATTGTGAACAATTTAAGTCGGTTTTTATTGCAACACAAATGTGCAAATAATTTATAAAACTCGGACATAATTTCCTTTGTTTATAACACTATCCACCCTGTTAAGAAAGAAAAATAATCCACAAAAATACTAATAGTCCATCTTGAACCTCGGATAAACTAAGTATTACAATTATACTTTTATGAAACATCATAACAATACAAAAAAAATTCACAACACATAAATATTTTTAAAAAATTTGGGCACAATTTCCTTTGTTTATAGGACTATCCATCCTATTAAAAAAATAATCTAACAAAAACAATACTATCATAATCATACCATTACGAAAATAAATAAATATCAAATGAACAGCTAATTCAATATACACTAAATTTGTGATCAACAATTTCTTATGAGAGTCCGAGGTAATTTTCTGCACAAAAACAAAGAAACAATCAAATAATCGATACAATAATTTGTATGTTTTATAGACATTTTTATTCTAAAAAACCATCTTGCGTGAAGCGTAATTTAAATATAAACACTAAAATATTGAAACAACGGGATGCGAATGAGTTAGCATACTTGAAAATACGATAACAGGAATTCTGAAGCATCACCCAAAATAATAGTAAAAATCAAGAAGATTAAACAGTTGTGAGATAAAAGACATGATTGGGTCATGATTAACAATTTTTCTTTCGTGTCCCATGGGTTGATATTAATTAACACGCAAATCACACCAAACATAAACTAACAATACAAATATCTGTTTGAATTAGAATAGTGTCCATCCGTTTGAATTGAAATATACACTAATTTTCATAAAGTCATAAAAAAAATAGAAGATGCAAATTTTACCTTTTGCTTAGTGTTTCAAGAGCGAGAGATGAAATCAAGAGAGAGAGACTTGAGTCGATATGGAAATGGGAAATAAAAGGAGCAGAGAGAGAGTCAAATACAACAAATAAAAGGGGCGCATCTGAAAGTATAAAGAGTAAATAAAGACAACTCTGCTGAGCATAAATCTGAAAACCAAATGAAACCCCGTGAGTTCAAATACATTGCCATGTCAAATGAATACCAAAGAAATAAAACTACGCGAGTTCAAATACAACAAATGACAGTCATTACTAAAGTTTTTCATTAATGAAGTTTTTCTTAATCTGTAAACATGTGCATGTAAATAGGTAATTTCAGAACCCTATTGTTTTACTTAATTTGAGCCATGCTTTGATTTAAAACCCAAAAAAAAAACGTAACAACTAACTTGTAATACCAAATTATGCTTTTACTGTTTGAATGATGTATTATGCACCAGAATAGAACAACAAATGTGTAATAACAGAACAGTAAATTTTTTTACTGTTTGAATGGTGATGGTAGTTTATGCACCAGAACTGAACCGATTAAGAAAACAAATCACATTATAATTAAAGTTTGAAAAAACATATTGAAGCACCTTATACCTTTGACTTACTTAAGTCTATACTGTATAAGTGTTCAACTAATTTGGAAATAGTGAAAAAATTGGTTGTCTAACCTAGAATCCAAAGAACCTCATAATTAATCTCTCTAATCCTCTTCAATGATCCAAGAAGGTATAAATTGAATCACACTACACACATTAGAAGTGCATACATGTGTATATTTTGCTTAAAATTGATTGTGTGTTAAATTCCCCTTAAAATGTTGTTTTAATAATTTTTTGGGAATTTTTAAACTTTTTTAAACATTTTTTAAAATAATGTTTACATTAATAAAAGTGTGATTATAAACTTTGTGGGGTTAATATGGTATTTTGAAAAATATATTTTTCATTGGAATGTTTGATTGGGTAGAATGTAAATGCGCTAGAGACTTCAAAGTGCTGCCTGTAATTATTTTTGACGCGCGTTTGCAAGCCTATTATATGCCAACACTTGTCACATTCCTGATGTATCATTTTGTGTTTGTTATGTGAGAGGGTTGCCTGGTGGTTTGATGATCGTTAGATCAAACCTTATCGATGGCCTGCATGTCTTTTAAACCTATCCATTTCCTATCTCTGTGGACCAATCAACTTCGACTTAACCACCGCTTTATTATAACCCTTGGATCAAGTCAATATTAGGAAGACCTAATCTCAGCCCTTGATTTCCTTCGACTATCCAGAACCTTCCTCCACTCCTATATAAGCCCTCTAATTCTCAACCTTTCAAGACTTTTGGTAGTCGTCATTTTAGAGAGAAAAAATAGAGAGAAGAGAGAAGTGAGAGACAAGAGAGAAAATAAAAAGAGAGAAGAGAGAGAAAGGGAAACTGTGTTAGCCAAACCCTAACCCTAAACCTAAACACTTCAAATCTGATTCAAACCTGCGTATATTCACAACCCCAAACACAACCTTGAGTGTTTGAGAGAGAGAGTGGTATTACTTGGTTGTTCATATTGAAGCTGTAACCTCTTGATCTGTGATCTTATTACCAACTTAAACATTTTTGTGAAGATCTGTATTTCTTCTTCATAGAAATTGTAGATCTACACTTTGCATGTTATATTTCACTAGATCTGCATGTTTCTTTCTCGATTTAAGAAAATCTTTACTGATTTATTTTTGAAAATGTTTTATGGTTTCTATTCTTATGAAACTTAACCTTGACCTAGTTGGATTCACACTTGGAGATTTTCAATCTCAAAAATATTTTTAAAACAGAGATTGATTAAGGTCTTGACCGATTTTGAAGCAAGATTTTCGTGGAAACTGGGATATATTTAAAGGTCAAAAAGGTTTCAAGTTCTATAAGAAAGAAAGAAAAGAAAATCACAGCATATAGTCTTTATATGTAATTTTCTAGGACTGTCTGTAAAAACTAAGTGTGTGTGAGTTCATGCATGTTGATAGGAATCACATCACAAACACTTAACACACTACCACACTGGAAGTGTTGTGAATAAGATCAAAGATTATTGAGTCAACGCAAGGAAGCTAAATCAAAAGGAAGTTATCAAACTGGAAGAACATCATCAACAATCAGATCTATGAGAAGTTAGAAGGACACCAAGTGGGGTATATTCCTAAACTTAGAATAGGTTGATTTATGTGCATGTATGTTGTATTGTTTGTAACTGTTATTTGTTGTTAGTGGATTTTTACTTTCGTGACTTAGAAGTCACCGTGGATGTTTCCTCTATTGGGAGAGGTTTTACCACGGTAAAAACTGTTTGTTCTCATTATCTTAATCTCCTCATCTCATTCTATAGTGTGTTGAATTTTTGAAACTATCTTAGTTTTAATACTGATTACAAAGTCTTGGTTATTCTCGTAGATAAGTTTTTGTAAACACATCTTGTTGTTTATAAGTTTTTTCTCAAAAGAAAAGGGTTTATTCAACAAACATCTCGGAGTTGCTTATACAGTTTAATCTTGTATTAAACGGCATTAGCAACGTTTTTCAATTGGTATCAGAGCCCTGTAAACTTTTATTTCAAAAAAGATCTTGTGTTTCTGAAATCGTTTTCTGAAAAATCCTAACTATGGACGAGAAGAATGGAAGGTTTGGTAATCTGTCCAGACCTCCACTCTTTGATGGAAACAACTTTGCTTACTGGAAAGTAAGAATGGTTGCCTTCATCCAAGGGACTTTAGGAGATGATGTCTAGGACATTATTGAAAATGGATATACTTATCCTACTAAACCAGCCACTGAAGGAAGTGATGAGAGGCTAAATAAAATCTTGAGTGAGTTTACCCAAGAAGAGAAAACTATTTCTCGAAATAACAATAAAGGCAAGAATGCCATTTTTATGTCTATTAATGAGTATGAGTTCAAGAGAATCTCATCTTGTGACACTTCTAAGGAAGCTTGGGACACATTAATCACTGCTCATGAAGGAGACTCAAGAGTTAAAGCTGCTAAAACTCAAATGCTTACCCAGCAGTACAACTCTTTGATTATGTCTGACTCTGAGTCTTTTGACGAATTTTACATGAACTAACTGATATAGTTACTAAGTTGCATGCTAATGGTATAACATATGATAGGAATGAGATTGTTTCTAAAATTCTAAGATCATTACCACAAAAGTTTGACAGCAAGAGGTATGCTATTAAGGAAATGAGTGATCAAAACCTTACCCCTGAGTTACTCAGTAGCAAACTTAGGACTGTGGAAATGGAATTATACTTTAAGAAACAATTAAATCAGTCTCATAGAAAACAGCCCAACTCTAACTTGAGTTTTTCCTCTAAAATATCTAAGCTTGAGACTAATCTGACCAACTGTGACTCTGATGAGGAGTGTGATATAGACAAACTAGATAATCAGATTGCCTTAATGTCAAAACAATTTAAGAAAATTGTTAAATTTAGAAACAAATAGGCATCTAAACAAGGCAAGCCTAATTATCCAACTGTGTCTAATCCCAAACCTCATGAGAGAGGTCTTGATAAACATCCTAAGGACAATAACTCCAGACCCAGTAGAGACCTTAAAAAGATTGAATGTTTTAGATGTGGGAAACTAGGTCACATTGCTCACGATTGCAGGGTTAATCTGAATAAAACCAACACACACAATAGAGCCAATGTCTGTAAAACTTGGGATAATTCAAGTGACTCTGATGAAGAAGAACTTGAGTCATCAAATGTACTTGACCCTTGCATGTCCTTTTATGCTAAGATCATTTACAATGATGATATGCCTGTGTGTGATAATGATGCTCCTACTCCTGCTTGTGTGAATACTGCTTTGATTGGCCTAGATGATTTATTATCTGAAAATGTTGCTAGCTCTAGTTCCGTGTGTGTGAGTCAAAGTGATCTCGATAACGACGATGTAAATGGGTGCGTGAGTACTAAAACTGAATCGTTAGGGGTCACTACACACACTTCACTTAGCGACTCAGACACAGATGACCTCCCAGATATTCATACTTTGTATGCTAAAACTCTCAAAAAAGGCACTAGACTGGAGAAGACTGTTAGAGACCTGACTAAGAAATTAGATGATCTAAGTCTTATTGTGAAGCTGAATGCCGAAGATTACACTAACCAGTGTCTGTCTCATCAATCTGAAATTGAAACTTTTGATCAAAAATTAAAAGAGTTGACTAAAATAATGAAACCCTGGAAATGAAATACAAGGGAACATTATTAGAACTGGAGGAAGCAAAAACAAAGACAGCTACTGTTTTCAAAAAAATTTCTAAGTTTGAAAACAATTCAAACTGTTTTACTGACTCCAAGACTAATTCTGATGATAGAACCGGTATTGGATTCTGCCCTAAGCATAAACCACAAACTACAAATCTTGAACCTATTAAGTTTGTGTCTGGGGGGCAAAAGACCAATCGAAACATGTCCAGACTTTCATTTTATTAAAAAGGAATTTGATCAAAAGCAACAACAGAAAGACATTGGAGAGTCTTGTAATTCTAAGGATGACACTTCACTTAAGACTAAATACGTCTCTCCTTTGATCAAAAAGGCTGAATCTACCTTTAAGACCATACCTCCTAGGAATAAGAATTCTGAAGGGAATCCTGTTAAACCCATATTTAGAAGTTTTCCTAAGGAAGTTCATCCCTCAAGCAGTCAATATTGCTCCTACTGTAACATTTATGGTCATTCCTTTGAAGGTTGTTATGCTAGGCGTCTAAACACCCCTGTGTACAACACTCTTGTTTACAAGAACTTTAACTATTCTAGGAAAAATCGTAACCATTATGTCCTTCCTAGACAACCTGACAAGAACTCTAACTACAGGAATAGAAAGACCAAAACTAAGAGTTCATTTAAGAGAAAGGCTCCCAGAAACTTCCCTTAACCAAAAGCTCAAATTTTCCACAATAATCAGTTTGTTGCTCCAAATGTTTTTCGATAAAAATCTACTTCTCGAAAATTTTATCAAATGAGGGCAAACTTGCGCAAAATTAAAACAAGAGCTATTTGGGTTAGAAAAGATGATCTTTTACCCCAAATGAAGTGTAACATTGTTATCACTGCCTTAAAAGCTGAACACACTTCATCTGGTTGGTATTTCGATTCAGGATGCTCCAAATATATGACAGGAGATGAAACCAAACTCTTAAACAAATCCAGATTTGCTGGAGGGAAAGTGGTTTTTGGCGATGGAGTTTCATCCCAGATCATAGGAAAAGGAACCCTAAAAGAAGAGGGAATGCCTACTCTAAAAAATGTACTATTAGTTAAGGGCCTTAAAGCCAACCTCCTAAGTATATCAGAATTTTGTGACTCTGACCATACAGTTACCTTTTCAAAGAACAATTGTAAAATTCTAAATGATAAAGGTGAATGAATTATTACCGGATTTAGAACACTTGACAATTGTTATACTGTTAAGACTAGTTCTGAAACCTGTAACATTGTCAGAATGGATGATAATGAAATCTGGCATAATTGTATGGGTCACCTAAGTTATGATATACTTGGTAGATTGTCTAGTCAAGATATTGTTGGGGGAATTCCTAAAATTAAACCAATTTCCAGTGTTGTCTGTGGTCATTGCCAGGAAGGAAAAATAGTTAAGACTTCGCATAAAAAAGTTAAAGACATTCTCACCTCTATACCTCTAGATCTCATCCATATGGACCTTATTGGTCCCTCTAAAAACTGTTAGTCTTTGTGGACACAGTTATATCCTTGTCATGGTTGATGATTTCACACGATTCACTTGGGTTGCCTTCTTTAAACATAAATCTTACACGTTTCATAATTTTTTGAAAATTTTACTAAGAATTGAAAATGAGAAGGACACACAAGTCAATCGCATTCGTAGCGATAGAGGGGGAGAGTTCATAGACACAGGAATAGTTGAATATTGTGACTACAACGGTTACAAACACGAATTCAGTGCCCCTAAGACTCCTCAGCAGAACGGTGTTGCCGAAAGGAAAAACCGAACTCTTCAAGAAATGGCAGGTGTCATGTTGCATGCCAAATCTCTACCTAAATACTTCTGGGTAGAATCTATTAGAACTGCATGTCATATCATTAATAGGGTTTACCTTAGGAAAAACACTAAACAAACCCCTTATGAGTTGTGGTACGGTAAGAAGCCTAATCTGAAATATCTAAGAACTTTCGGAAGTCAGTGTTATGTCTGTAAAGACAGAGAACATTTGTCCAAATTTGAGATGCGTGGTGATAAAGCCATCTTTTTAGGTTACTCACCAAACAGTCGTGCTTATCGTATATACAATCTGCGTACTAAGACTCTTATGGAATCAATAAATGTAATTGTAAGCGACACTATTGTCGAAAATAAGATATCTGAATCACCTATTGTGGTTGAATCTGAAAATGATTTCAAAACTGATTCACCAGAAATAGATGACTCATTACCTATTGAGAGTCCAGAAGTACCTGGCTGGATCTCTAAAGATCATCCCATTGACAACGTGGTCGGTAATCCTAATGAGCCAGTTCGTACTAGATCCCAGTTAAGAAATTATGCTAATTATGCATGTTTCGTCTCCCTTGTGGAACCAAAAAATGTTAATGAAGCATTGAATGACACACACTGGATTTCTGCGATGCAGGAAGAACTTTTACAATTTATCATTCACGATGTCTGGTATCTTGTACCGCGGCCTCAAAACAAAAATGTTATTGGCACACGTTGGATCTTTAAGAACAAATCTGATGAAAATGGGATAATCATTAGAAACAAAGCTAGACTAGTTGCTCAAGGTTGCTCACAAATAGAAGGAATATATTTTAATAAGACATTTGCCCCTGTCACTCGTCTTGAATCTGTTCGACTTCTTTTCGCCATAGCGTGTCACTTAAAATTTAAACTTTATCAAATGGATGTCAAGTCTGCCTTCCTCAATGGAATTCTGTCCAAAGAAACGTATGTAGAATAACCCAAAGGGTTCATTGACCCTAAATACCCTAACCATGTCTTTCGTCTAAAAAAGGCTTTGTATGGCTTCAAACAAGCTCCTCGAGCTTGGTATGAACGCCTTTCCAACTTTTTGTTGGATAAGGGTTTTAAGAGAGGAGGAAATGACCAGACCCTCTTTGTCAAACATTTTGACAAAAACATTATTATAGCCCAAGTCTATGTAGACGACATCATCTTTGGGTCTACTTCAACATCTGAAGTCAAATCTTTTTCTGCTATTATGCATAAGGAGTTTCACATGTCCCTTATGGGGGAGCTACAACTTTTCTTAGGATTTCAAGTGAAACAGAATTCTGATGGACCTTTTGTCTCTCAAACTAAGTATGCCTTAGATCTTGTTAATAAATTTGGTTTAGATAATGCTAAAGTTTCCAAAACGCCTATGAGTACTACTGTTAAATTATGTAAAGATGAATATGGAAAATCAGTTGATTCCACACTTTATTGTAGTATGATTGGTAGCCTCCTCTATCTAACTACCTCACGACCAGATATAATGTATGCTTTATATCTGTGTGCTCGTTACCAGAATAACCCTAAAGAGAGCCTTTTATCGTGTGTAAAACGTATAATAAAGTACATAAAGGGCACTCTTAATCTTGGACTTAGGTACACTAATGATACCTGCAGTACCATCATAGGGTATACTGATGCTGATTGGGCTGGTTGTACTGATGACAGTAAAAGTACATCAGGTGCCTGTTATTATGTCGGCAATAATTTAGTAGGTTGGAGTAGCAAAAAACAGAATTGCACATCTTTATCTACGGCTGAGTCCTAATATATAGCAGCTGGAAGTTGTTGTGCTCAATTGTTATGGATAAAACAAATGTTAAACGACTATGGGATTAAAGAAGATCAGTTAAAATTGTATTGTGACAATCAAAGCGCTATTAACATATCTAAAAACTCGGTTCAACACTCGCGAACTAAGCATATTAAGATAAGACATCATTTTATACGCGAACTTGTTGAAACTAAGGAGTTAGAAATCCATTACCTGCCTACTGATCTGCATCTTGCAGACATGTTCACTAAACCTTTAGACTATAACAGATTTCTGTATTTGCGTAATTCTATAGGTATGGTATGTGCTGATTAAACTCTGAAGACCTTAATTTTTACCCTTTGTCCATTTGAGACAAAATGGGGGAGAAATTTGAGTCTTACGGGTTCAATGTTTTGTTCACATTTCATCTAAACTGCTTGATCTTAGTGTGCATATTTGCAGGAATCTCTTCTACTGATTGTCTACCATTTCTAGTGTACAAATTTTGTAAATAGTTGAGTTATGTAATTTTTGACTTTCTAGGAAATGGGTAGACAGTATCTTTTGTATAGGACTAGTTTTTTTTTTTGGTTCCCTAAGAGTTTAAACTAACTCAAAGGAGATTTTGTCTCATATTTCCAAAGGGGGAGATTGAAGCACCTTATACCTTTGACTTACTTAAGTCTATACTGTATAAGTGTTCAACTAATTTGGAAATAGTGACAAAATTGGTTGTCTAACCAAGAATCCAAAGAACCTCAGAATTAATCTCTCTAATCCTCTTCAATGATCCAAGAAGGTATAAATTGAATCACTCTACACACATTAGAAGTGCATACATGTGTATATTTTGCTTAAAATTGATTGTGTGTTAAATTCCCCTTAAAATGTTGTTTTAATAATTTGTTGGGAATTTTTAAACTTTTTTAAAATAATGTTTACATTAATAAAAGTGTGATTATAAACTTTGTGTGGTTAATATGGTATTTTGAAAAATACATTTTTCATTGGAATGTTTGATTGGGTAGAATGTAAATGCGCTAGAGACTTCAAAGTGCTGCCTGTAATTATTTTTGACGCGCGTTTGCAAGCCTATTATATGCCAACACTTGTCACATTCCTGATGTATCATTTTGTGTTTGTTATGTGAGAGGGTTGCCTGGTGGTTTGCTGATCGTTAGATCAAACCTTATCGATGGCCTGCATGTCTTTTAAACCTATCCATGTCCTATCTCTGTGGACCAATCAACTTCGACTTAACCACCGCTTTATTATAACCCTTGGATCAAGTCAATATTAGGAAGACCTAATCTCAGCCCTTGATTGCCTTTGACTATCCAGAACCTTCCTCCACTCCTATATAAGCCCTCTAATTCTCAACCTTTCAAGACTTTTGGCAGTCGTCATTTTTGAGAGAAAAAATAGAGAGAAGAGAGAAGTGAGAGAGAAGAGAGAAAAGAAAAAGGGAGAAGAGGGAGAAAGGGAAACTGTGTTAGCCAAACCCTAACCCTAACCCTAAACACTTCAAATCTGATTCAAACCTTCGTATATTCACAACCCCAAACACAACCTTGAGTGTTTGAGAGAGAGAGTGGTGTTACTTAGTTGTTCATATTGAAGCTGTAACCTCTTGATCTGTGATCTTATTACCAACTTAAACATTTTTGTGAAGATCTGTATTTCTTCTTCATAGAAATTGTAGATCTACACTTTGCATGTTATATTTCACTAGATCTGCATGTTTCTTTCTCGATTTAAGAAAATCTTTACTGATTTAGTTTTGAAAATGTTTTATGGTTTCTATTCTTATGAAACTTAACCTTGACCTAGTTGGATTCACACTTGGAGATTTTCAATCTCAAAAATATTTTTAAAACATAGATTGATTAAGGTCTTGATCGATTTTGAAGCAAGATTTCTGTGGAATCTGGGATATATTAAAAGGTCAAAAAGGTTTAAAGTTCTGTAAGAAAGAAAGAAAAGAAAATCACTGCATATAGTCTTTATATGTAATTTTCTAGGACTGTCTGTAAAAACTAAGTGTGTGTGAGTTCATGCATGTTGATAGGAATCACATCACAAACACTTAACACACTACCACACTGTAAGTGTTGTGAATAAGATCAAAGATTATTGAGTCGACGCAAGGAAGCTAATGCAAAAGGAAGTTATCAAACTGGAAGAACATCATCAACAATCAGATCTATGAGAAGTTAGAAGGACACCAAGTGGGGTATATTCCTAAACTTAGAATAGGTTGATTTGTGTGCATGTATGTTGTATTGTTTGTAACTGTTATTTGTTGTTAGTGGATTTTTACTTTCGTGACTTAGAAGTCACCGTGGATGTTTCCTCTATTGGGAGAGGTTTTACCACGTTAAAAACTGTTTGTTTTGATTATCTTCATCTCCTCATCTCATTCTATAGTGTGCTGAATTTTTGAAACTATCTTAGTTTTAAAACTGATTACAAAGTCTTGGTTATTCTCGTACATAAGTTTTTGTAAACACATCTTGTTGTTTATAAGTTTTTTTTCAAAAGAAAAGGGTTTCTTCAACAAACATCTCGGAGTTTCTTATACAGTTTAATCTTGTATTAAACGACATTAGCAACGTTTTTCACATATATGCTCCAGAGGTTGTTGGAGCAAGGCCGTGGCGGTGAAGAAATTGTTACTGAGGTCAAGGGAGGGCACTTGGTCCAAGTTCTCGCAACCATCTGGCAAGCCAACCTCTAACGTTAGGAACTTAATGAGGCGTAGAATGATTTCATTGCTGAAAATTAGAGCATTGAAGGAAATGTTGATGTGATTATAGTAGTTTTAAGGCCATGGGATGCAAATAAGTTGGCCATGTTCAAAGCTGGTATCATGTGACCATGAGCCGTCAGTGGGAACAAAAATACATGAAGCTGCCCCATTTCAACTTGTAATTTATTTGTCATTGAATGGCTATTCAAAGATATTGATATGATTTATAAAGGAAGATTTCCATCACTTGAGAGATGAACTCCAATAATGATTTAAAAAAATATTGTGGAAATGAAATTGAGAAAAGGGTGGGAACTTGCTGTGCAAGAATTAAGAATTAGGAAAAAAAGAGTCAGAACTTGCAGGAAAATGTGACATATATGTTCATAGATTAGTGTCCATATAGTATTCACCGGAAGCAGACAGTACTGGGGTAGGTAGTAGTGTTTTTTTCAAACTTTAATTCTAATGAAAATACTGGGATGGTCATTCTCAGCATTCTAATAAAATCTTTAATGTTATTAAAATCAAATTACCTAATTCCAAATCAGAATATATAGCTGTAGGTATATAGAATTTAGGACCATGGGCCTGGACGAGTAGCCCAGTTCTGGCGGCCCAAAATCCAGGCCCTCTATCTTTCATATTGACCCGTTCTCTCCCCACGATCCCATGAAGATAAGTTATAGGGGAGAACAATACCATGAAGGGAAAGGATAGGGAAGATGGCTAATATGAAGGAACCCATCATCTCCACTAACGAGCATACACATGTATAAATTAAACCCTAGGTCCGGGGCAAAGGACATGTTGTATTCTCTGTACCTATTCTTCAGAATATAGAGAAATAATACTGACTGCACCATCATGGACGTAGGCACATCTTTGCTGAACCACGTACACCTGTTGTTGTGTGATTGGCATTTTATTCTTTCTTGGTTATTACCTCTTTCATATTTATTTGTGTTGCATAATAATTGTCACCACAATTGGCGCCGTCTGTGGGAACCGTTCATCTTTCCCTGAGAAGAGCCCACGCCAAGAAAAAATCTAAGATGTCTGGTCACAGCAGCAACGCTCATCAAGCAGGAGATATTCAGGAGCCACCTGCTCCTCGCAAGATTAGGTCTGAAGTCCGACGTTCAGATCAAGGGGGTCGCTTAGAAAGTCCAGCCTCAGAAGAAAGTCAAGGACCAGCAAGGTCCACGCAGATATCCAGATTGATCGATGCATACGAGGCAAGGCTCCACGAGCAGAGGGAGTCTTCTCGCAGATAGGAGGCTGAGAATGCTCGCTTGAAAAATAAGACTGGAAAAACTAGAGAAGGAACTACGTCCTGCTACCAGGAGACGCCCCTATCGCACTCCTAGCCCTCAGGCGAGAAAATCTCGCAGCCGAGGAAGGATCCCTAGGTGGCAATATCCAGGGGACGAAGGTGGCGACTCAGATGACGACCTCCGCGAACAACTAAGAAAAGCTCGTCGCTTCCAGAGCCCTGCTCGCAGCGACGACAACATACGGAACCTGGTCCGCAGAGAAATGGACCAACATCCAGCTCACCGCGGCACCAGGTCGACCAGAGAACTCGCCAGGAGAGCCCTCAAGACCCAGATGAAGTCACCCTTCACGAGGGAAATTGAAGAGGAAGAGGCTCCCAAGAAGTTTTCCATTCCAAGTTTCAAGATTTACGACGGGAAGACTGATCCCATTGATCATGTCAGGTAGTACCGGCAGGCCATAACCCTCTGGAATCACCGGGATGCACTGATGTGACGTATTTTCCCCTCGAGCCTCCATGACGTGGCCCAGAAATGGTTCGAAAAACTCCCTCACCGATCCATCAGAAATTTCAAATCCCTGACCGAGCTCTTTACGGCCCGATTCATCACCAGCAGCTCCCATCCCAAAAGGATGGATGCTCTATTAACAATGAAGAAAATGCCTCAGGAGATACTCCGAGACTACGTGAAGAGATACTAGGAGTTATTCAACGAGGTCGAGGACTGCGCAGAAGAGGTGGCAGTAGCTTCATTCAAAATTGGTCTACCTAGATCTTCCCTCCTTTACCAGTCCTTGACAAAGAAGGAAGCTACGACCATTGACGACCTGATGGCCCGGATTGAGAAATACGCAAAGGTGGAAGATGTCACCCGCCTTAATGTAGGAGAAAACGGTCGAGCCAAGCTCACTACCAAGGGAAGTGAGAAAGTTGAGAACCAGAAAAAAGGAGGAAAAAGTGGGGGCAAGAATGGCTCCAAAAATGGAGGAAACCCTGACGTTACAAAATCGTTCCAGGCGGTCAACACCATCTTCAAAGAGCCAATTTACAAAATTCTCGCGAAGATCAAGGATGAGTCGTTCATCAAATGGCCCCGGAAGATGGGAGGAGACCCCTCGAAAAGAAACAATGCATTAAGATGCACTTTCCACAAAGAGGGAGGGCATAAGACCGAGCACTGCAAGGCTCTTAAGTCCCACCTCGAGGAGTTGGCCCAGTCCGGACATTTGAATGACTTTGTGGAAAAGAAGGTAGAGAAAGTGGCTGCCCACAAAGAGACGAAACCCGACAACGTATTGGAAGATGACGCCGGACACGAATTCGCAGTAATCCACGGAGTATCTGACGTCAAGCAAATCCAAGGTAACTCAGCTCGAATGGAGGTAAAAAAGCTGACAGCGGTAATGCAAGCTTTTCAGATTGACCCAGCAAAATCACAGTCAGGAAAACGTCGGCGAGCAGAGGATATCAACTACAACAAGCATATTGTTTTCACGGATGAAGATCTTGTGGGAGTAAGGACCCCACATCATGATGCCTTAGTCATTACACTCAGGATAGCCAACTTTGACATCGACAGGCTGCTCGTCGATCAAGGAAGCTCATCCGAAGTAATGTACATCGACCTGTTCCGAAAATTGAAGTTGAACATCGCCGACCTAAAGGGAACCACTGTCCCTCTGGTCGACTTCGCTGGGAAGATGACCATGCCTTTGGGCAAAATAGTACTGCCGGTTCGCACTGGAAATGTTTCCAAGATGATCGAATTCTTGGTGGTCGACATTGATTCACCATATTAAGCCATCCTCGGCAGAGGATGGATTCATGCAATGAAGGCAGTCTCCTCGACCTACCACCAGAAACTCAAATATGTCACCGAGCGGGGAGTAATGGAGATACATGGCGACCAGGCGATGGTAAGGAAATGCTTCATAGCGGCCATCCGACCAAAGCCAGAGATAAAAGCCGTTCAAACCAGCGAGAAAGTCGAGGAAGGTGCAATTCCATCCAAATAGCAATTAAAATATGGAAGGCCTGGAGTGGAAGAGACCAGGCTCCTCCCCTCCGAGTGTGTCGTCGAGGACTTGTTAGAAGTGACGGCTAAAGAAGGCGACAGCAGCAGAGTCTTCCTGATCGGAGCGTCACTCACTGACCAAGAGCAAAAGGATTTGTCAACCTTACTCAGAAGCAACATAGATGTTTTCGCTTGGGAACCCTATGAGCTGCCAGGAATCGACCCCAATATGGTCTGCCATCAGTTGCACATCGATCCCACATTCAAGCCGGTAGCACAGAAGGCACGACGAACTGCTCCCGAAAAGGGCCACTTTGTGGTGACAATTATTATGCAACACAAATAAATATGAAAGAGGTAATAACCAAGAAAGAATAAAATACCAATCACATAACAACAGGTGTACGTGGTTCAGCAAAGATGTTCCTATGTCCACGATGGTGCAGTCAGTATTATTTCTCTATATTCTGAAGAATAGGTACAGAGAATACAACTTGTCCTTTGCCCCAGACCTAGGGTTTAATTTATACATGTGTATGCTAGTTAGTGGAGATGATGGGTTCCTTCATATTATCCATCTTCCCTATCCTTTCCCTTCATGGGATTGTGCTCCCCTATAACTTCTCTTCATGGGATCGTGGGGAGAGACCGGGTCAATATGAAAGATAGAGGGCCTGGATTTTGGGCCGCCAGAACTGGGCTACTCGTCCAGGCCCATGGTCCTAAATTCTGGGTACCTACAATTGCCCCTAAATTTGTTGGGCCATGTGTATGGGTCCAATGAATTTAAATGATCGGCCATTATAGCTGATTTGTGATTCTTTGAAAACTATGAAGTTGCTTTGGCGGCACCCGCTTCGCTATTCGTGCGCTATGATTAGAATTGAAGGCTTGTTGGGATAAGGCACATTTCTCTTCGTCGCTTTAGCTTTTCCAGCAATCTTCTACCTTCTGAGAACTCTTACGCTTTGTACCTTCTGCTTTCGATCTGTACTCTTATTGCTTCTTCGTCATTTGACCTGATCTTCTGTCTTGTAAGTTTCTCGTGCTCTTTGCATTTTCTCTTTGGTTTGTAGTTTTTCTTGTGTTTTTCCAATGGCGAAGATTGGAAATAGGTCAGTTACGGAGTTTAGAAAATTCTACAACATTCCTGAGTGGGTAGAGATTGAGTGTTGTGCCTCGCCTCCTAGGAACGTTAGGGATATAGAGGATGCACATTGGATTCACATTTTGTTGCTCTCCCAGGGGGGACTTACCTTTCCCCCTAATGATCTGTTTCTGCATTTCTTTAGCTATTTTGGTATTGTACCTGCACAATGTTCGCCCAATAGAAAAAGAAGTCCAAAAACTGCTGGATGCAGGGTCCATATGGGAAGTGCAATTCCCCAAATGGTTATCCAACCCAGTGGTAGTTCCGAAAAGCAACGGGAAGTGGAGAGTTTGCATAGACTTCACTAACCTCAACAAAGCCTGCCCCAAGGATAGCTTCCCCCTTCTGAAAATAGACCAACTAGTAGACGCCATCGCAGCTCACGAACGAATGAGTTTCCTGGATGCGTACTCAGGATATCACCGGATTCCCCTGTATGCCCCAGATCAGGACAAAATGGCGTTTATCACGACAGTTGGTTTATACTGTTACAAGGTCATGCCTTTTGGGCTCAAAAATGCAGGGGCAACCTATCAGCGGCTAGTAACTAAAATGTTCAGAAATCAGATGGGTGACACAATGGAGGTTTACATCGACGACATGCTCGTCAAGAACAAGGATAAGGAAAATTACCTCTCGGACCTGTCAAGTACCTTCGAAATCCTCAGGAAATACCGAATGAAACTCAACGCGAGCAAGTGTTCCTTCGGTGTCCAGTCAGGAAAGTTTCTTGGGTATTTGGTCAGCAAGCGAGGCATAGAGGCTAATCCAGACCAGATTGAGGCAATCAACAGAGTGCAACCTCCTCGCACTGTCCGAGATATACAAAAGCTCACTGGAATGCTCGCTGCTCTAAATAGTTTCATTTCTAAATCCTCCGAGAGATGCAAGCCTTTCTTCCAACTCTTAAAAGGCAGCAAAACAGTAGAATGGACCCCAGACTGCTCGCGAGCATTAGACGAGCTCAAGTCCTACCTAAGCTCTCCACCATTTCTTGTCATACCACAACAAGTGGACTTTTTGTACCTCTACCTCTCTGTATCCAGTTATACTGTCAGCTCAACACTAATGTGTGAAGTTACAGGAATCCAACATCCAGTCTATTACGCGAGCAAAACCTTATTAGATGCCGAGCAGCGCTATCTACCATTGGAAAAGCTCGCATTCGCCCTAGTAATGGCCTCGAGGAAACTGAAGCATTACTTCGAAGCTCATACGATCATAGTCCTTACATCACACCCCCTCAAGGCTGTCCTAAGGAAGGCGGATTTGTCGAGCAGACTGTCTAAATGGTCGGTCGAGTTCAGCCGATTTGACATCCAATTTCAACCCATGACAGCTATCAAAGGTCAAATCCTTGCTGATTTCATAGCTGAATTCATAGGCGAAGAACCCTTCGACCAGCCTAAACCAACAGAACAAAATAACCAGCCTACAGTGGAAAGCTGGAAACTATTCATTGATGGAGCCACCAACTCAAAGGGGGCAGAGGTAGGAATTGTTCTCATCACTCCAGAAAATACAGTCCTTGAGCAAGGAATCAGACTGGGATTTGCAGCCTCCAACAACGAAGCAGAATACGAAGCCTAAATAGCAGGTCTCCAAAAGGCACAAACTCTGGGAGAAAAGCATTTGCCGGTATTCGGTGATTCGTAACTAGTTTCCAATCAGATAAGTGGAGACTATAACGCGAAGGATGAGAGAATGGCAGCCTACCTCTCCTTGGTAAAAAACTTAATGACGAGCTTTGAAGTGATCAAGATCCAACAGTTTCCCAACGGGCAAAACAGCCACGCTGATGCCTTAGCAGCCCTGAGTTCGGCAGTTGATTCTAGCCTTAAAAGGATCATCCCTATCGATTTCCTCAGCTGCCCAAGCATTTACCCCAACTGCGAGATAACAACAGCAAAACCAATACTCCAATTGGAATCAGCCCCCAGCTGGATGGATCCCTTTAAAGACTATTTAAAGAACGGAACACTCCCAGAGGACAAGAGAACTGCCCACCAGATAAGAGTCAAAGCTTCTCGATTTCACTTATCCACAGGAGGCAACTTGTATAAAAGATCTTTCTCCGGCCCCTACCTTAGATGCGTCCACCCAGGCGATGTCAAGGCAGTGCTGCACGAGCTTCACGAAGTAATTTGTGGAAGTCATGTCGGAGGAAGGTCTCTAGCCTTCCGAGCAATGAAGGAAGGTTATTGGTGGCCATACATGTAAAAGGACTCCGCAGTATATGTCCGCAAATGCCTAAAATGCCAACTTCACGCTCCCATGGTCCACCAGCCCGCCAGCGAATTAAAATCCCTGACCAGTCCCTGGCCGTTCGCCTAGTGGGGGATGGACATTGTGGGACCACTGCCCAACGCTGCCGGCAATCGCAAATACCTATTGGTTGCAACTGATTACTTTACCAAGTGGATCGAGGAAGAACCATTGGCGAACATCCGAGATGCTGATATGATAAGGTTCGTATGGAGAAATATAATCACTCGATTCGGAATCCCCAGAACCATCATCACTGACAACGTAACACAGTTCGAGAGTGGCCCTTTTCAGGACTTCTGCAACAAACACGGGATCAGGCACCACTTCAGCTCGGTGGCCTACCCTCAAAGCAACGGATAAGCAGAAGCCTCCAACAAAACAGTGATCGCTGGATTGAAGAAGCGGTTAGAGCGAGCCAAAGGCGCATG
This sequence comes from Sambucus nigra, assembly GCA_949130495.1. Classification (NCBI taxonomy): domain Eukaryota; kingdom Viridiplantae; phylum Streptophyta; class Magnoliopsida; order Dipsacales; family Adoxaceae; genus Sambucus; species Sambucus nigra. The sequence goes on along the minus strand of OX422207.1, from coordinate 688,515,572 downwards.
GACAACTGAGCTACCGCATATCCTATGGGCATACAGAACGACTCCTAGGCGAGCCACAGGACAAATGTCATTCTCACTAGCATATGGTATGGAAGCGGTCATCCCACTAGAAGCGGGATTGCCTACAATGAAATCCGACCTTGTCGAGCAAGGCCAGAATGATCAGGCTATGCTCACTAAACTCGACCTGGCCGACGAGCGCAGGGAACTTGCCCTAGTAAAACTAGCAAGCTATCAGCAACAGCTCACGAAGCACTACAGCAAAAGGGTCAATCCGAGGAAATTCAAAGTTGGGGACTATGTTCTAAGAAAGGTCCTGGGCAACACAGTGAAGCCATCAGACGGTAAACTGGGCCCAAACTGGGAAGGACCTTATAAGATAATTAGAGACGACCTGCGAGGTGCCTATCATTTGGAAACAGTGGAGGGCAGAGAGATACCACGAGCATGGAACGCAGCTAATCTCAAGAAATTCTATTTTTAGGAGCTCTATTATTAAATCTTTTATTGTATTCATTATGTGAAAGGACAATTCATTTCTCAATTCGCTAATGAAAATCTCTCAGTTGATCACTCTCTAATTAGTAACAGTTATATCTTATTACACATCCCTTCCAAATCACAGGCATAACGGTTGACATAGCAGGGGAACACCCCTCCTCAGGTCATCATCATGAAGCACGACAGACCTCTTAGCATTGCCCCTGGAAATATATGAAGCCCTACAGAGTATTCTTAGGCATCAAACCTACTTTGGTTAAACAAAATCCTGACCGGATGAAGACATCTAATACCAGGTGTGTCCTCGCCAAATGCCCTACTTAGGCCTAAGGGAGTGTGACGACACAACCTAAAAGGTAAAGTGAGGGCACAATGGTATTCTTATACTGGATTGGGCGGACACTCACATGAAAAAATAAAAAGGATTGCGAAGCAGCAAAAATATAAAAGGATTGGATGAACACGATTAGTCGGCAAAATTGCCCAAAAACTCGAACTTTTCATTAATCTTTTATATTTACAAACAATGATAGTACATGTTTAGTTGGCGAAGCTCTCCCAAAGCATTTACAATTATTAAAAACAAAATCTCAAGGAGGTGGAAGCCTCCGAGAAAGATAATCAGCAACTTTAGCTCTCCTTCCATCATCAGGAGCAGGGGCGAGCTCCTCCACGACCTCATTTGCGTCCAATTCCAATAATCGCCGGGGAATAGCATCAATGGGGATCCATCGATCATCCCGCCTGAATGGATTGGGCATCAGAGTAGAGGAGGACATCTCGTGACGATACCACAACGTCGAGTTCCTCGGGACCTGCAGCTCTTTGAGGGCACTCAACCACCCCCTGATGAAGGATAGCTCCTCGAACTCTGATAGTCTCGTCGGAGCTTCCAGCCAGCCTTGATCGTAGCCATAGGACCACACTTGTCGAGGACCGTTCTTGAACAAATGCCGTAGATGGGTGACGTCCCTCTGGAGCCCAACAGCAGTCACATAAGCTCGCCGAACATCGCTGCGCAGATTCTCCATTTCCCTCTCACGCTGTTCCTCGGCTTCCTTATTCCTACCCCTTGCACTCCTACCAGCACGCGTGAGGGGAGGCCGAGCAGCTCGTGACGAAGAAGAGCATTGTGGGACTGCCGAAATGATGCTCGGCGAATGCTCCTTAAGCCTTAGGACTTCCCTCCTCAAGTCTTCATTCTCCTGCTGTAGGAACTCCCCAACCTGGTTAATCTCGGTGGCCTCCAGCAACCTTGCTCTCAGTGCACTGACTTCTTCTTGCACTGAAGCACCGATTTCTTCCATCTCCTGGAGCCTGTCCTTCAACTTGGCCACAATCTCGGACTGATCCTTATATTTCTCGTTCCTTGACCTAGCAAACCTGAAAAGTCTAGCAAAGGCCTGGCGAACTGCAGGGCTTGCATTAGGACCAAGAGTCCTACCTAGTTGGGAGGTAACAGGAATATAGTCATCCACATCAACCAACTACAAGTAAAAGAAAGAGAAAAGAAAGAGATCAGCATAAACAAAAATGAAGTATTTTCATTAATAAGGAACGAGGTTACATCAGATTGAAAAAGAAAAAATTACAAAGCAGCCCTATCAATTAGCAACCTCGGGTGGCCGAGAGGTGGATGGTCCCTTGTCCTTATCAGCATCAGCAGGGGCATTACCCTCTGCAGGGGTGTCCTCTGTCCTCTCGACCAAAGGATCGTCAGTTGAAGTCGCCTGAGAGACAGGATCAGTGCCTTCAGTAGTTGGGGCTGGGTCCTCATCTACGGCTGGCTTTGGCCCTGGATCATGCTCGTCAAAGAGTGGGGATGCAACGTCCACCCCAACAGCCACGAGGGCCTTATTCCACCCTTTATTGAAGTTCAGACAGCTGATATAGCCTATCTGAACCTCAGCATCCTCATACGCAGCAGCCCAGCCAGAGTTGTACGAGTCTTCCTTAAGGGTGGATGCCTGGGCTTTCTCCGCCTCCAGTTGCTCGGCCAGAACCCTGTTCTTCTCTGCAATGTCTAGCTTGCTCGAGCACACCAGGTCATAAGCCTTCCTCAGCTCGCCAAGCTCCCTGACCGCATTATCTCTCTCGCGGGCAGAATTAACAAGAGCCAGGTCAGATGAAACTCGAGCTGCATCAGCAGCCTTCAGGTCGGCCTCCAGCTGAGAACCCCTGGCTGCCAAAGCATATTTTTGCTGTTCCAGCTCACCATTCCTTCTCACCAGCTCGTCGCGAGAGCGATAAAGCACGGCAAAGTCGATCACAAACTGCAAAGAACAAGGGAGGGATCAAGAAGAAGAAACCATCAAAACTTGTTAAAAGAAATTGAGAATTAGAAGAGAATTTTACCAAGGCAAGCCTCTGGCTAGCTTGCAAAGCCAGTTGATCGGACCCCAACGCCCTCTCGCGATCTGCAGGAAGGACTGCTCTCTCGAGCAGCGCAGGGGCAAGTTGAGGAAAGGCGGCCACCGAAGCCCCCTCGGGCAAGGCATACAGTGGGACCAGGGCTTGACCAGTTTTGGTCCTTAATTCCATATTCCTCCTCTCCTCCTCTTTTTCTCTTTCCCTTATCTTTCTCTCCTCCACTTTCTTCTTCTCTTCCACCTTCTTCCTCTCCTCCTCTCTCTTCTTCCTCTCTTGCTCCAGAGAAGAAGGCCGAGAACCAGTAGCTATGGCCCCAGAAGCAGTCTTCGGTTTCTTGGACCTCTGTGCAAGTAGCACGTCATCATCATCTTCATTGTCATCTCTGATCAAATTCTTCCTGGGAGGCATCTCTTCACCAGAACTGCTGGAAGTGCTCGACGATTCTTGAGCTTCAGAATTCTCCTCAGAATTAGAAGAACTGCTACCGACAGAGCTCCCTCCACCAAGATTACTGACAGGCTCACTTTCAGATCTCCTCTCCTCTTCGTCCAACTGGATTAGCTCGACAGTAGTCTCTTCGGGAGAAGCAAACTCTGGAACACTATCCACAGGTCGTGCTAGGAAGCTGGAACCCACGTTCTTATACTCTAACAAGAAAGCGGCAGATCTGGGATGCTCGCCGTCACCCAAGGACTCTCTGATGTTCCAAGATTTAACCAACTCAGAAATTCGGACCTCGCTGAGAGCAGGTTCCACGTTCTTTGACCTCGCTGTAAAAGAAAACGCAGAAAGGGGTTAGAAAATTCATAAGTCAGCAGAGTTTGAAGCAACAATACCAATATCTACCTATATATTCTTCCCCATAAAAGGGAACAGTGAATCTTTCAGATCTTAACCCTTCAGATTGGGGAGAGAACTGCTAATTCCTAACAAGAAAACCTTCCTGCCAGTAATCCTTATGGGAATCAGGTAGATTTACTACCAATACCCTATCAGGGCTCCTAGCTTTGAGGTACAGGACACCTGAACTAGTTCGAGAGAAGGAGTAACAAAAGTAGACCTCAGCAAGACCTAACCTTGTGTCGTAAAATTGATTTATCCTATTCACGCCATTCACTATTTTCCATACATTGGGCGAACATTGTGCAGGTACAATACCAAAATAGCTAAAGAAATGCAGAAACAGATCATTAGGGGGAAAGGTAAGTCCCCCCTGGGAGAGCAACAAAACGTGAATCCAATGTGCATCCTCTATATCCCTAACGTTCCTAGGAGGCGAGGCACAACACTCAATCTCTACCCACTCAGGAATGTTGTAGAATTTTCTAAACTCCGTGACTGACCTATTTCCAATCTTCACCATTGGAAAAACACAAGAAAAACTACAAACCAAAGAGAAAATGCAAAGAGCACGAGAAACTTACAAGACAGAAGATCAGGTCAAATGACGAAGAAGCAACGAGAGTAGAGATCGAAAGCAGAAGGTCCAAAGCGTAAGAGTTCTCAGAAGGTAGAAGATTGCTGGAAAAGCTGAAGCGACGAAGAGAAATGTGCCTTATCCCAACAAGCCTTCAATTCTAATCATAGCGCACGAATAGCGAAGCGGGTGCCGCCAAAGAAACTTCACAGTTTTCAAAGAATCACAAATCAGCCATAATGGCCGATCATTTAAATTCATTGGACCCATACACACGGCCCAACAAATTTAGGGGCAATTGTAGGTACCCAGAATTTAGGACCATGGGCCTGGACGAGTAGGCCAGTTCTGGCGGCCCAAAATCTAGGCCCTCTATCTTTCATATTGACCCGGTCTCTCCCCACGATCCCATGAAGAGAAGTTATAGGGGAGCACAATCCCATGAAGGGAAAGGATAGGTAAGATGGCTAATATGAAGGAACCCATCATCTCCACTAACGAGCATACACATGTATAAATTAAACCCTAGGTCCGGGGCAAAGGGCAGGTTGTATTCTCTGTACCTATTCTTCAGAATATAGAGAAATAATACTAACTGAACCATCGTGGACGTAGGCACATCTTTGCTGAACCACGCACACCTGTTGTTGTGTGATTGGAATTTTATTCTTTCTTGGTTATGACCTCTTTCATATTTATTTGTGTTGCATAATAATTGTCACCACAATAGCTTACTAAAATTCCCACACATTGAGTAATCTAGTAATAAAAGAGTTGAACTGAACTCAAATAACTGTTCTAAAAGTTGAAATAACATTTTTTTAATCACAATTATAAAAATTGAAATGATGTTCAACTGTTCTAATAGTTGAAATAACTGTTCTAAAAGAAATGAGTTAATAAAAAATGAACTCAAATAACTGGTCTATCACAGTTATAAAAGTTGAACTGCATTTCTCCGATGTATACCAGTCGTCGTTGTTCCGACGATCAACCTTATTTGTTGAGGCTGATATAACTAAGATATAACTATAATGCCAAAACTGATATAACTGTGATACGCTGCTTCCAAACCATTTAGTTGAGGTATACAACATTGCATGATACCGAAACTGATTTAACTGTGATGGGTAACCTTAACTAAATATTACATATTAAAATTTACATCAATAGCAAAAACAAATTAGTATATAAACAATACATACAAACATCTTAACTAATAATACATATTGAAATTTACATAATCCATCACTCCAAAAAATAGTGTTGGAGTGTATCTTACATAATCCATCACTCCTAAAAGATATGGTAACACTTACAGTTAGATGTTGAATCACAACAGACATATTTAAGAAGACATAAATACATTGAAGAAGAAACTAAAGTTTGTTTTATTATAGTAAACCTTCAGATGTTCCTTTAGCAAGTCTATCACTAATAGCACGAACTCGAATCCATAAAACCGAAGTTATATTGCTCGACCATTCTGGCAACTCTATTGAAGCACTCCATAGCTGTGCATTCTGGACCATAGCTGAACGGACCATCAACAGGGCCAATTATGATCAGTGAAACGCACATTATGATCAGGTAATCGACAATTATGATCAGCTAATTGACATAGTGCCATCAAACTATGGCTCTGCTATTTGAAATGTCTCTACTGTTTGGCATAGTGCTATGACTATCTCCTTGAATGTGAAATGTAATGCCAAACCGTCGAGAAACATCAATCCCATGAAGCATTATGGAAGAGAGTTAAATAATTGTGTTTATACAAAATGGGGAGAAAAAAAATTGTCACTCTTACAAAATGAACACCCCATGGATCTGTTGTGTTTATACATGGTCATACTCTGTTATGTAAATCCCAATGTCGGGTGGGGAGATAATGGTAATTGAAGATATTTTAGAATATCTAGTTAGTAAATACGATCACTCCAAACCTATCATAGCATCCAAACCTCCAAATAGGCAGCTAAACCAAAATTATAAAAAAAATCACTGAGCAAACTAAAAGAATAGGGGCTTACCGTAAGTCAATCCACTACGAGAGAAAGTCAGCAACCTTGGAGCTCTGAGGGTCATGGTGTATGCGTGGGTTTGTTATGGGGGTAGCTTCGTGCGTATGTGCGTGTTTGTGCATGGGGTGTGTGTGTGTGTGGGGGGGGGGGGGGGGGGGAGATCACCTAAAGGTGCAAATGAGTGGGGCGGAGGCAGAGTAGCAGATTTGAGGACTAAATCAACTTTCATAAAAACATAATCTGAAAATTTCAATTGCCAAACTCATAATCAGAATATAGAAATTAAAGCTCTTACATGAGTATAACGTTTATGATAATTTGTCTAGTACCAATGTAATTTGTGAAACAGAAAAAATGTAATGAACCAAAACTAGTCAAATATGCAATGGTGTGCCAACTTCAAGCACTTTGTGATGAACCAGGGTGAAAACCTTGTCCAAATTGTACATTTTGCTCTTATTTTCAGCAAAGTTTAGCTGAACACCTGAACCCAAAGCCACAACTGGTCTTAGATGGCCCATAGTCTCCCTTATTATAATGAGACTCACATGACAGAATACACGTATGTTCCATGTAATGAAGAAAGTCAACAATTTAATTTATTTTTTCCTTTTCGCATATGTCCCATATAGGCAAAATTTGGATAAATAAAAAAATCAATGCAAATCAATACAAATACAAATACCAAATCTTCCTTTAGTTACCTAACTTAAGTAACAGCATTTTCATCTAAAAGAAAAATAATATAGTACATTATCATGATTAATATAATGTATATTAAGTTACTAAAAAAAGAAGAGAGGTGAAATGAGTCCATACAACATACTTTGTTTACGTTTTTTCCTTATTAATATCCTTGCTAGTATCCATGAAATAAACCTGAAATATTAATAAAAAAATAGATCAGATACAATCAATTAACAATATCAAGTGAAATACTTGTACTTTACCCCCAAGAAATGGATTAAAAACATGAAACAAAAATATTCCAATAAGCGAATAGTCATGTTTAAAAAAACTTAAGATATAGACATAAATCATGGAAGTATATAACTATCCATCGACAGGAGCATATGGTAGATTAGGTATATAAAATTTTCATTTCATTCTTGATACTAATCCACACAAAATGTTACCACTTTCACTTAAGCCAAAAATATTTAATCAAAATACATGTTCCTAAAGTTGTGATAGATCTGATTCCCAAAGCAAAGATAAGACACTATATCAACTAAAAATGAAACTAAACAAAAATGGCCATAATATATTAGAACTGGTCATAAAAATTCATAACTAATGAAACATACATCAACTGGCACGGTGTATGTGCAACTGTAGGAAATAGCAACAACTGAAAATAGCCAACTGTGATTTTTCGATTGTGTAACTGTAGGCTGAGGCTAGGACTATTACTAACATTTTGTGATTGATTTAACAAAGATGTTACTAAAGTTGACAAAATTCTTTCTACAATTATTTACACTATATCTGATCCAAAAGGCGTTGGTTGACAAATGGTTGCACCGGGGTAGTTACCAAATATCAAGAAGAGATAGTGATTATCGATGGTGCAAGAGAAGATGGCTTACCAACAGTTGAAGGGAGATCATTCGATGATTCAAATAGATATGGTTATCAGTTGTTGAAGGAATTTGTTTCAAAACAATGCAAATGAGAGCATTGGAACACTGCATTTAATTTCATTCTTGTTTTCCATCTTTAATTTGTAATTCTAGAATAGATTATCAATGGTCAGGTTGCTTAGAAGCTGAATATATATCGAATTGAACATAGGTAGGAAAAATATATGTCTAATTGAATATATGTATCCTAACATTTGATCATCATTTTTCAGCAACATGTAATACAGTACATGATTGCAGAGTTCATCTAGCTTATCTGGAGATGATGCAAACGCCTCTGCAATCCGAGTCAAGCAAACTGAAGCGTGCTCTAGAACCTAAAAACACAACAAACAAAAGGTAACAATAAGTCAGCTAAATACATTTTATGCTTCTAAAAAAAATAATCCCAAATTGAAACTCTAAAAAAAAGGAAGGTCCAAGCTGAATAGAAATGAATTACATATTTCTTCATTCATCTTACTTTAAAAGGGAGGAGAAAACAGAGCAAACAGGAACTAAAACAGATCAAATAGGAAGTCAATACTTTGATATATCCATCAATCAAGAAATTTACTTATCAAAAGTAATTAAAAAATTAGATTACCTTAAAACCAAAATAAACACATAAAAGATAAAACAGGAACTAAAAAATTATCAACAACTTTCTCTTATATTTCTTTTATTAACATCATAGCAACTAAAAAATAAAAATTAGGAGCTCATAAATGAGTTTTTACAATATCCTATGTAGTGTACAAATATTAGCAGAAAATAATACATTTAACATAATATTTAATAGATTAAAACACCTATCATCTAATATAGTTTGTATCAAAATAGATTTGATACGATACCTTGAATGGTGGAGGAAGAGAGAGAATCATCAAAGAAATCTAAAAAATTAATCTAATGAGAACATGTTTGAACATAAATTCATCCCAAACTCTATATGTTTAAACAAAATCTACTACTTTAAATAAAATGGAGAATCAATCATCATAAGAAATGAAAAAAGCATTATACGTGATGTCGAGAAAACAAAACATATATGAGAACTTTCTTTTTAATGGATCTGTAACACAGAACCTCAAGGTCCAAGATGGAGAACATTAAAAGAAAAAAAATATAAGAGAAATTTGCCTCCGTTTTGTGTAAAAGTGTGAAAGGGAGAGAGACTACTTAATGTCGGCAACAATGGAGGAGGAGGGCGACAACATAAGGTAACGGTGGAGGGTAGAGGATGGGGGTGGGTGAGGTTTTAATTGGGAGGGTTTCTCTTGAAAAGGGTAGAGAGATGAAATGAATGAGATGGAAAGAGTGAGAAGACGACTAGGGCTTTGGCCAAATGAGTGTAAGGGAGAGTATGCATGGAAATAATCCCAACCCTTCATTTTTTAGTGATGTGGCTCAATCAGAACCCATAATTAAGTTATCAACTTATGAAATAGTGTCAAACATTTTACTCCTTATTTTATATATATATATATATATATATATATATATATATATATATATATATATATATAATTATTTTCTGTTTTTCATTTTGAGTTTTCGTTTGTATTTTTTATTTTCATTTTCAATAGAACATTTAGAGAACGAGGGAAGCACAATCATTTGTTAGAAATAGACCATTGTTTTTAAAATGTAATTTATAGATATTTAAAAGGACGAAATATAACTTAGAGAAAGTTTGATGTCTAAAATGTAGTTTACCAATAGTGTAATGGATAAAATGTAATTTATAGAAAGTTTAGGGACAATAATATAACGACGAAGATTTCATGGGCCAAATCATAATTCACAGATAGTTTTCGACTTGTTTTTTTCTTAATATTTAGGAATAAAATGTATTTTTTTTAATTTTAGGGGCCAAAATGTAATTTGCCAAAAAAATAGGGGTGTAAATGTAATTTTGAACGTTTCGAAAATTTATTGAAAATATTGTAAAGTAGTTTATGGAAATTTGTAAAATCAGAAAAATATTTTCCAACTTTTTTTGGAAAAATAAATTTGAATATATTTTCATTTTTATGGAAATTTTCCAGAATTTTCTTTTGGAAAAAAACCTTATTTTATACAACTAAACATACCCTTAGCATTTTAAAATATTGATTTGCATTTTTAAAGGTTAAGAGAAAAGGGAAAAAATGAAGAAAGGAACAAAACGATGTAGTTTTGTAATTGATGCATTAAAATGACTTATTCCCGAATAGCTCCCAAAGAGCACTAAATAGGGTCAATCACACAAATAGTGTGAAAAAGCGTCAAAATCGTGTGCTACGTCATCAATCGCGCACAATATTTGGGTTTCTCGCAAATCAGAGTGGGCAATATCGCGTTATCACACACAAAAGCGCAATCCTGCACAATTGCGTGCTTTTTATAACATTGAATAATGCTATACCCACCATCATCAATAATATTAACAATAATTTTAAGGGGCATATGGAAAATAGTCCTTTAAACACTTTTTAATGCACGTTTAGTCCAAGCCTTTTTATTTTGTTCCAAAAAGTCCCTCACCACATAAAAACACTAAAAAAAGGGAGCTCCGGTGATGATCGAGGAAGTTCTGGCAGTGGGGGATGGGGGTGGGGGAGGTGGAGTAGGAATGCCGCTAGCGCGGCCCTTTAAAAATAAGTGAATATTAGTTAAATGGGTGTTTGAGGGATTTTTTGTAACAAAATAAAAAGGCTCAGACTAAATGTGTATTAAAAAATGTTTGAGGTACTTGTTGGTAATTGATCATAATATTAATGGAGATGGTGGGAATTGCATTATTCAATGTAGTTTGCTTAATACTTCGCTCTTGTCTTTATTTTTTTCTAATGCAACGGATCACTATTCAAACTTATATATATATATATATATATATATATATATATATATATATATATATATATATATATATATATATCACCCACGTGATTGATTGAAACAAATTGTGTTGGCTTGAATAGAAATATATAAATGTATGGCTTTAATGTGAGTTGCCGAGTACGCAACATTACTTATTGCAAAATATTGTTTGGCTCTTTATATATATATCTACTATTCATTATTTCTAAATATCTCGTTACTTTATTGTTATTTGTTTGTCATTAATATTTTTTAATGTTCTCTCAAGTAGTAGGGTTTTGAAATGGATAAGAGTTGGACGCATCATCCAAATAGAATTAGTAGTGCATATCGAGATGGGGTTAAAGAATTTCTTGATTTTGCATTTTCTAATGTTGAGCAAAATGGCAAGACTAAGTGCCCGTGTAAGAAATGTAATAACTTCTATTGGAAAAATCGTCAATATGTTCAAAGTCATTTTCTTATACATGGCATAGTGAAGAGTTATACTAGGTGGATATATCACGGTGAACAATAATTAGAGAACGATAATGCTTATGATTACAATGAGTATGAGTTTGAAGTTGGAGATAATGATAGTATAGGGAAGGAAGAACACACTACAAACAAGTTTGAGTAAGATGATATGGAGGGAATGTTGCATGATATGTTTGCCGGACCTTAAAACAATGATGCTTTAGGGGATGAATCTGATGGCCATGCTACTCAAATGACCAAGGGTAAAGGAGAATTTTTTTCTAGATTAGCTAGGAATACGCAAAAATAACTGTATTCGGGTTGTCAGAATCTATCAAAATTATCTTTAATTATTGAGCTAATGAATCTAAAGTCAATGAACAACTAGAGAGAGAAATCTGTTGACTCACTTCTTGAACTTTTTAAGAAAGTCCTTCGAGATGATGCCCACATTCCAAAGTCATTTTACGAGGTGAAGAAAATAGTTCGTGACCTGGGGTTAGACTATGTGAAGATTGATGTTCGCATAAATGATTGTGTTCTCTTTTGGGGATCAAATAAGGAAAAAACTAAATGTCCAACATGTGGAGAATCTAGATGGAAAATAAAAAAAGCCAATGGTGTGAAGATCCCTCAGAAAGTCTTCCGTTACTTTCCACTTAAACTCAAGTTGAAACATATATTTATAAATAAGGATACAACTTCAAAGATGAGGTGGCCTAAAGATAAGCGCATTATAGAGGCCAATGTATTAATACATCCAGCGGATGGGGAAGCATGGAAAAAATTTGATAAGGTTCATAAGTCATTTGCTAGAGATTCTCGCAATATTAGGCTTGAACTCTCTAGTGACGGATTCAATCCATTTTAAAATATGAGTAGCAAGAACAACACATGGCTGGTTGTTCTGGTGATATATAATTTACCTCCATGGAAATGTATGAAGAAACCATTTTTCATCTTGTTAATGCTTATACCGGGTCCTAAGGCTCCTGGAACTGACATAGACGTGTTTCTTCGACCATTGATAAAAGAGTTGAAAGAGTTATGGGATATTTGGGTGCAAACATATGATGCCATCACAGAGACTGCATTTATGTTACGTGCAGCAGCGATGTGGACTATTAATGATTTTCCAGTTTATGCTAACTTGTCAGGTTGGAGCACAAAGGGGAAGTTGGCTTGCCTAGTATGCAATAAGGAAACTCATTCCATTTATCTAAAGAATGGACATAAGACATGCTACATGCGGCATCATCGTTTTCTACCGATGAATCATAAATGGCGAGAAAATATGTCTTCCTTTAATGGTAAGAAAGATCATCGAGAACCACCAAAAAATCTTAATAATGATGAAATACTTGCTCAACTTGAGAGGGTTTGACCTAAGGTATTTGGGAAATCATGCAAAAAGAGGAGCCGCAAGGTGTATGAGTTGCAATGGGACAAAATAAGTATATTCTATAATTTTTCATACTAGAAAGATCTTAGATTGTGTCACAATTTAGATGTCATGCATATTGAGAAAAATGTATGTGAATGCATTTTAGGAACATTGCTAGACATTGATGGGAAAATAAAAGACACCGCCAACTCTCGGTCAGATTTAAAGGAAATGTGTATACGTAAAGATTTGCATCCATATAAAAAGGGAGACAAATGGGTGATTCGTCCTGCTTGCTATAGTTTGTCAAAAGTAGAGAAGATGGTTTTATGCGAATTTTGGCAATCACTGAAGTTGCTCGACGGGTATGCGTCCAACATTTCTCAATGTGTGAGAGCTATTGATGGTAAGATTTCAGGGATGAAAAGTCATGACTACCACATTTTTTACAACGTTTACTACCGCTTGCAATTCGTGGTCATCTTTCGAAGGAAGTGTGTCAACCGTTAATTGAACTTGGGTTATTCTTTAAGTAGTTATGTTAAAAAACGTTAAGATTGGATGTCTTGGAGAGACTTGAGGAGAGACTTTATATATCTATGAGTAAACTTAAAAGGATATTTCCACTGTCATTCTTCTATGTTATGGTTCACTTGCCAATTCACCTTGCACGAGAAGCCATTCTCGGTGGACCAGTGCAGTATCGATGGATGTATCCCTTTGAAAGGTAAATGTAATAAGTAATATCTTATTTTAGTAATAATTTATTATTTTCATTGCATTTTCTAACCATCTTACTTCTCGACAGATATATGCACACCTTAAAACTTACCGTGGGAAACAAAGCACGTCCGAAGGGCTCAATTGCCGAGGCTTACATTCTTAATGAATGCCTAACATTTTGCTCGATGTATCTACGCAGTGTTGAGATAAAATTCAATTAACCCGAGCGAGATTATGACGGTGATGATTTTCAAGAAGGTTTATCCAATTTTTTATACAACGGTTGTTTGCTTGGAAAAGCGGATTACCAATACCTCACACAAAGTGAATGGGAAAATGCTCATTTATATGTGTTTGATAATTGTGATGAAATACAGGAATTTGTGAAGTATATTAAGCTATACTACTTCTTCCCCCCCCCCCCCCCACATATATATATATATATATATATATATATATATATATATATATATATATATATATATATATATATATATATATATACACATTATTTTATCTAATTAAATTCATTTGTATATGTTTAGTGAGCACAAGAATTTGTTAAAAGCCGAAAGGAACACAAATATTGATCGAAGACATGCAGAGAGATTTCCCAAATGGTTTGAAGACCTCATAAGTAGTTGAATATAATATGTTTTGGTGTAAAACAATTAGGCTTGTTATTTCTTACTAAGAATTTATATATAACAATAAACAGGTTAGCATATTAGAGCACGAGTCCCCCGATCGTTCTAGTAAGCAACTTTGTTCTTTATCTTGGGGTTTTGATTGAAGAGTGGAATATTATAAGGGTTGTTTAATCAACGGTTATAGGTTTCACACTAAAGATCATGACAATGCAAAAAAATAAAAATAGTGGAATCATTGTAGTGTACAAACATGAACAAAAAGATATCAATTTTTATGGTGAGTTGATTGACATTATGGAATTCTAAAACCCATAAAATAATCGTGTTGTTCTATTCAAGTGTGACTGGTGGGACCTTGAAAAAAAAGAAGGGGGTGTGTGGATTATGTAAATATGAGTATGATTTCATTAGTTTGAATACCGCTAATATATGGTACAAAGACTAACCATTTGCATTAGCTTATCAAGAAGAGAAAGTCTTCTATGTGCCAGACATCGAGTTGGGAAATGATTGGAAAGTTGTATTGAAGAATACTCTACGAGATAAGTATGACTTTCCTGAAACTGTAGCAAAGGAGGATGAGGAGATGGGTGATGAGGAACCGTACCAACAACTTGAGAATAATATTGTAGATGATGAAATAGTGGAAGTAGACGATGAATGTCTTCCATTACGAAGGGATGATATCCTAGAAATAGAGGTTAGTATGGCTAATGTGGAAGGAGAAAACCGGATACATGATATAGATGATAACATCTTGTCATCCGAGGATGACGATGCTGATATTAACGAGGATAATGGAGATGAAGATGATGAGTACTTTTGACGGGTTATGTTAGTTATTTTTTCTTCTTAGTAAATGTTTTAATTTATTTTAATTATGACACTTCGATCTATAGGAACGTTTTGATAAATTACCGTTGTGAAATGTTTTTACTATACTAAATTACATGTTTATGTATATCTTTAGTAGGTATAACAATGACGATGTCAAACTATGAGAAACAAAGGATGAATAGGATTCAAGATAACATAGCAACAATGAAGGCAATGAGGTTGCATAGAGAGGGCTAAATTATACATGGGTTCTTGTAAGAATAAAACTGAGACCGAGGGAAAAAGAAAAGTGGTTGACAAGGATGAAGAGTATATCCCATTGGAAAGAGAGGAGGGGTTCGGTTATTTGAGCGAAGGTGAAGATGACGACGATGACTATTTGTTAGGTTTGTTAATTATCCTTGTCACTTTTTATAAACTACTTTGAATGATATGATGTTACTGCTGCTGCTGATGTTATCTCAATTATTTTATATAATTTCATGCTTGATAATTTTCATTATTGATGTGATTATCCTCCATCTTTTCATTGGTATTATGCTAAAATGTTAAAAGTGTATTGATGTTTTACATAATTTTTACATCCATATCTCCTCTGCTAATGTTGTTGGTTTCTTATTTAGTTATGCTTGGTTCCGGTCGTAATCATGTTCCAAAATTATCTACGCGGAAATTATTCATAGGAGAATAAACATGCCCCCTTCTTCTCAATCAAAGGACCTAAATATTGGATACTCCACTAACACTGTTGCATCCGATGATAACAACAATGAGGGTATGGTCTTTGTATTCTAGATCAAATTACTTGACAATACACAAATATTTAATTAAGTAGGAAATATACCAATGTATAGTTAAATATAATTACAACAGTAGTGTGTTAATCCATTTTCTACTTATTATAGGTCATAAAGCAGCTCCCGTGCAATAGTTTGTGGTAGACAGGAATTATCATTCTTCAGTGCATAGTCATCCAAATGTAGATGAATCTCCAGACATTTTTCCATCGGGCTTTAATACCAATGAGGGTATGTATGGACATCCCCGATCGTCGTAGAGAGAGAGATATATATGGTGAGAGGATATCGGTCCCGCGCATCCCTCTCAGGAGCGCTTTGGCCGCCATAGGCGAGGTGTGAGGTGAAAAATGTAGAGAGATGGAGTCGCCAGTATATTTTACTCAGAACAGACAAAAGAAGGTTTAGCCATCCCGTTGGACAGTATCAAAGACATACTAATACATACAAAACCAAAAAAAATGATTCGAGTGGGGTTCGGAGGCTAAGTTATGGAATGGGAAGGTGTTAGGCACCCATTCCGCCCTAGCGACCTCTCATGGATTTGTTGTTATTTTTCTATATTTCTCCGTGATATGTGTGCATGTGTATATGTAATGAAGATAGGAATCATAGACTTGTATCATGGAAGAGATCGACAGAGTCATCCGTAGTAATGTTCCTAAAAGTAATATTAGAGAATAGGATTTACGCGATTATCCTTGCGTTGATCGTTTTAATGGAACGATAACGCGTATGGAATAATACACCATTAAGAACAAATATATGTATGTGTAAATATGTAGAAGCTAAGAGAATTAAGTTAAAGAATTAGGAAAATAGAAAAATAGAAAATTGAAAAAAATAGGACTCGAGTCTCGAGTTTTACCCCGAGATGCCTACGTAGCCTATAGAGGCATCAAAGTCCACGTAGTTTGTATGCAAAATGAGGGGTGGGGTTTATCCCATAAATCCAACCGGGGAATTCTCTTATGTGTGTGTGTATGAAAAGGTGTTTTAGTGTGAGAAAAGTATGAGAAAAGTGTGAGAATTCCTTCTTGGAAGTTATGAGCAAACCCTCTTTTTGTTATTTTTTGGGTTTTTTTATATGAAAAATAAGAGATGTGCAATAATATTAAATAAAAGGTATATTTGGATATGTGACATGGGAAGAATAAAAGTTCTAAGTAAAAAAAACAAGTTAATGAGAATTTAAGAGAATTTAAAGAGAGAGTTGAGAATGTTGGACCTTCTTGAAGATCTTGAGTTTGATCTTGAATGTTGGAGAGCAACCCTTCCACTTGGATGATGATGATGGGTATTTATTCACCAAGTTTGGTGAAAAAGATGATGAAAACTGAGTGTTGAAGAGGGATTTGGATGTAGAAATCATGTTGTTTTCGAGAGAGGTTTTCTGGGTTTGATGAGAGTGATGGATCTCAGATCCTGGGGTGCTTTGCAATGTGGTCAGGCCCTCCTTTTTATAGGCCCAGGGCATTTCCGATTGGCATAGTGATGGTCTTGCCAATCGATAGGTGTCTTCAGGTACACTTCCGATAGGTAGGATTTTGAACTTGCCGTTTGGCAGTCTTGTTCAGATTCCTTTAGAAAAATGGTCATAAAATGCAATCTATTGATCCGAATCGGGCATAGGTCATAGGTCATACCGCTGGAAAGATAATTCAAATACCTTCGAAAGTACTTTGGACTTCTCCTGGGTCCAAGAGTTGACTTTAGGTCAAATGTGGCTTGAAAGAGCTCGTCGGTCCTTTGGACCGGGGATCTTCGGACGATAAAGGGTCGTTCGTCCGCATCGTAAGTCAGATTCGCTCATGGGGTGGACCATTGGAAAGTTTAGGAGATTTAATTAGACATTACAAAGAGTTTGACTCAATTTGGAGAGTTGACTTTGGTCAACCAGGGCTCGAAAGCGTCTGGTGGCCTTTCGAAGTAAAACAGATCGTTCGTCCGCATCGTAAGTCAGAATCGTGCACGGGGTGGATATTTCGAAAGTGGTTTCAGTACCCTTTGAAGATTCATTCAGTCTTGTTCGAGATGAAGAGTTGACTTTGGTCAAATGGAGCCCGAGAGTGTCTGCTGGCCTCTAGATAAAGTTTCGAGGGAAAATGGGTCGTTCATTCGCACCGTAAGTCAGAATCGCGGACGGGGTGGACCATTGGAAAGGGGTTTCAATGCCCATTGAATATTCATTTAGTATCAGTCAAGATGAAGAGTTTGACTTTTGGCAAAATGGAGCCTGGGAGTGCCCGTCAGTACTCAGGGTGTGACCTAGGTTCGCAGTGATGCAGGAGGTGCTAGGGACCTAAGGAGAGATTAGGGGGTGCTAGAATGGGGTGTCTATGGATCCCCTCGATGGGTGAGTTTGTAACAAACGATATCCATCGAATAGACACCGCATGATGCTCCTGAAAGAGGTCAATTCTACAGACCTAAGGAAGTGATGATGATCGATTCAAAGGGTCGAGGTCGATTCTGAGGACCTAAGGAACGAGGATGACCAAATTAGAGGATCGAGGTTGATTTTGAGGACCTAAGGATGAGGATGACCGATTTAGAGGGACGAATCCAATTCTGAGGGCTTAGGTTGTGATGACCATTCCTGCGGGTCAAAGCCAATTCCGAGGGCTTGAATTGAGATGACAAATTCTGCGGGTCAAAGCCAATTCTGAGGGCTAAGGTCGAAATGACCGATTCTGCGGGTCGAATCATTTTCAAAGGGCTTGAATTGAGATGTCCAATTCTGCGAATCGAAGCTAATTCTGAGGGCTTGAATTAAGATGACCAATTCTACGGGTCGAAGACAATTCTAAGGGCTTATGTTGTGATGAACAATTCTGCGGGTTGAAGTTGTAATGATCGATTCTGTGGGTCAAAGCTAATTATGAGGGATTAGATTGAGATGACCAATTCTGCGGGTCGAAGCTAATTCTGAGGGCTTAGGTTTTGATGACCAATTATGCGAGTCGAAGCCAATTCTGAGTTCTTGAATTGAGATGACCATTTCTGCGGGTCAAATCCAATTCCGAGGGTTTAGGTTGAGATGACCAATTTTGTGGGTCGAAGCCAATTCTGAGGGCTTAGATTGAGATGACCAATTCTGCAGGTCAAAGCCATTTTTGAGGTCTTAGATTGAGGTGACCAATTCAGCGGGTCAAAGCCAATTCTTAGGGCTTAGGTTATGATGACCAATTCTGCGGGTCGGAGCCAATTTTGAGGGCTTAGATTGAGATGACCAATTCTGTGGGTCGAAGACAATTTCGAGGGCTTAGGTTGAGATGACCAATTCTGCGGGTCAAGGCCAATTCTGAGGGCTTAGGTTGAGATATTGTCGAGGAACTCTGTTGGGGAAATTACCACGTGATTTTGATTTGAGCTTGGAGCTGATCGGTGGGGAAACTTTCGTGTCTTCTGGAGACTTTGTGGGTGGATAGCTAATTTGATGCTGTGAATTCCACTGGGGAAGTGATTAGGTGATACAGGGTTTAGACATTTTTCTAAGGAAAATTTGAGACTTTTGTCATAATGGTTTTTGAGGATTCCACTAGGGAATAGAAGATAACCTAAAGTTTAGGATACTTTAGGGGTCCTATGGGACGTTGTCGGGGAGATATTTACTTGGATTTTGAAAGTTTCATTGGGGAAGTAGGGGTTCCTCTTGAGGGAGTGTGAGAAAAAAATAAATTTTCTTGATGAAAATGTTATAAATCTTCCCCGGTATTTTTAGGAATTTTTTGAGGATTTTTCAGGATTTCTTGGTATTTTCTGGGAGTTTTTGTTCAAAAATTTAAGGGGGGTACCGGTCGACATGGTATGAAGGTTTCCATTCGGTAGTGGCACGGACTTTTCGACTACCACGAGAAGGTGGAAGGTCAGTGTCGATCGGTGTGTGGGGGTGCAGTGACGATCGGCATGCCAATAAAGGGGGCGTGTTCCCCCTCATTTTCACAGCTTCTTGCCCTCTGCGATTTTTTTATGTGAATCGTTTTAACATTTCGAAACCTAAAAAATGGTCCCTTTTTTGAGCATTGCTACACACAGGGAGTGGTTAGCTGTTGACAACTGGGCGAATGGGAGTTTTTGTTCAAAAATTTAAGGGGGGTATCGGTCGACATGGTATGAAGGTTGCCATTCGGTAGTGGCACGGACTTTTGGACTACCACGAGAAGGTGGAAGGTCAGTGTCGATCGGTATGTGGGGGTGCAGTGCCGATCGGCATGCCAATAAAGGGGGCGTGTTCCCCCTCATTTTCACAGCTTCTTGCCCTCTGCGATTTCTTTATGTGAATCGTTTTAACATTTCGAAACCTAAAAAATGGTCCCTTTTTTGAGCATTTCTACACACAGGGAGTGGTTAGCTGTTGACAACTGGGCGAATGTGGAGTGGAGAGCCAGGCCGCCTCTTGCGTTGGGGAGTGAGAACTCTTTTGATGCATTTTAGTCGGTTGCGGATGAGCTGACTTTATTGCGGGAGTCGTCGCATCATCGCTCTTCTAGGGTGGTGAACCCTAGTGGTTATGTAAGTACAAAATGAATTTTGGCACTCTCTTTTGGTGATTTCCTTTTTTCTTAGATTTTGACAGTCTGATGTTTCTTTGTTAACTATGCATGCCTGTGGGACGATGGGGATTAAGGATGTCTGGGAAAACCTTCCACCTGTGGTGCATTGGGTAATATCATCAGCAGGCTTTGGGAGGCTGGCGTTTGTACTGGATGAGACGCCTCGTTCGATGACGGTCTTATGTGCTTTGGGGGACAGGTGGTAGGACACTACCCACACCTTCCATTTTGGCTTTGAGGAGATGACACTCCCATAGATGTGCAGTAGCTACTGGGGCAGGGTTGTGATAGAGAGAAGATAAAGGTGGATCGCTCTTTGTGGGTGAGGCCGGAGGCAGTGCCGACGGTGGTAGGTGATGTGGGGGATAGTATCTGGGGACTCTATTTGCTTGTCTCTATTGAGGGAGGTTTTGCTGAGTAGGGCGATTGATGTGGAGGATGGGCTGCAGGTGAGGCAAATGGCCCGGTTGTTTATATTGCTAGTGTTGTGGGGATTTATGGTGGCGTCGAGCGGCGACGTTGTCCACTTGTGGTTTTTTCCATACTTGAGGATGTTTTCAAACATCCCTCTCTATGATTGGGGGAGCCTAACTTTGGCGAACCTTCTTTTTTCTTTGGATGCATTTAGTCGGTGCTGCCAGTAGACTTTTACTAGAGCCACATATCTTCTTGAGGCATTCTTTAGTTTGCGCATTTTCCTTTCAAGCATTCGCATTTTCCTTGTGCGTCTCTTTTTAAACGCGGATTCTTTTCTTTAGCATGTGTGGTTCTATGAGGTTATTGGGTGTAATACCCAGCTGATTGATTTGAAGGACGAGATTTTTACGGACTTTTACCGGTTGTATCGGTGGCGAAAGGCCAATTGGTAGTCGAGGAAGTCTCTTTCTCTGTAAGTGGTGCGTCACGTCTTGAATGGCTTGACCAGTGATAGGGTAAGACCTTTTACTTCTTCAGACTTGGTCTTTGTGTGCTCTGATTCCATATTGACTTTTATCTATTGGGGATTTTTCAGGCAACCTTTTACCCTTGGGGACGACTGTTCAGGACCCGGGGTTGACTAGGGTGAATGCACAGATGAGGCGTTTGCTGGTGTATGAGTTTGGCCACTCTTGGTATCTCGGGGAGAGGGTGGTCCGACAGATTGCTTAGGAGGAGGTGGTGGTGCCACCTGTGAGACCCCCTATGTCTATGAGGCAAGAGCGGATGTTGCTAGAGGATGCGAGGATTGCGACGATGATTGGCGAGTCCTATTTATTGTATACTGACACGGCTATGCCGTATGATTTTATGGACTTTGTGATGAGTTAGATGATGGTGCCTAGCATATATGACGTGTTGCCTCTCCCTCATGTGGGTTCGAGTCGGCCATAGGGGTCCTCCCACAGTGGTGGTGGTTTATCGACATCCGCGATGGTGGCGACTTCGGAGATTCCCTTTGCACGGTTGCATACCCCTTCATACAATATTTGGAGGGCTGATGGAGTGATATTGCCTATGTCGCATCGTCCTCATGCGATGGACCAAGAGGAGTTGGACTTGACATAGGAGGTCCTTCGTCCTTTGGTATACCTTTATGTTCGTCTCTTTTTTTGGTTTCTTTTGATCTTCTTTGCTTGATACTGATTCTGCTTTTTCTTGCAGCAAGTCCGGGTATCCACCACTTAGCTGAGGGACATTAGGGACTGGATATCTCCGATGACTTCCCATATTCGGGACACGGTTCCTGTTCCTTCTTGGTTGGTGCCATTTGCCTCATTTGGGGAGGAGTCTAGTTCAGGTAGCAGTGGTGCGTCATCTCACCACAGGGGAAAGAGAGCGCATCGCAGGGATTGAAGATTTTAGGGAAAGGGTAGGTGAGAGAGATAATGTGGGTTTGGGCGGAGTCCCATTATTTTTATGCTTTTTTTTATTTCCTATAAAACTGATGTGTAGGAGGGTAGTGAGACTGGGGTCTATGAATAACTGGAAAGGGTGAGGCGTGACCCACTCCAATGGACACTGTCTGCAAGGTTCTCAAGAACTTCTGGAGCAACTTCTGATGAGACCATCTCCTTTTGGTAAAAATGGAGATTAAGCTGAAACTCCCTCCCTGCAAGAAGATGAACTTCCACAACAATAATAGTAATTTTCTCAAAAGGAGCTCCTGAGAGTGATGGCTGTCAGTGGGGAGTGAATGAACAAGGCACTCAGCACTAGAGAGAGAGCAGGGAGAGAATACTAGAGAGGTTCTGGTGTGATTTTGACAGAGTAACTTGGCTATTGAGTTTTTTCTCTCTTCTTTTCATGACCTTGCTCAGGGGTCCTATTTATACTTGGGCACTAGGGCTGGGTTGGCACTTTTGGTGCCAAAACTTAGAGGGTTGGTGAGGGACAAAGTCCGCAGTGTACTATTTGTCCCTACCTGCAGGCAACTCTGCCTGTCCCCTCTGGCAGATGTCCCCTGGTGCCAACCAAAGTTCAAAAGAAAATATGTCTTCTAATGGAGACAAAATATCTGATTTGCTAAATATCTTTTGAAACGATAAATTTTGGTACAAACTTTGTAAACTTGAGGGGGGGTCTCGAGGACCACCTCCTCTAAAATATTTGTAAGCTTGAGGGGGGTCTTAAGGACCCCCTTCTAAAATCATTTTTCTTGAGAGGGGTTTAGAGGACCCTCTCCTTTAAAATCATTTTATAAACAGTTCTTTTCTTGTGAGTAGCCAGCCCTTTGGCTACTCACTTCACTTGTGACTAAGTGTGAGGTGTGTGAGGACTGGGTGACCCTAGGGTCTCCTACTAGTATTCTCTCAATCCTATATTACTAAGTGGTTGAGCTTGCTCAACATACCTTTTCCCTCAGCCGCCAAGCTAAAACTTCCAAGAGATCCCAATTGGCCTACTTGAGCCCTGCTTGCTCAACTAGGCAACCTGTACAAGAAAATAGGTGTTAGTACTTCTGTTCTTTTTTTATGATGAGGGGTTGCTTGTGGTAGCATTCCATTATCCTAAATTGGTTTTTTGGGAGCTGTGGGAGGAAGGACCTTGCGGGTTCCTTCTCCCATATAAGTTTCTACCGTTGAGGGACCCTAGTAGGGGTTCCTTCTCAAACATCATTTTTGCTGTTGAAGAAGCCTTGCGATGTCACTTCACGGATGACATTTCTGCAGTGGCTCTTATGGGGCCCTTCTTGAATGTCATTTCTGTAATGACCCTTGCGGTGTCCCTTCTTAATCGTGGCTACTGCTGTGGCCCTTGCGGGGCACTTTTTCAAATGTCATTTCCGTAGTGACCTTTACGGTGGCACTTCTCGAATGTCATTTCTGCAGTGACCCTTGCGATGGCGCTTCTCAATCTTGGAATTCTACCATGGCCCTTGTGGGGCACTTCTCAAATGTCATTTCTGCAGTGACCCTTGCGGTGTCACTTCTCAACCTTGGACTTATACAGTGGCCCTTGCGGGGGCACTTCTCAAATGTCATTTTTGCAGTGACCCTTGCGATGGTACTTCTCGAATATCATTTTTGCGGTGACCCTTGCGGTGGCCCTTCTCAATCTTGGACTTCTGCAGTGGCCCTTTACGGGGTACTTCTTAAATGTCATTTCTACAGTGACCCTTGTGGTGGCACCTCTCGAATGACATTTCTGCAGTGACCCTTGCGGTGGCCTTCTCAATCTTGGACTTATGCAGTGGCCCTTGCGGGGCACCTCTCGAATGTCATTTCTGCAGTGACTCTTATGGTGGAACTTCTCGGATAACATTTCTGTAGTGACCCTTTACGGGGCACTTCTCAAATGTCATTTATCAAGTGGCCCTTGCGGTGGCACCTCTCGAATGACATTTCTGCGTTGACCCTGGGTGGGTTCCTTCTCAATATGAGTTTCTGTCGAGACCCTGGGGGGTTCCTGCTCAATACGAGTTTATGTCGGAACCCTGGGGTGGTTTCTTCTTAATATGAGTTTCTATCGGGACCCTGGGGGGTTCCTGCTCAATATGAGTTTCTACTGGGACCCTGGGGTGGTTTCTTCTCAATATGAGTTTCTGTCGGGACCCTGGGGGGTTCCTGCTCAATATGAGTTTATGTCGGAACCCTGGGGTGGTTTCTTCTTAATATGAGTTTCTACCGGAACCCTGGGGGTTCCTGCTCAATATGAGTTTCTACCGGGACCCTGGGGGGTTCCTGCTCAATATGAGTATCTATCGAGACCTTGGGGTGGTTCCTTCTCAATATGAGTTTCTGTCGGGACCCTGGGTTTCCTGCTCAATATGAGTTTCTATCGGGACCCTGGGTGGGTCCTGCTCAATATGAGTTTCTACCGGGACCCTAGGTGGGTTCCTTCTCAATATGAGTTTCTACCGGGACCCTGGGGGATTCCTGTTCAATTTGACTTTCTGTCGGGACCCCGGGTGGGTTCCTTCTCAATATGAGTTTTTGCTGGGACCCTGGGTGGGTTCCTTCTCAATATGAGTTTTTGCTGGGACCCTGGGGGGTTCCTGCTCAATATGAGTTGCAAATCCAAAGGTTTGGTAAATATATCTGCGAGTTGCAAATCAGTAGGAAGATAATTTATTTCTAATTCCTTAGTTTCAACTAATTCACGAATAAAGTGATGTATTATTTTCATGTGTTTTGTTCGCGAGTGTTGAACAGGACTTTTAGAGATGTTGATCGCGCTTTGATTATCACAATAGAGATGTAGTTGTTCTTCTTTAATACCATAATCACTTAGCATTTTCTTAAGCTAAAGTAATTGAGCACAACAACTACCAGCGGCTATGTTTTCAGATTCAGTAGTGGATAATGAAGTGCAGTTTTGTTTCTTACTACTCCAACCTACCAAATTATTACCAATATAATAACATGCGCTTGATGTGATCTTGCTATCGTCAGTACACCCACCCCAATCAGCATTGGTGTATCCTATTGTAGTCCTTGGAGTATCATTGGTGTACCAAAGCCCTAAATTTAGAGTTCCTTTATTGTATTTTATAATTCTTTTACACAAGTTAAATGGCTCTCTTTAGGATTGTTTTGGTAACAAGCACACACGTAAACAGCGTACATAATATTAGGATGTGAGGCAGTAAGATATAGTAAGGTTCCAATCATACTACAATAAAGGGTGGGATCTACGGATTTCCCTGTTTCATCCTTAGACAGTTTGATAGTAGTACTCATGGGAGTTTTAGCATCTTTTGCACTTTCGAGGCCAAATTTTTTTAATAATCTCTAATGCGTATTTTGATTGCGAGACAAATAATCCTTCTGAATTTTGTTTGACTTGAAGACCTAAGAAAAATTTTAACTCCCCCATGAGAGACATTTGAAATTCTTTATGCATAATTTCAGAAAAAGATTTAACTTCTGAAAGGGAAGTTTATCCAAAGATGATATCGTCTACGTAAACTTGAGCTATAATGATAGTTTTGTCAAAATGTTTGACAAAAAGGGTTTGATCATTTCTATAACTCTTAAAACCTTTGTCTAATAGAAAGTTGGAAAGGCACTCATACCAAGCTCTTGGCGCTTGTTTTAGGCCATACAAAGCCTTCTTAAGACAAAAAACATGATTTGGATATTTAGGGTCAATGAACCCTTTTGGTTGTTCTACATAGGTCTCCTCAGTCAAAATTCCATTAAGGAAGGAAGATTTTACATCCATTTAGTAAAGCGTAAAATGTAAGTAGCAAGCTATGGCAAAGAGAAGACGAACATATTATAATCGAGTAACAGGAGAAAAAGTCTCGTTAAAATATATTCCCTCTATTTGAGAGTATCCTTGATCTACTAATCTAACTTTATTTCTAATGACTATCCCATTTTCATCAGATTTATTTTTAAATATCGAACGTGTGCCAATAACTTTTTTGTGATCAGGCCTAGGTACAAGATACCAAACATCATGAATGACAAATTGAATAAGTTCATCCTGCATTGCAGAAATCCAATGAGGATCATTCAATGCATCATTAACATTCTTTGGTTCCACAAGTGAAACAAAACAAGCAAAATGAGCATAGTTTCTTAATTGTGATCTTGCACGCACAGGTTCACTGGGATTACCAACAACGTTGTCTATGGGATAGTCTTTAGCAACCCAATTAGGTACTTCATATGTCTCAATTGGTAAAGAATCATCTATTTCTGGTGAGTCATTTTCTAAAATATTTTCAAACTCTACCACAATAGTTGGTTCTCCAGTCTTACTCTCTACAGTAGTGTCACTTATAATTATATTTATGGATTCCATTATGGTCTTAGTGTGAAGGTTATAAACACGGTAAGCTATACTATTAGGAGAATATCCTAGAAAGATGTCTTTATCTCCTCGAGTCTCAAATTTGGATAAGTGTTCTCTGTCTTTGCAGACATAACACGTATAACCAAAGGTTCTAAGGTACTTAAGATTGGGATTCTTCCCATACCAAAGTTCGTAAGGAGTTTGTTTAGAATTCTTTCTAAGATAGACCCTATTAATAATATGACATGCATTACGAATGGATTCTACCCAAAAATACTTAGGTAAAGTCTTAGCATAAATCATAACACATGCCATCTCTTGAAGGGTACGATTCTTTATCTCAGCTATACCGTTCTGTTGAGGAGTCTTAAGAGAACTAAATTCATGTTTGTAACCATTATAGTCACAATACTCTAAAACACCTGTATCTAAGAACTCTCCACCTCTATCACTACGAATCCTATTTACCTGAGTGTCTTTCTCATTTTCAATTCAAAGTAAAATCTTCAAAAAGGTTTGAAATGTGTCAGACTTTTGTTTTAAGAAAGCTACCCAAGTAAATCTGGTGAAGTTGTCAACCATAACAAGAATATAGTTATGTCCACAGAGACTAACAGTTTGAGAAGGACTCATAAGGTCCATATGGATGAGCTCCAAGGGTTTAGAGGTAATAATATCTTTGACTTTCTTATAAGCGGACTTAACAATTTTTCCTTCTTGATAAGAAGCACAAACAATGTTAGAAATAGGTTTGATCTTAGGTATCCCTCTAACTATTTCTTGAGATGACATTCTACTAAGATTTTCGTAATATATGTGATCCATACGATTATGACATATCTAATTGTCATCCATTCTGGCAATGTTACAGACCTCAACACTATTTTGAACAGTATAACAATTATCCGGAGTCCTGAGTCCTGTAATTATGCACTCACCTTTTTCATTTAAAATTTTACAATTATTGTTTGAAAAGGTGACAGTATGATTTGAGTCAAAAAATTATGAGATACTAAGTAGGTTTGCCTTAAGACCTTTTACTAGAAGAACATTTTTAAGTAAAGGTGATCCTTCTTCTTAGAGTGTTCCTTTACTAATGATTTGAGATGATACACCATCACAAAAAATAACTTTTCCTCCAGCAAAGCTGGTTTTGTTTAAAAGTTTGGTATCATCCACAGTCATGTGTTTTGAACATCCAGAGTCTAAATACCAACCAGATGGAGTGTGTTCAACTTTTAAAGCAGTAATAACAATATTACACTTCATCTGGGGTAATAGCTCATCTTTTCTAACCCAAATAGCTCTTGTTTTTATTTTGCGCTTATTTGCTCTTAATTGATAAAATTTGCAAGCATTAGATTTTTGTTGAAAAATGTTTTGCGCATGAGACTGAATTTTATGGAAAGTGAGAGCATTTGGTTCAGAAAAGTGTTTAGGAATCCTTATTGGAAATTATCTTTTAGGTTTGGTCTTTCTCCTTCTATAGTTAGTGTTTTTGTCTGGTTGTCTAGGAAGAACATAATTTTTACGGCTTCTCCTAGAATAGTTAAAGTTTTGATACACAGGAGAATTAAAGACAGGGTTAACTATACGTCTAGAGTATCATCCTTCAAATGAATGACCATATAGATCACAGTAAGAGTAGTATATATTGCTCAATGATGGTATCTCCTTAAGAAAGTCTCTAAACATAGGCTTGATGAGATTTTGATGTTGAACCTTATTCCTAGGGAGTACAGTTTGAAAGAACGAATCACTCTTTCTAATAGGGGAAGAAATATTTAGTCTTAAGTGGACTTTCACACTTAGAGTAACTTGATTCCCCAAAATCAAACTTAGATTGGTTTTTGTCAAACTCATTTTTCAGAGAATGAAAGTCTGGACAAGTTTCTACCAGTCTTTTTCCTCCTGACACAAACTTAATTGGTTCAAAAATTTTAGTTTGAGTCTTCAAATTGGGGCAAAATCCTATTCCATTTCCATCATCAGAATTGGTTTTGGAATCAGCAACAAATCCATCAAAACAGTTTGAATTATTTTCAAATTTTACAATTTTTTTGAAAAGAGTTGCTACCTTTTCTTTGGATTGTTCCAATTCTAATAATGTCCCTTTATATTTTTTCTCCAGGGTTTCATTTTCTTCGATCAAATTCTTTAATTTTTGATCAAAATTTTTAACTTCACTTTCATGAGTTAGACGTTGGGTAGTATACTCTTTAGCGTTAAGTTTAACCATCAGACTTAGGTCTTCTAATTTGTTAGTGAGATCTTTCACTATCTTTTCTAGTCTAGTGCTTTTCTTAAGCGTTTTCGCATAAAGTGTGTGAATGTCAGGGAGGTCTTCAGTGTCTGAGTCACTAAGTGTAGTGTGTGAAGTGACCCCTAAAGATTCATTTCTTGAACTCACGCACCCATGGACATTGTCATTATCACATTCCCTTTGACTCACACACCCCGTGGTAGAACTAACAATATTCTCAGAAAGTAAAGCATCTAAACCAGTAGTAATATGATTCACAACAATAGGAGTAGAGTTACTATCATCATTCTCATACATAGGCATATCATCATTGTATATAATCTTAGCAAATAAAGACATGCAAGGATCAAAACAATAAGAAGATTCAGGTTCCTCATTCTCAGAATCACTTGAATCATCCCACATTTTGAAAATGTTGGCCCTAGTATGTTTATTGGTAGTGTTCAGTTTCACTCTACAGTCTTGTGCTATGTGTCCTAGTTTTCCACATCTAAAACACTCAATGTTCTTGAAGTCTTTGTTGGGTCTCATGTCCTTGTGATGTTTGTCTTGACCTTTCTCATAAGGTTTGTAGTTAGACTGACTTGGATAATTTGGCTTGCCTTATCTGTTTGCCAATTTACTTCTAAATTTGACAATTTTCTTAAATTGTTTTAACATCAAGGAAATTTTATTATCCAAACTATCTATATCACATTCCTCATCAGAATCATCAGTGGGAATAGTAAACTCAGGTTTCATCAACTTAGAGGAAAAACTCAAGATGGAATTAGTTTGTTTCCTATGGGACTGGGTCATTTGTTTCTTAAATTCTAATTCCATTCCCACAGTTCGAAGTTTACTACTGAGTAATTCAGGAGTGAGATTTTGATCACATATTTCCTCAATAGGATATATTTTAATATCAAATTTTTGTGGTAATGACCTTAGAATTTTAGATACAATTTCATGTATGTCATAAGTTATCCCATTAGCATGAAGTTTGGTCAAAATGTCAGTTAATTTCATGCAGAAGTCATAGAAGGTTTCAGAATCAGACATAATTAGTGAGTTATAATGCTGAACAAGCATTTGAGTTTTAGCAACCTCAACTCTAGTGTCACCTTCATGTGCAGTGATCAGTGTATCCAAAGCTTCCTTAGAAGTGGCACAAGATGAAATCCTTTTGAACTCATGTTTATTTATGGACATGAAGATGGCATTATTACCTTTGTTATTGTTTCGAGAAGTCTGCTTCTCTTCTTGTGTGAACTCACTTAATGTTTTCTTAACCCTCTCATTACTTCCTTCAGTGGCTGGTTTAGTACGATAAGTGTATCCATTTTCAATAATATCCCAGACATCATCTCCTAAGGTTCCTTGTATGAAAGCAACCATTCTTACCTTACAGTAAGCAAAGTTGTTTCCATCAAACAGTGGGGGTCTGGTCAAGTTACCAAATCTTTCATTTTTCTAGTCCATTGTTTCGATTTTAAGAAAATAATTTCAGAAACACAAGATCTTTTAAAAGGATTTCCAAAGCTCTGATACCAATTGAAAAAGTGTTACTAAAGTCGTTTAATTCAAGATTAAACTATTTAAGCAACTCCGAGCTATTTTTTGAAGAAACTCTTTTCTAGAAATCAAATCAGTTTAATCACAAGATGTGTTTAAAAATATGCACGAGATCTGTTCAAGATCTGTTAACAAGTTTTGAAAAACAAAACTAAAATAGTTTTAAATCAGCACACTAAATAGAAAGGGATGAGGAGATGTAGAAAGATTGAATACAAGCTATTTTTAACGTGGTAAAACCTTAACCAACTGAGGAAACATCCATGACTCCCTCTACGGAGTAAAAAGAAAAAAATCCACTAAAATAAATATAACAGTTACAAACTATATAGCACACGTGCACACAAATCAGTCCTATATAAGTTTAGGAATGTACCCATTGGTGTCCTTATACCTTTTCTGCAGTTCTGATTGTTGATGTTGTTCTCCCAGTTTGCTAACTTCACTTTGTTCCAGTCTTTACGTCGACTCTAGTATCAAGATCTTATTACCAACACTTTCAGTGTGTAAGTGTTTGTGATAGTGATCTAACACATGCATGCACACACTCACGCTTATATTTACAAATAGTCCTAGAAAATTACAAAACAAATCTATATGCTGTGATTTTTAGTTTCTCTTTTCTAGGAAACTTTGAACCTTATTTGACCTTTAATATTAACCCAGAATCCATGGCTATCTTGCTCAGAAGACGTATCAAGATCTTAGTCAATCTCAGGGTTTTGAAAATATTTTTGAGATTGAAAATCACCAAGTGCGATTCCAACTAGGTCAAAGGTTTTGTTTCAAAAGAACTAGAACTAGAAACAGAAAATGTTATTGTTGATTTTGAGTATGAAAATATTTACAAAAAATAATCAACAATAGATTTCTCAAGATGAGAAACTATAAATGTAGATCTAGGTTTGATGTAACATAAAATGCTCAGATATAAAATTTCTATGAAATAGAAACACAGATCTAGCGTAATGTGTAAGTTGGAAACAAGATCTTAACACAAAGAGGTTACAGTAGTGAACAACTTAACAAACCAACTCTCAAACTCTCAAACACTCAAGGTTGTGTTTGGTATATGACTAGTTTTAAAAGACACTACAAAAAAGTTGTTTTTAAGACCCTATTTTTTGAGACAGACAAAATATAGTCTTTAAAACATATTTTTTTGGATGGATAAAATTAGCCGTCTCAAAAACTATTATTTTTTGATACTGTTAATTTTTGCCGTCTCAAAAACTATTATTTTTTGAAACTACTAATTATAGCCATCTCAAAAAAGGTCACTTTTTGATGCAGTTAATTATTCTCGTCTTATAAAGTGAACTAAATGAGACGGTAAAATTTATTATCCCAAAAGATGTACCAAATAAGACGGCTAACATAAAAAACTTCCCCTACTAAATTTTTTTCTCCCGCTCTAAACACTTAACCTCCCACTCAAAAAAAAAAGAAAACAATTAGTTGGCCAAAATATTCAATTGGCCAAAATAATCGAGCCCTACCTCAAACCCAATAGCCGTCGCACCAATCCCGGCATTCTTTTCCTCCGGCCCCGGCATTCTCCTCCGCTATTCTCTCCAATCCGGCCTCCTCCTTCGTCGTTCTCTCTTTTCATTGCTCTGAAGGTAATGTTCATACCCTTTTGTAATTCTTTATGTGTAGATACCTGGTTCGATTAACGTTTAAGCATGAAATCAATGGGTTCTTTAGATTAAGGTGTGGATAATTGTTTTTTTATGTAGAGACCTGCGTTTTTTTGGATGGGAAGTTTTTTTTTTCTTCTTAAATATGGCAGAACCCAAAACACGCCAAAGATTTGTTTTTTTTCTTTAATATGGAAGCAACCATATATATATATATATATATATATATATGGGACGGTGCCCATCCCCTTAATAAAATTGGGGTTCATATGGGATTAATACACCTTATCAAACAGGTTATGGAATTAATCCTAGTCCAACTTATTATCAAATAGGGTATGGGTATGGAGTTAATCCTAAGATTTTTTTTTTTTAAGTTTTAGTGTATTTTTCTAATATTCCTCTTTGATTTTTTTTAAGTTTTAGTGTATTTTTCTAGGAGTCCTGCTATCAGTCCGTAATAAGTCCCCCCAAAACAAATCTTAGGATTAACTCCGTACTCATACCCTGTTTGATTTTGAGACGACTAAAATTTGAGTCTATAATTAGGTATATTTAGTGTCTGAAATTAATAATGGATCCTTTCAATTCAAGATCAAATTAGGTATATTTAGTTTTGATTTTGTTTTGTGTCTTAATGTTTAGATTTGGTTTGCTGATTTGGTTTGTTGATTTGTTTTTAAGGTATTAGGTGAAGCGTTTGTTTTAAATCTTACTCTATTGTATTTTGTAAATTGTTTTTTTTCTCTTATAGGTTGATTTTACATAGTTGAGCATATATGACCCATGATAATCGGTTGTTTATATTTTATTTTTGAATTCACCTCTGTAAATAATATTGATTGTATTTGTATTTTATAATTGGAAAAGAGAAAAACAATAAAATTATTATAGTATTGGTGAATCATTTGTTATACGACCATTCATTATATTCTTACTATTCAAATATTATATAAAAGAATGATAGTACACAAATTAGTATTAGAAAATTTCAAATTGAATAGTATATTTAACTTTATTTTGTGAGTTATAGTTCGAGCATGTAAATTATGGTAGTTTGTACAAAAACATATTTGTTTTTCATATTTGGATCCATCCCCGAACATTTATGCGTATTTGATAGGGAGCTACTGGTTCTGTGACCGTTTTTCATTCATTTCGAAATATTTTATCTAAGTCGGGACATTCAAGCTACAACATTCAATTGATACGTATAACAGGTAATTCTGATTCTTAATTTATGATCTATATGATTAGTTTTTATACGTATGATTTATAGTGGTGATATGAAGTTGAGGGTGAGCCAATTGAGAACCTCGATTGATTTTAGTGGTGATAGGAGGTTGAGGGTGAGCCAATTGAAAACCCGGATTGCCAATTGGTTGTTGAGTATGTTTTTATATTAATATAAGATAATATTTTGTTACTAGTTTGTGTAAATTTTAGTTAGATTATTGATATGTTTGTTGATAATTGATTATCTAATTCAACGGGGCGGTTTTTGCCCTTAACAAGGGGAAATTAGGGTAAATAAGCAGGTCGTCTCGGGTTTGAAATAAAAAAATGTTGGGTTTGGGGGAGGGCAGGTTTTGTGTGTAAAAACCCCAAACTAGCCCCGTTTAAGGATATTATTACAAATATTCTAGTTAAATCTATGCATCTTAGTTAGTTAGTTTGGCATAATAATAAATCAATGCATACTCTTAGTTAGAGGACTTTAATTTTTTATTAGTTTATCATAAACAAAAAACATAAAATCCATTAAAAAAGATGAATAAAATAAGTTAGAAAATATCATAAATATGTTTTGGGGTGGGTTCGGAGCCCTCGTCGGTTTTTTAAACGAGTTTGGGGTGGGGGCGGGGTAAGCGGGGTTGGGGATCTTCTCTAATGTTTGGCCTCTGACAATCTTTGACAATCCTCGACAGTTGGACTTTATTATCACTTTCTGTGGTTTTGTATATAATAACACTGTTTACAAGTACACGAGTCTCCCATCATTTTAGATTGTGCTAAAATTGATGTTCTTTAATTTATGTTTACTGGTCTACTTTGTAATGTCCAACTGTTAACACTTTTAGGTGTCTGGCTAGCTAACTTTGATTTAAAGGGAAGGTAGAATTTCTTTTTGCAGTGAAATTGACCTTGTTATACTTCTTTTGATCTATAAGGGGCCTTTTCACATCTAAAGGTTCATATTCACAAGGTTTGGTCGCGTTTGGATTATTTGTTTATTTTATATGAAGGTCTGTGCACCTCCTCTTCTAAAACTTTACTCATTCTTGGATTATATGTAAAGTGTCAGTACGCGGCTCCTCTGTGAAGCTATAAAACACACGCAACTTTTGTCATGAGACCTTTTCTGTTAAGCTTTCTCCCAGCGAGCTCGTTTGGCGAGTAGTATTAACGCCGCATTTGAAATTGAAGTTGTCCTTGTTTATGCTGGGTTTTATTTCAATTGGCACCATTGTCTTTGTTAGATAACTGTTGGCTTTTAAATCTGTCACGGTCGGATCTTTTAAATTGAATTATTCTGAAAATTATATCTTGGTCTTGCGTTCTCTTCCAATTGGAGCTAGTTACCCTAGGCTCTCTCTCCCAGCATCGTGTTTGTTGTAACTTACAACTTTGTTAAAACTAATTGGGGGAATCAATCAAGTCAAAACAGATTCGTGTCTTGATGATGGACTGCTTGGGATGCGCATATGCGCTTAATGAGAGGCTACCGACCTAGGATCTCTGGTGCTGAGGAGCTATTCGTGTGTTATGGAATGTGATGTGTTAGGCTTGGTCGCTCTCCGTGGGATTGAGGTGAGGATTTTTCTCACATTTCTATTCACGTAGTTGACAAGACTGCAAATGTCTCATTTCACATGTCTCAAATCACACGTCTCTACTAGATTCTATGAATATTAACTATTCAACTCCTATCAAATCACATGTCTCTAATCTTATAGTTGATGGTGTTTGGAAGTTACCTGATTGTTTCATTAATTCTTTTCCTCATCTCTATGATTTGGGTTGGTGGTATTGTCTATTAAGCAATACCTCTACAAAAAAATCGGATTTTCTTACGATTATTCTCTCATTAGGGTAATGTATGACGTATCTCATGTCTTTGACTTATATGACAGAAATTTTCACACCAAGCATACTATAGCACTTTCAAGAACTTATAGGGTCAATTGTTGCAATATCGCGGATCTGTTATAAATATTATATATATGAGATATATATTAGTATGGTTACATTTATATATATAACACTACTATTATATATATACTAGCGAATTGCCTGTGGCTGAAGGCAAAAAGAAATTTTCCAAAGTATGTAATCGCAAAATGACAAAAAATTTGTTCCCCGACAAAACAAAGTATGAGAAAACTCCATTCACATTTCGAAGGCCCTGAATTCCTTTGGTTGGACCCCTGAACTTGTACATTAGCATAATGATTTTTTTAGATGCACCATTACATGACATTAACTTGGCTCCCAGGTGGATAGTGTGATAAGCCGAACTACTCATTCTTTTGTACAACAAAACTAGCATGTTTTCAACCAAAACTAGCATGCCTATAGAAATTAATTGAACTAAGACAAGATTGATAAGAATGAAGCACAACATTTCCTTTGTAAAAAACAATATTGATAACAATGAAGCTCAATAGAAAAAAACCAACTCCAAAAGTGTTGACCACCAAAACAGAATCGACCAAAACTTGGATCATTAATTAATTTAAATCCAAAGACCCCTCAAATCTAGAACAAAAAAAAATAAAGGTACAACAATCAGGGGATATTGGTTGTGGAATCAAGCAAAAGCACTCTGGAATTTGTCCAACCCCTTTTCTTCATTCCTTGGCTCCTTGCGTTCCTAAAAATACGCTTATTGCAATTCTACATGATGTTGCAATAATCTTCTTTTTGGAGTAACATTCTTTAGTTTCTATTGTCAAGAAAGTGACAACATCATTATAAAATTTGATAATCAATAAACACAATAAACAAATTTGGGAGCTTTTTTGGAAGTTTTTAGTGACTTACTGACTTAAGTACCTGAAATCTATTAAGAGAATCTGTTATAATACAATGAATTTTAAGTATGTTTTTTCTGATAAGCTTCTTTGACGTGTTTTGAATTTCTTCTTCCCTTTGTTCAACATCTGTTATCACTGACTCCCCTATTTTATATCCTTTTCTTTTCACTTATCCTCAATATTTCGACAATCTTATGCTTAAATGATAAAAAGATGGGAAAACAACAGAGCTGGAGTATACTCACGGTAGTCATAATCTTAATTTTCTGAATCTGTAATATCCAAGTTGACCTTTTCTTCTTTATTTCAAAGTTTAAACATTTTCTAACATCTAAGCATTTAAAGTAAGCACTAGTATTGTGGCTTAAGGTTATGAGGTTATTTAACTTTATATAATGCAAAAAAAGCAAATATGCGATACATTAAAATTTTCACTCTCTAGAGTTTTATGTTAATCAATGTTCCCATATTAGAATGCAACCTAAAGCTTTGATTTCGTCATAATCTTAAAAAGATGAAAGGATATTAGTCCAAGTCAAATAATCCATTTATTCAAATAAGCTCAACAATATTGATGAAAATAGAGGAGACCATTGCGCATGATCAAACCTGCCTCTAAAAATATTGATCTGGACCATTAGATCTTCCATTGGAGGACAATCTTAACCCAAGCCAATATTATCAAAGTAAAAATGAGACCGAGGTAGAAAAATGCAAATGGTAATGTATGTTTAGCAAAGTGGAGTCTCCAACTAAGGTTTTAGAAAGTGGGATTCTATGTCGTTATGCACCACCACACTCCCCTGGACAAGTCCCTTTCTATGTAACCTGTTCCAACAGGTTAGCTTATAGTGAAGTGCGAGAATTTGAATTTCGAGTTGGATCTACATAAGACACTGATATTATAGATAATTATGAAACTAGTAGAGGTGAGATAATCATCCATACTCGACTCGATAGGCTATTGTCTCATGGACCTACTGGCACCTCGAATCGTTTCTATGAAAATGCTGAGAGAGGAGGGAAAAATTATTACCTTGATGGAGGAAGAGTATTTCTTGAAACTCAGGTTACTAAAAGATAAACTGTGCTCGTGGCTTCTGTAAAAAGTAAATGAAGACGGCAAAGGGAAGAGTGTTGTGGACGAAGAGAAGCAGGGCCTGCTACATTTAGCAGTCGTTCTTGGTTACAATTGGGCCCTAAGGCCCGTTATAGTTTTGGGATTTCATATCGATTTTTGTGATGTGAATGGATGGACATCACTTCATTGGACTGCATTTTTGGGTAAAGAATAAACAGTTTCTACCCTTATATCTCTGGGTTCAGCTCCAGGTGCATTGACAGATCCGTCCTTGGAATTTCCCTTGGGCAGAACTCCTGTTGATCTGGATTCTGCTAATGGGCACAAGGTCATTTTTGGATTTCTTATAGGCCCACGTGAGGAAAAAATATAAAAACATCATCTGGTCAGTTAGGATTTAAAAAAATCATCACTAGGTGAGGAAGAAATACAAAAGCATCACCTGGCCATTGTATTCTAATAACCGGATATGTAGATTCAATCTTGTAAATTAATTGGATTAGAACCACTCAAAATCATCATGATGCTTACACAACAAACCTTTGAAATTGAAACTCATCACGGATAAATGATCCATGCGAAGATTGGATCATAAACACACACAATCGAAATGAAATCTATGTATGAATGATATACCACATACAAAACGTTGATGTAAGATGATTAATCCCAATAGGAGATGGTATTAACCAAGAAAATAGATCATCTTCTTGGCAGCTAAACCTTTAACTTTTTTATTACTGACCTTGCTTCCCTTCTCAAATAGTTCTTATGATATAGGCAGCTTTTTCCTCTTTAATATCTATTCTTTGGATGTTTGGTAAGCTGCCATTTTATTTGATAGTAAATGAGAAAAAATGACTAATTCTTCCCATTTATAGGCTTTCTTCATGACTGGATCGTCTTTGTCAGAATACTGACCTCTATTGCCTCTCTTCTTACCCTCTACCTTTGAGTCTTTATTAGAGTCTGAGACATTTTTCCTCTCTATTTCTTCGTCAATCCTATTTATATTCCATGTCTGTTCAATCTGTTGTTGATCACGAGTCATATCTTCTGTATCTTTTCTCCATTCCCCTTATTCCAAATCTTGGCATTCTTCTATTGGAACCATCTCTGAGTTTCTTTTCTCTTTTGAACACACCACTTCTTCATCATCTTGGATATTACTTTTTGTCAAAACTTGATTGTTAGTCTGATCTTGATTACTTAAATCTACAACGACAGTTCTTTCTTATTCTTGAGTCATTATCTCTAAAATCTTCTCATCTTTCTTCTGATCCTTCTTCTTATATATGAGATTAGCCTCACTATTGATACTGTTCTTCTTTACACCTTCCTTATCTGTAGCAAACTTTTATATCTTATATCCATTCTCTATCAGTGAGATGACATGGATAATATACGTGGGGATAAATTTTACACCTTCCTTATCTGTAGAAAACTCTTATTTCTTCTGTCCTCTGCAAAGTTGTGAGCTTAAATTTCGAATCCAAAATCTTTTTGGTCCTTGTTATGACATTTCTAATGGATCTGAAATGCTCCTGTATGCACAATAATCAATGTAATAAGCAACAAAAAGGAGGGGAGAAAAGGTGAAGAAACACTTTTCATAGTAATATTATATGTATTTATGTCAATTGCAGATCAAAATTAATTGTCTATTGCCTTGTTTCTTATTACGTTGTTGGTTGTATTGATCTTTTCAGCTTTACTCTATTGCTTCAGATCGTTCTTGAACTCATCTGGAATAAGTCCTCCTCAAAGTTCCATGCACTATAGGAATAATATTTGCCATGTATGGATATTAGTTCCATTTTCTTTGAGTATTATAATAGTTGTTTGGCTAACATGACTTTTTCTATGGAAGTTTGTGCATAAAGGAATGATTTGATAATTGATCTCCAAATCAATTGTCTCTCAAGTTTGTCATGAGTAATCACTCAGAAGTGTATCCAAGGGAAAATGGGGAAACCAACATCTTAGATTAAGTTCTTAATGATAATGTTGAGGAAAATATGGAAAGCTTTAAAGGATCAGTTGATGGTATAGAAGTTAAAATTCCTTTTTATATATTCACTTTTAATTAATTTCTTTAATTTGGAGTGGCCAAACTCTTAATTGGATCAAGTTTTAAGGCCTTGCATACAGAGTGTACATACTATAAATAAGAGGCAACTCTTTCTAGTGAATCATTTCATCAACGTTAATACTACCTTTGATATATTTAACCTTGGGGTGAGATGAGTTACTTATTTATTTCGTTCCTTATAAATCGCAATTGCTTCCATTACGTTCGCCAGTATTACATGATTATTTTGTCACTCTATTAGATGTTTTATAATTAAATTCATTTTCCCCTCTCCCCATGGACATTGGCCGCATTCAGAAAAGGATCATATGTTGATTGTTCTTGAACTCATCAGAAATTTAGACTTCAAACTTATTTAGTAATAAGCAACAAAGTAATAAACAATTAATTTTTTTCGAACCTTTATCCCTAACAGGTACTGGTTTTGTGCTGCAACTGAATCGAGCAACAAGATTATTTGGAGAGCAAGAGCATAGTTGTTGATCTCAAGGTTGACCTGAAGCAGGAGTCTGAGATGGCTACTGATGGCACTGCTACCTAAACTATTGGTGACAAAAACAAGGTCTTCTGTTTTCATCCATATTTCAATACTCTTCGGTGTGTTTTATATTAAAGCATCTATACTTAAAATGTAGTAAGACTCCATATAGAATTACGCACAACACTCGTACTTAGGAAATTATGTGGCACATCGAATAGGCATTCTTGGATTGATAGTTCAATGTCAATTTGGATGACAGGTTGTAAGATGGGTAGTGCAACCAGGTGTGTTACTGAACAAGTGTGCCATTGAACAAGTATAAGATGGGCAGTGCTACTAAACAAGTGTGCTACTAAACAAGTATAAGATGGGTAGTGCTATTGATTCTTTGATTCAAAGTTTATCGTACTGTCGCCTAATTCTTTGATTCTCCTCTTGGGAAGTACTACTGAAAAAGTATAAGATGGTCAACCAAGTATGTTTAAAACTCTATCAAAACTCTACTTGCGAATTCATACATACATACATACATACATACATATATATATATATATATATATATATATATATATAATGGAAAATGTTCTCGTTTAAAGTTAAATTTTCAATGGTGGTGGTGAAAATTTGTTATGGTGGTGAGAATTTATTATGGTGGTGGTTAAAATTCTCTATTGGTTGGTGTATATCATTCGTAGAATCAATTTTAATGTTTAAAACAGGTTGACTACGTGTGGTTTTCATGAATAAACAAAGGAGACTCTGCCAATTTAAAAAAAAAAATAATAGTAGTTAGATATTTATATTGTTTATGATGAGAATATACTATATTGATTCATTTTGCGCACTGTATTGTTGACGAGGGGTGTTAATTCCGACATAATTGACACTTTTTTTTGTGCAGGTGACAATTTTTTTAGAACATGCAAATGTTAATCAGTGGTTTTGGAGGTCGTACGCTTCAGTGTTGCGGAATTACTTTGATAAAAAACATTTCGTGTTTGGAGTATTAATAAATTGATTTATTTTTGTTGTCAAGTCAAATATTTGAACTTAATGTTATGTTTCTTATTTTGATGAATATTTGGAGATGGTTGTAAGAACTCTATTTACTGTTGAATGAAAATGATTCGTTATGTTGGTTGAAAATCATCTTATGTTTTACATTTTATGATTATTCGTTGTTTGTGTTGTTTCAAATGTAATTCAATTCTATATTAAACTTTAGCAGTAGATTTTATTCTCCAAAAAATATTGGTGCAAAAATTTTAAGATCCGTTCACCCCTTTTGTGATTGTCAAAACTGTTCCAAAAGTATATTAAAGACGGTTATGTTTCCATCTCAAAAAGCTCTTTTAAAATAGTAACCTTTTGAGACAGATCAATTCCTGTCTAAAAAATAATCTTTTGTGACAACTCTTGTGCCATCTCAAAAGGGTCATATAAAATGAGGACCTTTTGAGACGGATATTTTCTTGTCTTAAAAAACTCTTTTGAGACGGTTATGGCGTCACAGAAAGTATTTATAACCCCCTATCAAAAAGACCCCCTCTAGCCATCCCAAATAGCGTCACAAAAAGTATTTGAGACGGATAAACGATCTTTTGGGACTTTTAAGCCACCATCTCAAAAGCTACTTTTTTTTGTAGTGAGAGGTTAGGGTTTGAAAGGTGTTTTGGACGATTTAGGGTTAGGGTTTCTAATTCTCTCTCTCTCTGGTTTCTCTCTCTTTTCTCTCTTCTCTCTCTACTCTCTCTACTCTCTTCTCTCTCTATAAATGACAAAGTGACAAAAGCTTCTAAATGGATGAGAGTAAGGCTCCTTATATAGGGGGCTGAGAAGGTTTGAGAACGAGGTTCAAAATCAAGGGTTACAATCTAGTCTTCAACTGTTGACTTTGATCCAACGATATAAGAGAAGCGGTGGATTAAAACACTTTTGATTGGATTAAGAGAGGTTCACAGGGATTAAGCTAGAACGCATGCAGATCGTTGATTACAACAATCCAAGGGCAGGAAATGAGCAAGGCTTATGTCTCACAGAAGAAACACAAATCGGGTCGATATTTGGCTGACAGGTGTAAGGCTGAGATTATTGCTGAAACGCGTGTTTTGAAAAAAAATACCCAAACACCTTTAAGTCTCTAGCACTTTCGGTTTATACCCTTATGAACTTCCAGAGATAAAATCATCAATTCAAAATTTCAGATTGACCCCAAAACTTTTAATTCCATTTTTAAATTAAAAAAATAATTTTAAAAATCATTAAAATTTCCTAAAAAATTATTAAAATTCAATTTAAGGGAAATTAATATACACAACACACTTATAACCAATTATATGAAAATGGAATGTATGAATTCAATACTAATGTGTGTGAGTGTTGGTAAAAATACCTTAGATCAAGAGGAATAAAATGAAGAGAAGGTTTAAGGCTCTTTGGTTTCTAAAATGGGACTCAATTTGGTTTCTATTTCCAAACTAGATGAGCACTTATACAATATAGACTCAAGTGAGTCAAGGGTATAAGGTGCTTCAAACAAAGAAAAATATCTATGCAATGCAAATGAAATTTTTGTCATTATCTTCTTTTAATGATGGATGAATGCATATACGCTTTTTTACTTTACTGTTGAGACCGTAAAAAGAAATATTTTTGGAATTGAAGGGAAGTTTTATTTAAAATGAGTAATATCCTAAGAATAAAAGGGGTTTTGAAATTCTGTGGAGAATATCAATTTATTTTTACTGAGTTTTTTTTATTTTTTTTATTTTGTTTATTGGGCAAAAGAGGAAAAAGGTAAGTTTCCAAAAATAGGGGGTTGCCGATCGGCAAGCCCCTTGTCCCGCCTATCGAAAGGTCAGTCCAGTCTAATCAATCAAGGCTTTGACTGGTACTCTCTTCAGCTTTTGGTACCTTGTGGGGCAGGATTCCCTCCAATTTCTGCAAGGGTTATGTCTTTTGTGAGGGTTTTCAAGTATAAAAAGGGGTAAGGGTGGAGTGTTTTCATCACACCTTCACATTCCTACTTTCTTATTCTCTGATATGGCTCTGTATAGTAGTGTTGAGTTTGCCAACTACCTCGAGACTTTGGAGGCAATGTGCTCCTAAAACGTCGATTATGATGCTTTCAACATGCGTCGAGTCTCTTTATGGCTTAATCGACCCATATAGTGGAACATGCTGATGGCAGCGGTACAATTTTGGTACCCCAAACACCATGCACTACTCTTTGGCTTAGAAGAAGTCTGTCTGACTTATGAGGAGTTTTCTGCCATGTTGGGTGTAAATCCTAGTGTGGCGGCTTCTATGCCTTAGTTTTCTCGGTCTCCTCTGGAGCTGTTGGATGGACTTATCCATGTCTCGCCCTCGGCGAGTAGACCTTTGGTTACTGGAAGAATGATTTCCCTTCGGGCAGT
This sequence comes from Sambucus nigra, assembly GCA_949130495.1. Classification (NCBI taxonomy): domain Eukaryota; kingdom Viridiplantae; phylum Streptophyta; class Magnoliopsida; order Dipsacales; family Adoxaceae; genus Sambucus; species Sambucus nigra. Next base: position 688,472,584 of record OX422207.1, on the reverse strand, counting down.
GCTACGGCCTGTGCATTTGTAGGAGGTTGGTGATACTGGATATGCCAGATCTATCATTCTGGGCTTGGTTTTGAAATTGCTGCCAGTGACCGGGGAACTGCTGGTGGACCCACAACTTCCAGCCATTACTTCATGGATGTCATACCATCGTAATCATGCGATGGTGATATTGGCGGAGTCTTTGAATGTCCTAGATGACTAGAGAGAAGGTCGTTCTGACTTTCTGAGGGATAGCCCCATGATGCTGTTCATATGGTTGTCTGAAAGATTTCGCTTGGTGACTTCTCTGAAATAATCTTTGTAAACTGTACCCAACTTCTTTACGCGCCATTTTATCAGTATTGGCTTGGATATCGAGAGCTGGGAGAACTGGTTTGTGCAGCATGGGGCTCTAAGTCTGCACTGGTCAGTGCCTTGGTGGGGACAACTGCGGCCTATTCTAGAACTAGGGGAATACACGTACGTTCGGCTGGTTGGTCTCAGATATACCTCTTTCTATTTCCCTTGGTGGCTTCTGTGCTAATTTGGCTGGGAGCAGATTGTGCCACCTCGAACACTGGATTTCTTGCTAGTAGAAGATCTGACAGAGCATATGCGCATGTGACTTGGCTCTTTATGGGAGAGCCGACGTTCGTTGAACTATCGACCTGTCTTTCACAGTCTGTTGGGAGAGTCTAGCACATCTCTGGGGATTATATGAAGTGGTTTTGGAGAAGAGTAGTTAGCAAGATGTTTGTAGTGGAGACTGGACAAAGGTGGTTTGTCTTATTCGATACTATGGAGGTAGGTGTTATGGTTTTTTCAAGGCTGGTTCGGGATTATTGTTCTATGGAGCGTCTGCGGCACTCTATTCAGGCAAGGGAAGCTTGGGGACCCTAGGATGTAGATGATGATGGAGCGATCTCCTCTGGTAGCTGTGGGTAGGACTCTTGGGGATTTTGTTTTATAAATGGGGAATAAATTTGGGAGTTTATTTGGTTTTTTAGGAAGGCAGAGGGAAGGGAGTTTATCCGTCCCTTTTCTTACGTAATTGCACTGTAATTTCTTATTAGTGAAATGAAAAAGTCTTTGATCATCCAGCTGTGACTTTTGATGAATTTTGTATTTTGAATTACCTATACCGATTGCTAAGGCATGCATAATACTTTTGTTCTAGTATATGTTAAAATGAACTGTTATTCTCGGAGATAAGAAAAGAATAGTTTTTTATGAAAAAGAAAGGGTCGTGCTCATGTAAGATGTATGAGCTGCCTACGTACCTCTGGGGGTTTTTGATAAGTTTTAATTTTTTTGAAAGAAAATGGTTTTTTGTAGAGGATCAGGCCCACGTAGTTTTGGTTAGAGGGAAATGAAGGTTTTTTTTAAGAATATAAAGGAGATGTGAAGAGTTGTAGCACGCTGAGGTTTCGGACTAGGGGTAGAATTTCTTAAGATGGTCCAGGTTAACTGGACGAGCTATCTCCTCTCCATTATGGTCGATGAGCATAGCAGCACCTCCTGACAAGATTTTCTTTACAATATAGGGGCCACTCCAATTGAGTTTGAACTTCCCTCTGGGGCCCAGATGGGTTCTACGATTTCTTTAAGGGCTAAGTCCCCTTCTCAGACATCGCGGTCATTGACACTCTTGTTGAATGAATGCGCTATTGGGAGATGGTACCCTTGTATGTGATACAACGCTTTCAGTATCCTTTCGTCCAAGAGTGACAACTTGTTTAGATGACTTTGATGCCAGTCCTCTTCGCTGACTTGGCTTTCGGGTATGATGCGAAGTGAAGGGATTTCTAGCTCAACGGGTAGGACTTCTTCCATGACCTAAACCATAGAGTAAAGGGTAGCCCCTGTAGGAGTTCAGATTGAGGTTCGATAGCCCCAGGGGCGTAAGGGATTTAGTCTGCCCAATGTCGACAGCTTTCGGTCATCTTACTGATGATGGCTTTGAGGTTCTTGTTAGCAGCTTCGACTGCACCATTGGTTTGAGGTCGATAGGGAGAAGATTCGTGTCTCTGAATCCCATACTCGCTGACCACTTATGTGAAATCTGCCTCAAAGTGCAACCCGTTATCTGACACTAGTTCGTGCGAGACCCCATATCGGTAGATGATGTTCTTCCTGATGAATTTGGCCACTTTCTTGGCATTTAAAACTGCGTATGACTCAGCTTCGACCCATTTGGTGAAGTAATCAATGGAAACTAGGATGAATTCATTCCCGTTGGAAGCCTTGGGTGTAACCTTCCCTATGATGTCGATGCCCCAGGTGGGGAACGAACAGGGAGAAGTCATGTTGTATAATTCTCACAGAGGCAGGTGTTGAATGTTGGAAAACTATTGGCATTGGAGGCATCTTCGGACATAGGAGGTGCAATCTTGGACCATGGTGGTCCACTAGTAGCCTTATTGAATGATCTTCTTGGAAAGCATGTGACCGTTCACATGGGGTCCACATTCCCCACTGTGGATCTTCTACATTATCTCTTTAATGTTAGCCCCTGCGATGCAGTGAAGTTTCTTTTGAACACTGATTTGTGATATATGATGTACTAGGCAACCAGTCTTTAGAGGGTTGCTTAGTCTTTCTTATTGGAACCTTCATGATACCCACCATGCTTGAGAAGGTGCAAATATCATAGTACCAACAATTATCTATCTCGGGATGTACTTTGGTGATGAGCTCAATGTGGTAGCAGTGGGTTGGTTTATCTTTCTTTTGAACTAGGAAGGGGGCCATTGTTATTCCTTCGGCCATGTCGACCATGGAGGTTAAGGTAACAAGGGCATCGGCTAGGTTATTATTTGTTCGAGGTAGGTAGTGGAAGGTGATATCTTATAATTGGGAGGCTAGTTCTTCTAAGTGGGCATGGAAGAATTGGAGTTTCTAGTCCTTGACTTTCCATTTTATGAGCACTTGACGGATGATGAGGGCAGAATATCGGTAGACATCTAGGCATTGAATACCTTTCTTGAGAGCAACTTTGAGGCCTACCGTACATGCCTCGTATTCAGTCATGTTAGTGGTGCATGGGAAATCCAATTTGATAGCGATGGGAGTGTGGGAGTCATCTGGGGAAATCAGAAGTATCCTAATGCCATATTCCTTTTTGTTGGCAGCGCCGTCGAAGAACATCTACCATCGAAGGTTGTCTTGAGCAACGCAAAGGATGTTTTCATCTACAAATTTAGAGATCCAAACATCAGCTTCTTCCATGGGGTAATCAGTGAGGTAGTCAAACATGGATCTTCCTTTCATGGCTTTCTACATGACATACACGATATCAAACTCAGCTAGTAGCATCAACCATTGGGCCATTCAGCTGGATAAGGTAGTTCTCTCAAGCAGGTACTTGAAGGGGTCCATTCGGGACACAAGTTTGATGGGAAAGGCGAGCATGTAGTGTCACAACTTTTGGGTGACCCAAGCAAGCGCGACGTATGGTTCTTCCAAAGCAAAGTAGTTGACTTCGTATTCGATTAATTTATGACTCGCGTAAAAGATGGCTCTTTATTTATGGGATTCTTTAAGGTACTAAGATAGCAAATCCCCAGCTGCAGTGTCGGTTATCATTAGGTATATGAGCAAGGGGAGACCAGGCTGCGGTGGCTTGAGTATCGAAGGTTGGGTAAGATATTTTTTGATTCGGTCAAAGGATTTTTGGCAGGCCTCATTCCAAACCTTGGTCGAATCCCTTCGGAGGAGTTTGAAAATAGGTTCGTAGATGGAGGTTAGATGGCTAATGAACCGACTGATGTATTGTAATTTCCTGAGGAATCTACGAACTTCTTTCTCCGTTCAGGGAAGTGGAATCTCAAGTATGGCTTTCAACTTGGCAGGTTCTGCTTCTATCCCCTTCTCACTAACCATGAATCCCAAGAGTTTCCCCTTAGTAACATCGAAGACACATTTCTATGGATTGAGTCTCATCTGATACCGTCGCAGTCGTTCGAAGAACTTCTGGAGAGCGGGAACATGACCTTCTGTAGTTTTGGATTTGATAAGCATATCATCCACATAGACCTCAACTTCTTTGTGAATCAGATCGTGCATGATGGTTGTGGAAGCCCTCTAGTAGGTAGCCCCAGCATTCTTAAGACCAAATGTCATAACAGTGTAGTAAAAGCTTCCCCACGGGGTGATGAACATGGTTTTTTCTTGGTGATCTGGGTGCATTTTTATTTGGTTGTATCTGGGAAAACCCCTCGATGAATGACTTAAATGCATGACTGGCTGTGTTGTCCACGATCATGTTGATATTGGGTAGCAGGTAATCATCCTTCGGAGAGGCTTTGTTCAAGTCCCGGTAGTCTACACACATCCAAACTTTCCCTCATAATTTTGACATAGGAACTATGTTGGCTAGCCATGTAGGATATTTGATCACGCAAATGAAGCCCATATTCAGCTGTTTGACCACTTCTTTTTTGACTTTGAGCGACCATTCGATGCGGATCTTTCTCAACTTTTGTTTAACCGACTTTTAATCTGAAATAGTGGGGATCTCATGTTGAGTTATTTCAGGATTAATGCCGGGGATATCGTCATAGGACCATGCGAAGACATCCATAAATTCCTTTAGTAATTCTTCGAGTTATGCATGCTCATGATCGTCAAGGGTATCCCCTATCCTAATCTCGCACAATTAGCTACTAGAACCGAGGTTAACAACAACAGTTTCTTCTTCATTAACTTGAACACGATTATGTTGTTTGTTATTAACCTTATTTAGATCAGTTAAGAATTTTTCATTTGCAAAATCATCATAATAAAAAATTTGATTAGAATCTAAACAATTAATGTAAGGCACAACAAGATACTCAAAATATTTATTTATTTCATTGATAGGAAAAACATCATTGAAAACCTCATCAAATGAGGTCTCGATTACATTAGAGCAAGGATAGACAAAAGAAGAAGAGATGGGGTAAGCATTGGGGTTAGGTGGGATTTTAACAGGTAGGACTGGAGCAGCATGCCAATTGAGGAGAGGTGTATCAACAACTTTAATCAGGTGGGATGGATCCAATGATGTAGTGCTTAAATGAACCATGCAGAGTGTCAGCCCCAATGTCTGTAAGTTAAATGAATCCCCGAAGTCACTTTCCTCGGAATCTTCGGTATCTTTGATGAGTGGTTGTACATGGTGTTAGGAACTTTTGGCCCCTGGGTAGATGTCTTGGAAAAAGATCTCCATTCCAGGCTTCATCTTTTTATCTATATAGTCATACCATGGTTCCGAAAAGCCTCAAAAAGGGAAGTCTTCGCCCTCTTTGATGAATCATCCATTCAAGGAGTCACCTGGGACAGTTTGAATGAAGTCTAGTCTTCTTTTCGATCGAGACTAGCGGATCATTCTGAGCTCTTGTTCTAATGGTGATACCCCAAACCACAAGGAGGGAAAGCTCTTTTCATCACAATGGGTTCAAGTATCCCTTGTTGTCTTTGTCCTAGCCCTAGTACGGACATGAAGTGCATATTTTTGAACATTTGATTAACATTGACGTTTCCATGAGGGTCGTATTCTGGACAAACCCTTTCTCTGAAATCGTCCCCTGTCAGGAGTAGAAGTGACTGAACTCAAAATCCTGATAGGAGCATATCATTTTACCCGTGTTGTATTTTAAGGATTAGATTAATGGTACTTTCACTCTCAGCATTAACGTCATCGCCCAAAATAGTGATGACTCGTCCATCGACAAAGAAATTCAATTTTTGATGGAGTGAGGAAGGCACGCCCTTGATACTATGGAGCTAAGGTCATCCAAGAAACAGGTTGAAACAAGATGGGATGTCAATAACTTAGAAATCAATGATGGGGTTTATAAGGCCAACCCCTATTGCAAGTTTTATTGATCCCATCACTTCCTGACGGGTATTATCGTAGGCACATATAGCAGCAGAGGTTCGAGTGAGGTTACTTACCTTTAGTCCTAAGCATTTGAAGGTTCTTAATGGGCATACATTCAATGTGGTTCCATTATCGACAATAGAGAGTGGTATGATCTTCCCCATAACTTCAACGGAGACGTTGAGTGCATGCTTGTGGTTTGGCCGAATTCTGGAGATTTCTTCTTCGAAAAAGGATAACATTCGGGTAGAGGTCAATGATCCGACTAAATTTATCGCTTCTTTTGGTGTGGTAGAAGGAGGAACTGTGGGTCCAGTGAGCAACTTGATCAAATCATTTCTGTGAAGCTGGGAAGACATGAAAAGTCTTCATAGAGTGATGGTAGCTTGAGTTTTCTTCAGTTGATCGAGGATCTTGCTCTCCTTGAGGGTCATCTCTAGCATAGGAAGGTTTTTAACAGCTTTCCCTTTGTCATTAGTTGGTAGTAAGCTTGGGATTTGGTAATGCCTACCTGATCTAGTTACGTGATTTACTGAGGAAGGGAAGAACATAAACCCTATTTCCTCGTCGATCTCGGGTTGTTCTTGCACCTTATTTATTTCCCCGAGCAATTCTTCAAATGATATCATCCCACACATGTCGGCTATGGGGCGAGTCGTCTTTAAAGTTTTGTCTTCATTTGAATATTCGAATACTTCCCCCCATCCGGTGGCAATAATTCTTTTTTTCCATGTAAAATCAATGCATTCTATGACTTCAATGGATTCTTTGTACATGTCCTCCCATTCGGCGAAGAGATGTAAAGGTGAAGGGACCAGGTGACCTTGTAGCTTCAAAGTATCAAATAACTCAGTCATACTCCAAATATTATTGGTTTGCTTGAATAATTCTGCCATGATCTGGACAACGTCATTTAGGCTGACTTCATCGATTGGTACCACCCAACTGTCTGACTTTTGGGTCCATTTTCGTGCTTCCAAGAACAATTTACTGAACCTCGGGCAATCAATGATCATCTGCGAGGGAAGTTTCAGCCTGAACTCTAGGAGTTGGTTTAATACTTCTGATAATTCCGTACTTCCATTTTTAGAATGGGAATGGACAATGATGCATGCTCTAGTAAGGAGTGACAGTGCTTGATCAATGAGGCTAGTAGGGTGTAGGAGGAAATATGGGTAAGTTTGGAGAGTTTTGGGAGAGTATATGGGTGTGATTTGCGTTGAGGGATCAAATTTTGGGTTCCCTTCTCGGAAGATGGCATTGGCATGATTTGGGAGTGGGTTGTGAGTAGTGTTTGGCTTAGGATTGGCTGGTGGGGCAATGACACCCCGGTCAATTAGACCTTGGATTATGTTTCGAAGGTGAAATCATTAGTCGGAGGCATAGCCAGTAGTTTGGTGAAAGGCGCAATGGGCATCTTCCTTGAAGTTTATTGGAAGTTGATTTGGTAATAGACAGGGGTCCAAGGTTTTGATAAGGTTTCGGCTTAACATGGCCTGATAAACCTTAGAGAAGGGAGCATGGAGCTCGATGTATTCTTTTTGGGACGGGACATGGTGGCTTTCTGGTGCCCATGAGGTGGTTGGTTGAAAGATGTTGTTGATGGTTGAGACTGCAGCACTGACAGGCTTATCATATTTTCTGGGGGTGAACTGTCTGGACACTTTCTTTGGTTCAACTTCTGTTTTAGCAAGACCTTCCTCAATTTATACTCCTGTTTCTTTGAGAGCTCGAAAGTGGGGATATTATTGTCCTCCTATTATTTCTCAGATATGGGGTAAGAAGTTCTTTTTCACTACGCTAACTTGTTCTTCTTTGGATGGCTGACTGGTCATGGTGGCTATTTTTTTCCTCCATCGGGTTATGAAGCTACTGACTGATTCCCCAGAGTTATGTTTGAGTAGCTCTAAATCACGGTGGGTGACCTCAAGCTCTTCGTTTTATTTTTACTAAGATAGGAATTATCGAGCTACATCCTCCAAGCTACGGATTGTAGACTCCTCGAGAGACAAAAACCATCGAAGGGAGATATCCAGCAAAGTTTTTTGAAATAATTGGGCCATCACTTCTTCAGAAGCCCCTAAGAGAGTCATAGAATGGTGATAACAGCGAAGAAGAACAATCGGGGGTCCACTTCCTCCGAATTTCTCGATATTTGGCATCTTGAACTTCTCGGGTAACCTCGCTTTAGGACAAGGAGACATGTGGGTGCAGTCCATGTAATTTCCAGAGATTATGAATTGGTTGAACTTCTTACTTAGCATCTTGAGATCTTCTTTGACCTTGTTCAACTCTTCCTTTATTGGATCCGTGACCATAGACTAGTTTACCCCAGGCTGGGTAAGGTTTGGCATAGGATGATGGGAAGGCGACGTCCCATTAGCAGGAGGGGAACGTGGAGCATGTTGATACTCTTTAGGAACCTAGATAGGCTCGGGTGGACTCATACTGCGATGGAATAGGGCCTCGGGGTCTTGAGGAATAGGAATATGGTTTCATTGCATCTCGTGGATTTTAGTCTGGAGGTTGTCAATCTTGTACACAAGCTAAAGCTAAGACTGTTGATATGACCAAAGTGCACCTGCCAGCTCAGAGGAATTAACCTCAGCATGTATGACGGCCGAGGTAACAGTAGCTCAGGATTACCCATCAGTGATGTCGTCCTTCGCCAGGTCGACCACAACCGACGTTGCAAGTACCACCATGATTGGGCATCAGCTGAGGTCTACATGACTTATGGGGCCAGTTGTCCATCATGTAATCTATAACCGATGTTACAACCAACATTACAAGTACCACCATGATTGGGCATCAACCGAGGTCTATATGACTCATGGGGCCAGTTATCCATCAGGTTGGCCACAACTGACGTTACAAGTATCACCTCGGTGAGGGCATCATCCTAGTTAAGTATGGACATGGGTTATCCATTAGCAGCACCATAAATATCGGCCATAGCCGACGTTATAATTTTCACCTAATATTAGCAAGGCCTTACAGGCCCAGCATCAAGTGTCAAGACAACATCGACCCTGGCCGACGTTACAGATATCTAACCTCGGCTGGCATCCCAACCAAGGTCATTATGTAATCCCCAGCCAAGGCAGGGATTGTACTTCACCAACTTCGTACTCATCCAGGCCAAGGTTGGTACCAAGAAAAGATAACTGAGTCAAAATATGATGAGGCCACCAGGGGTCTCACCGGAGATGATTACTCCGACAGCTGTTCAACCCGACCCTGAAGCTAGGGGACCACCCCAGGCACCGCAAAAGGACCAACCTACTCCTCAACGGAGGAGGGACGTTGCTAACCCTAGGCGTTTACGTCTGAGGAGGCAAGGAAACTCTTGCCCTAAGGATAGGTATGACGATATGGAGGCAGAGGATGCTCCAGAAGACTGTTGGGAGCCATATGAGGTTTCTAACAACATTGTACGTCCTATCCAACAAAGTCGAGGTTGTGGGGGTAGAAGAGATGGTGGTGCCCAACAAAGAGGATCAACTTTTGATCTCTTGAGCAGAGGGTCGGCCTTTGAAAGGCTCAACCCAGTTAATGACCAATGGCATAGGTTATCCAGGTCCAGAAGTGTAGCAGGCTCATAAAGGGAAGATGGGGAACATCGGTCTCATCATGGACGACCCCAACATGGCCGAGACAGGGTCAAGAGGAGGTAAATAGCCGACGTTGTGTTGCAGCTGGGGAACCCTTAGCCCACCCATTGGAGGTGGTTGGGGACAACCTCGGCCGGGACAACATTGCAAAGCCATGGAATGACTCCATTCAACGTCTTAAAGATAAGATATCAAACCTCATCAAAATCCGAGACCCACTACAAAGAGGGTTCTCATAGGGGTCCCCATTTGTGGCAAAGATAGTGAACTTCCCAACCCCTGCCAAGTTCAAGCCACCTACGGTGTCTCCCAAGTATGATGGTAGCACCATCCCTGTGCACCATATTGAGATGTACCAGTTTTTAGTAGACATTTACTCAATTATAAATGAGATGAGGTGTTGGGCCTTCTCTGGGACTTTAACGGGAGCAACACATATTTGGTTTACCTCTCTTCTGAAGAAATCTTTTGAGAACTTTAAGAGCATTCACAATTTCTGTTTTGGGGTAAGACCTCAAAAGAAGACCACTCACCTGCTGTACGTCAAATAAGGTAAGAACGAGAGCCTAAGAGACTACATTTCTAGATTCAACAAAGAAAAATTAGAGGTTGAAGATTATGAAGAGAATATATCTATGACTGCCCTCATTGGAGGACTCCAGAAAGGGAAGTTGTTGTGGAAGCTTGCAGAAGACCCTCCCTAGTCTATGGCAGATCTATTGGTAACTGCAGGAAATGTCATTAACGCTGAAGAGGCTATGGCCGCAAAGTATGAGGATGAAAATGGAAGTGGAAGCGGGAAGTTCCAAAGGAAGAAAGATAGAAAAAAGAGGTCTGTAAATGACAAGTTTGCACACTATAATCCTCTGACTGTGAGTTGCGAACACATCCTCAACAAAATAAAAAATGATCGATCCCTGAGATGGCCGGAGAAGTTGAAGGCTCCTCCGCGTAAGAGGAATAAGAACCTATGGTGTGAGTTCCACCAAGACCACGACCATGTGACAGACAAGTGCTTCGCCTTGAAGGATGAAATTTAGAAAATGTTGAAGTCTGGAAAAATGAGGAAGTATGTCGATGGTAAATCTTCTAAGAGGGGAAGAGATGACCCTAAGAATAAGAAAAATGACAGATGTCGAGATAATCCCCTAGCAAGAAGAGACGATAACTCAGATGGTGATGGTGAGGATGATCCAGACCTCCCACCGAAAGACAACAATGCTCCAGTGAAGAGTTGGTATGATCTCCTTTGGTGTTAACACCATATGTGGAGGACTAGCAGGGGGTGGCTCCGAAGTAGCCGACCATAAAGCTCATGTGGCAGACGTTAAGTCCGTGACCAAAGTAGAGGTTGTGAATCTGGCATCTTCAGAGGCTAAGCAGAAGAGGAAGAAGGTAGATATGGATACTCTTATAGTTGGATTCTCCCGACTCGACTTCAAAGGTATCTTGGCTCCGCGTGGTGACCCTTTGGTAATAACAACAAGAGTGCATGGATGTAAGGTATAGATAATCCTCATAGATGGAGGAAGTTCAGTATATATGATGTTCTGGCCCTATTTTAAGAGCCTGGGCCTTAGCAGAGCTAGGCTAGTACCCTATCATCATCCGTTGATGGGCTTCAGTGGTGAAAAGGTCCATCCGTTGGGCATGTATGAGATGGATGTACGAATCGGAGACGGGTGGCCTAAGAGTTTGACCCAGAAGATCAATTTTTTCGTTATGGATGAAAATGTCTTCTCGTCCTACAACCTCATCATAGGATGAGTAACCCTCAAGAAATTTGAGGCCGTGCCATCAACGGTCCACCAAATGCTAAAATTCCCGACCCCCTATGGGGTAGGGGAAGTGCAAGGTGACCAAAGAACGGCATGATAATGCTACTTCAACACGGCAGAAGAGAGAGAGTCACATAAGAGGGCAATAACAACATATAACATTGATACACTTGATCCTAGGAATGAAATAAAATTAAAGAAAGGAGAGGCCGCAGAAGAGGCATAATCCATCGTCCTCAATGAGGACAAATCGAAAAAACCCGTCCAAATCGGCAAGGTCCTAAAACCCGAGATCAAGGAAGAGCTGATAAGATTTCTGAAGAAGAGGCAGAGTGTCTTCGTTTGGAGCCACGCAAACATACTTGGCATCGACCCGGAGGTTATGTGCCACAAAATCAATGTGGTAGAATATGTTAAGCCAATCAAACAAAGACAAAGAGTTTACTCCAGGGAAAAGTACGATGTCATTAGGGAAGAAGTCAGAAAGATGGAAGAGGCAGAATTCATCAGGGAGGTCATATACCCAGAGTGGTTATCTAAAGCCATCATTGTGCCTAAAGGTAATGGAAAATAGAGGATGTAAGTAGACTTCATTGACTTGAACAAGTCTTGCGCAAAAGATAACTATCCCTTACCTCGAATTGATCAGATGGTAGATGCCACGGTAGGGCATGAACTTATGAGCTTCATGCATGCATATTTATGATACAATCAGATCTTCATGGATGCCGAAGACTCAGAGAAAACATCATTCATCACAGACAAGGGGACCTATTGCTATAAGGTCATGCCCTTCGGCTTGAAGAATGCAGTGGCCACGTATCAACGTCTTGTAAATAAAATGTTTATAGATCAGATTGGCAAGACCATGGAGGTATATATAGATGACATGTTGACAAAAATCTTGAAGGCCTGCACTCACGTAGTCGACCTGGAGAGGACTTTTGACACCATGGACTTATATAGGATGACGCTCAATCCTTACAAGTGTGTCTTCGGAGTTGGAGCAGGAAAGTTTCTTGGATTCATCGTCAATTAAAGGGGAATATAGGCCAACCCCGAGAAGATCAAAGCTCTACTTGAAATGAAGACACCGAGAACTATAAAACAAGTTCAAAGGCTAACTAGAAGAGTTGCTACACTCAACAGGTTTGTCTCTAGGGGTACAGATAAGTGTCTTCCTTTTTTCAAAGTCCTTAGAAAGGCCTTTGAATGGGATGTGGAATGCGACAAGGCCTTTAAGGGGCTCAAGTCTTACCTCGAATCCCCCCTACTCTTATCCCGGCCCATTATGGGGGAGAAGTTGTATGTTTATCTAGCAGTCTCAGAGTCAGCTATAAGTGCAACCATAGTACGGGATCCTTAGAAAGGCCTTTGAATGGGATGCGAAATGCGACAAGGCCTTTAAGGAGCTCAAGTCTTACCTCGAATCCCCCTACTCTTATCCCAGCCCATTATGGGGGAGAAGTTGTATGTTTATCTAGCAGTCTCAGAGTCAGCTATAAGTGCAACCATAGTACGGGAAGACGATGGGGTATAGAGGCCTGTATACTTCAATAGTAAAGCCCTTCAAGGGACTGAATAGAACTATCCTTGGATGGAGAAGTTGGCCTACGCCTTGATACATGCTTATAGGAAGATGAAGCCCTATTTCCAAGCCCACTCTATGGTCATCCTCACTGACTCCCCACTAAGGCAAGTCCGACCCAAGCAAGAGAAGTCAGGAAGATTGATGATCTGGGCCATCGATTTGGGAGAGTATGACATTGTTTATCAACCTAGGGTGGCCATCAAAGGGATGGCACTCGCATACTTTTTTGCTGAGTTCACATGGGAGGAGGCTGAGATTGAGAATAACCCAAAGATTGCAGAGGGATCAAACAGTAACGTCTTCTAAAACTCGGAAGAGGTTGTGTCCAGCAGAGCGAGACAAGGAGTAGCTGAGAATGAGGAAGACAAGTACCTCTTAAAGAAAGGGATCCTGTCAAAGGGGAACTTCTCTTCAAATGAAGATGTTTGGAACCTCTTCATGGATGGTCTTATTACGAAAGTGGAAGTGGAACATGGCCGATACTGTTAGTTTCGAATGGTACTGACATTGAATATGAACTAAGGATTAACTTTAAGGCTTCAAACAATGAGTCCAAGTAAGAGGCACTGATAGCAGGACTCTCCTTGGTAAAAGCCCTTAGAGTTGGCCGATTCCTCCTACACAGTGACTCGAGGTTAGTTGTCAACCAAGTACTTAGAGTATATGAGGCCAAAGATGAAAGGATGACCAAATACCTAAAGAGGGTAAGAACGATGCTATAAGGCTTCGAAGAGGCGAAGATGAAGAGGGTACCTCGACAAGACAACAGTCAGGCAGATGCACTAGGAAGGTTGGCTTCAACAACAAGGACAGGCATCCGAAGGATAGTACGAGTCAAGATCTTGCTCAAATCGACCATTGAGTAAGAAGAGGTTGTCAGCCTTTGCCTCAACTTGAACCTAAGGGACTCATGGATGGACCCCCTTGTAGATATATCAGACATAGAGAGATGCTAGAATCCAAGTTAGAAAGGAGGAAATTGAGGTACAGATCTGCCAAGTTCTCAATAATAGGAGATGTCCAGTATAAAAAAGGATTCCTACTACCACTCCTCAGATGTGTCCATACCATTGAGGTTCCCCACGTCCTGCAGGATGTAAACGAGGGTTCTTGCTCCAGGCACATAGGAGGGAAACCTTTAGCCAAGATGATAATTACGCAGGGATACTGGTGGCCGACCTTGGCCAAAGATGCGGCTGCCTACGTGAAAAGGAGTGACAAATGCCAGAGACTCTCCACTGTACCTCATCAACCTATGACGTCAATCAATTATCCTTGGCCATTTGCAGTTTGGGGGATTGACTTGGTGGGACCATTGCCAATACCTGCTAACAACTATCGATTTTTTAAAGTAGCAATTGATTACTTCTCGAAGTGGGTAGAGGCTGAGCCGATGATCACGATTACAAAGAAGAAGACCTTTCAGTTCATTTAGAAGAGTATCATATGCAGTTATGGCCTTCCAAACACCCTCATCTCAAATAATGGAACCTAGTTCAATAATTCTTCCTTAGAAAAATATTGTGAAAGAGTGGTGATTAAGCAGTTCTTCTCCTCTCCTGGACGACCCTAGGTAAATGGGCAGACTGAAGTCACGAACTGATCAATCCTTGATGGGATTAAGATGAGGTTGGAAGAAGCCAAGTAGAGATGGACATAGAGGTTTATGAAGTGTTATGGGCCTACAAAACAACGACAAGGAGACCAATGGGGTAGACCCTATTTGTGTTAGCCCATGGCTCAGAAGCCGTCATACCTATAGAAGTAGGACTCCCCCCACACAGAGTTCAGACCTATGACCCCAAGAAGAATGGGGAAGGGAGAAGACTCGACTTAGATTTGGTTGAGGAGAGAAGGGAAGATGCTGAGATTAGACAGGCAGCTTACCAGCAGAGAACAACAAAGTTCTATAATCAAAGGGTGAAATCGAGACCTATAGCTGTAGGAGATCTAGTGCTGAAGAAGACTTTGCAGAAGGCAAACAAGCTCCACCCAAACTGGCATGGACCTTACAGAGGGGTTGATGAGGTTGTCCCTGGTACTTACCGACTAGAAAATCTCAAAGGGGAACATTTTTCAAACCCTTGGAATGCTGACCATTTGGAAAAAATACTACATATGATGTTGCAATTTTCTTTTTAATACATGTATCATTTTATGAAGAGGATATGAATGAAAAGAGCATTTCCCGTGTCAACATTATTTTATTATGATTAAACATCATTAATTTTATGAAAAATTATGAGGGTAAACATCATAATTTGGTGACCTCGGACCTTAAACATCATTAATTTAGTGAAATTTATGAGGTGAAACATCATGGTTTGATGACCTCAGACCTTAAACATCATTGATTGGTGAAATTTATGAGGTTAAACATCATATTGTGATGACCTCAGACCTTAAACATCATTAATTTGGTGAAGTTTATGAGGTGAAACATCATAGTATGGTGACCTCAGACCTTAAACATCATTAGTGTGGTGAAAGCTATGAGGTAAAACATCATATTTTGAAGACCTCAGACCTTAAACATCAATTATTTGGTGAAAGGTATGAGGTAAACATCATATTTTGATGACCTCAGACCTTAAACATCATTTGTTTGGTGAAAGATATGAGGTAAACATCATATTGTGATGACCTCAGACCTTAAACATCATTAATTTGGTGATAAATTATGAGGGTAAACATCATATTTTGACGACCTCAGACCTTAAACACCATTTTTTTGGTGAAAGGTATGAGGTAAACATCATATTGTGATGACCTCGGACCTTAAACATTATTAATTTGGTGATAAATTATGAGGGTAAACATCATAAATTGGTGACCTTGGACCTTTAAGACAACGTCATTATATGACTAAAACAACATTCAAGAGAGAGCTTTTAATGAAAGAAGCAAAATCATCTGAAGAAAATGGTATTACATGAAGTAGTCAGAGTTATAAATCAAATATTCCCCGAAGCAGAGTTTATAAGAAATTACAGACGAAAAAACTAAAAATTACAAGTAAAAGGCTTCACAAGTTAAGGCTTAAGGGTCGGTAGCCGCAGATGTGTCCACATGGACTTTGTTGATAACCTTAGCCCCGTCATCTTGAGGGTTAACATCCTTAGTCTATGTGGCTTCCAGCTGTGCAGTCTGTACAGGAGCAGTACCTTCCTCCTCAACCTCTTGCAAGGCTTGAGCAAAGCGAGAATTGCCGAAGCCCAGAACAATAAAGTCCGAGGAAGTTAAGCTCCTTGTATCCTTATCATTTAAATATTCCCACTTCCCAGTTGCCTTAATACCTCTTTCAATATATTCAAAGCCGAAGCTTATAAACTGGTCAAGGACTTTGTAGTCGGCCAAGATCTTCTCTAAGGCAGCCTCAAGGGCAACCTTTACTACAGCATCAACATTTGCCTGAAGGACGTCATCTTTCGCCTGCAAAGCAGAGGTGTGATCCTTCTTAAGCTTTACTATGTCCCTATCCCTCTGCTTCACCTTATTTTTAGACTCATCCAAAGCTGTCTTCAGATGTTCAACCTCTGTATTTAAAGAGGCTTGCACCTTCTGGGCCTCTTTTCCCTTCTCAATAAGGGGCAACTTCCTCGTGGTCCAGTCAACGAATTGTTGCATAGATAGAATACCCTGCAAAACAAAGTCATATGTATAAGTTTAAGCCTTAATCCATTTAAAGACAAGGTTACACTTGGAATAAAAAAGAAAAAGTTTTTACCTAGATAGACAAGTGAAGGATAAACTCGATGAGCAAAGGGGTATTAAGAGAGCGTAGGAAACGCTTATATGCGTCAGTCATTGCAGAGTTGATGGCATCCATTGCCTTCAGACCATGGCCTATCAGGCTGTCGCTAATCTTCAACTGCTCTAAACGAGCGACTAAAGCATCATCTGATGAAATAGGGATAGCGCAATCTCCCTTTTAGTTTTTGGAAGGCCTCTGATCCTCCTCATCAGTGGTAGTCTTCCTCTTTTTCATAACATCTTCCTTAGACGTGTCAACGTTATGTTTGGGGAAGGGGCTTCATTATGACCTACCTTCTTCATTAGCTTAACGAGATTGGGGGAAGACATCTTCCACAAGTCGTTAGAGATGCCTTCTGGGCTTTCTGCAAAAAGAAGAATTTGAGTTAGTAAATCAAACCTATTAAAAATTAGAGGTACAATTATGAAAAATAATACTTACGAAGATCGGTCAGAGGACTTCCCCCCAGGCCAGTGTTAGAGAGGTAATAAGGGGTCATCAGATGTCCGTACTTGACTAGCCAACCGTTCTCCCACTGATCTTGAAGATCCTTAACCTTTTGTAAGTTATCTTGGCTAAGCCTAGGGTCGGCCTTGGCAGCAAGTGACACCTTTCGCCACCTCAGGGGTATCCTTGACTCCAACGATGAAGAGGTGGCATAAGGACCAAATTCTTATGCCCCCGAGGCAAAGAAATACCGTGGTTTCCAGTTGTGATTGGAGGTCTGGGTAACCAGCATCATCTTTTTATCTGACTTCCTAGATAGGAAGTGATAGTAGCTGGGGTGGTTTTTAGCAGAGGATGGGACATAAAATCCTGTGAAGACCCTAACTGCAAGGTCTGACTGATGGACTGCCCTACAAAGGATGATAGCCCCAATCATCACCCTCCAGGCATTTGGGGATAATTGCGAAGGGGCTTGGTTGATATAGGATAATATTGCTCTAATTAAAGAATGGATGGGGAGATATAAGCCAAAATTGAACATCTTCTCCTAGATACAGATCTCCCCATCTTGGCCATCGAAGGACCTCTCACCCCTCAGAGGTCTCCTAAGCTTGATGGAAGGACCTATAGAATATAGGTGCCTAAAGGCTAAGAGGTCATACTCAGTAACAGATCTCTCTATCACGGCCGCCTACGAGCTGTCAATATCACTTTTATGACCATCATCCTCATCCCTAGTAACGTTGGCCTGGGCAGATGAAGGGACATCATCAGGAAATCTCTAAGCAAACTCAGCTTTGGTGGTGACCGATAGAGGGATAGCATTAATGGGTGGGGGAATAGCCACGCTCGACCCCACAATCTCTATATCATAAGAAGTCTGTGAGGTTTTAGAACCATTATGGGACGAGGCATGACTTTGGACCTCGTCTTGATCAGGGACCTGATATTGCCTAATAGAGAAGTCCATAGCCTCTTGGAATGAGTCTATAGGCATAGGGTCTAAGGTAGATGACTCAGCCTCAGACATTGGAGAAGCATCAATTGGATCCTCTATTGGCTCAGCAAGCTCGACTGGCTCAGGATATATCACCTTCAGAAGTGGAAGGAAGATAGGTTTGAGGGAGAAGGCCTTAGCCCTATGAGCTTCCTCTTGGTCTAGCTCTATCTGCCTAATTTTTGCAAAGGTCTTCTCTCTAAGAGAAGGAAAATCTTCAATAAGCTTATATAGAGGTCCGAGCATAAGTTAGACGACCCTACACTTAGGACTCTAAACCGCAAATAAACAACTGGGCACAACTTAAACTAAGGATCAAACTTGGTTTTTAAAAAATTTCAAACTAAGAACATTCAATAATAGGTTCACCAGAAAACTCAAGGAATCACCGAAAAACTTAAGATACACCAAAAAATGCAAGAAATGGAAATGAATGGCTAAAAAATGACAAAGGAAAGGTAACAATCAATACCTGATAGAGTAAGAGATGAAGAGTAAGAATATTGAGCAAAGAAATCCACAAATAACCTCGAACAAGTTCTTGATGAGAGTGAGAAAACACAAAAGGCTCAGGTAGGAAAAATGAGAGAAATGAAGAAGAAAGAGAAAGCAAAGGGTTTCAACCCTCAAATCTGATTGCACGCATCCCATGCCCATTATTGCCGCCCAAAAGACAATCAACATCATTACACTGTTAGACATGCTACACACTTCAAAAGTGGGCACCTGTCAAGGAGATATTGGTACATAAGGAAATACATCCTTGGACCTACATACCCCTTAATCACCTACTTACAAAGGTAACTAAAGGCTAGGGGTTGATTGATTTGCCCAAAGTGCACCTGCCATCTCAGAGGCATTAACCTCGGCCTGTATGACGGTCGAGGTAACAATAGCTCAAGATTACCCAATAGTGATGTAGTCCTTCTCCAGGTCAACCACAGTCGACGTTGCCAGTACCACTATGATTGGGTATCAACCGAGGTCTACATGACTCATGGGGTCAGTTATCCATTAGGTCGGCCATAACCGACATTACAAGTATCACGTTGGTGAGGGCATCATCTGAGGTAAGTATGGACATGGATTATCCATCATCATCACCATCAACATCGGCCATAGCCAACGTTATAAGTTTCTTGTAAGATCAGCAAGGCCTTGCAGGCCCAGCATCAAGTGTCAAGACAACATCGGCTCTGGCCAACCTTCCAGATGTCTAACCTCAGCTGGAATCCCACCTAAGGTCATCATATAATCCCCATCCAAGGTAGGTCGTACTTCACCAACCTCATACTCATCCAGGCCGAGGTTTGTACCAAGCAAAGATAGTCGAGCATTTACATGCACGTGTATGGCTTGGAACACGTGGACAAATCCATTATAACTGGATCATTCCCTCCAGGTAAGGGAATATTGAGGTCATCATTACTTAGTTGAGATCATTCAGATGTCATACTGGCACTGGCTGGGTCTCCATGCACATGCACATTGCATGCTTTGGGGGGTACATTACACCTCCCAAGCACTATATATTGAGGTCATCCTCAACATTATAAAAGATGGAGAATTACAACCCTAGCAAAAACTCTGTCAATTTACACAGCAGAGAGAGAAAGCTTGAGAGATTGTATCCATGGCCATTAGTGCCTTATTTCAGTGACATTACTCACTCACTTGCACAGTGGATGTAGGCTTAATTGGCAGAACCACTTACATATTGGTGTTCATCCTCTTCTCCTCACCTCCTTCTACATATACATTTATATTCTCCTATAGTGCCATTGTTATCCCTTGCTTGAGCTTACAAACACCTTGACCAATGGTGCTATTTCTAGAATCATCAATTGTGATCAGATCTGGATGCACAATTGGTACTTGATCCGTGTTCTCCATGGAAAGCGTATAGATTCCGAACTCGAAAGAAGTAGCAGGGGAACAGACAGAACTCCAAGGTGATTTGACTAAAAATCGAACCCAATAAGGAGACAAGCCAAGGGTGTGCAATCGACCTGAGATGGTGTAATATGGGATTTATTTTTTGAAAAAGGAATGAAAATCTTTTTGACATTTCTTTTCTTTTTTAAATTGGATTTTTTTTTTTGGGATTTTTGATAAAGAAAGGAGAAATATATATTTTTTTGGTATATTTGATAAAGTAAGGAGAGAGTGAATGGGAGACGTGTCTCAGCATGATTATTATAATTATTATGTTCTCTCTAGTATTAGGTTTACCTAAATGAAAAAAGGAAATGCCGGACGGGACCCAAGCTTGAAAAAATTGGGGTTTGAATTAATATATGATCAAGTGAACTTGTTACCAAGCTCATGGATAGGGTCTCGTTTTGAAAAAGATGAAATCGCTCGAGAATTTGGGCGGCATGCTGACCCGTCATTTTGGTAGAGTTTTGGGTAGAAAATGGAAAATTAATATCAGTGCCCGAGGTCTGACGCCTATATGCGGGTATGCAGTTTTGTTGGGTTAATTGGAAAGGGTTACTCCATTCGGTATGACTTCCATGATATACGTCTTGATTTTTAGGGCAATTGGTACGTGTGGACAACCCATTTGATATACTTGAGTGTACGTGAATTGCCTCATGATATACCTAATGGGGATAGCACGTGTGAGAGAAAATTCGATATACTCGACGTATATGAATGAATTCCCTATGATATACCTCCCATCATGACTTCCGTTAAGCGGTACGACGAGGGGGAACCGTTCGATACATGTCGAAGGTACTTGGCCAATGGAATGTGAGAGTCATATCGCTTAGGCTAACTGCGCCCTGTCGGACCAGGGCCCATCACGAAGTGACCCTCTAGTTACGGGAAAAAAATTAGTCAATAGCAATTCTCTTCGGTGGAGTAGTGTGCAAAAATGCATGATCTTTTTATTAGTATCTTATGGAGAGATATATATTTCAATGATGAAAATCATGCTAAACACGGGGCAAGTATGACTATGAGAAGTAAATCTACACTAAGCATGGATATATACAAGTGTGAAGGTGTGTGCTAGCGAGCAGAAGAGAGAGGAATATATAGACAAACAAATACTCATGTAAATAGAGTCTAGCCCTCGAAACAACATTCCCAGTGGAGTCGTCACTGTGTCCATCCCTGATCCTCATGAAGAGAGAGATATATATATGGTGAGAGGATCTCGGTCCCGTGCATCCCTCTTGGGAGCGCTTCGCCCGTCATCGGCAATGTGTGAGGTGAAAAATGTAGAGAGATGGAGTTGCCAGCGTCTTTTACTCAAAACAGAAAAAAGAAGGTGGAACCATCCCGTAGGATAACATCAAATACATACGAAACTAAAAAATTATTCGAGTAGGGTTCGAAGGCTAAGTTACGAAATGGGAAGGTGTTAGGCACCCATTCCTCCCTTGAGGTCTCTCATGAATTTGTTGTTATTTTCCTCTATTTATCTGTGATATATGTGCATGTGTCAATGTAATGGAGATAGGAATCATCGACTTGTATCATGGAAGAGATAGAGTGAGTCATCCGTAGGAATGTTCCTAAAAGTAATATGAGAAAATAGGATTTACACGATTATCCTTGCATTGATCGTTATAATGGAACGATAACGCATATGGAATAATACGCCACTAAGAACAAATATATGTATATATAAATATGTAGAATCTAAGAGAATTAAGTTAAAGAATTAGGAAAATTGAAAAATAGAAAATTGAAAAATGTAGGACTCAAGTCTCGAGTTTTACCCCGAGACGCTTACGTAGCCTATAAAGGCATCAACATCCACGTAGTTCGTATGCATAATGAGGGGTGGGGTTTATCCCATAAATCCAACCGGGGACTTCTCTTATGTGTGTGTGTGAAAAGGTGTTTTAGTATGAGAAAAGTATGAGAAAAGTGTGAGAAAAGTGTAAGAATTCTCGCTTGGAATTTATGAGCAAACCCTCTTTTTCTTATTTTTTGGGTTTTTTTATATGAAAAATTAGAGATGTTCAATAATACTAAATAAAAAGTATATTAGGATTTGTGAGATGGGGAGAATAAAAGTGTTCAGTAATAAAAACAAGTTAATGCGAATTTAAGAGAATTTAAAGAGAGAGTTGAGAAAGTTGGACATTCTTGAAGATCTTGGTCTTGATCTTGAATGTTGGAAAGCATACCTTGCACATGGATGATGATGATGGGTAGTTAATTCACCATGTTTGGTGAAAAATATGATGAAAAGTGAGTGTTGAAGAGGTATTTGAATGTAGAAATCACGCTAACTTTGAGAGAGGTTTTCTGGGATTGCTGAGAGTTATGGATCTTAGATCCTGGGGTGCTTTGCAATGAGGTAAGACAATCCTTTTTATAGGCCCAGGGCATTTATGATTGGCATAGGGTTGGTCTTGCCAATCAGCAGGTGCTTCAGGCACACTGTCGACAGACATGATTTTGAACCTGTCATTTGGCAGTCTTGTTCAAATTCCTTTGTATAAATGATCATAAAATGAAATTCGTTGATCCAAATTGTGCATGGGTCATACCTCTAGAAAGGTACTTCAGAGACCTTCAAAAGTCTTTTGGACAACTCCTAGGTCCGGGAGTTGACTTTGGGTCAAATATGGCTAGGAAGCGCTCATCGGTCCTTTGGACGGGGGATCTTCGGACGATAAAGGGTTGTTCGTCCGCACCGTAAGTCTGAATCGCGCACGGGGTGGACCATTGGAAAGGTTAGGATATATACTTTGACATTCCAAAGAGTTTGAATCGGTTTGGAGAGTTGACTTTGGTCAATCGGGGATCGAAAACGTCCGGTGGCCTTTCGGGGTAAAACGGATCGTTCGTCCTCACCGTAAGTCAGAATCGCGCACGAGGCAGATATTTGGAAAGGGGTTTCAATGCCATTTTCTAGATTCATTTAGACTAGTTCGAGATGAAGAGTTAACTTTGTTCAAATGGAGCCCGGGAGCGTCTGGTGGCCTCTGGATAAAGTTTTGAGGGAAAATGGGTCGTTCGTCTGCACCGTAAGTCAGAATTGTGCATGGGGCGGATTGTTGGAAAGGGGTTTCAGTGCCCTTTAAAGATTCATTTACTACTGGTATAACTTAAGAGTTTGACTTTTGGCCAAATGGAGCTTGGGAGTTCCCAATGGTCTCTAGTTCAGTACTCAGGCGATAACCTAGGTTCGTAGTGATGCAAGGGGTGATAGGGACCTAAGGAGAGATTAAGGGGTGCTCGAATGGGGTGTCTAGAGTATGATTTAATTCTATTTATTTCTTGTTTGATGAATCTTCGAACATTATTTGTTTCTTATTTCTCCAGACATTATTTAGTCATTATTCTTCAATACATAGTCTCTAAGGCAACTTCCTTATGAAAAAACTCATCCTCAGCATCTTTGGTGGCTTAAAAAATGTTTTTGAATACAGTATTGTTCCAATGTGATAAGGCCTGCCTAATAGCTTTAAGATATCTATACACATGGGATGCTAACTTATGTTGAATAAAATAGTGAGAACATAAAAAAGTAGCATGTACACGCAAACAAGGCATCATATCCATAAAGAGCACCATATCAATGGAGTCAAACACAATTTACAACAGACACCACTGGAAGTAATCGAACTGAAATAACAAATTACTCAACTACTAACAAGCAGACTTATAGCGTCAAAAATTGAAGTAAATAACTAGACAAATACTTTCTAATCTATTTTTGTCAAGTATTGTTTGAAACATCATTCAAAAACATCATCCATTAGAACTCAAAATCCCGGTGAAATCACTCCCATTAAATCTTACTACTATATTTTAGAGGCAGGACAAGAAAGTAATGACGGTTTGAATGAAGTGAGTCTTATGGTCAAGGAGTTTGAGTAACGTAGACAGAATTTTATTGGTGAGGCCAAATCCATTGCTACTAAAAAGTCCCACTATTAAGTGTGATAGAATGATTAACATCATTATCAGAATGATATAGTCCCAGTTAAAGGTGGAAATAAAAAAAAAATGGGTGAAAAACATGTCTCGAAATCCCTTGGTCTAACGAACCACCACCTAATTTCTACCTCGAAAACATTTCATAGCACTTCAAGTTCATGACTTGCACTCTTAGACATAGTTGATGGGAAGCTATCGATATCATACATTGAATTATTCTTATGATTCTTAAAATTTCCCCTAATTGTATTGTATGATCAATATTTGAAAGAAACAAAATTGGGTCCAAGGTTTAACATTCCTGCTGCTGAGGTGATACAAACCAGGAAAATAATCATTCCTTGAATAACACCGACAATAGAAGGCTTGCAAAAGAAAAGAAGTGTTGAGAATGAGCCAGGTTAAAAGGCTTGTAGCAGTGCAAACATGGGTGTTGAGTATGTCTAGAGATGAGTCAATATTGGCTATAGATGGGGCTCCACCATTGAACCCACTCTAACCCATCCATAGTAACCATGCCCCTATTAACATCATCAATATGTTATTTGGTGGGAATTTTCACCATTTTTCTCATGCCTAGGCGCCATCTATTTATCATCAATATGTTGTTTGAAGACTAAGAGGCAAACTATGGGAAAAAAGCGAGAGTTGGTTTTTCCTTTAGCACCCCAATTTCCTCGGCCTAATTATTCAGAATCTGAAACACTCTCCTCATTGTACGACTCTCTGTATCATCAGTGTTATCACATCTCAAACCCACAAGCAACAAATTCTTAATCGTTTCCTCTTTGAACTCCCCACTCAACCGTTTGGATGATACTTGTGGCATTGATCTGTGCAATATGTTTGGGTTATGGTTGTGGAATAGATGTGAATGAATTTGGTGGTAAAACTATTGTATAATTAGCACAATGTCTATAAAATTTATGTGTCAGTGCACAATAAACAAATTCTTTGGTAGCTCACAATACAAAATTTTTGTTCGGTTCTTTACCATTACCATTCATAGTTAGAAAAGCTATGTTTGAGGGTTTAAAAACAATTTATTCTTTGAACAAACTCTTTCTTAGGTTCCTTGCTTTGAAGATTTTACATATTACAAATGAGACTCTTGCTCTGTTTTGTTTCTTCGAAGTATTAATTTACCAAAAAGCATCATATATATTAGAAAATTACTTCTTCCTATTACTACCTGCTGCCAAACCTGCATGTGAGATCAACCTTAAAATCTCTTGTGGTCCAAAATGATACTTTCCTCGGCCTCGGGTGCTAGGACTGCTGGCATAGATGGTACCTTTACTGTTATTGGTATGTGCAGTACTAGTGTTGCGGTACCAGTCTAAGTAGCATGTGAAGCTGTGCAAGTCTTCCTATTAGGTGCCATATGAAATTTGACACATATCTCTTATTAGTGCTAAGAACCATACGATAAGAATTTAAAGAAAAGGAATGTATCAAAGAATGCTATGCGAACTCAATTAAAGCTGAATAGTGTTCTAATGGGTCAGAAGGTTAGTTGTAACCGAGGACTGTAAGAATATGTTGCTACAACAGAGTCAATTCTTTTCAATAATTATGTATGTGTTGAAAAGAAATACAACTTTTTAGTGAATAAAATGGAGATAAAGAGTTTTATATATCCCTGTGGAATCTTACATATATCAGCCATTCAAAAGTGGAAAATGATAGCATTATCGTAAAAATCGTAGGGCTGCTAGAGCTTTTATGCACGAAAGGAGGAATTCTACTCCATACAAGGTTAGGATGCCAGGATTGTTGGGTTGCTAGAGCTTTTATGCATAGGATCAGAAGCTCTGTAGACCACGAGTCACAATTTGGACTATTTGAGCTCTAAATCATAGTCAAAACCTAAAGATGTAGATTTGTTTTTTAGATTTTCTCTATTAACTTTTCTTTTATCAACATCAAACCTATATTAGAAGATGCCATTATGATCTTTCTTCTGTTTGCGGTATATGAGCTAATTCCAGTTTCAAGTGTTTGAGATCTAACTTATGGCTAAATCAAGATATAAGCATGCATATAGTTTTTTAGTGAACTGCTTGTAAATTAATTTTAAGAGATGAAATTATTGTTGTTTCACAAGTTGTGAGAGTTCCTTGTTGGAATATCCATGTTTGACATAATTCCTGCATACATATCCCTAGCTATTAGTTTTGGTTTCTTGTGTAGTTATGCTTGGTTCCACGCGTGCACATGTCCTAAGATCTTCTTTGCATCAAGGATTCCAGGGAGAATCCACACGTCCTTCTCATTCAACTGACGCAAATATCGCCTACTCTCCCAACATTATTGCATCTGTTGTTAACAACAATGAGGGTATGGTCTTTGTATTTTAAGTGAAATTACTTGACAACTAAAAATATATAAATAAGTAGGAAATATACCAACGTTAAGGTAAGTCTAGTTACAAAAGTATTATGTTAATCCATTTTATGCATGTTCTAGGTCATAGAATAACTCTCGGACAACGATTTGTGGAAGAGCCGAATCAGGTTTTTTCACAACATAGTCATCAAAATTTAGCCGACTTTCCCCACACTTTCTCATCGGGTTTTAATACCACTGAGGGTATGATTAACTTTCCAAAATAGTTTTTAAATTTATGTTAGGTCATAACAAAACTTAAACTTTAAAGCATTACATATAATCCATCATGGGAACATTGTGAGTAGAAAATTTTGGATATTGCAATCATGCTACTAATCTTGAATGCTATATGATATCATGTATTGTCAATTCGTAATTTTAAATTTATGTTAATATCGAAGAAAGTTTTCTATTTTTGTTTAGTGACTCACTTCCAAATAGGAAGAGAAGAAATCATATTTTCACCAAGCTATGGAAAGAAAAGATATACTTATGTATTAGGATATTTTAATTTTAATAGCTATAAACCATATAGTATATGCACCCTTATTGATACAGAAGCAACAATTTGTTCTTGTAGACCTAATGCTTTACCACCAGAAAAGTGGATAAAGATGAAAAATCCTATTGCTGTAACAGGCATCAATGGGACAAAAAATTTCATTGAGTTAAAGGCTAAGAAAGTAGCTATCTTGTTTAATGAAAAGAAATTCATTATTCCAAAAATCCTATGCTGTACTGAAATGCATGGAGATTTTATATTAGTTAATAATTTTATTTCAGAATATTTGCCTATGAATATTGATGACGGAACAATTAGTTTAACTCTCAATAAAGAACCACTAAAAATACCTTTACTGCAGCAACATAAATATAAATGTGAAAAAGACTTTCTCCTTACTAAGAAAGGATATATGACTCCAATTATTACCTTGAAGAAACACATTAGCTTTATACTATTTTAAAAGATAATTTTAGTGAAAACCAACTAAAATTATGGAATAAAGTCTAAGATACTGTAATCTCAAATTAAGAGATCCCAATATCATTATAAGAGTACCAATGATCAATACCAGAAATGATATAGACGAATTTGATAAACAAATCAAAGAATTACTGGAAATTAATCTTATAAGAAGAAACAATAAGTCCACATTCTATTCCTGCTTTCATGGTGAGAAAACACAATGAAGTCACAAGAGGAAAAGCTAGGATGGTTATAAATTATAAAAGATTAAATGAACAATTAGAATTCGATGGTTACATCATCCCAAGAAAGGATGTCTTAATCAACCAAACTAAAGTAAAAAAGCTATTTAGTAAATTAGACTATAAATCTGGTGTTTGGCAGTTAAAACTAACTGATGAATCCAAACCATTGACAACCTTTAGTACCCCTAGAGGTCACTATCAATGGAATGTTATGACTTTTGGACTAAACAAAACTCCACTGGTATATCAATGATGGATGGATAAAATCTTTAAAGACCCTAAAGATTTTGGTGTTGTCTATATAGATGATATTCTTGTTTTTTCAAATACCCTGGAAGAACACATACATCATCTGATTTGTGAAAAATTCCAAAAATATGGAATTATTCTATCACTAAAGAAAATTGATATTGGAAAAACAGAAATCAATTTTCTTGGTTAATCTTAAACCAAGATGGATTACAGTTACAAGATCATATAATCTCTAAAATAAGAGATTTGAATGAAGAAACTTTGGGTAAAAAACAATTGCAAAGTTTCTTAGGAATCCTTAATTATGGAAGAAATTTCATAAAAGGATTATCACAAAAAGAATTACCACTTGTTGAAAAACTAAAAAAGAATGAATTTTTTACATGGAGTGAAAATGATACTCTTGTTGTTAAAATAATTAAATAAAGTATAATTACTAATTGTCCAAAAGTTTATTTTCTTAAAAAGGGAGATAAATTAATCCTTGAAACTAATGCTTCAGATAATTGTTGGGGACGTGTTCTCAAAGAAATCCCTGCAAATTATTGGAATGAACCACTTCCAATACCTTTGGTATCCGTGGTAAGAAAACCCCTATATCAAAATAAATTCAAAAACATGAATTGAAATGTGGATATAATTCTGGAAAATTCAAACCAAATGAATTAAATTATATTATTTTTAAAAAAGAATTACTAACAATAAAACTTGCTATTAAAAAAAATCATTTTTTTCTAGCACCTGAAGACTTTATTGTCAAAATAGATAATAAAGCAGTAAAAGACTTCCTTGTAAATAAAATAAATATTTTAGATGGAAGAAGACTCGAAAGTTATAACCAAATTGTTGTTTATACTTTTGAGGTTGAACATTTAAAAGGTACTGACAATTCCCTTGTAGATTATCTTAGCAGAAATTGTGGAGAAAACTTCACTAAACAAGTTGAATTTTTGAAAAAATTCCACTAAACAAGTGGAATATTTTTCTTTTAGGATGGGAGACAAACATCCAGGAGAAGTACAGGGAGATTGGATGACTGTTGCTAAAAAGGGAAAAATCCAAGCATCATCACCATCCTCAAGTGCACAATCTAAACCAAGATTTGTGTACATAGTATTTAGTGGACGACAACCAGGTATTTACCACAATTGGTTCCAATGTCATAACCAAATAAATGGTTTTCCAGGTGCATGTCACAAAAAATATAACAATATTCCAGAAGCTATAACAGCATGGGAGAATTGGATGAAATAATTGGCACCCCCCAATTTAGTTTACAAATTTTCAAAACTTTAGACAAAAGAAATCATTCTTAATACTGAAGTATCTGACTTCCACAACCAAAGAATCCACTATGGTTTGTATGAACCTTTGAATGAAGCTTGGAAATCTCATCTTATAGAAAAAATAAAAGATTTCAGAAAAAATATGAGTATCCTTATTGACAAAATTGTTGAACAAACAACAGTTTTAGATAAATTTAAAAACCTTAGCCTCAAGGTTTTAAAAGCATTAAATTATAAAAATGAAGATTTTTCTCTCGAAAAAATCAATACTTTTTTTAGCATTTGCAGATTTGTTGGAAAATAATTTTTCAAATAAAATCTTTATTACTATTAGAAGAATTTGCCTATTCAAAAAAGTGAAGCAACTTCTTCCAAGACCATTGTTCTAAATGGAAATTTTGCCAAAAATTGAGGACCAGGATAAAAAGATAAAAAGTATTTTAATCCAATTTGAAAACAATATCAATTTTAGTGATGAAATGCCAAAAATATATTTTGCCACTGAACCTGGTTACGGTTCTCACTGGGATATTGAACCAATTGAATGGGGATTAGTAAACAAACTAATTTTCCCTAACATTTTTCTATAAAATTTTGAAACTTTACCCAAGATGATCAAAACCATGATCGCTCATGTATTATCCAGATGTAAGTACAAATACACTTGTTATTTATCCTTCCATATTACTAGTACCATTAGATGGAGGGTCCGAGAAATTTTCTATCAACCCTACAAAATCTGACACCTCAGAGCCACTAAAGATTATGAATGGGATAAAATCTACCAAAACTGGTATGATGATCAACCATTCGATCATTTGGACATAGTAAGAT
The DNA here is from genome assembly GCA_949130495.1 of Sambucus nigra. Lineage (NCBI taxonomy): Eukaryota > Viridiplantae > Streptophyta > Magnoliopsida > Dipsacales > Adoxaceae > Sambucus > Sambucus nigra. The sequence goes on along the minus strand of OX422207.1, from coordinate 688,442,676 downwards.
ATTGGTCACAAAACTTTATCAGTATTTCAAATTTGGAATCTTATTATTATCGTTAAAGTGATATAAAATTCATGGTGACTTATGGAAGAAGACTATTTGTCATAGAAAATTATGGGACACAAGCACGACCATGACCGGAACCAGGGATAACTAAATAAGAAACCAACAACATTAGCTGAGGATAATTAACAAATCTAACAAATTATCGTCGTCGTCTTTTTTTCCCTAGTGATTCTTTCAATTAAACCCTTAATGAATTTCTAAATAATTTGAAAAACAAAAATAATTTAGATGTTCCTTATGAACAATTAATCCATACAGAGGAATATGAGTTAGAACACCTTCATCCTCCAAACTAGATCCCAATCGATAGCATTTCCTTTGACTCTATTGTTGAGGTTAACATTGCCAATGCATTTGATGGTTAACAAATGGATGGATACAAATATTCCACATGGACGACTGTAATTTCATCTAGCACGCGCTATGGGACCTACCAAGCAGTGAGTAAAAAGCTGACGCAAGGCCTGACGATCAGATAATTAAAACAAGACGTCTGAATCATCAACTATTCATCTTTTGAATTATTATTCACCTTTAATTGTGCACTTTTGAAAAAGCAAAAGATGTTGCCCACGTTTATTTGGTTTGAATTGCTTTTTACTTTTTGCCTTATCAACTGTAATGAATGAGTACCGGGGTCCGGTGGCTATGAAAGCAAGCCTTGAGACTCTGTTTAGGGATATAGTTATTAGAATTCTCTCTCTCTCTCTTGTAAAATTTCTCTACATTTAATATTAAGTTTGTGTCAATAAATATTTCCTAACTACATTTCTGCATTTGTGTAATTGGTATCAGAGCCTTGTTATGCTGTTATAAAGGTTAGTATATATGATTTATGTTACTTATTAAGTTTGATATCTGTGTTAAGCTTTGTATAAATAGATATACTGTTTGTATGCATATATGTTTTGCAATCAGAGTAAACTAAGTGGTGTAATAAAATTATTTTGAAAATCCTTTAAATTTTCATAAAACCCATATAGTTTCAAAGCCCATATTTTTATTTTCCATTAAATCTACTGTAGTTAGCATTAGGCATAAGGAAAATTGGTTTTAGGCACTTAAAAAAATATAATAGGAGGTCTTAGGTACCAATGAAATATGAAATGGATGATCAAAATAATAATATTACATTATAATGTTTAGCACCATGGTTACAAAAAGATGAATCCATGTATAATCATTGCTTACATATTGATAAAAAATCAGAAAATGATATTAGTAAAATAAGTTCTACTTTAAATAGTTTAACTGATATAGTTTTTGGATGGGTAAAATGAACTAAAAAACTTTATATCATAAATAAGAACTATGCAAAAAGAAAATTAGATAATATTGAATTAAACTTGAATAAAGTTGATCAAAAACTTAGTTAACTCAGAACAATCTCAAACTTAGACTTGAAAGAGTAAACTAAACAAAAATTAGAAAATCTATTAAACAAAATAGATGCTCAAAACCCAGAGGAAACTGGAATGAATTACCCAGGAGATAATAAAATCCCTAGGTTATACTACGATACGGATGAAATTAAAACTCTTCAAACAGAAGACTTTAATTATATTGAATATATAAATGTTTGTGAAATATTAGATTAGTTGATACATCTGTATAAAGATTGAACACTTAATGTTTCAGAACGTAATAAACTCATTGAACAAATACAAAACACGTATTTGGAAAATAAAAAATTATTACAGCACTATCATTATGAATTAAACCAATATTCATCTGATGAAGAAGAAAATTCACCATATGTAGTAAACACTAGTGATGCAAAAAGAAAGGCTGAAGAACCACTTCAAGAATTTCAAAATTGGGAAGCTTTTGAAGAATACATGCAAACCCCTGCATCTGAAAATGAAAAAGAAGATTTTGTTAAAACTGACAATACTTCTACACCATCTACCGGTGGTTTTAAAAATGAGGATAAACCAAATCCTTTTTTCTTAAGACGAGATAATTTGAACAAACAAAATATATCTCAACATGGTATCTATCTTGATCTAAGGCATGTACCCTTTAAAGACCAACAACAAACCATAGATGAGTGGGAACAATCCATGTCCATACTCATTAGTAATTATAAGAGTACGTGGTCTAAATAAAAAAAATTAGACTACCTTGCTGCAACACTCTAAGGTGGTGTTTTACAATTGTTGCAGTAATTGGAAAACTCATAAAACAGAACTCGGCAAGAATCTGAGCTCCTACAAAATTTCAAAACGTTTGATGAAATACTAAATGGCTTTGTTGATATAATTAAAGAAAATATGATTGGATATATGGGAAAACCCAGAATCCAAGAAGATGCATGTTACATATTTTTCAAACTAGAATTATGTAATATTTTCCAATTTGAAGAATTTATTGAAATATAAAAAAATATTATTTCAAACTAAAACATCCAGAAAATCTTCACTGGCTGGATCAATTTTTCCATGAACTCCCAAACTCATGGGATGAAATGTCTTTAAAAACTTATCCTTCTTGGTTAAAAACAATCAATAAGGAAGATAATATCGGATTTTGCATTAATTGGGTATTAAGACAAATATCCGATAAGTGAATTGAAATAAAAGCAAAAAAGCAAGTCAAAAATCGAATAACAAATTCCAAAGATGGATATAAATGTTGCGATAAGAGTTTAAAAGAAAATTGGAAAATAGGATGTAATCCACCTCCTAGACTTTTAAAAAATTCTCCAAAAAGAAAATTTAAGTGGAAACCCTGGAAAAAGAAATCAACATTTTCAAAGAATAAAAAATATATTAGAAAAAAGAAATTTTCTAAACTACCACCTCTATAAAGGAAGTGTAAGTGTTATATATGTAATGAAGAAGGTCACTATGCACCTGAATGCCCTAAAAGGGAAAAGTACGAATAAGATGATAAAATTTCTTGAAGAACAAGAATTAGAAATATTTTATGGAGAAGAATTATCTGATTATGATATTTCTAAAGAAATTTTATATGAAATAGAATTTGATTCGGAATCATCTGATAAAGTACTGAAGATGAGTTACAAACAGTAACTCTTCGCGAAATAGTTGGTGAGGAAATAATTTTTACCAACGAACAATGACAAGAAATTGATAATCAAATACAAATTATAAAAACGAAAGATGTCTATAAATTATTAAAATTCAAATTATTCTCAGGAAGAATATTTGAAAAATTTAATGGTAACACTAGCTCCGGGTCAACGTATGACGAAATAACAGATATAAAACTTTTTTATTGAAAAAGATCAAAAGACGGAAGAAAAAACATCCAAATATAAAACATATTCATATTAGATTTATTCAAATATGTATTACTTCCTTATTTAGACAAGGTATGGATACACCTGTAGCGATAGTGGTCTTAGACAAAAGATTCAGTAATCCTATGAATGCTATAATTGGAGGAGTGCAATCCAATTTAGTAAATGGAGTTATTTGGTTTAACATCAAACCAAATTTCTTTATATCTATTGATGATCCAAATATTGAGGATTCTGTTATTATAAATATCAAAACCAAAGGACATTGGACAAAATTTCATGAATTGAAAACTCTACCACAGACTAATAAACAAAATGTGGATAGAAATATTACAAAAATATTTGAACCTCGACCATTTGATTCGGTAATACGGACAAAATTAATCAAATGGAGAGACTTGGAAGTACTAAAACAATGGATACTACCACAAATAACGGAACCACCACTTGAAAAACAACGAAACAACGTTGAATTACAAGTATCAGGAAATAATGTTTATTTTAAAAATAAACATTCAGACTGACAATAGAATTTTCCTGATAATGATTGGGAAAAATTAAAAGGAAAAAACCTTTTAAAAGGAGAAACTACTAATAGTAAACCACCTATTGCTATGAAAAATATACATATACCAATACTACCTGGTACGAATTATATAAAAGAAGATAATATAAAATATAGTCAAATTTATCACTTCCAAATTTGGAAATCTCATCTTACAGAAAAAAAGAAAAGGTTTCAGAAAAAATATGAGTATCCTTGTTGACAAAATTGCTGAACAAATAACAGATTTTAGATAAATTTAAAAACCTTACAAATTACACAAATGCGAAAATGTAGATAGGAAATTTCAGACAAAGGTTGGAAATATGTATTGATACAAACTTAATATTACAGGTAGAGAAATGTTACAAGAGAGAGAGAGAGAATTATAATAACTATATCCCTAAACTGAGTCTCAAGGCTTGCTTTATAGCCACCGGACCCCAATACTCATTCATTACAGTTGATAATTCAAAAAGTAAAAAGAAATTAAAATAAAATAAACGTGGGCGACATATTTTTCTTTTTTAAAAGTGCACAGTAAAAGGTGTATAATAATTCAAAAGATGAATAGTTGATGATGCAGACGTCTTGTTTTAATTATCCGATCGTCATGCTTTATGTCGTCTTTTTACTGATTGATTAGTAACTCCTACATCATGCGCTAGATGAAATTGCAGTCGTCCATGTGGTATATCCGTATCCGTCCATTTGTTAGCCATCAAATGCATTGGCAATGTTAGCCTCAACAATAGAGTCAAAGGACATGCTATCCATTGGGCTCTAGTTTGGAGGATGAAGTTTTGCTAACTCATATTCCTTTGTATGGCTTAATTGTTCATAAGGAACATCTAAATTATTTTTGTTTTTCAAATTATTTAGAAATTCTTTAAGGGTTTTATTTAAAGAATCACTAGGGAAAAAATGACGACGACGACAATTTGTTAGATTTGTTAATTATCCTCAGCTAATGTTGTTGGTTTCTTGTTTAGTTATCCCTGGTTCCGATCATGGTCGTTCTCGTGTCCCAAAATTTTCTATGCGTCAAATATTCATGGGAGAATCCCCATGCCCCCCTTCTTCTCAGTCAAAGGACATACATATTGACTACTCCACCAACACTATGGCATCAAATGATAACAATAATGAGAGTATGATCTTTGTATTCTAAATCAAATTACTTGGACAATAGTAAATTTGACTACTCCACCAAAACTAGTTTCAATAGTATTGTTTTAATACATTTCATACATGTTATAGGTCATAGAGAAGCTCCCGTGCAATGGTTTGTGGTAGAGCCGAATCATCATTCTTCAGGACATAGTCATCCAAATATAGCTGAATCTCCGGACATTATTTCATCGGGTTTTAATACCAATGAGGGTATGATTTACTTCTAATTAGAAATAAAATATTTAATGATTTTTGTTTGCTTCTTATATGTTAGTTATGTTGCATAATATGGGAGACATACAACGCATCTGGCATCAAAAGAGTCTGGGATTTGAATTCCGGTTTAGTTTAGTTCATAGAGGAATTAAATTAATTGGTTGTTGAAGTTCTTAACCTAACCACACGAGGACAACGTGTCCCTTAACTCGAGTTTCTTCAACCCTATTTGCAAATCCATGGTGGGCTTATACCAAAGCTCCCTCTGCGGTAAACTTATATTCTCGTGCATAAATAGCACGTCCCCATTTCACAGCATCTTCATAATCACCCTTTTCGCCTTCACTTTCAAAAATCTCTCCAACATGCTCAAAAGATCCGTAACGAGAATAGGTGAAGTATTCCCCAAATTAAAAACTCTCAATTGAGTAGGTCCTTTTTTCTTCCCTCCACTACCAGTACTCATCTCAACAGTATCCAAAGAAGACAAACATCCTCTCATAATATCATCAATGTAAGTAAAATTTCTAGCAACAGTCCCATGACTTGTAGCCTCAAATATTGGGATTGACTTCCCTTTCAAAATATCTTTAGTGAAAAAAAGTAGGTCATATCCGGCCTCCCCTACGGTCCATAAACTGTGAAAAATCGCAAACCAATTAAGGATAATCCGTAAATATGATTGTATGTTTGCGCGATTTCTTGTCCAGCTTTCTTAGTGGCAGCGTATAAATTGGCGGGTTGATTTGTCCTATATTTTTCAAAAAATGGAACTTTTGAATTAAACCCATAAACTGAGCTTGAAGAAGCCCATACAATTGCAGGCTGTGGGTTAGCTGATTTACAAGCTTCTAATAACGTAACAATTTTACAATATCTTGCACTTTTAACTCTCTTAATTCTAAAGGTGCCATGCGATATGGTGGTTTTGAGATTGGTATAGTTCCAGGAATAAGGTCAATGGTAAATTCTATTTCTCTATTAGGAGGTAGACCGGGTAAATTATCAGGAAAAACATCCATAAATTTCTTAGCAATAGGAATATCTTCTAATCTAGGCTCTATCATCTCCAAACTAGTAACAGTTGCAACAAATCCTTAACATCCCTTCTTAAGAAAACTATAGGCTTGCATTGCAGAAATAATACACATTGGAGATATGATGCCAGTTTCTTTAAAACTAAATTTTGGTTGGTGAGGAATTTGGAAAGTAACACTCTTCTCAAACAGTCTACCTTAGTATGATGTGATGCTAACCAATCCATCCCCAGAATGACTTTTAAATCTTTAATGTCTAAAACTATCAAATCAACAAATAGGTTATGACTATCAATATCTATGGGGCAAGCCTTGTATACTAATTTACCCATCAATAACTCACCCGAAGGAGTAGAAACATGTATGTTATGATTCAAGGGTTCAGGCTATTTATGAAAGCGATTTAATACATGTATAGATATGAATGAATGGGTAGAACCAGGATCTATCAAAGCTTTAAAAGGATGTTCACATATAGAAAGTGTACCTGACACTACCGCATTAGAAGCTTGGGTATCAGAAAGTGCGAAAACTCTACCCTGTTTGTCTTGATCCTTCTTTGCACTTGAATGCTTTATCGGAACCCTTGCTGGGTTTGGGCAGTCTTTTATCTGATGTCATTTCTGTCCACATCTAAAACAAGCTCCTGAATCCTTATAACAAGGTCGTCCTCCATGCATATTTTCACATTGCTGACATGACTCGTTATTATATTGTTTGCTATCACTAGATCCCCCAACATTGGATGTGTTCCTAAAGAAATTTCTACTATTAGGGTTCTTTCCTTTTTGTTCCCCAAACTTCCTTTTTCCATCTCTAATTCGATTGTACTACTCACCATCCCTCTCAGCTATTGTAGTCCTAGTCATGACATCAATATATGATGTTAATTTTAGGATAGAAATTCGACTACGAATATTCAATCTTAACCCACGCTCAAACTTCTTTGCTCTTAAAACATCAGTTGCTACAATATGACATGCAGAACGTGATAACTCAGTAAACTTTGCCTCGTATTGACTAACCGTCATATTCCCTTGCACTAGACTCATGAAGTCAGCTGCTATTTCGTCTTTCACCGTTTTAGGAAAATATTTCTCATAAAAGATTACTAAGAAATCATTCCAACCTATGTAAGTATGCCTTTCCTCGTGTACTCTCTTAGTCATTGTCCACCAATGTTCAGCCTCCCCTTCTAACATAAATTTTGTAAATGACACCCTTTGTTCATCGGTACACTTAAGAACATCGAGTATCTTTTCCATCTGCATCACCCAACTTTCTGCTTCGGTGGGATTAGGAGTACATTTAAAAGATGGAGGATTCAACTTCTTGAACTGTTCAATAGTACATCTACTTAGTTCAAGATTCTTTGGTACTCCATTGTTCACCTGCTGCTCCACAATCTTTGCTAGACTTTCAATTGCCTTGTATGCACCTTCCAGTTCTTCTATACTCGAATCACTAGTTCCCATTAATGATCTTCTCTTGGTCATTTTCTACAGTCATGGCCAAATGTAATATCTACTATACTATATGAATATTGAAAACTAAAAGACCAATTATAAATAATATAACACATAGGGAGGGTTATCATATAAATCGGATATTTAATACTATCTCCTAAGGATAGAAACATAAAATCTATGACGTTCAAAACCTATGTTCAGTAGTCTATGGGTTCATAACCTATGCTCTGATACCACCTTTGTCACGACCCCGACCTGAAAATAGTAGGGAACGAGTGTCTTGACATGACACCAAGGCATCCAATATTCTGGCGTTACAATTTTTCTTTTAAAATATATGTAGCGGAAGTATTATCACATGGTTATGAATCGTAAAATACTGAAAGTGAAGGAATTAAATCATCAGAGCTTTCTAAAGGGAACTTCATTTGTATTAAAATATATACGAGTTACAACTTGACACAAAGAGCTAAACATGCTCTATCTAATTAAACAAACTTCTACTTAAGGTAACAAAAAGAGCTTTAAAATCTAAATCTTCAACATAGTCCTTTTATGTTCCATCCGCTTGCCTAATTATTTCCTGAAAAAATGGTTAATTATAAAACATCAGCTAAAAGCCGAATGAGATTCAATCTACAAATATTCCAAGGTTTTCAGAAAATAGATACCTATTGAATTTAGAACATAAGGTATATACATAGAGATAGGAATTTCAAGTAATATATATAAATTAAATGACAATATATATATTCAGAATAAACAGTTCAGAACAGAGCAGATAAAATAATTGAGCATATGTCAATTATTCAGTTTTAGTGGCCATGTACGCTCTAATACCCAGACAGATAGTGTTACCAAATGTTTCCACCCGGTAACATCACAGACAGATAATCATTATTTTTGGAACAATGCCTTGTTTAGGGCACACCAGTGATAAACCAGCTGGGAAGGTACCACCCAAATATTTCCACCCGGTAGTTAAGGACAACATAGTAAGAGAGTTTTCATAGGCCGAATCAATAATTTTTGAATTCAAATCAGATGTTTATATGAAGAGATATAAACATATAACAAACGACGAAATCATCGGTATCAGATGCATTTTGAGAATAAAATCATTTCACAAAATATACATAGTTTGCATAATATAATATAATCAAAATGTGCAAGAAATTGCATAGAGTACTCACCTAAAATAGAGGTCAAAATTATAGATAATGAGTCTTCGATCGCACGTTAATCTAACAAATACGATAAAGGTTTAAGTATATGTTCTAAACAAGGTCCAGTCTACATATTGTATTTTAATAGTAACTTGTTTCAAAGGATTACAAAAAACCATTTTCTTAACTTTTAAAACCTATTGATCGTAATTAAAGGATTCAATTTATAGTTCTTCCTAATCAGTCGGTTCCCAGTAGAGATGGAGGGTCACAGGGGCGCCACTTAAATACCATCTCCTCTAGACAGAACATTTCCGAATTCATTCCCAGTAGAGATGGAGGGTCACAGGGGCACCACTTAAATACCATCTCGTCTAGACAGAATTTCACCGGGCCTGACTTTGGAATTACTCAAATGAGATTCCATAATAACGAGCAATTACTTATAAAAATAATTTTAAAAAGCGTATATATATTTTTAAACAAGTTGACATATTTTGAAAATCAAATCAATTTAGATTGCTTCCAAATTTTAAGTTTTGATTAGTGGATCCTTTAGTGTATTTTTCCAGCATAACTACTAAGTAAAGCTATAAAGCACGAAATTAAAACTATAAATATGCATTACAACATTTAAATAAAGTCATACCTACGAAATGAATTCTTTCTTCGAAATCATAGAACTCCTTCTTAAGATATTTCCCAAGCTTTCTATCACTCTTTCTTACTATAATTCTCAAGGAATTGTTGTGAGTTTCAAATGAACCCTAAGGCCCTATTTATAGGTTTCCAAGGATATTCCGGTGTTGATAGGTGTAAAATGACTAAGCTTTTTGGAGTGGTGATTCAATGCCAAGGTGTCGCATGCCGGAGTGGTCTTGCAGTGTTAATATCACCAAATGATGACAAGTGTTTTAGCTCTCTCTCTAAAGATGACATGTGTAAGGTGGAGGTGACTAGCACGTGGTGGAAAGGTGATAAGGGTATAAGGGTCATTTCACACATGAAGGGTATTTTGGTAATTTCACACTATATATTTTGAATATTTCTTAGAGGTCCTTGAAAATATGTTATTTACAAAATGGCCCAATTTATATTTTTATTTTAGTCCTTAAAGTTTCAAAAAATTATATTTTCTACCCCAAAACTTATTATTTGCCTTAAGATATGTCATAAGACTTCGATTTGATCCACTTTACAGTTGATTCTTCGTAATTAAAAATGGGGTTTGTTATATTGATAGCCAATAATACCACATATCTAATAATACAACATCTATAAGATAATAACAAGAGTGTAAAAACAAACTATATATAAAAGTGGGGTCATTACATGGAAAGACAACATTCATTCGAATGCTGGTTGGTTTATTGAAGACTGATTCAGTAGATAGCTCTTATGCAGAGGTACCTGTAATAATTGATGAGACAAAAAGTATATCTATGACATGTCGAATGAAACCTTCATAACTAAAAAAAGATAACATTTACCTTCCTTTGAACAATAAAAAAATGGCGTTAAAAATTTGGATCTATGCACACAAAGCCAAATTCTTGAATTAATGAAAAAGTTAGTTTCTTTAAAACACAACTAAAATACATAACTAACAATTATAATCAAATAAAGATTGAAGAAAATATAATACCTAACTAGAATCTTGGAGAACTACTAACTTCGATGAAACTTCATTACAACTAAAGACATCATCCTTAGAAATCAAACAATAATAAAAGCATTAGAAGTTTAGTAAATAAAAAAGAATATGTACACTAATGATACTTACTCATCATTCCAATCCTTCAAATTTGAACTTTAAACTATTGGTAGTATAGAAACTTCACATATCATGGCTCTTGCCTTGGCAGACCCATTAGTAATGTGAACATAGTGTGGGAAGAGGGGAGTAGGGAGAAAAAAGTGTGTGATGCGTGTGTTTGTTTCTGTGTATTTTAAAGAAAGAGGGAAAAGGTAGACATTCTAGGATCTACAACCAAATTAGATAAAAAGAGCACGTGAATATACCTGTTGGAGGGTGAAAACATTGCAATATTAACTATATGAGTAGGAAATTACTTTGTCTTTTGATACTTTAACATCACCACGGTATATCAAATAACATTCTGGTGTTGCATATGCCCATCATGGACGGGTGTTGCATATGTCCATCATGGGCAGGGGTTGCATATGGCCATCGCAGACGATGGCTCGAAGGCACTGTCGATTACCTCTGATATCCTTAGCAACTGCATTCATTGCTGAAACAAGAACCACTGCATTCATTAGTCACTGCCGGCTCGAAGGCACTGCGGGAAAACTATCTCAACTGACTTGCTTTATACTGATATCCTTAGCCACTACATTCATTGCTCAAACAGGAACCATAAAAGTAAATGGAACCAGTACTTGATCAACTGGAACCACTGTATAAATTGAATGAGTGGAACCACTGCATTCATTGAAGCTCTTTTTAGAATAAATCTTCTTATATTTCATTGTAAAAGAGTTTTTAACTTTTGTTAAGATGCGAACTGAGTGAACTAGTGTTTTAGGTATGCAATCAACAATCAATTTTAGTAAAGTAGCAAAAAATTTATTTTTAAAATGCTTAATGTTACCATAACAAATCCTACATTGAAGGCGTAAAATAAATTATTCAAACCACGTAATGAAAATGAAAATGATTTCAAAGAGAAAAATGCCAGATCAATAAAAAGAAAAATGACAGATCTGTAAAGTAAATACTAATAGCGAGAAGCATTAATTTACCTCAAATTAGTACTTATCTGACATTACCTTAAATCTACTCTTGACCTCAAATCAGTACTGATCTAGCATTAGTATTCACATGCGCATGATGAGAACCTGCAGTGGCTACTTAATGCCAGATATGTAAAGTAAAAACTATGGAATCTTCTCTTGATGAGAACCTGTGAGAATGAAGCACTTGAAATTGAATGATGAATGATGATGCTTTGAATAACACCAGCAGATAAGGTGCTGCAAGCTCAAGCAAATGATAACAATGGCAGCACACGAGAGTTTATATATGTAGAAGGAGGTGAGGACAAGAGCATGAACACCTATATGTAAGTGGTTCAGGCAATCTGGCCTACGTCCTCTGTGAGTGTGTGAGTAATATCACTAAATGAAGGCACTGATGTCCATAGATACAATCTCTCAAGATTTCTCTATCTACTGTGTAAAATACCAGAGTTTTATCTAGGGTTGAATATTTAGATCACTTTACAAGGTAGAGGATGACATCTATATATAATGCTTGGGGGGGGGGGGGGGGGGTTGTAATGTACCCCCCAAGCATGCAATGTGCATGTACAAGATTATCGAACAAGTATACGAGTGACACCTGGATGAACTTTGGTAGATAATTATGACCTCAATATTCCCTCATGTGGAGATAATGATTCGATTATAACAGATTTGTCCATGTGCTCCAAACCATTCATGTGCTTGTAAATGCTTGGCCTAGATGAGTATGAGGTTGGTGAAGTTTGAATATTACTTTGTTCGAGGTCAATATCCATGATGACCTCGGCCAGGAGGGCTGGACGAGGTTATGTATGAGGTAGATGTAGTGTCGTCTAGGGACAATGATGATGTTGGCAGATGATTGAGCCCATGAGACATTGCTGATGTTGGCTGGCGAATGCAACGTCGGCTAAAGCCGATCATGACATTGGCAGATGACTGAACCCTTGAGACCTTGCTGACCTCAGCTGATGACTAGCCGAGGTTGATGTATGCGGGGCTGACCTTATGAGAGATGACCTTACTAATGGTTGTCATAGGCTTCTGATCACCTCGAATGTGAAACTGTCCGAGGTTAGTTGCTCTGAGTAATAGGGTGTACTTTGGGCATATCAATTACCCCTAGACCTTAGTCTTCTATGTAATTTAGATGACTGAGGGTTATGTAGTTTAGGTCGAGGCTGGATTCCTCTGTGTGCCAATACTTTCTTGACACATGTCACTTGCTGAAGTGAAGCATGTGTCCCAAGATGATGTGATCATGGTTTGAATTTTGGGTTCCCTAGGGCATTGATGGGCCCTCAAAACTCGCGCCTAATCATTTAGTGGGTTTAAAACCGTTTCTCTTTCTTCCTTATCTTTCATTTTCCCACCTAAGAGATCTCTCTCTCTGCAACTGCAGTTTCTTTCAATCTCCATTGCTGGTTGTATTTGAAGTTTTCTTTTGCTTCAAAGCATCTTATTCTCTCCTTCATCACTTTCCAGGTATACTTTTTTGCCCTTCTTTTCCATTTGCAGTCGTTGTTTTTCCTTTCTGAACTTCTGGTGAAGTTTTCTATTTTTGGATGAGGGTTTACACCTGTATTGGTGGTTGTGAGGCTAGGTCAGTAGTGATTTGAATGATTTAAGGACATTTGTAGGTATCTCAGAGGTTACTTCGTCCAAAAAATCCTTTTTTGAGGTCTTCGATGAACCTCCGGTCACCTTCTCCGGCGACCTGGTTCTTGAGTGTTATTATTGTTCTTCATTTGGAAACCTTTCACATTCCTAATTTGATCCTTAGTTTTGATTGGATTGAGTTGTTTTCCTTTTTGTGGTTCTGGTTTTAAGTCCAAGTGTTGTATCATTTCCTTTATGCTCAGAACCTTGTACCAACTCATAGAAGAGTTCCCATCTCTTCGTGAGAAGACCTTCGAGAAAATTAGTCAAATAGAACTAGCCCAAGAGGAAGCTCATAGGGATAAGGACTTTCCTCCACCTCTGAAGGTTATATACCCTTAGCCTGCTGAGCTTGCAGACGTTCCTATTGAACTAACACTAATGTCTGAGTCCTCCTCCTTAGACCCCATGTCTGTAGACTCTTTTCAAGAGGATATGGACTACTCTCCTAGGCAGGGTGAGGTCCCTGAGGAAGCCAAGGTATCGATCCTTGCCTCGTCTCACCACGGTGCTAGTACCTCTCGCCAATCTTCAGATGTTGAAATCATTGGGCCAAGTGTGGCAATTCCATAACCCATTGATGCAATTCCTCTGTCAGCCGCCACCTCTGCTTAATTTTCTTAGAGGTTTCCTGGTGGTGCCCCTACACCTGCTCAGGTCAATGCTGGTGGGGATGATGATGATGTCAGGAGAGTGATATGGATATGTCTGAGGCGGTTGAGATTGAGAGCTCCATCAACGAGTATAACCTTCTAGATTTTAGGCACCTCTATTCGATAAACTCTTCCATCACCCTTAGGAAAACCTCCGAGGGATGAGAGGGCATTTGAAGGCCAAGATAGAGAGATCTGCCTCTATGAGAAGATGTTCAAATTGGGTTTCTGTATTCCTATCCACCTTTCTATCAGAGCCACATTATCCCACATAAATCTAAACCCTTCACAATTATCCCCTAATGTCTGGAGGGTTATGATTGGGGCCATCATCCTTTAGAGGGTTATTCACCACTCAAACTTTCCAGTTAGGGTTTTCACGGGTTGTTACGTCCCTTCCTCGGCAAAAACCACCCTAGATATTACCACTTCTTAGCTAGGAAGTCAAAGAAGAAAATATTATTGGTTACCTAGACCTCAAACCATAACTGGAAACCTCAGTATTTCTTTACCTCCAGGGCATGGGAATTTGGTCCCAATGATACTGTTGGAACGTCAGTTCCAAGGACCCATCTGAGATGGGGGAAGGTCTCACTTACTGCTAAAGATGACCATGGCCTTATCCAGGATAATCTTCGAAATGTTGAGAATCTTCGCGATCAGGGGGAGTAAGGTTCTAGTAAAATATGAACATATGATGACCCCATACTACCTCTCTCAGACAGGACTGGGGGGTGGTTCTTTGACAAAGATTCATAAGTCTCATTTTTCACAAATTATAGCTCGTACTTTTTATATCTCTGACTTACTAACTCAGATACTTATCTCTTGTAGAGCGCCCTGAAGGCATATAAGATAATCTCTGGGAAATGTCTGCTCCAAGTCTGGCGAAGCTGATGCAGAAGAGGGCCGAAAAAAATACACCCCCTCCTACCACCAAAAAGAACGTCGACACATCTTAGGCCGATGTTACCAAAAAGAGGAAGACCAAAACTGACCCGGAGCATCTGAGGCCGGGCAAAACTCAAAGAGGGGATCGTTCCATTCCCATTTCGACAGACGAGGCCCTAGCACCTCGTATTTCTCAACTGAAGATCAACTATATTCTTATTAGTCAAAGTGTAAAGGCCGTCGATGTTATCAGCATAATGATGACTGAAAAGGATAAGCATTTCTTACGCTACTTGGATGTCCCATTGCTAGCTGAGTTTACCCTCCATAGATCAATTCAGGTATTAGGTCCCCGAAGTTTATCCTCGACTTTTTAATATTATAGCTCATGTTCTTATACATCTTAACTTCTATTCCAAGGTATCTTATCCATGCACCATTTTATTGATCGGACCCTGAAAAAGATGCCCCTCATAGAGAAGGGTCAAGAAGCTCACAAGGTTCAAGCCTCCTTGAACATAGAGGTTGAACGTCTGAAGGAAGAGCTAAACGAGGTTGAAAATATAAAGGAAGTTATCAAGCAAAGAGAGAACGACATATCAAAGCTTCAGAAGGATCATGAGGCAGCCTTGAAGGCTAAAGATGATTCCCTTCAAGCTAAGGTGGGTGTTGCAATTAAGGCTGCTTTAGAAGATGCTGTAGAGAAGATCGTCAAAGACTATGAGGTTTCTGATGAATTTGTGAGTTTTGTCTTTGAATACCTTAAAAGAGGTATCAAAGCAACTAGCAAATGGGTAGCCTCTAAGGAGAAAGAGTGAGGGAGTCTGACTGCCTCAGACTTTGAAGGTTTAGGCTTTGGTGACCCCCGATTTTCTCATGCCTTGCAAGAGGTTGAGGTGACTGATGTTGCACTTATTATGACTGCTCCCCTGGAAGTAACTGAGACTGAAGATGTTAATCCTCAGGATGATGGGGCCGAGGTGGCGATCATCGGCCAAAAAAATGCAGATACTTAGTCCTTGTGAAGCTTTTAAGTTGTAATTTTTGTTTCCTCTTGTCTGTACCTCTTAACTTTTGTGAACTCTGATGGCATCTTGGTACATCTGATTTGTAACTTATTTGAAACTGTCTTGAATGTTGTTCAATGGTGATCATTAATCCCATCTTATTCATATTATATTTCTTTTTTCAATGCTATGCTTGAATGTCTTACCTCTTCTTGTTTAATGTCTGAGCTCACCATATAATGATGTTTATCTCATAAATTTCACTAAACTAATGATGTTTAACCTTATAATTTCCACCAAATTAATGATGTTTAAGGTTATAGGTTACCACATAATGATGTTCACCCTCATAATTTTCACCAAATTAATGATGTTTAAGGTTTGAGGTGACCATATAATGATGTTCACTCTCATAATTTTCACCAAATTAATAATGTCTAAGGTCTGAGGTCACCACATAATAATTCCCACCCTCATAATTTTCACAAAATTAATGATGTCTAAGGTCTGAGGTCACCACATAATAATGTTCACCCTCACAATTTTCACCAAATTAATGATGTTTAAGGTCTGAGGTCACCACATAATGATGTTCACCTCACAATTTTCACCAAATTAATGATGTTTAAGGTCTGAGGTCGCCATATAATGATGTTCACCCTCATAATTTTCACCAAATTAATGATTTCTAAGGTCTGAGGTCACCACATAATGATGTTCACCTTTATAATTTTTACCAAATTAATGATGTTTAAGGTCTGAGGTCACCATATAATGATGTTCACCCTCATAATTTTTACCAAATTAATGATGTTTAAGGTCTGAGGTCACCACACAATGATGTTCACCCTCATAATTTTCACCAAATTAATGATGTTTAAGGTCTGAGGTCACCACATAATGATGTTCACCCTCATAATTTTCACCAAATTAATGATGTTTAAAGTCTGAAGTCACCATATAATGATATTTATCTCATAAATTTCACCAAATTAATGATGTCTAAGTTCTGAGGTCACCACATAATGATGTTCACCAATATAATTTTCACAAAATTAATGATGTTTAAAGTCTAAGGTCACCATATAATGATGTTCACCATCATAATTTTCACCAAATTAATGACGTTTAATCATATCACAAAAATATCATCTCAACACTGCTCTTTTCATTAACATCCTCTTCATGAAATGTTACATGTATTACAAAGAAAATAACTGTAACATCATAATTAATATTTCTTAAAGTGGTCCGCATTCCAAGGATTGGAGAAAGGTTCTCCTTCGAGATTTTATAGTCGGTAGGTACCATGCATAACCTCATCAACTACTCTATAAGGACCATGCCAGTTTGGGTGGAGCTTGTTTGCCTTCTGTAACGTTTTCTTTAGGACTTGGTATCCCATAGCTATAGGCCTTGATTTCACCCTTTGGTTGTAGAACCTGACAGTTCTCTACTGGTAGGATGCCTGTCTAGTCTCCACATCTTCTCTTCTTTCTTCAATCAAATCCAGATCAAGTCTTCTCTCTTCTCCATTCCTATGAGGGTCATAGGTCTGAACTCTATGAGTGGGAAGTCCTACCTCCATAGGGATGACATCTTCTGAGCCATGGGCTAACATAAATGGGGTCTCTCCCATCGGTGTCCTTGCTGTCATCATGTAGGCCCATAATACAGTATATACCTCCTATTTCCATCTCCCTTTGGCCTCTTCCAACCTCTTTTTTATCCCATCAAGGATTGTTTGATTCGTGACCTCGGTCTGACCATTTTCTCGGGGTCGACCAGGAGAAGAGAAGAACTGCTTGATCCCCACTCTTTCATAGTATTTCTTTAAGGAAGCATTCTTGAATTGGGTTCCATTGTCTGAGATGAGGGTGTTGGGAAGACCATACCTGTATATGATGTTCTTCTAGATGAACTATAAGGTATTCTGTTCTTTAATTGTGATCATTGGCTCAGCCTCCATCAATTTGGGAAGTAATTCATTTCCACCACTAATAATTGATAGTTGTTCGCAGCTCTTGGCAAGGGTCCTACCAAGACGATACCCCATACTGAAAATGGACAAGGTGAGCTGATTGATGTCATAGGTTAATGAGGGATGGTGGAGAATCTCTGGCATTTATCGCATTTCTTCACATAAGCAGTTGCATCTTTGGCCAAGGTTGGCCACCAGTACCCCTGAGTAATTATCCTCTTAGCCAGTGGACTCCCTTCTATGTAACTTGTACAAGAGCCCTCATGTACATCTTATAAGATGTGAGGAACCTCTGAAGGGTAGACACATCTGAGGAGAGGGAGTAGGAACCCCTTCTTATACAAGACATCTCCTATAATTGATAACTTGGCATCCCTGAACCTCAGCTTTCTCCTTTCTAACTTTGGTTCTGGCAGCACTCCCTGTCTGATGTATCTGATAATAGGGCCATCCATGAGTCTCCCATATTTAAATTGAATCAAGTTCTAGAAACCTCTTATTCTTCAATGGTTGGCTTGAGAAAACTCTCAACTGGTACTGTTCTTCTTGTGTCTTTCCATGTTGCTGAGGCTAACCTCATGAGTGTATCGACTCGACTGTTGTCTTACTGAGGTATCCTCTTAATATTCACTTCCTTGAAGATCTCTAGCATCATTCTCACCCTCTTTAGGTATTTTTCTATCCTTTCATCTTTGGCCTCATACACTCCCAGGATTTGGTTGACAACTAACCTTGAGTCATTATGGACTAGGAGTCGGACAACACTAAGGGCTTTTGCCAAGGAGAGACCTATCAATGTCTTATACTATGATTCATTATTTGAAGCTTTGAAGTTGAACCTCAACGCATATTCAATATCACTACCATCGGGTGCTCACACTATCAGCCCCGCTCCGCTTCTGCTTTCACAAGATGACCCATCAACAAAGAGGTTCCAAACATCTTCATTTGAAGAGAAGTTCCCCTCTGACAGGGTCCCTTATTTGAAGAGGTACCTGTCTTCCTCATTTTTTGGGCCTGCTTGACCCAACCTCGTCTGGATCTTAGAAGATATTTCTATTTGGTTCATCAATAACCCTCTGACTAATTTCAATCTCAACCTCCTCCCAGGTAAACTCTACTACAAAGTGTGCAAGTTCCTGCCCCTTGATGGCAACCTCGGGTTGATAAATAATGTCATACTCCCCCAACTCGATGGCCCAGGTCATCTACTTGCCTGACTTCTCAGGCTTATGGAGGACCTGTCTGAGTGGGGAATCAGTGAGGATAACCATATAGTGGGATTATAAGTATGGATTCATCTTCCTAGAAGCATGTATCACAGTATAAGCTAATTTTTCCATTCGAGGGTACTTCTGTTTGGACCCTTAAAGAGCTTTACTATTGAAGTATAGTGTCCTCTTCACTCCATCATCTTCTCTTACTATGGCTTCACTAATGGCTGATTCTTGAATAGTTAGATATACATACAACCTCTCCCCCAGAATGGGCCGAGACAGGAGTAGAGGGGATTAGAGTTATGACTTAAGCTCCTTAAAAGCCTTGTCGCATTCCTCATCCCATTCGAAGGACTTTTTAAGCACATTGAAAAAGGTAAGAGACTTGTCTGTAGCTCTTGAGTTTGTTCAGCGCAGCAACTTTTTCGGTTAACCTCTAAACGTCTTTGATGGTTTTGGGTGTCTTTATTTCTAGAAGGGCCTTAATCTTCTTAGGGTTAGCCTGTATCCCCCTTTGATTGACGATGAATCCCAGAAACTTTCCTGCTCCTACCCCGAAGACACATTAAGCCGGGTTGAGCTTCATCGTGTATCTATTTATGGTGTCTAAAGTTTTTAAAAGGTCAGCCACATGAGTGTCAACCTTCAAGATCTTCGTCAGCATGTTGTCCACATACATTTCCATGTACTTGCCTATTTGATCCTCAAACATCTTATTTATAAGATGTTGGTAAGTAGCCCCTGCATTCTTTATCTTGAAGGGCATGACCTTGTAGCAATAAGTCACCTTGTTTATGATAAAGGTTGTCTATTCTGAGTCTTCCGGGTTCATGAAGGTCTGATTATACCCAAAATAGGCATCTATAAAGCTCATAATCTCGTGTCCAGCTGTGGCATCCACCATCTGATCAATACGAGGCAGGGGGAACTGTCTTTTGGGCAAGACTTGTTCAAATCAGTGAAGTCTACGCATATCCTCCATTTCCCATTTACCTTTGGCACTATGACTGCGTTGGATAACCACTCAGGGTATATGACCTCCCTAATCAACTTGGCTTCTTTAATCTTTCTGACCTCTTCTCTAATGATGTAATACTTCTCTCTTGAGTATACTCTCCACCTTTGCTTGATGGTCTTAGCATCTTCCATAACATTAAGTTTGTGGCACACGACCTTAGGATCATTACCTGGCATGTCTGCGTGGCTCCAAGCAAAAATGCTTCGTCTCTTCCTCAAAAGCTTCATTAGCTCTTCCTTGATCTCAAGTCTTAGGGCTTTGTCGATCTAAATGGTTTTTTTTAGCTTTTCCTTATTGAGGACGATGGATTCTACCTCTTCCGTGTCCTCTTCCTTCTTGATCTTTATCTCGTCTCTAGGATCAAGTGTATCAATGTTATATGTGGTTGTTTCCTTCTTATAAGTCTCTCTATTTTCTTCAGACTTGAAATAGCATTCACGTGCCAATGTTTGGTCACCTTGCACTTCCCTTACTCCATAGGGAGTCGGGAATTTTAGCATTTGGTGGACCATTTAAAACATGGCCTCAAATTCCTTGAGGGCTACTCTTCCTATGATGAGGTTGTAAGCTGAGAAGACTTTATCATCCATTATAAAGAAATTAATTTTTCTGGTCAACCTCTTAGGCCACTCATCTCCCATCCTCACATCCATCTCATACATACCCAATGAATGAACCTTTTCACCGCTGAAGCCAATCAAAGGATGATGATAAGGGATAAATTTAGCTCTGCTGAGGTATAGGCTCTTGAAATAGGGTCAGAACATTACATCTGCTGAACTTCCCCCATCAATGAGGGTTCTCTGCACCTCACATCCATGCAACCTTGTAGTGATTACTAGAGGGTCATCGTGCGAAGCTAAGATACCTTTAAAATCGAGTCATGAGAAGCCAACTATGAGAGTATCCATATCTACCTTCTTTCTCTTCTCGTGTTTTACCTCTCAAGATGCCAAATTCATAACCTCTACTTTGGTCGCTGACTTGGCCTCTACCACGTGAGCTTTGTGGTCGGTTACCTTAGATCCACCCCCTGCTAGTCCTCCACAGATGGTGTTAACGCCAAAAGAGATCAAACCAACCCTCTTCACTGGGATATTATCATCTTTTGGTGGGAGGTCAGGGTCATTATCATCTTCATCTAATTCCTCAGCTCTTCTGGTTAGGGCATCACCTATCATTTCTCTTCTTTTTAGGGTCGTCTCTTCCTCCCTTATAAGCTCTTCCATCCACATACTTCCTTAGCTTTCTAGACTTAAACATATTCTCGATCTCATCCTTCAATGCAAAACACTTTTCGGTCAGATGATTGTGATCTTGGTTGAACTCTAACCATAGGTTCTTGTTCCTCTTATGTGGAGGAGCATTCAGCTTCTCCGACCATCTTAGGGACCTGTCATTCTTTACTTCAATGAGGATATGTTCACATCTTACAGTTAGAGGAGTGTAGTGTGCAAACTTGTCATTTGCGGCCCTCTTCTTTCCATCCTTCTTCTTTTGGAATTTCCCACTTCTACTTCGATTCTCATCCTCATACTTTGAAGCCATTGCTTCTTCAGCATTCATGACCCTATCAGTTATTTCTAACAGCTCGGCCATAGACTTAGGAGGGTTTTCAGCAAGCTTCCAAAGTAACTTCCCCTTTTGAAGTCCCCCTATAAGGGACGTCATAACTATATTCTCTTTGTAATCTTCAACCTCCAATTTTTCCTTGTTGAATCTTGCAATGTAGTCTTTAAGGCTCTCATTCTTGCCTTGCTTTACATAAAGATGATGGGTTGTCTTCTTTTGAGGTCTTACCCCAAAACAAAATTTGTGTATAAACCGCTCGGCCAATCCTTTAAAGTTCTCCACATAATTTTTAGGAAGGGAAGTGAACCAAATATGCGCAACTCCTATTAAAGTTCTTGAGAAAGCTCAGCACCTCATCTCATTAGGGATTAAATAAATGTCTACTATAGACTGATACATCTTAATATGATGTACATGGTTTGTACTTCCATCATACTTGGGAGACACCATTGGTGTTTTGAATTTGGCAGGGGTAGGAAAGTTTACAATCCATGCCACGAATGGGGAACCCTATGAGAATCCCCTTTACAGGGGGTCTCGGCTTTTTATGAGGTTCCCTATATTCTCTTCCAGCCATTGAATGGAGTCATTCCATGGTTTATCAACGTCGTCCTAGACAAGGTTTTCCCCAGCCACCTCTAAGGGGTGAACTAAGGGTTCCCTAGCTGCTACACAACGTCAGCTATAGACCTCTTAGCCATAGTCTCGACCATATAGGGGTTGACCATGGCGAGGACAATGTTCACCATTTTCCCTCTGTGAGCCAGCTTCACTTCTCGACCTGGATAAACTATGTCTCAGATCATTAATTGGGTCGAGCCTTTCAAAGTCCGACCCTCTACTAAAGCGATCAAAAGATGATCCTCTTTGCTGAGCATCACTAACCTCGACCCTTCTTGCTCTGTAACCTTGGCTCTGCTGTATAGGACGTACTGTGTTGTCTGAAACCTCATATGGATCCCAGCAGTCTGCTGGAGCATCTTCTGCTTTAGTTTCCTCGTACCTATCCTCAGGGCAAGGGTTTCCTTACCTCCCCATATGTAAACACCTAGGGTCAGCAATGTCCCTCCTACACTCAGGCGTAGGTTGGTCCTTTTGTGGTGCCTGGGGTGGTCCCCTGGCCTCAAGATGTGGTTGGATAGCCTTCGGAGTAATCATTTCCGGTGAGACCAAAGGTGGTCTCATCGTATTTTGGCTTATCTGGGCTAACTGCTCCTTTATCGCTTGTTGTGTTGCAGCTAAGGACCTCAAGGTTGCTGCCATTTCGAACTGGGTTGGTGCTTGGCTGGAACTGGGTCCTCCAACACTCGATGGTGGAGGAGGTGGTGGTAACTCTGTTGCCATATGTTAGGACTGAAGATATTGCAATGAAAATAATAGAGAGATTAAATACCTTAAAGGATCTCTTTCAATGGTGAAATAACTTCACACGAAGGGTGAGGCCTGGTTCACCACCAGAGTCTCCGGTGAGGTTAAGCTGCAAAAAGTAAGAGATGAATCTTCTCATTCCCACAGACAGTGCCAAAATAATGATGCTTTGAATAGAACCACTAGATAAGGTGTTGACAAGCTTAAGCAAGTGATAACAATGGTAGCACAATAGAGTGTATATATGTAGAAGGAGATGAGGAGAAGAGGATGAACACCTATATGTAAGTGGTTCAGCCAATGTGTCCTATGTCCACTGTGAGTGTGTGAGTAATATCACTAAATTAAGTCACTAATGGCCAAAGATACAATCTCTCAAGATTTTTCTCTCTACCGTGTAAAATGCTAGAGTTTCAGCTAGGGTTGAATATTTAAATCCCTTTAGAAGGTAGAGGATAACCTCTATATATAGTGCTTGGGGGGTGTAATGTACCCCCCAAGCATGCAATGTGCATGTACAAGAATATCAAACCAGTATAGGAGTGACACCTGCCTGAACTTTGGTAGATAATGATGACCTCAATATTCCCCCACGTGGAGGGAATGATTCGGTTATAATAGATTTGCCCATATGTTCCAAACTATGCATGTGCTTTTAAATGCTCGGCCTTGCCTTTGATTGGTAGCAACCTCATCCTGGACGAGTACGAGGTTGGTGAAGTCTGACTATTGCTCTGTCCGAGGTCAATATCCATGATGACCTCGGCTAGGAGGGCTGGCTGAGGTTAGGTATGAGGTAGATGTAGCATCGGATAGGGCCGATGATGATGTTGGCAGATGATTGAGCCCATGAGACATTGCTGATGTCGGCTGATGAATGCAACGTTGGCTGAGGCCGATGATAACGTTGGCAGATGACTGGACACATGAGACCTTGCTGACCCTGGCTGATGACTAGTCGAGGTTGATGTATGCGGGGCCGACCTTATGAGAGATAACCTTGCTTATGGTTGTCATAGGCTTCTGGTCACCTCAGTTGTGAGGCTAGTCGAGGTTAGTTTCTCTAAGTAAGAGGGTGTACTTTAGGCATATCAATAAAAAAAGAAAAAGAGATGGTATCGAGCTCTTCTTTCTCGAGGTCTTGATTATAATGAGGCATTGTTGCTCTCCTTATATAAAAACTTCTCAAACATATTTGGAGATGGAACATCACAAAAACACACTTTTAGATTTGAAAAGACTATATTGGCTGATATATATATGAGGCAAACACCCATATATGCAACTGATTAATTTTGAGAATACTCTGTAAAGTTATACATAAAATTAATTATAGAATATTCCTAAAATTCAAAGGCAAATAGTAGGTAATTACATGTTTAATAACTTTATGTTGCAATTTAACTTAAATTGTAGCTATTGTGTTCAAACTTCAAATAATTAAATCAAATCAAATAAAATAAACACAATAATAATGCACTTGTGAACAAACCTTTGGTACATGGTCAAACATTGTTCCCACATTGTTACACTAAAACATACACATCTCTTTTTAAAATTATTTATACCAATATGAAGAAGACAATACCAATGGGAAGAAGACAATCTTGGGCGCTGCATAACATGAGAATATGAAACATCAAAATCATAGTGCCAAGCATGAGCCCCAATACAGCGTATGCACATCGAACACTTGATGGAATTAATGATATCTAGTACAATTAACGCCAGAGACGATTCCATATCAATAAGTCAGGGACATGTGCATCTAATCCCCAACTCAAATTGATAGAAAATAATATATATTATTTTATTATAGCAGCCACATTAGCATGCGGGATCCTCTTCACCGGATATCTCAAATGCATCAATCAATTCTTGTACAGATTTTTGATCCAATATTTAGAACGTGTACCCTATAACAACAGCGACAATGCATATGTACAAAATCAAAGTATAAATTAGCGAAACTTTGTATCAAAGTAGTGGCCAACACATGAAATTAAAACATGTGCAAAGTTTTAATAGTGTCAAAAAGTTACCAAGATAAATTAAAAATATTACCCGGGCAATTCGCTAAATGCTTTAAATGCACATAAATAAAAAAATATTACTCAAAGGACCAAATGAGATTGAATTAAACCCATTGGAGATGGAATTTCCTTTTTTCTGTAGGAACTATTTTTTCGTAGAACTGAATGGTAATGCTTTAAAATAGCAGTTCCTGTAGAAAGGGTAATGACTTGGAGATGGCATACAGTTTATATTGGAGGTGGCGTACAGTAAACAGTTCAGGTGTGTTGGGGATGAATCGAGAATAATATATAATTAAGAATATCCACGATCAGGTGTATTATATAGTTGGTAGTTAGGCGTATTATATGAGGCAATATAAAGTAACAAATATGAGGCAATACACCTAAACTACTAACAACAGTTCCTGCGAAAAGGGTAATGACGTGGAGATAGAATACACTTTATATTGCCTCATATAAAGTTGAATGACCATAGGCCTCTGCAGGAACACTATGCCATCTCTATTTACTGTTTAGAGTTTATATTGACTCATATAAAGTTGAATGTAGAATATACAATACACCTGAACTATTATTCAGGATCATAAAAGAAAAGACCATAATTTTTGCCAAGGCAAATAGAAAAAAGAAAAAGTAAAGAAAAAAGATGAGAATTTACAATGCCATGGAGCTATGCAATTTGTATTGGCTTCTTATTCAACTCGTGAAAGTATATTTTTATCATTAACTTCCTCCACTTCTTT
The DNA here is from genome assembly GCA_949130495.1 of Sambucus nigra. Taxonomy (NCBI): domain Eukaryota; kingdom Viridiplantae; phylum Streptophyta; class Magnoliopsida; order Dipsacales; family Adoxaceae; genus Sambucus; species Sambucus nigra. The sequence goes on along the minus strand of OX422207.1, from coordinate 688,416,832 downwards.
ATCAAAAGAAACATAAAGGAGAATCCTCGGAACCATTGTCATGTAAGGTCCCCCTCCAAGCGTTGTCATCTAAGTATCCGGTACGATTCTACGAAACTCGTTGCTGCAAGACAAACAAATATTTGACTATGATGGAAACTCAATGTCATGTATTATAAAAATGGAAATGTGATATCAATATTTGACTACGCATAGAAAAAATAGGCCACTGCGATACACTATGCATAGAAATGTGAAATGTGATATCAAATGCACTATGCATAGAAATGTGATATCAAATACACTACTATGCACTGCTATACAATATTTCACTATGCATAAAAAATAGGCCACTGCTATACACTATACACTGTGCATAAAAATAGGCCACTACTATACACTATGAATAGAAATGTGATATCAAATGAACTGCTATACTCATGTTTCAAACTTGCCTCTAATACAAACTCATTAGAGGTAAAACTTATTAGATAACTAACTTTACAGAATAAGAATACTCATGTTTCAAAATGTACCAAAATACCCAACTGTATCAAATAAGAATACTCTTGTTTTAGACTGAAAATAATGTACAATGTCAATACGCATAAAATTACTTAAAATGACGTTCCATAATAAAATAAATGTTCTATGAAATCCAAGAAATACATTGAAATTATTATAGATATGTGTACCTATAAAACAAAACATATACCAAAGACGTTGTCGGCTATCATGGACGATGTGGACGACGGCTCAAAGGCACTACCGGTTACCTATGCTCTCATGCGGAATTTGCAAAGAGAAAAATGATTTCAAAGAGAAAAATGCCAAATCACTAAAAAGAAAAATTCCAGATCTATAAAAAGAGAAATGGATTATGCTAAGTCAAAGATTCTACGAAATCTGATGAGAACCAGTGAGAATGAAGCGTTCGAAATCGAATGATGAAAAAAGAAAAAGAGAAGGTATCGAGCACTTTCTATAGTTATTTATACATACACATCGCTTTCTATAGTTATTTATACCAATATGAAGAAGATAATACCAATGGGCATAAGACAATCTTGGGAGCTGCAATAACATGAGAATATGAAACATCAAAATCTAGTACAATTAATACCAGAGACAATTGCATATCAATCAGTCAGGGACTTTTTCATCTAATCCCCAACTGAAATTGATAGAAAATAATATATATTACTCTATTATAGTAATACAACTCTAAAGCAAATACTAATAGCCAGAATCGTTATTTTACCTCAAATCAGTGCACGTTATCCTCTATGAACATCTATGCACATTTAAACACCTAAATGTTAGAAAAAAAATGGGAATAAATTATTAAAGCACAAATAGAAAAACAGCTTCAGATATATTGAGGGAAAAAACTTACAAAAAACTTAAGTATTAGCTACATTACTCAATTTTCGAGTTGTAAGCAATTTCAGAATTAGGCACTATAGATACATAACTCAAAACATTTACACGTAAAAGAACAGGAATGCTGGTAAAGTGGCAACAAAAAAAAGGAAGATGATATCCGCATGATTTCATCTGTAAATCCCAACTGAAACTGAAGCGAGAGAGAGGTAAAAGTATTTGTCAAAATATTTTCAATACTTGTTCATTAAAATCTTCAATACTTATCCACCTAATATCTTCCTTGCTCCAATACTTATGTTGATTTTTGGCTTGAAAATTTAGTCCCGAATAGGTACGTTATCCGTCGCTAGCACTCACTCTTTGCGAGAACCTGAAGGAACCTGGTCATTGGATTTTCACTGTTAGAGAGTCCCATTTGGTCGCCAACGAATGGTAGTTCACTCCACCCATCAACTTTCATACTTGTACCGAGCCCATTTGTGTCGAGCCCAACTATTGGTAGTTCACTCCTCCAGCGAATGTATAAAGATCATTTGTTGTTCGTTGTTAGCAAGTCCCATTTCAATGGAATTATATCATCTCCCAGCCATCATTACCTATAATATAGAGGAAAATAGCCATAAACGAATAAGAATATAACTAAGTGTTTATAAAACTATTAAGAAAATAATAATAATAAACAAATTTAGAATTCAAAGCGTAATAATGTCGAATGGAGAATGTTAAAGTTTGATAAAAATTTAACATACTTGGAATGATAAAACTATATTGACAAATGTTTTGGGGGGTAATAGGTATTAAAAAAACAATATACAAACATAAAAAAAAAATCATTTAGCTTAAAAAATGAAATAGAGTGAAATGTAATCCCCCAACAAAGGCTTTACTTGATATTAATAGTTACAGAAATAATAGTTAGAAACAAGCCGTAATCCCCCAACAAAGACTCATACTGTAAAAATTAATAAATCGCACCATCAAATGTTTATTAGTTCACTTCAGATGGTTAAAAGTTAGAAATATAGATTAAAATCCGTAAGAAAAAACTCAAACCCTATAAATTCTAATCAGGAACAAAAGTCCTACTTTTAATAAACAAAAGTCCTTCTTTTAATTCAAACCCTGGAAGATTAGTTGAAAACCAAAAAGATTAGTTGCAAACTCTATTCTGGAACCACAGACAAAAAATAATTAAATGCTCACATAGAATCATTCAATGTTAAGCATTCCCTCAGGCATCCATCTTCACGACCTAAGAAACAAACACATTAAAGACACAAATACATGGTTAAAACAAAATTTGATGATAGATTTATTAAAAATCGCACCATCAGACAAAAATCGCACCCATGAAACAAACATATCTGATGGTACGATTTTGTGTATGCGTGTGTGTAAGAGAGGAGATAAGAGAGAAATAGATTACCTCTAGGGTGACGATGAAGAGTAGGAGGGGGAGGCTGATTAGTGAGAGGGATATTACCTCTAGGGGTGCTCTAAAGAGGAGGAAGACATGGAGAGGAGGAGGGGTGAAGGAGGAGGAGGCGGCGGCTGAGAAGAGGTAGGATTTTGTGGGGAGACATCAGATGAGGAGACGGGATAGGGTTTGGGTTGAAGGGTTTGAACTATCCCATTTTCCATGTCACAATGTTGAGTGGTGACATGGCACAGTTTCACACCTTCAGATCCCCCAAAAAATTGGATCTCAACCGTTAATTTGTTAGCACTATTCAAACACCCTCCTCCCATATATATATATATATATATATATATATATATATATATATAGAGAGAGAGAGAGAGAGAGAGAGAGAGGTTCTCATGCATATCACAATTTGCATACCGCTAGCGTGAACCATTTTTTTTAAAATAGTAAAAAAAAATTGGGCTTATTTTTTTATGGTTTTTAAACATTTCAGTAGAACCATAAAAAAATTCAGCTCAAAATGATTTTTTGCTATTTTAAAAAAATGGGTCGAACTTTGTTAGTTTTTAACAACTTAAAAATAGACAAAGTTTGACCGGTTTTTTTAAAATGGAAAAACAATTCATTTTGAGTTGATTTTTTTATGGTCCTATTGAAATGTTTAGAAACCATAAAAAAAATCGGCCCAATTTTTTTTTGTACTATTTTAAAAAAATGGTCCGCACGGAGGGTATGCAAACTGGGCATGCATGAGATCCTCTCTCTCTCTCTCTCTATATATATATATATATGGGTGTTGTTTTTCTAAAAATAATGTGTACAGTTACATAAATAGGTGTATCTTTGTATGTGTTTAAGTAACGAACTAGATATATATACATATAGGTATATATGTGTATACTTATGGGTTCACGAGTGTCGTGACAAAATAAAATAAAACCCGACAAAAATAACTTATTATTATCCAAAATAATATTAATTATACGTATATTTTATCAAAGAAATAAAACAAATGTTCTTTTAAATACCAACGGTGACTATAAGTCGACGCGTTGGAATGCCACACTTTTTAACTCCAAAAATTCATATCGTTTAAACCGTTGATTAGAAAAATACACGAAATGTACCGTTAGAATCGTGTTGTCGAATAGAATTTTTTAATATAAAAATATTTTTAGTTCGGCACTATTTTTTACAATGTCATATTTGGACAGCTATGTCAATTAAAAGACCCAAATAACCATTAAAATATTATTTTATGACTTTTTCCTAAATAAAACTGTCTGAACATGTTATAAAAATTAGACAGAGATCTTTATTCGAATCATTTACGAGTTCGTTACCCAAATATCGATGATATTGTAATTACGAAAAGATACGTGTTGAGTGAAATTTTTATTTTTAGATTATTCATAGTAACATTTGCATTAAAAATTAATGGTTAATATGACAAAGCACAACGAATCAGACAAGCTTGCTCAATACGCTGGTAGGTTTTATAAACTTTAGCGGTTGTTATTTTCTATTGATATCACTATATGATAAATAGTTTAATTCCAAGTATGTGTGGAAATTACCAGACTCTTATTTATTATATTCTCACGAATTGTGGTCATTGTGATCATTTAAATTAAATTAAAAACCTTCTCATCTAATATATGATATCAGCAAGAATCTATTTTAATGATTGATTCAGATTATCCCTGCACCTTTGTGGAAATATTTATATTATGAGCATCAGTATTAACTAGGGAGTAGATCGTCATGTTATCCTTTGGAACTTTTCTGCTTGGCCTAATGGTATCAAATGTTTGAGAGCCGAGATTATTACTAAATACGTATGAGTGCCACTTTGATACTGTGCCTAGCCGATTACTTTTCTCCAAAGGTTTTGGGTTGATTTTGTTTGGTTTTACTGATGGCTTACTTATTTTTATACCCCTTAGTGAGCTGGTAAGTATGGTATTATCAGTTCAACAATCCTTGATTTTCTTTATGTGACCCTTAATGAGCTAGTAAGTATGGGATTATTAGTTCAGACTCCTTGATAGTTTTTAATTTTATTATGAAAAACACCCGCTTCCTTAATATTCTTTAATTTTATTATGAAGAACACATGCTTCTGCTTTATTTGATAAACACTGAATTCCATATACATTCCAAACACTTTTAATATTTATACTTGTTATAAAACTGATAAAAACTACTCAACAACTTTGCTGATTCGTTTCCTTCCAGTTATTTTGCACAAGTATCAATAGGAAATGACAAATACTCTAGGAATTATAGTGCAGCAGCTGAGATATGCAGAGAAGTCATAAAAGAATAAACTTTTTAACTATAGTGTAAACAATTTAACATTTATAAATTCTTAGTTATCTTGGTGTGCATTTCTCAATTATAATTTAAAATTACATTAAAACAACATTCTGTAATACCCCGTACTTTTGACTATATTTATTTTTGGGATTTATTTAATTAAATGCGTATTAATTGGAAATTAATCCGGGTAATAAATACTAACGAGATGCGAGTTGGTATTTGATTATGTGCATACATGTTTTGATATATGTATTTAGTATTATGAAATTTGTCGTGAGATTTATATACGACATTTTAGAAATTTTGTTGAGACGTGTGAGACCGCCGCGTCACGGTGTAATATTGTGATAATAAAAGTGAATTTAAAATCTATAAACCGTATGGTCGTTTTGAGTGCGCCAATGCGTCCGGAAGGGTCGAGATAGTCAGAAAACACTACCCGGGGGTGTAGTTTGGATTCCGGGGTATTTTTAGGCCATACCGGCATCATAAAGGGTATTTTGGTAATTTTACATTTTGAGGAATTAAAAGTGACGAAAATTAGAGATGTAAATCTGAGGTGGATCAAACCCACTAAGCCCATTAGCCAAACCATATTAACCTAGAAGTCTACGTAGGTTATTAGAAGTGTTTTCTAAATTCCCAAATCAAAACCCTAGCCACCTTAAGCCACCATTGGAGAGGAAGCTTGGAGAGAAGAGATTCTGCAGAAAAGTTCTACCAAACCTACACCAAACTCAGAGACAATCAATGCAAGTGACTTTATTCCATTTAATTTCAGAGAATGTCTCTTCCATGTTAGAAATTGAGGAATTTTTATTGTTCTTGAAAGATGAATGAAAACCCATGTAGTTTGGAGTTTAGAACTTGAAAATTTTGAAGAGAATTGCATGTAAAATGATAGGTAGATGATTTCTCTCATGATAATTGAGATTAAAAGAAATTAAAACGGATTAAATTCTGGGATTTGATGATGATATATATCTAGGGTTCATGTTCTTGATAAAATTGGGGAAAAGTATAAAATCTTGTGATTTAATGATGTTTAGGATGCATTAATGTATTAAAAGATGTTAGTATATGACCTTAGCATGTTGTAGTATGATTAGAGGACTTAAAACTCTGTTAGAACGAACTTTGGAGAAGGATTGAGGTGTTAAAAATGGTGAGAAACGTAACTTAGGAAATCTGGGACGGATCTGGTAGCTCGTTAGAAGCCCCTACCCAGGTCGTTCGAACGAACTCGTTCGAACGAGCTTCTAACGAGTTGACCAGTCACTGCTAACGAAAAAGGATTTCGTTCGATATCTCGTTCGAACGAGATATCGTTAGAAGGTACAGTTCGTTCGTTCTATCCTTCTAACGAGTTGACAGAGGAATCTCGTTCGAACAGTCTCGTTCGAACGAGACTTCTAACGAGTTGACAGTTTGGTCCTTTTTGGACTATTTTGATTTTTGGAGTCCCGTAAACTGGTTCGAGGGTAGAGTTAACATTCCTTGATGATGTAAGGATAGATTTGGGACTTTTGGATTATTATGAGGAGTAAATTATATACGAGAGTTATATTCAATGAACCATTTGGGTTGAGACGTGAGTGTCTACTACGACGTGAGGAATAGATTATGGCGCGCATGATGATAAACCGGAATAATATAAGAGTAGATATTATAAGTTAGTACGAGAATGCGATATGTACTACGATTAAACTACGGTATTACTAAGACGTGTGTTTACTTAGTATTGGAATATGAATTGTGTGTATGAAATACCTACCATACTTGCTATCACGGGAGGTTTGCGTTCGCTTAGGGCCCTCTAATCCTTGTGTTGCCCGGATTTAGACTGGTTACCTCGATGAACATAGGTCATAGAAAGACTTATTGGGATATTAATAAGTCCCGTGATCGTAGGAGCATAGGTATGTGCGTGACCTATGTGATGTGACTACGTTCGCCTCCACTATTTGTGATTTGTGTTATCTGGACTATTCCTGAGATATTCGGAATATGTAATCCTTATGTACGTGATGTATCGGGATGGGTAGCAGAGTATGTGTGCACCGCAGCTTAGTTCTCGGGGTGCTTTTATTGTATATTTGCGAAGTGAATAATATACGCTTAATTAATGAGAAACTTCATGTTAATGATGTGAATATAATTACGGTATTACTTCGAGAAATAAAACGAGTTAACTGATAGTTATATATATTGCATATTGAACATCTGAGTTATGTTAAAACCCTACTTAATTGCGAGTGTTATTATGTAAATAGAACAGAGTAATAATAAGGGTAAGACCTACGATCGTCTAGCTAGATACGTTGTCACTTAGCTAGTAGTTTGTATCACTCTAGATGGGTACTTACGTTAGGAGTGCACAGTTAGATGAGAGGTGAGAATATCATGTGAGTGCACGTCCTAACATGTACTTTGCATTTAATGTTTTAAATGTTTTTAAAGCACTTGCAGGTTTTTAAAATATAACTCCACATTCGGGCTCTGACCCGTTTGCTTTTCAAATCTTTTTCTTGTAAAACCATTTTAGGTGCCCAGCCACAGGGACACCAAGTATAGGATTCTCATTCAGGTGACGAGCTGTAGCTTTTTGTGGAAGCTACAGGGATTTGCTTGTAGACGCTTCTATCTTTTTGATTCCAGAGTCACTATCTATCAGTTGTAGGGCATGTTGCCCATTTCTATTTAGAGACATCTTTTACATTGCAGTTTTCAGACTTTGATTTGTATTGTTTTAGCATTCGGTTATTTATTTCAGTATGGGATTGTAGTGAGGAGTTTTCCTCCAGACTTTATTTACACTATGTGATGGTTATTCGTTTTACTTCAGTATGGTGAATGGTGTTATTATTCTTTATTACACTTGTTGCATGTTAATCAGACTTATATTAAAATTTGGCAACTTACTTTTTAAATATTAGGTGGTTAGTAATAATAAAATGTTTTCGACAGTGATGCTATTAACTGAGCCAACTTGGCATTTTGAATTAATTTAATAAAGGAGTAGCTACCCGGTATTTAATTAGTCGGGGTGTCACAGGTGGTATCAGAGCATCAGGTTCTAGTGTCCTTTAGGATCTGACGGTTTGTTATGTTTCCGCTACGTTTCTTTGATATAGAGCCCTATATTTTAGGACTGTTTTACTCTTTTTGTGTATGCTTCGTTCTTCAGCTTTATTAAGTTTATAATAGTGAACTTATAAATTTTGTTCTTATTTCAGATGCCTCCACGACGTGAACGATGAGTTCCCAGGGATGCAACGCCCGAACCCCAGCCCGATCCAGTTCAGGGTATGATGAACGCCGCTGAGGTTGCAGCTATAGTAGCTCAAGCGGTAAATGCCGCCATTGCCGTTGTTCAGCAGGCACCACCTCAGGCGCCGGTTGTCGCGCCAGTACAGGTTAATGCATTCCCGTCTTCTTGGGAGCGCGTACGTGACGCTTTTCAGAAAGTGCATCCGCCAGAGTTTGCAGGTAGCTCAGATGTGGTAGTCTCGAGCCAATGGAGGAAGGATATGCAGAGGCACTTACGGATGTATGAGTGCACGGATGTTCAGAAGCAGGTGCTAGCTACTTTCAAGCTAGTCGGATCTGCACTACAGTGGTGGGAGTCTATTACCACCATGGAGGAGAGGGATACTCTCACGATTCAGGAGTTCTAGGTGCGGTTCGACCGCAAGTACTTTCCGTCAGCTGTTCATACGGAAATGAGGAGGAGATTGATGAGTCTAAAGCAGGAGGGCAAGACAGTGGCCGAGTATGAGGCCGAGTTCACTAATCTGTTGAACATCGTTCCAGATGAGATACCAACAGAGAAGAATAAGATTGAGAAGTTCACGGACGGGTTGACTTGGAGGCTCCGTCAGCATCTGCTAGGGAACCTATCGTTGGCCACTTATTCTGATGTGGTTAACTCTGCATTGTTGCACTGCCAGGACCACTGTTTTCATATGGCCGAGGGCAAGAGGTCGGGGGAGTCTAGCCATCAGGGCAGGACTGGAGGACATGGTGCCAGCGGGGCACAATCGGGTTAAGGGCAGAGACAGAATGAGCAGGGCTCCCAGCAGGGGGATAATAAGAGGTTCCGGTCAGGGAACTACAGACAGGGACAGGGAGGTTTCCGTCAGGGCCATCAGGGACAACAGGGGAAGAATGGGTAGCAGTTCCACCAGGGCCAGCAGGGCCAAGGGAGGAATGGTAATGGCCACCAGGGCCGGGGGCAGCAGGGACAGAGAGGAGGGAACTTCCCAGGGAAGTGCTTTGTTTGTGGCAAGACTTGCCATAAGCGACAGGATTGTCCTGATAGGGGCAGGGCCCCACAGCAGCAGCAGCAGGGTGCTCGCCAGGAGCCACAGAGGCCTATGTTTCCCGCCACTCTTCCCGCACCGCCACAGATGGCAGCATTGCCACCCATTCCAGCAGTCCCAGTTCAGCAGGGGCAGCTACAGTATGGACGTGTCTACAACGTCCACCAGGCTGCAGTTCCACAGGCACCGCCCGTGATCGAGGGTACGTTTCCTATCCATGGCACTATGGGTCGGGTATTATTTGATACGGGTGCTACACACTGTTTTATAGCTACACACTTCGCGAAAGCTTTAGGATTGTTAGCTACGGCAGAGAGCATAGTGACGTGTGTCGACTCACCATTGGGGAGTGGGTCACTTATTTTCTTTATATGCCGGGGAGTGGGGGTAGAGATTGGTGGTTTGGTATTGCCTGCAGACATGTTAGTGTTAGACATGCATTTTCACGATGTGATCATCGGTATGGATTGGCTCGTAGCATATAGGGCCATGATTGATTGCTTCAGCGGGAGCATTGTTTTTGCCATTCCGGGGCAAGAGATGTTTGTAGTGGCGATGCCTCGCTCAGAGGGAGGATCGACCGCTCATCTGTATTACATTGAGGAGGATACCTCTAAGGAGGTAGTGATTCCTTTAGACTCTATCCTAGTCGTCAGGGAGTATTCGGATGTGTTTCAGGAGATACGAGGCTTACCACCCAGTCGAGAGATAGACTTTGTTATAGATTTGCTACCGGGTACGAGACCTATAGCATGTGCACCATACCGTATGGCTCCAGCTGAGATGAGGGAGTTACGGGATCAGATAGAGCAACTGTTAGGTCAGGGCTTTATTCGCAGGAGTACCTCACCTTGGGGCGCTCCAGTTTTTTTTGTGAAGAAGAGGGACGGTTCCTGAGATTGTGTGTGGACTACCGAGAGTTGAATAAGGTCACGATACAGAATAAGTATTCGTTGCCTCGAATCGATGACTTATTCGACCAGTTGAGAGGAGCTTCTTTCTTCTCAAAGATTGATTTGAGATCGGGATACCATCAGTTGCCTATCAGGGAGGAGGATGTCTCGAAGACCGCGTTCTTATCGAGATATGGTTCTGACGAGTTTCGGGTTATGCCTTTCGGTTTGACCAACGCTCCAGCAGTGTTTATGGATTTCCTAGATCAGTTTGTCATTGTCTTCATTGATGACATTCTGGTTTACTCTCAGACAGAGGAGGAGCACGCCAAGCATTTGAGGCAGGTTTTGTAGACACTTCGTCAGAATGAGTTGTATGCAAAATATGAGAAGTGCGGGTTTTTGCTGAAGGAAGTCCAGTTTTTGGGACATATCATTTCCGACCGGGGAATATCTGTTGATCCGGGGAAAGTATCAGCGGTGAGGGAGTGGGGACAGCCCACGACACCGACTGAGATTCGTAGTTTCTTGGGCTTGGCAGGATACTACAGGAGGTTTATTCGGGGTTTCTCGGAGATAGCAGGTCCTTTGACACATCTGACTCGTAAGGGTGTGCCATACATTTGGAGTGATGCATGTCAGTTGGCATTCGATGAATTGAAGGACAAATTGACCTCAGCACCTGTGTTAGCATTGCCGAGACCGGGAGTTGAGTATTTGGTTTACACCGATGCGTCTTTGCAAGGACTGGGAGGTGTATTGCAGCAGGAGAGACAGGCCATAGCTTATGCTTCCCGTAAGCTTAAGCCTCATGCGAAGAATTACCCCACGCATGATTTGGAGTAGGAAGCAGTGGTATTTGCCCTACGGATTTGGAGGCACTATCTTTTGGGGGAGAAGTTCCAACTGTTCACGGACCACAAGTCCCTACAGTACCTGTTCACACAGAAGGAGTTGAATATGCGACATCGTAGGTGGCTTGAATTTGTGAAAGACTACCAGTTCGACATCCAGTACCACCCGGGTAAGGCTAATGTGGTGGCAGACGCGTTGAGCCGTAGGCCAGCAGATGAGGTGGCAGAGGTGTGGAAGGCTAAGTGGAAGGAATTGGGACACAAGGATGCAGTGGCCCGATCTTTAATGTCTGTGATGACTGTTACACCGCAGATTGTCACGAAGGTAGTACGGGCATAGGCCAATGACTCGTTCTGTCAGGAGCAGATAGTTCGATTACTAGCAGAAGGAGCCGAATCCTATACCGTTAGCTCAGATGGGGGATTACGCTTCAATGGGAGATTGGTAGTTTCGGAAGGGGAGGAATTGCGACACGATGTGATGGCAGAGTCGCATGGCTCACGGTTCGTGGTACATCCCGGAGGGGACAAAATGTACCAAGGCATGAGACGATAGTATTGGTGGAGCGGTATGAAGAGAGATATCGCTGAGTTTATTTCGAAATGCGACACTTGTCAGCTTGTAAAAGTGGATCATCAGAGACCGGCAGGATTGCTACAGCCATTGGAGGTCCTGGTGTGGATGTGGGAGAGCATATCCATGGACTTTATCACGGGGTTGCCTACGTCACAGAGGGGTCACGACTCCGTTTGGGTAATTGTGGACAGGTTATCCAAGGTCGCTCACTTTTTACCCATAAGGACTGACTACACTACGGGACAGTATGCCCAGCTCTTTATTTCAGAGATTGTGAGACTTCACGGTGTGCCCCTAAATATCGTGTCTGACAGAGACAAGATATTTGTTTCGAGGTTTTGGGAGAGTTTCCAGGAGGCAATGGGCACAGAATTGCGGTTGAGCAGGGCTTATCATCCGCAGACTGATGGGCAGACTGAGCGCACAAATCAGATGTTGGAGGACATGCTACGCATGTGCATTATTGACTTTGGGGATGGATGGGAGCAGTACCTTCCACTGGTGGAGTTTTCTTACAACAACTCCTATCAGTTCACTATTGGCATGGCTCCGTTTGAGGCATTGTACGGTAGGCCTTGTCGTTCCCCAGCATGTTGGTTAGAGGTGGGGGACAACAAACTGCTTGAGCCGGAAGTAATTCAGGATACTTCAGCAAGGATTGAGTTGATTCGGAGTCGCATTCGGGTAGCTCAAGACAGGAAGAAGAGTTATGCTGATGCGAAGAGATTCTTTAGGGAGTTCCAAGTGGGAGACCAGGTTTTGCTCAGGGTATCTCCAATGAAGGGGATTATGCGATTCGAGAAGAAGGGGAAGTTGGCACCGAGGTATGTGGGGTCGTTTCCTATTATTGAGCGAATCGGACCGGTTGCGTATAGACTCGGGCTACCGGAACATTTGCATCGGATTCACGATGTGTTCCATATTTCCTCGCTGAGGAAATACCTTAGAGATGATTTGGCTCATTCTCACATTGTTGTGGAGGACATCGATCTCCAGCCGGATAGCTCCTACGAGGAGGGGCCGATTGCTATTTTGGACCGAAGCGAGAGGAAACTACGGTAAAAGATAGTTCCGTTAGTGCGTGTTCAGTGGCGACATCACAATGTCGAGGAGTCCACATGGGAGCACGAGGATGAGATGTGCGATCGTTATCCAGAGTTGTTTTTAGCAGGTACTTTCTAGTTTCAAATTTCGGGACGAAATTCAGTTATTAGGGGGGAAGTATGTAATACCCCGTACTTTGGACTATATTTATTTTTGGGATTTATTTAATTAAATGCGTATTAATTGGAAATTAATCTGGGTTATAAATACTAACGAGATGCGAGTTGGTATTTGATTATGTGCATACATGTTTTGATATATGTATTTAGTATTATGAAATTTGTCGTGAGATTTATATACGGCATTTTAGAAATTTTGTTGAGACGCGTGAGACCGCTGCGTCACGGTGTAATATTTTGATAATAAAAGTGAATTTAAAATATATAAACCGTATGGTCGTTTTGAGTGCGCCAATGCATCCGGAAGGGTCGAGATAGTCAGAAAACACTACCCGGGGGTGTAGTTTGGATTCCGGGGTATTTTTAGGCCATACCGGCATCATAAAGAGTATTTTGGTAATTTTACATTTTGAGGAATTAAAAGTGACGAAAATTAGAGATGTAAATCTGAGGTGGATTAAACCCACTAAGCCCATTAGCCAAACCATATTAACCTAGAAGGCTACGTAGGTTATTAGAAGAGTTTTCAAAATTCCCAAATCAAAACCCTAGCCACCTTAAGCCACCATTGGAGAGGAAGCTTGGAGAGAAGAGATTCTGCAAAAAAGTTCTACCAAACCTACACCAAACTCAGATACAATCAAGGCAAGTGACTTTATTCCATTTAATTTCAGAGAATGTCTCTTCCATGTTAGAAATTGAGGAATTTTTATTGTTCTTGAAAGATGAATGAAAACCCATGTAGTTTGGAGTTTAGAACTTGAAAATTTTGAAGAGAATTGCATGTAGAATGATAGGTAGATGATTTCTCTCATGATAATTGAGATTAGAAGAAATTAAAACGGATTAAATTCTGGGATTTGATGATGATATATATCTAGGGTTCATGTTCTTGATAAAATTGGGGAAAAGTATAAAATCTTGTGATTTAATGATGTTTAGGATGCATTAATGTATTAAAAGATGTTAGTATATGACCTTAGCATGTTGTAGTATGATTAGAGGACTTAAAACTCTGTTAGAACGAACTTTGGAGAAGGATTGAGGTGTTAAAAATGGTGAGAAACGTAACTTAGGAAATCTGGGACGGATCTGGTAGCTCGTTAGAAGCCCCTACCCAGGTCGTTCGAACGAACTCGTTCGAATGAGCTTCTAACGAGTTGACCAGTCGCTGCTAACGAAAAAGGATTTCGTTCGATATCTCGTTCGAACGAGATATCGTTAGAAGGCACAGTTCGTTCGAACGAACTGGAATCTCGTTCGAACAGCCTCGTTCGAACGAGACTTCTAACGAGTTGACAGAGGAATCTCGTTCGAACAGTCTCGTTCGAACGAGACTTCTAACGAGTTGACAGTTTGGTCCTTTTTGGACTGTTTTGATTTTTGGAGTCCCGTAAACTGGTTCGAGGGTAGAGTTAACATTCCTTGATGATGTAAGGATAGATTTGGGACTTTTGGATTATTATGAGGAGTAAATTATATACGCGAGTTATATTCAATGAACCATTTGGGTTGAGACATGAGTGTCTACTACGACGTGAGGAATAGATTATGGCGCGCATGATGATAAACCGGAATAATATAAGAGTAGATATTATAAGTTAGTACGAGAATGCGATATGTACTACGATTAAACTACGGTATTACTAAGACGTGTGTTTACTTAGTATTGGAATATGAATTGTGTGTATGAAATACCTACCATACTTGCTATCACGGGAGGTTTGCGTTCGCTTAGGGCCCTCTAATCCTTGTGTTGCCCGGATTTAGACTGGTTACCTCGATGAACATAGGTCATAGAAAGACTTATTGGGATATTAATAAGTCCCGTGATCGTAGGAGCATAGGTATGTGCGTGACCTATGTGATGTGACTACGTTCGCCTCCACTATTTGTGATTTGTGTTATCTGGACTATTCCTGAGATATTCGGAATATGTAATCCTTATGTACGTGATGTATCGGGATGGGTAGCAGAGTACGTGTGCACCGCAGCTTAGTTCTCAGGGTGCTTTTATTGTATATTTGCGAAGTGAATAATATACACTTAATTAATGAGAACCTTCATGTTAATGATGTGAATATAATTACGGTATTACTTCGAGATATAAAACGAGTTAACTGATAGTTATATATATTGCATATTGAACATCCGAGTTACGTTAAAACCCTACTTAATTGCGAGCGTTATTATGTAAATAGAACCGAGTAATAATAAGGGTAAGACCTATGATAGTCTAGCTAGATACGTTGTCACTTAGCTAGTAGTTTGTATCACTCTAGATGGGTACTTACGTTAGGAGTGCACAGTTAGACAAGAGGTGAGAATATCATGTGAGTGCACGTCCTAACATGTACTTTGCATTTAATGTTTTAAATGTTTTTAAAGCACTTGCAGGTTTTTAAAATATAACTCCACATTCGGGCTCTGACCCGTTTGCTTTTCAAATCTTTTTCTTGTAAAACCATTTTAGGTGCCCAGCCACAGGGACACCAAGCATAGGATTCTCATTCAGGTGACGAGCTGTAGCTGTTTGTGGAAGCTACAGGGATTTGCTTGTAGACGCTTCTATCTTTTGGATTCCAGAGTCACTATCTATCAGTTGTAGGGCATGTTGCCCATTTCTATTTAGAGACATCTTTTACTTTGCAGTTTTCAGACTTTGATTTGTATTGTTTTAGCATTCGGTTATTTATTTCAGTATGGGATTGTAGTGAGTAGTTTTCCTCCAGACTTTATTTACACTATGTGATGGTTATTCGTTTTACTTCAGTATGATGAATGGTGTTATTATTCTTTATTACACTTGTTGCATGTTAATCAGACTTATATTAAAATTTGGCAACTTACTTTTTAAATATTAGGTGGTTAGTAATAATAAAATGTTTTCGACAGTGATGCTATTAACTGAGCCAACTTGGCATTTTGAATTAATTTAATAAAGGAGTAGCTACCCGATATTTAATTAGTCGGGGTGTCACACATTCACCCCTAAGAAATCAGGGCGTGACAAGTTGGTATCAAATCCAAGCTTAAGTTAGCCTATGCGGGACCTAAGTTAATATTATGATTAGGGAAGTCGCTTAAGTCATAAGGATAATAAGGATGCAGTGCTTAGATATGCATCAAGAATGTTGATCTTCAGGTTACATGATGAATATATGGGATAGTATGACATTTCCTAGCAACATATTTTGAGGATAGAATTATAATTGCCAAGTTGAGATGATTATATGATTACGAGAAATATTCTGGAATTATAAGTTTGAGAGATGTGATAAATTCAGATATTCAAATTTTATGTACGGATAGAATCATTAAGGATTTAAGATTTTCATTGTATGATAAAGGATTGCGAAGCATACTAAATAAATTATCTTAGGAACGGATTGTATATGATATACTCCTCAAGTCGTTACGTAATGCACCATTCTTTGTCTGAATTATTCGATTTAACTCCCCTTGAGAATGAAATACTTCACTTGGAATTCCAAAAATTTTATACTAGAAATTTATTTCATTTTTCTATTGACTTTTATTGTCATCTTCCTCATTGTACTCTTGTTATAATGTGTACTTTTCCCACTAGATTACGAGACTAGATTACGTTAGAATGGTACCTTAATAGGATTAAACTGGATAAATTATAAAAGAAGTCCTTGATGAGCATTAGGAATGTCTTTAAATAAAGGTAGAATTATCAGAAATATTAAGTTGAATCGTTATACTCTTTAGAACGTAACGGCATTACTTATTAAATCCTATTCCACAAATGACAATTTCCTCAAGTTTTACACAACCTTGACATTGAATTATTATTAATGAACCACTACCATATACCTTATAACCATTGTCAATTATTTTTCAAAATTACCATGATTCATGAATCATTGAAATTTTAATATCCCCGGGAACATTACAAGTTCCGCACTGAAACGTAATTTCTCATTCAAATAAACAACCAGAATAGTTGTGATCTAATGAAACTCTATCTAAAACCTTTATATGATTTTGATAACACAATTGTATTGGTTTTATAAACCATTTTCCAAGGAAACTCCAATTTGAATCAATACAATCTTGTTAATAAGAAATATAATTTTTCACCCATGGTAGGTGATTTCTAATTTAGTGTCATTTCACGAAATGATCGTATCATTATATGATAATCCCGAATACTTTATGGAATCATTTGTATAGTTTAGAATATGTTATGTTTGATGTGATTTTCAAAATCTACATTGATCTTGAAACAATAAATTCAAGTTAACCCGATTCCATTGAATTTGTCCTTACATAGCATACATTATAACCCGGGAATAAAATACCGTTATCCCCATGACAGTATTATTTGCCTATAGTATATCAAATTATTGAGTGCCTAGTTTTATTTATCATATGGATTCCTCTCTTCGGAGTTTTGGCTTGACCATGTTACTTTATCTCCAGTTATTTGGATTGATTATCCCCAATTATTTGAATTGATTTGTCTCCAAAAGTTTTTGATTGATTTGTTATTTATATTGCTATTAACCCTAAGCCTCTAGAATGGATGGTTATGGGTATCTTGTTTTATAAAACTATTCATAACCTTGACCTTGTGAACCTAATATTTTTAACTCCAGCGACATCATCATATGAATTATGGAATATTACTTCCTATGAATTATTGTTATACCTACCTGATGTCACTAAAGTTTTTATCTTGAATAAATAATTGTTGATTTTAATCAACAAGACCTTTGTACCGTACAAAGGAATATATGAAACTCTTAGAGTATTCTCTCTTTTCCTTATGTAGTAACTCAAGAAAATATTAAGAATATACAATAGATCAGAGAAAGACTTAAGGAAACCAAGATACATTGGACCCTTTAGTATTATCAAATGCACAAGATCTGTGGCCTATTAGTTGGAATTACCTAAAGAATTATTTAATACCCATTATGTGTTCTATATGTCCAGTTACATTAATATAATTCAAATCCAATACGTGACATCTTTATAACTACACCGATAATCTACGTTTTGAAATTAAACCTCTTCTAGAACTTTAAACTCCCGTTACCTCTTAGTATTAGCCTACCTTAGATTATTTATAGTTCATTGTACTTTCAAATTGAGGTCCCTCAGTGGATTTTTTGGACCCAATAAGGAATATTTTGGGATAGAAAGTTTCTTAAATTCATAATTCCATTGTAAATTGTGTTTATCCTACCTCTCGATAAACTTATTTGGAATATAGTACCCTATGACCCTCTACAGTTCTGAGCACTGTACTATGTCATTCAAGTTAAGAGAAATTAAACACTTAAACTATAAATTCAAACCCTATCCCATGTACCTTAATTAACCCTAGTACCAGTTCTTAGATAACCAGTTAGTACCTATTCAAGTGAAGTTCTTATTTACTCTTTATGCTATGTTGTGCATAAATATAGGAAACCTTAAAGTCTTTTATTGTATGGTAAGAAATCCTAAGGTAAATTTAGATCACAGAAGTTGAGATACATCTTCACCCAAGGAAACTTAAATTTTAGATAGAAATGTTGAATCGAATTTTAAATTACAGATTCAAGTTAGACACCAATCTTGGACGGGGAAACGTTATAGCCAACGCCTTAAGCAGTAAACTTATCTAGAAGATTTAACAATAACATTCCTAAGATATTGTTGCTACCATAGAACAATATGACCTTCAGCTAACCCTTCCTTTTCCTAAGTTGATTGAATATAATTTCTTACCCAATCTGAGAAACAAAATCTTAGCACAACCACTCCTAGATTCCTTTATGATGAAATGACAAAATGGCAGTAAGACTCAATAGTTATCATAGGATAGGGAAAAAAATTTACGACTTAGAGATAGAATGTATGTACCTAATAAAATATCATTACGATAGAAGATGTTATAAGAAACCCATAGTTTTAGTTTTATGATACATCCCGAAAGCTTAAAAATGTAACATTGAAGCTGAAATTACATTGAATATTGGAATAAAGATGTGTTTCTAGATTATACCAACCATTCCGTCTTCCAGTTATATCTATAAATTTATTTTAAAATTGGTAGTACGTGCTTAGTATATTTGTGCTTATTCTTTTTCCTCCCGATGGCTAGGAAAAGGAGGATAGTCTCCCTTTTTTTTAGTTACACACATATCCTATTTTTGCATATGTAAATTTAGATTGAACATCATTATGATCTAACGTCATTCTACCTTAAGTACACAAACCATTTTCTAGGAAAGTTCCAACCCTTAATGCTACGACTTCATAAAAGTCAATACTAGGATTAAATATACTTCAAATAGTAGTATCATTCTGTTAAATGAGATCAATGATAGTAACATCTTCCACATAGTTGTACTTACATTATTTTTAGCACCTTTATCAATCTAGTACACAAATTATTCCAAAATTTCAGAGTATATCTAGACTAGCCCGATGTACATTAATGAATCATGTTATCTTTATATGTTTATGGTAGATTCCATGAGATAACTTCTATAACATTAGGCACCATAACAATAATGATAATTATTAATATTACGTGAACCTAGGCACCAATCAAACCAACAAGCCTAGTTGATATACCCTAAAGTATCAGACATTACCTTTTGTCCTGAAATAGCGACTTAATGAAAATTCAAATCTTATAGACATATTATTTTTGTATGTAGGAAATTAAGAAAACACTGCATTAAGATACCAGATACAGTCTCTCTCCGTAATCGAAATTCTAAGAAATCCCTTTATAGAATTATTAACCACACTAAAGAGTCGATATATTTGCCGATTAAACAAACACTTGACTTCACGACCATCGTACAACCATCTAGCAGTTCCTTGGATTGTTCATTATATATCGAACTGCTAATAGGAGAAATAAGCATTAAGTACCATACCACAATGATATATATGAAAATTCTGATAGTAAGCCTCCTAATTTTTATATAGACAAGAGATACCCTATATGAGAATCCTATATATTTTTAGAAACCACGACTTACAACTAAGTTATTTTTCAACTCAATTTGGAATTTTTTTTAATAATTTAAATATGAACTATCGCCTCGCCTTATACTATCACAGATCTATTATGCAGACTATGGCAATCCCTCCCCTGATTGGCATGCGCACGTGGGTGATTCGCGCCCTTCCTCGGGGCTCATTGGCTATCGTTAATTGGGGTGATGTATACAAATAGAGTCGCCAACCTATTTTTCATAAAATAGGCAAAAGAAATGTTGTTACCTCGAGAGAATGGCATCAAGGACATACTAATGCTTGCGAAATCAATAGTTCAAGGATTCAGGGACTAAGTTACGGAATGGGAAGGTATTAGACACCCATCCCGACCTTTAGATCTCTCAGGGGCATGTGTTATTATTCTCCTTAATAACTCCGTGAAGTGTGTGCATGTATATATAAATGAAGAGTGGAATTACTCGACTCGCATCATGGATAAAGGAGGAGTGAGGTCATCCTTAGGAGTGTTTCCAAAATAGTAATAAAAATATTATGCGTTCGTGGACTCATCGATCGTTTATAGGAGGATGACGGTGTAGGTTGGACAAAAAACAAGCATGAATCAGAAATATATGATATGAAAATAATATATGAACAAAAATAGGAGAGGGCTCTAATCTCGAATGTTACTCGAGACGCCTTCGTAGCCTAAAAACGCATCAAAGTCCACGTAGTTTTCACATAACATGGGGTGGGGTTTATCCCATAAATCCAAACAGGGACTTTTCTTATTTGTATGTGTAAAAATTAATGTTTTAGTATGAGAAAATGGTGTGAGAAATCCCCTTTTGGAATTTACAAGAAAAGCCTATCTTTTTTATTTTTTGGTTTTTTTTATAGAAAATATAGTATGTGCAATACAACTAATAAAAAGTTTGGATATTAATATGTGTGATCTAATAGAATTGAAATTCTAAAATAAGAATTAAGTAACTATTGAAAAAACAAGAGAGTTTAAAGAGAGGGTGAAGGATTGGTACCTTCTTTTGAATCTTTAAAGAGAGGGTGAAGGGTTACTCTTGCAAGTGAATGAAGCTGGTAGGAGGAGAGAGAATGGAATTTGCCAAAATTGGTCAGGAAAGGATGGAAATGGAATGTGAGGGAGAGGTTTCAGTATGGAAACAACGATGACTTCGAGAGAATGTTGCTAAGATCACTCAGAGGGGTGTTTCTAAGGTGCCTTTTGAAGTGAGATCATGCTCAACTTATAGAGGATAAAGGGGGTGCCATTGGCATTGTCCTTGTCCTACCTATTGGCAGGACACCCATATACACTGCTGATAGGTAGGGAACTGGGTTTTCCATTCGACAGTGCTCTCTAGATTTTTCACAAAATGGTCGTAAAATGCAATCCATAAGTCTGAATCACACACGTGATGAACCATTGGAAAGGGTATTAAGATCCATTTAGAATACATTTGTTTGATCATGGGTTCAGGAATTGTCTGTGATCAAATAGAGCTCAGAACCGCCCATCGATCTTTTAGACCAGAGGAAAACGGATCATTCGTCCGAACTGTAAGGCTGATTCGTGCAGGGAACAAACCGTTAGAAAGGTTATGCAGGGCTCTTCAATGTTCAAGAGAGATTTTCTCGGTTTGAAGAGTTGAACAGGGTCAAATGAGGCTCAAAAGTGCCCAATGACCTTTTGGTATGAAGTGGGCCGTTCGTTTGTGCCGTAAGGTTGATTCATGTATGTGGGCGGATCGTTGGAAAGGGGATTCAGATCCCTTCGAGGAT
The DNA here is from genome assembly GCA_949130495.1 of Sambucus nigra. Taxonomy (NCBI): domain Eukaryota; kingdom Viridiplantae; phylum Streptophyta; class Magnoliopsida; order Dipsacales; family Adoxaceae; genus Sambucus; species Sambucus nigra. Next base: position 688,395,078 of record OX422207.1, on the reverse strand, counting down.
CTAAAGATCTTCGCTCATGTTGGAGAGTTGACTAGAGTAAAATGGATCCTAGGAGCACCCAGTGGTCTCCTGATCATTTTTTGGTGGAAAATTGATCGTTAGTCGAAATTGTAAGGTCGATTAGCACACGAGGCGGGCCATTGGAAAGTGGATTCAGGGCCCTTCGAAGATCCAATGAGATTCCTCTAAAGTGAGAGTTAATCGGTAGTCAAACGGGGCTCGGGAGCACGCAACGACCTCCAGATCAATACTCAGATTATGACCTAGTTTTTATGGTGAGGGAGGAAGTGTTAGGGACCAAAGAAGATGCTTAGGGGGGTCTTAGAATGTGGTGTCTACACAAACGGATATGAAACATCATTATTTGCTAAACCATATACAACCTACAATGATGTTTTAACAATGCCATTATCTTATTAATATGAGATTATTGACAGATGATCAAACTTCATATAACTAAACGATAGGTAAAAGTTTGTTACGCAAACCTATTTGACAAGTGACAACACATGCAAAACTTGTAAAAATGTTGATTAATTAGATGAAATTAAATTTTTTTTCTAATCTTGGCTACATCAAGTATTTATTATACGGTGACGTTATACAACTTGAAAATCATTAAATAATAACGTGAGGAAAATATTCTAAGTTATATAATACATTTAATCCTTCGAACAAATGAATTATCCTTTGACGATATATCGTAGACGTTGTGAGTACCAGAAGTATTTGAAACTCTAACTATGTAGGAAATTTCGAGGATGAATTTTTTTAAGGTGGGTAGATTGTAATACCATTATTTTTAGGTTAATTTAAGTTGAATTACTTATGTGTCAGAATGGAATTTTTATTTTTATGGACAGATAAAATAATAATTTTTAATTAGCGAGTAGTGTGACATTGCACCTATTTTAATCACGGGTGATCAGTACTTTATCAAAATAATCAGGAATCTCATTTGGTTCATTCTTAGCATCACTGTAAAAAAAAATTAATTACTAACCACCTATGTTAAATTAAGCTGGTGCCAAATTTAATCTTTCATTTATTTAACAACATGCAGAAACTAAAATAAATTAACCAAACCATCCACACAATTATAGTCTAAACAATCACACAACATATATATAAATAAATAAAACTAAATAAACCATCAGTTCCCAAAACAAATCCAAATAAAAGTCTGAAATAATAGAACTGAATCTGAATAAAGTCTGATAAATAAACTGAAGAATGAAATAGTATGAAGGGGAAACATGTCCAAATGAAATACTGAAGAATCTCATATCTAGAAATGAATGAACTGAATCATCTTAAGAAACTCTTGCAAGCCTCCACAAGTGTTGCAGCTACGCATCCCTAGATAGAATCATCAATCTTGGCATCCCTATGGCTAGACATCTAAAAGGTTTGAAAATATTTTGATATGGGTAGGAGTCCAAGAAAAACAATTTGGAAATATTTTTCAAGTGTTAAATCATTTATTAGATACACATGTTTGTTTCCACATACACTCCCTTGAGATCCTCACCTCTCCACTAATGTGAACGCCTAATGTACCCTATCTAGATATGATACCCATCCAAACATATAACATATCTATATAACCTCAATAGGTTAAGCTCCCTCATATTACACATATAACACGCTACCACAGTCTCAATAATTAATTTTATACTCGTATTATTATTGATTCAATGAATTTAGTTTCTTTACTTAAAGACTTTTAGATATACACAATCTATTAATTGTATGATCACACCTAAGTAGATATATCACACTTGTATATATTCACCACACATACAATATATAAAACTATAGCATCCCTAAAATTTCCCCTCGTGATGGCATACTCTGCTATCATTTCCATGTACGTCTCGTACCAAATCAAGGACTATTAGTTCAGAATGTGTCCTCGATCCCCAAATCAATCAACACACACTGAAGGCGAACATGGTTCTAATCCGTTAGGATATGAACATACCTAATATACCCAAACAACACACCAGTCCAACTAATATGCAACACATAGTAAGCCACCCTAAGTTTCATGTTCTGGGGCACACATGTAGACCTCACTAGAATTATCAAGGTGGGATTACCCTCTGCATTGAAAGCTTCGGATAGTAGGCACCGAAGGTATGTTCACACACATAATACAATCATAACCATAGATATTCACAAAACCTATATATGGATATTATTCAGTAGGTATACACACAACCCATCATAATAACCCCTACATATTATATAACTCTCGAATACTCATCATACGAATTATAACCTCTTTTCATACCATCCCGAGTATCACCCGCTATACGAAGGGTCCTAGCTACCCATTAATTAATAGCAGTAGTTAATATATCTCTATCCTACTGGTATTTGTCTTAGATTACCATTTACCCTTCCCGTAACCCGATTTATAAATTTTTGATACGCAACACAATCAGTGGTCTCTCATCGATCTAAGTCTCAAACCTTTTGCTTAGTAAAATAAATTCGGGCTCAACTATATGTTTTACTGACCTCCCAACAGATAGTGCCTCTAAATCCTGAAGGTAAAAACAACCGTGACTAACTCTTAGTCATGATTGGAGTAATTCCTCTCGTACGGTTTAAGCTTTCAAGATTCATAATCTACAACCCTATCCTCCTGCTTTAATACACCTCCAAGTATTTGTAAGGATGCATCAGTGTAGACATGGTACTCCATCCTCCCCTAGGCAGTGCAAGTACAGGTGCTGATGTCAATTTGTCCTTTAGCTCATCAAAGGCTAACTGAAAATGGCCGTCCCAAAAAAATTTCACTCCCTTACGAGTCAAATTCATCAGCGAACCCATAATCTTTGAGAAACCATCAAATGAATTGTTTATAGTACCCGACCAACCCCAGAAAATTGTAAATCTCGATCGGTGTCGTGGCTTGTTCCCACTCCCTCACCGTAGATACCTTACTCGGATCAACTTCTATACCTCTATTAGACTCAATATGGCCCAAAAATTGCACTTCCCGAAGTCGAGACCCTCATTTCTCAAATTTGGCATACAATTGGTGATCCCGTATTATTTGTAAAACCATATACAGATGCTGGGCATGCTCATCCTCAAAGTGAGAGTAAACTAGAATATCATCGATGATCACAATCACAAACTGGTTAAGGAAATCTCTAAAAATCGAGTTCATCAAATCAATGAACACTACTGGTACGTTGGTGTGACCAAATGGCATCACCCTAAACTCGTATGATCCATATCGTGTCAAAAAAGAAGTATTAGGAACATCCTCCTCTCTCACGCGCAGCTGATGATAATCGGACCTCAGATCTATCTTGGAAAAGTAAGCTGCACCCCTTAGCTAGTCGAACAAATCATCAATCTGAGGCAATGGATACTTATTTCTAATTGTTACCTTGTTCAACTCCCTCTAATAAACACATAACCAAATAGATCCATCACGAAAACACCGACGCACCCCACGGTAATGTACTGCGTCTAATATAAACCTAGCCCTAGAGTTTTTGATTCTTCTTTCTCGACTCCCTCATCTCGGATGGGGCCATTGAATAAAGCGTTCGAGTGATAGGCCTCGTACTTGGCACTAGGTCGATAACAAACTCAATTTCTCAACTGTCGGAAGCCCAAGTATATCGTGTAATACGTCCTCAAACTCCCTCATTACTGGAATCGAGTCTAACGAAAGAACCACCTGCTCTGAGGTCTCTTCCTCAATGAAATACAAACCTTTGCTCGAACCTCCCTCAGGAATAGGCATCTCCTCTAGGAACATCTCCTACCATAGAATTGAGAACACAATAGTCCTCCCAAAACAATCCACCATCGCCTAGGATCCAACTAGCCAATCCATACCTAGAACGATGTCGTATCCCTCCATAAATAACACAAGAAGGTCATCGAATAAACATAATCTACCCATATCAATGTCCACACCCCTAGAGATCGAGTGTACAAGTGACCCACTACCCAATGGTGACTCCGCACGTATAAGGAGACTACCACACTACAATAAATAATATATATGCCAACATTTTTTTGGGATGTTTTATTAAAACGCCAGCCTAGAAAAATTACCGAAATTTATTGCAAAAGGTGTCGAAAATTATCGGTGCTCAGTATGAACGCCAGTAATTATTGACATTTAATAATAAAAAGCCATAAATTGCCGACGTTTATATCTCACACAAATTAAACACGTTTTCCTTAGCCAACCTACCCCGTGACTCGATAAGAAGGGGTTACGTTTCTTACCCCTCTATCTCTGAATTTACACATACCTTGCTAACTGACATGGGAGAACTACCACCTTTCGTTTGTGTTTGTGTTTGTTTTTGTATAATTTTCAAATGATGAATATGTAAGTATGTTTTTCAATACTTATTTGAGTCATAATTGTTTACCTATAATCGTAATATCTATGTTATCGATAATGATGTCTCACAATAATTTTAAATCTTTTTTTTTTCACTAGGTCAAATATACTGATGGATAAGAATTGGATTAACATAAAACATATGGTCCATCCTTTATATGAGAAAGGAGCAGAGGAATTCCTTAGATTTGCCTCTGATAATAGGCCAAATGCTGAAAGAATATTGTGTCCATGTAAGAATTGCCGTAATATGATATTTGTGAAGAAAGATGAGGTAGTGGAACATATATTACTAAATGGTTTTCTAACAAGTTATACTTGTTGGGATTTTCACGGGGAATCTTCCTCATATTCAGTTCCCTCTTTCGAATCAGTTGTTGGTGATGAAATACTAGAGATGATACACGATGCCTTTGGAATTCCTCCTTCAAACCCGCTTAACTTTATGGATGGTGATGAGGAGCGTCAATATAAGAAACTGAGCGGGAGTTATACCCTGATTGTAAGAAGTATTATACACTCTCATTCATTGTACGACTATTGTATATAAAGTTCCTTGGTGTATGGAGCGATAAGACCTTTTACAATGTTGCCTGAATTATTAAAAGATGCATTTCCCAGGGGTGAAACATTGCCAAAGTCATTTTATGAAGCCCACAAGCTGATTGCAAACTTGGGGCTAGAGTATAAGAAGATACATGCATGCCCTAACGATTGCATGTTGTATTTTAATCAGACAGAACATGAGATTAAATGTTGAAAGTGCCACACCCTAAGATATAAAAAATCAAAGGCTCAGGGAGATGATGATCTTACAATAGATCGAAAAATTCCTGCAAAGGTGTTAAGATACCTCCCTTTGATACCAGGACTCTAGAGGCTATATATGTCATCGAAGACAACATCAGAAATGAGATGGCATGCCGAGGAATGTATTAATGATCGAAATGTATGACATCCCGCCGATTCTCTTGCTTGGAAAAGAATCAATGACATTTATCCAGATTTTTCTGCGGACCGATGACTTATCATACATGGATTATCCAGTGATGGATTTAACCCATTCAGGAGCTTGAGTATTGTTCACAGCACGTGTCCCGTAATTGTCATAATATATAACTTCCCCCCATGGTTGTGTATGAAGCAACCATATATGATATTGCCGATACTAATTGATGGTCCTCATAGGCCTAGTAACGAAATTCATGTTTATTTGCACCTTTTAGTTGTTGAGTTGAAGGAATTATGGGTTACGGTGGATACTTATGATGCATAGTGTAATTAGATTTTTAAAATGCGTGCATCATTGTTATGGAAAATAAGTGATTTTCCCACATATGTAACTTTGTAAGGATGGAGCACTAAAGGTAAATTGGCATGTCCTTGTTGTCACAAATATACTCGCTCCTGTTGGTTGGAAAAAGGGACGTAAAGAATGCTACATGGGCCATCGTCGATGGTTACCGGAAGGGCATAAATTTCGAGCAGATAAATTCTCATTTGATGGTAAAGTTGAGTTGGATACAAATCCCATTTGACTATCTAGAGCTGGAGTGTTTGATGAGGTAAGGGACATCAATAATATGTTTGGGAAGGATCCAGAGCCGGAACTTAAGACGAAAATGAATGATAATGAAGATGGTAACCTCACATATAATTGGAAGAAACGAAGTGTATTTTTTGAGTTAGAATATTGGAAGGACAATTTAACATGCCACAATCTTGATATAATGCATATTGAGAAGAATGTATGTGATAATATGCTCGGGACATTATTAGATGTTGATGGAAAGGGAAAGGATAATCTAAATTCTCATCTTGATTTACAAAAAATGGGTATTCTTAAGCCACTGCATCCTCAAAAATGGGCAAACAACAAATATTATTTGCCACTAGCATGTTTCACATTGGATAATAAAGGAAAAGACAGTTTATAAAATATTGAAGGACGTGAAAGTTCCAGATGGTTATTCTTCAAACATATCGCATCGTGTCAACCTTAAAAAACTTGCTAAATCGGGACTCAAGAGTCATGACAACCATATCTTAATGCAAGAGTTCTTCCTGTTTCCCTAAGAAATGTTTTACCTAAAAATGTGTTTGGGCCAATATTTGAGTTGAGTAGCTTTTTTAGGAGTATGTACTCAAAAGTAATGAACGTAACTGATTTAGATTATGCTCAAATCTCATATTGATCTCACGCTTTTCCATCTTGAGAGGATCTTTCCGCCTTCATTTTTTGATGTCATGGAACATTTGGTTATTCATTTAGCAGAGGAGGCGTAGATCAAAGGACCACCACAATACTAGTCGATGTATCCTATTGAGAGGTGTGGTATTAGTTGGATTTTTTGTGTTCTTTTTATTTTCTCATTCCAAGCATTTTTATTTCCTTCTAAAAATTAAAAATTTCCCCACGACAGATACTTGTTCACATTGAAGAATTATGTGAAGACCCGTACTAATCCAGAAGGTTCAATTTCACAAGGATATTGGGTAGAAGAATGCTTGACATTTTGTTCAAGGTACCTGCAGGATGCTGAGATGAAATGTAATCGACCAATAATGAACGACGAAGGTAGTACTATTGATAAAAAATGTGGTTATAAGTTAGGAAAATCAGTGGTATTTGTGCTTGATGACATTACATATGTACAAGCACATCGCTATGTGCTTGTCAACACATATGTAATGGCTCCATTTCGAGAGTAAGTATCCTAATTAATTAATTTCTCCCATTTTTAATCATGTAAAAATAGTGTAATGGTTCATTTTAATGCAGGACTCATCGTGCGTCAATTAGGAGTAATTCTCGTCTTCGACCATATAACGTGGATCGCATTCATAATGAAACATTTCATTCATGGTTTAAAGATCATGTAAGTAATATGCATGCTGAAACTAAATTGCACTTTTAATTATATTATTACAAAAGCATGGTGTTTAACATAGTTTTTGTAAATGTCAAATAGGTGCGAAAGTTACTTGAGATAACGGACATAAAACTATCACAAGAAATTCGGATGGTAGATTTGGGCCCTTTAGAAAAAGCAAAAAGATTCACGGGGTATATTATCAATGGTGTTCGGTTTCACACTAAGGCTCGCGAGAGGAAAACAACAACGCAAAATAGTGGAGTCATGCTAAATGCACTTACTGAAAGGTATGCAGGTGCTAGAGATAGGAATCCCGTATCAGGAGATGTTAATTTATATGGAGTTTTGAAGGATATCATTGAATTGTATTATTCTAAAGACTATAAGTTTGTGTTGTTCAAGTGTGACTGGGTTGACAACAATAGAGGTCTCATTGCACAAGATGATTTTGGATTCACGCTTGTAAATTTCAAGAAGTTTTTGTATCCAAGGAAATAAATAAATGATGATCCTTTCATACTAGCATCTCAGGCGAAACAAACATTTTACGTACAAGACCCAATGAAGGTAGATTGGAATATTGTAATTAAGACAAAGCCTAGAGACTTTTTCGATGTATTGGGACAGCAATATACAACCCAAGGCACTATGATAGATCAAACGGAGGTATGGAGCGACCAACATTTGGATGACACACCATTCACATGTGATGATGATGTTAGTTGAGTCAGGCAAGGCGTTACTGGAATAACAGCAGATATGGAAACGCAAGTGGAGACATATGAAGATGATTAGACAATTTTTTTAGATGGGCATTTGAACTTGTAATGATAACTTGATTTTAAATTGTTTTTTCTACTCATTCATATTAATTGAACTTTCTTAATAGGTTGCATATAAAGACGTCTTTGTTTTGTTGATTTTTTTTACTCATTATTCTTATTAATGTTAGATTTTAGTAATTTATTGTGGTTTTATTTCTAGTCATTATTGTTATATGTTCTCTACTTGCTCGAAAATCATGTACGTGCATTTGAAGCATTTGGATTTTCAAGGTGCCCAATTATGCAAGTGAAAAAAATAATAATGTGGGTAGCCACTGAATTTATGAAGGCACTTTAGTGATTCCCATAATTCCATTTAGGTAGTCTCACACTTTAGAAGCCACTGGAATAATTGCATTTGAAGCATTTTAGTCACCTTTTGTAATAAACGTCAGTAATTTTACTACGCCGATGATTTACTAAAATGCCCCCCAAAAAACATTGGCATATATATTATTTCTTGTAGTGTTTAAATGGTAGGTTTCATTAATGAGTAAGCTCAACTGTGCTCCTTTTTCTGCTACTGAAGAATCAAGCTTATCAGTCTGTTCTAGGTGTCATTCAATTTTAAAATTGGGGTCTTCCACTTCATTGGATGATTTTTATTTCTTATTTTGGTCAAATGTTATGAAATAGTAGTCTTTGACTGATCCTGATAGTTTAGTGAAAAACTAACATTGAATTCGACTGGTTATGATTGTCAAATTGAGAAAAACTAGTTGGCCCTATCTTGAACAATAGCTATGGAAGCCCATATAATTGCTTGTAATCAATATTATTTGTATCATTGTCCTCATTTTGCTACTTAAGGCCTTTTTCCTATTTATATTCAAAGTGTGGGTTGCTTTTATGATGGTATGATTGCAGGTAATTGCGTTACTGTTTCGGCATTCTTTGTTACCTTACGTCGTCATTTGATCATGAAATCGACAAGAACATTGAAATATTAAAAATGAAGAACCTCATCAAGGCACTCAATGTTTCTAGAGGCAATATAACCATCATGATTTCCCTTATTATGCATCCACGTGATCAAATCTCTTCGGTCATTAAAATGCCGAGAGATAAATTTGGAAGTGCTTTAAATATAGTAGGGTGAATTGTCAGGATGTTCTAGGTGAAATTAGATTTGCTAAATAGAGGATTAATCTATACAATAAGTTTTGTTCAATATCACATGACTATCATCAAATAGACAAATCAATAGGATGTAAAACTTCAACCTTTCTCTTTTAATTATTGAAATTTTTTACTTATTTGAGGAGCTTCGCAATCTTTCCCTTGTTCTTAACAAAGAATAGAGAAAGTTTGGCAGGAGGATCCTAGCTTACAATATTAGTAATAATCATTTGAATACTATATAGATCAATAACATTTATATCTAGATCCCGATTGATATTCTGCTCCCAATTATTTTTTAGTCCTACTCTTTTTTTTCAGTCTGTCGTAATTCGTTTTTAGGTTCAGTCCGGCTATTTGATTTGCCAATGCATTTGGGGTTGGCTGTTTTGTGAATTTACATAATTGACATATAGAGTAATGGATTATGCTAATGTAACAACAATGCATTGGTTGGTGTGTGGACTGAGAGCTAAAAAGTCCTACTCAGATCCTACATTCCAACAAATTCATTATTTCACACCAGTAAAGTCACTTCCTGGAATCATATACAAGTATGAGTCTAGAATTATTTTTGGTAAAAATCTAATACGGAATGACAAACAAGTTACATGGAATGGTTTTGCACTACCTGTCCAAAAATAGTGACTTGCATTAACAAAGCAATCATGGAAATGGAGTCAAAGTAAGAAGGCTCCCAAGTGAGGTGCTGCAGGGACTGCAGAATTGACTGCGGCTGTGATAGTTGAAAGGGCATTAGGACAACTTATTGAGTAAAAATTGGCAGTTAACTGAGCTGAGGCAATTACAATGAATAGCCATAAGCATAATGTGGATATTGTGATTTTCAAAGAAGGAGAACAAGATGAAGCCATGTCTACAAATATGACTCCGAAAAGGGAATAAGTAGATGAAGAAGAAATATATTCTTGTTTAGTGTACAATTCATAGTATTGATCACGTATGTATATAGTTTATGAGAAAGATCTTGTCGCGTTAAGTAAACGAAGTTTTAGTCAACGTTTTTCATATCCATGTTTAACAAATTTGCCAACGTTTTACATGGAATGATTTTGCACTACCTGTCCTGAATTGCTCTTAGACTATGGAGACTTTAGTGAGGTTATTGTTATGTTTTCTTAGGAGCGATTGATTTGGTGGTCGTATGTCAGATATAAAGTATTTGTTTGAAGATCAAAAGATCATATCAAAGTGGAGAGATGGGGTGGTTAAATGTGGGGAGATGTTTGTGTAGTTTATAACAGAAAGAACTTGGGGACACTTAGTTCCAATGTTATGTTTATCATGTATATATAAGCATGTGTGTCACTTTAGAATTACTTTTAATATATTCAATGATTTCTATTAATTTTTCTGATATATATGCTCGGTTGATTGTTTTTGGTTTCAACTAATTTTATTTGTTTGTTTGTTTGTTTCTGATGCCTACTATCTTTATTGTGTATGTACAGGTAGTGACCACATGTATATGTTTGTTTGAGGTTCTTATAGTTTGTTACTTTTATATGCTCTGTTGGTGTATAAGGTAATTTTTCATACTATATTTTGTAATTTTCTAAACATGGTCTAATAAGTGAGTGTTTTTGCATAGATATTTGTTGGGTGCATTTGAGCTCTCTGTTATTACTTTTTTTTGTCTGTTATGTCCGTGTGATTTGTGTGTTAAGATGAAAATATAGAAATATTTTGACCCCCACACACACACCAAAAAAAGAAAATGAAATTTATGTTAATAGCAACTACCAGAGGGGCCCATAAAGGGCTTGCTGATTTATTTGTTATAAATTATATTTTAAGGTTATTGAAGGCAGAGAATCCCATTGACCTATTTGTTTTAATTGTTTGGTGAACAAGTTTTTTTTTTTAAATTTAATATGAATAATGAGGTTTAACTACAATTTTTTCCCATGCCTGATTTCTAAAATTTTCAGGGCTGGCCCTGCAACTTCAGATTTTTTTCCTTTATTCATAAGTTTGTACATAATATTGGTTTTTTCTTGTTTTTACATATGATTACGTTTCAATGGTAAGCATGAAATTATAATCACTTATGATTTGTACACTACTAATATAGCTTTTTTTTACACTACTAATCGACTGATGGAGTTTTTACATTGCTAATACAACTTATTTTTACATATGTTTTCGCTTGGTTGAATCTTGGTATTGCAAGAGCATTGGTGGAGTTTTCACAATTATGGATTTAAAGAAAATGACAAGAATGAAATTAGAATCAATTATGATTTTGGTAAGGCTGTTATTTGTCACTGAGAATCGATTATTCTTTGGTTGGTAAATAAAAGCACTCCTTGCAAATTTATTAAAACTCAAATAGAGGTTCTACAGTTTCATGCTAACAATGCTTTGCTCTTCATGTAGTAAGGAGATAAGCTATTTAGTTGATGGTATCAAAGCACATAGTTATATCCACTTGTCACGTCCAATTTAGCCACACATATTTCTCAATGTCTAAAATTTATAGGGCTTTGTGAAATTGCAAATAATGGGTTCTGTATTAACATAAAAATAAGAGGACTAATTTAATGTAAGAATAATGGGTTTTGTATTTAAGTCCATATTGTTATGTATCGTAATGGACAACAATTGAAATAATAAGAACCTACCTGTGACAACTATTTATTTTGACTCTCTCTCTCTCTCGTGCGCGCTCGCCATATATTTTGACAACATGTGTTAAATCTAAACTCTCCCATTTCCTGCATTTTATACAAAATGTGTTAAATATATCTATATCTTGTGAAAGTACGTTGTTTTTGATAATTTATTTCTATTAGATATATCCATCCGTAGTATGACTAACATTAATGTTTATTTTTGTTTTATACAGCACGATGACAATAAGTAGATCTCAGACCCAACACGTTAGAGGAGCGATGCCATTACCTAGTGAGCTACAAGAGCACATGGATCAAAGAACATTTTTCATGCCTCGACTTCCAACGAATTGGCCACCTACTAACGCTGCTACTACACCATTTAGCCCTCTGTCACAAGGAAATAGTGAAAAGCAAGAGCATTCCGCAAGTAAGGCAAACTAATATTACACAACTGATTTTGTGGTTGGTTTTGGTTGGATGTACAAAAAAATGACTTACTGAATTCCCGTACCTAAATTAGATTACTGAAATTAATGTACAGAATCAGTAATTTTTATCCACATGTCTATATATATCAAAATTACTAATTTTTATCTTCGTTTATATGGTACTTAGATCCTAGTTTCGATCAGGCAGAGGATGAGCAAAGAATATTTCGAGGCCCCATGTTAAGGCATAGCGGGTGGGGCTGAAGATGGTGGAATTTTAAACATCGAGGTGAATGATCATGGACAACCCATTGAGAAGATAACATATAGACTTTCTTCAAATTTTGGGGTTTTTGCATGCAATGGACAGTTAGCACCATTGACATTCCTTGATTGGAGACATGTTTCAAAAGAAGCGAAAAATGGAATTTGGACTCATATCACGGTATCATATACTATTATATAAAGCTGTGGGTTGTCATGTTTTCAATTCTCATAATACCCTCACTTATCACTAAACATGAAGATAAATATAGGGGTAATTTTATACATACTTGTGGAGGTAGTTTTATAAAAACTACAATCATAAATTGATCTTTCTTTTATGTAACCATAATTTGCATAAACATTTGATTTTCATTTGTTCAATCTAAAATAACAGGGAATGATTCTTTTGGTTCCGAATTTGTTGTTTAGTTCTCTAAATGTTGTTTAATATGGGACAATACAAATGCCACGAATGAGATAAGAAAATTCCTTATGGAGTCCGTCGGAAAAAAATGGAAGGAGTGGAAAGCCACAACGAAAAGTGAGGGCTATAGTAAATATAGGACTAATGAGGAACGCTTGGTGCATTGTCCCCTAAGGGTTGAGGAAGATCAATGGAAAAAGCTCGTCTATGATTGGAACTCGGCTGAAGCAGAGGTATATTTTTGCAAGATAGTTAACATAATTCTATCTTCGATTTGGTGTTTTATCACTCTAAGCATAAGATCCGTATAGTGTCACCGACACCACCACATGATATATATCAATTGCCTTTTCCATATATTAGGTAAAAAGTGCAAAGAACAAAGACATACATGCACGTTTGGCAACACCACACACATCTGGTAGGACTAGTCATACTCAAGTTAAAAACAAGGTAAAAGTTTGATACTTTTAATGATTATTACGTTCTTTTTTTATTGCGGACAAATTAAGTGAAAATAGATGATATCTTGACGCTTGAAATCTTGTGCTTATAGATTGCTAAAATAATTGGACACCAACCAACTTATAAGATGGTATACAAGGAGACACATATAACCCAGGATAAGGGTCCAGTTAATGAAGAAGTTACTCGATTAATTGTATATATATTTTGAATTTTAATGACAATTTAAACAACTTGATTTTTGTTTACATGTCTATTATCTTTTAAGAAAATATTATTTTTCATTTGAAAATGGATTTGGAACAATATTCATTATAATTGCTTGGTTTGATTTTTACAGCAAGAGATGGATGAATTAGAATCGCAACATCCAGAGATCGCAGAGGCAGTTGTTGCACGAGATGGCATATTTGGGCGAGTTATGGGACCTGAAAGGTATGGCCGTGTGCAGACATTTGCGCTTGGTGTCACGTCGAGTATGGTATTCGGCCGATCATATACGATGTCCGAGGCTCAGAGGATGGATATTGAGACGCGACATCAACAGAAGTTAGAGAGGATGCGACGTGAGATGGAGGCCTAAAATGAGAGGGTGAGGCATGAGATGGAGGCTAAAAATGACCAGGTACATCGTGAGATGGAAGCAAACTATGAAAGGAAGCAAGACAAAATGAAAGAGCAGATGGAAGATCAAATGCAAGAAAAAGTATCTACAATGGAATCTCGTATGGAAGATCTGGAGGTTGATATGCATGCTAAGGGTAGTTTTACTCAATCTCCACGAGACGTGTCTTCAAGCACCGAACAGGTCAACGATTATTAATTATAGATTTATACAAGTACAATCGGCTAATTTGCATGCATTACATCTAACATTTTTTTGTATTCCCATAGGTTCCTAATGGATCCAATCTTGATCCTTTAGCATCATTGCAATCATCAATTCAATTCGGTCCAGAGGTTCAATCGCAATGACAATTGCAACCACTAAGGAAAACATCGCCACAAATCATATCACGATCCCAACTTCAAAACTATTGTCAGGTTAGAGTTTTACTAAACATATACTGCATTGGAAATGATAACCAATTTGGGCTTAAAATAGTCAATCCATACATAAGCCAGTCTGCATATGAAGTTATATGAACTGAAGATCATATTTTCTTAAATAGTCTTCTTCCCCATACTACGAGCTTAAGAAAAATATTGTAAAGCCTAGCATTAAAGCATCATAAGTAAAATTGTTTATTCACAATCCTATTATATCATATTATAATGTTGATGCTATGTTGGTGCTTTAGTTTGGTTTATGAATGTTTAGTTTAAATTATGAATCTTTAGTCTGAGTTATAAACCCAAAACTTCCCTCAAACAACCCCATATGATGCGTGGTTTGAGAATAGGACTAAATGTTTCAAATAACTAGACATAGGATTAGAAACATGTCGTTAGAGGGGAAAAACCAAAAAAAGCCTCCAAATATCCTCATAAAGGACATGAACACCTTGTGTGGGACCAATGTAACTCGTAGGAACTTACTGCGTATGCACGGGATGCCCAGTTTGAGAATATGACAAAAGTTTGCAAATAATAAGACTTAGACTAGAAGGATTAACTTCCCCAACTTATTACAGTGTAAACCCTTCTAATACTCATATCTGGATTTTCTAGACTTATTTTATTTCCATTTCTGTTTTTTTCTTATTCAAACCAATGCATTAACATCTTTATTTATCCTCGGCTAATAAAAAAGTTCTCTGGAATGTTATGTTGTACTCGAATCAATATTTGTATGCCCTTGGATAGATAAATTTTGAATCTTTCCTTTTACTTCCAATAGTAAGCTGGTCTTCTAGATTTAGGATTTGATGGGAACCCTTTTACTGGGAGTAACAATCACAGGGGACTTACCAGAATCTGGGCTAGATTATATACATTTTAGACAATGGAGAGGCTGCCTTTGTTCTCCTAGAGCTTAAATCTTTTCATTTGGCTAGATTACATTCGGTTCACTGTCCTTTCGTTCTCACCATCACTACAAAGGATCACCATCACTCCAAAGTAGAAAGTTTTCAAACTTTCCAAACTTTTTAAAATGTTCACTGATCATGCTGAGTTCAAAATTTCGTGGCCTCTGTTTGGGACTCTTCATTTTATGGGAATTCACTTCTTACATTGCAATGTAAGCTCTCACAGTGAAAAAAACTCTAATTACAATGACAAAATAAACTCCTCACAACGAAATCATATATTTTTAAATGTGTGTGTGTGTGTGTGTGTGTTTAGGCGGTTTTATGATTACAAAACATAAAACCCCTGTGAGTTATGTATGTATTATGTATGTATATTATAACCCGGGTTCTAATATATTATGTATGTATATTAGTTTAACTCACACGGCTTTGACAAGGAAGAATATGTTCGTTTCTGGTTGGAACGCTGGCACAATCTTACCCACAATTGGGAGACACACCCCAATTTCTCCAGCTACCAGAATTGAAGCTATGGCTATTAGTTTATATTTAAGGGCTTCAGTTTTGTTTCGATCCTCAGCTTCGGATTCGCAGGTACATCCTGTTTGTATTGTGATAGGAAGAACAAGAAAAAGAGTAATGATCGTATAGAGTTTAACGCTATTCATGGCTTCAAAGGGAAAGAGAATGAAAGAAAAGCCTGGTTTGGAGTTGCTGAGAATGCCATGTATTTATATAGACAGAGAAGGTGTAACAATTTACTTTATCTGAAGAATCTAATAAATAATGAGTTGGGATGGCGACATCGAAACCCTTACGGCGGTTGTTGAAATTAATGGGAGTGGACAAGTGTGAGGTGGTTTTACTATAATGACGACATTATGAGTTAAACTAAGAGTTTAATTGCTTTCAAAAACGGGTTTACGGGTCAACCCTCTCAAGAAAAATACCCGACAAACTCTCTCCCTTAATTATCAATTCGTTCTAATTAAACCTAGAAACTGGTTCCCGACATGTTTTACACATTGATTAAAATGCCCCTGAGAAAAAACACCCCCCCCCCCCAAAAAAAAAACTCCAAGCAATTTTAAATTAAAACCAGAAACTGGTTCTAATTAAACCTAGAAACTAGTTCCCCACCCCAAACTATCTCGGGTTTATGGGTCAACCCCCTCAAAAAAAATACCCAACAAAATGGTTCTAATTAAACCTTGAAACTGGTTCTAATTAAACTATCGTTCAACTTTAACGTGATTTAATGGCTCATCTCTTCCATTGGCAGGCTTTCTCCCTCGTTTTCTTGGCCTTTTTTCCGTCTCGAAAACTCCACTACTATCAGCCCCTCGAACAACCGACACTTCAAGATCGGAGTGATAAGAAGTAAATGAAAGCATCCCTTCATCGTTATTACTACACCTAGAATCGGACGGTATCTTTTTCTTCTTGGCATTATCTGTAACACCAAATTAAGATTGGCTGGAAAACAAGCTCCTCTTATTAGGAGCTTCCTCGAAGTTAAATATCTCCCCTGATTCAGGCTTCCAGGGATTTGAATTTCCGTTCCCCACACTATTCCCTTCGTTATACCCAAATTTTGAGAAATTAAAAAACCCCTGTGATTGTGATTGTGAATGGGCATGAATAGAAGCACTAGAACTGGGATTTTCAGTCAAAGTGATGGAACCGAGGTTGTTTTCGAATGGAATCTTCTTTGAAAACAGTCGACCACTCGAAGGTTCTGGTACATCAGTGTTAACGATCGAGGGTGAGGGATCTGTAAGACATAGTGCAGATGGGTCATTCTCATAATTATCGGTCACCAAACTCATATCCGCATCGTTAAAATTAAACAAGGCTCGAACTTTATTCATGAGAACCGAGCTTTGAAAAATAACATCCGTGGAACCCAAATCCACAACCTCATTTGTAGTGGGTATGCAAACAATAGTGTGAAAACTGAAAACTTTCCCTTCCCGATCTCTCTCACACTGCGAGAGTGAAGCCTATCAGCTTCAGCAACCCATACAGGAGCCGAATTGAACAAAGCCTGACCCGGAAGCCCGCTTTTGTTTACAAATGATTGAGTCATCGATACTAAAAACTAATAAAAATACCCGACAAACTCTCTCCCTTAATTATCAATTCGTTATAATTAAACCTAGAAACTGGTTCCCCACATGTTTTACACAAATTGATTAAAATACCCCTGAGAAAAAACAAACCCCCTAAAAAAAACTCCAAACAATTTCAAATTAAACCTAGAAACTGGTTCTTATTAAACCTAGAAATTGGTTTCCCACCCCCAACTATCTCGGGTTTACGGGTCAACCCCCTCAAGAAAAATACACGACAAACTGGTTCTAATTAAACCTAGATACTGGTTCTAATTAAACTGTCGTTCAGCTTCAACATGATTTAATGTCTCATCTCTTCCATTGGCAGGCTTTCACCCTCATTTTCTTGGCCTTTTTTTCGTCTCCACAACTCCACTACTATCATTCCCTCGAACCACCGAAGCTTCAAGATTGGAGTGATCAGAAGTAAACGAAAACATCCCTTCATCATTATTACTATATCTAGAATTAGATGGTATCTTTTTCTTCTTGGCATTATCTGTAACACCAAATAAAGATTGATTGGAAAATAAGCTCCTCTTATTAGGAGCTTCCCCGAAGTTCAATATCTCCCATGATTCAGGCTTGCAGGGATTTGAATTTCCGTTCCCCACACTATTTCCTTCGTTATACCTAAATTTCGAGAAATTCAAAAACCCCTGTGATTGTGAATGTGCATGAATAGAAACACTAGCACTGGGATTTTCAGTCAAAGTGCTGGAACTGAGGTTGTTTTCAAATGGAATCTGATTTGAAACTAGTCAACCACTCGAAGGTTATGGTACTTCAGTATTAACGACTGAGGGTGAGGGATCTGTAAGCCATAATGCAGATGGGTCATTCTCGCAATTATCGGTCACCAAACTCATATCCGCAACGTTGAAATTAAACAAGGCTCGAACTTTATTCATGAGATCCGAGCTTTGAAAAATAACATCCGTGGAACTCAATTCCACAACCCCATTTGTAGACGGTGTGCAAACAATAGTTTGCAAACCGAACACTTTCCCTTCCCAGGCTCTCTCACACTGCGAGAGTGAAAGCCTATCAGCTCCAGCAACCCAAACAGGAGCCGAATTGAACAAAGCCTGACCCGAAAGACCGCTTCCATTTACAAACGATTGAGTCATCGATACTAAAAACCAAGAAAAATACCCGACAAACTCTCTCCCTTAATTATCAATTCGTTCTAATTAAACCTAGAAACTAGTTCCCCACATGTTTTACACAAATTGATTAAAATACCCCTAAGAAAAAACACCCCCCCCCCCGCCAAAAAAAAAAAAAAAATCCAAACAATTTCAAAATTCAAACCCCTCTCTATCTCTCGCTCTCTCTCTCTCTCTCTCTCTCTCTCTCTCTCTCTCTCTCTCTCTTATCCCTTCTCACTCTACCATTTCAAACCTCCTCGACTGTCAAACCCCCAAACCTCTCACACCCACACTCGCACACACCTGTGAGTTAAACTAAGAGTATGCACTTGACCATGTTCTCGAACAACGTGGGAGACCTAAAGAGTCTCCCGAAACCCCTGTCCTTGGCTTGGTCATGTATTTGGTGAAACTCCCTCAACTTCCTCTCTTCGAAGTCCATCAATTGCAACATTCGTCTCACCCGATCCTCTCTCTATATATATTTGTTATAGACCCTCTACGCATGATAACTAATCAACAATATTATATATATATATATTAGTTATTTATGTGCCCGTTAAAAAAGAACTCCCCACTTTTTAGGTAGTAGAGATAGAGATGTTTAATTATTGGGTTTTTTTAAGATAATCCGTGGGATAATGACATATTTTAATTTAATCCTCGCAAAATTAAAAAATTAGACATAAACGTCCGTTAAAAAACCTATAAATTAAAATTTGAGTTTGCCCTGAATTGTTTGGGAAGCAGTTGAAGATGTCAGGTGTTGAGTGGGTAGAGGAGGAGGTTGAGGAAAGAGAGAAGATAGTAGTAAAAGGGATGGGGTCATAAAAGGGATAGGTGATAATGTTGAGCGGAGAGACGTGGGCGGAGATGATGTTTATGTGGGGTATCCAACATCCACGCACGCACACACACACACACACACAACCCCATCTTTGCCAACCGACAACATAGGATACATAATACATTAATATGTTATATTTCCCTAATACACAATACATAATACATTAATATACATACATAATACATTAATATCTTATATTTACACAGGTGGGTACTGTGTGCATATGGGGAAAAAAATTCAACTATTTTTAAATGCACGATATTCTCAACTACTCACCCTTTATACTGAATTAAAATATGCCATCGTTTGTAGGTAACTAAGAATTAAAAACATTTGAAAAACACGAGTATTGGTAAAACAAAACAATTTAAATTCTCCAAATCAACATATTTATCTATTTACACCCCATATATACACAAAAGAACACAACCTCATACGGTTTAAATTTTTGAGCACTATCTAATTCGTTCACTTCATCCATGATCTACCAACTAAACCAAGAACAAAAGTTGTAACAAAATGAGCGAATATTGTCTCAGTTATGATGTTACTAAATCATATAGCCTCAATTAGACAAAATTTGTAAAAGTTAAGAATTTACAATTACAACTTACTCCATTAGATTACAGGACTGAGTGAACCACTTAAATCTATTCAACAGTTGGTAAAACTAATTCATTCCAATGCAAATGCAGTGTTACTAAATCATACATCCTAATGCAGAAGTTGGCAATCATTTGTTGGTATATATTGACTATGCTAGCATAAACTCAATCGATTAAAATTATAATTTATTATTAATTAATTAGCCATTAGGACTCATTATTTCATTTACTTTGACCCTTCCAAAATAATTTGGACATGCCTTCATCCTATATCCTAGAATAATCATTTCATAATTACAACAACTTTTAAGCAGCAATGAGGCTATATCCTACCACTATGCAGCGTTGAATATCGTGTACTTGTAATGTTACACATAATCATTTGATAATTGCAACCATTGGGCAGCAATGACATGGTACTTTGGTCCGTAAGACATGTTATCAACACTTTCTAGAAATGTCATTATAACCACTACTATTTTGATCCACTTTGTTATGTCTTGCTTGTATGTCTTTTGGAGAGTAAAGGGCTTCCACTCGGATTTTTTTTAATTACGCACGTGCACAATGTCATTTTTTGCAGAATAATATACATTGCGTCTGTTGTATGTTCAATTTTACGTATTATGCCTTCTAGAAATTTTTCCTAATACCCAAAAAATAATAGTGTGAACAGTGACATGTTTTAGTTTTTTTAAAAATCCTTATTGAACATCATCTTGGAGTCTAATTTCAATAGATATGGGAAGGATTTGATATGGGATGATTATGGGCCTCACTATGTGAAGGAGAGAAAAGTTTGTAACCTTGAGCTTTTTACACCAAAGAGACTCAAGGCTCCTAGGCCAATTAGATAATTTGAAGTTTCAGCTATGGTTGAATCCATATTCAAAGACTGCACCAATCTCATTTTTTAACATTTTAACTTTTTCATTCTTTTGTCATAGTAGGAACATTATCACACATCCATTTGCATTTGTCAAGGTAAGGCAACATGAAGTCAATGTTGTCGTTGTGGCACATATGAATGAATATAAAATCGCTTTCTTTAATGTTATCCATTCGGACGTCAAATAAAAATTCCTTCGTCCCTTTTTTATTTTTCATCCTCACCATTTCCTTCTTTTTGGGACAATTTAATATTGTTAAACTATTCTATTCCAACCCCTTGCACAAAATACGACGATAATTTGAGAATATCTAGACTTAGGCTAAAAAGAATGGTGTTAGAGGGTGAAAACCCAAACCAGCCCCCGTACGGCTCGGATAGTGGCACCAACACCTCTCACAGGATCAATGTAATTAGTAGGAACTGACCTCGCGATCCCGGGACCACTATATTGTCAATGTAACTTAAACTATGACCATGTAATTTCTGTTAAGATGATGTACAATTAGTATGTGTTATGTGTATAGTTTCAATTGTAATTCTATGTCTACATATAGTATAAAAAATTGAAAATAGATTTATTGATCAAGTGTTTCTTTTTTCTCTCTTATTTTAAGATCGCGTGGCATCAAAGAAGGCAAAGAAACACAAGTAGTATAGAAGATAAATTTGCAATGTAAGTCCTAATATTTTTTAACTTTGATTTATTCATCTTTGACACACTTTGTTTTTCTTCAATTTTGCAGATTTTGCTAGCATTTTATCATGTTCATGGATAAGGAACTTTCACGGATGTTAAATATATATTTAGTATTAGGCTAGGGGTAGAATGTTAGTATATGGATACTGTATGTTTTGTACTTATGTTTAATACTGTTAGGATATTAGTGGGGAAAGTTTTGGACTTATGGATATAGCTTTTTTGATGATATAAATGTTGATATTTTTTTTGGATAATGGTATATAAAAGCTGATTAGTTAATGTAAATAGTTCAAATTATGCAGTTTCGATAGTTTGGTGTCATCATAACATGCCTAATATTTGTGAATTGGCAAATGATATTTGGCGACGGTTTTCTATTTCTGTTGGCATAAATTTTGTAAAGAGTAAATAAATCCCGACGTTTTTTAGAGTGTGTAATACAAAATTTTTGATGTTTTCAATTAAACTTATCCGATTAGGATGCGGTTAAATAGATAGTCAACTTTTTAAAAATGTCGGTACAAACGTCGGGTTAAATTTTTCCAACGTTTCTAACAAACGTTGTGAATTTCCGACTGGAGAAATGCCGACATTAATTAAAAACGTCAGAATTTATTTTACAGATGTTTTTTTTATTTACCAATGTTTTTAAAACGTCATCTAATCCCAAAATTCTTGTAGTGCCAGTTATCTCTAATAGTCCAACAACTCATGCAACTCTAGTCACTATTAAAGAGTGTGATGCCCAGTATCAAATAGCATCAAGCCTGTTAATAGGAAACGTACCCTCCACTAGTGGTGGTACCTTTGGGTCCTATCGTATGAATTCATCTCAAACGTTATAAACACATTGGTACTATTACTACCCATGCTATAGTGGGGCGGGTGCTGTAGGTTATCTCTGTGCCTGGTGCTCTACCCTACTATGGGCAGTTCCTCTTGTTGTGGCCCATTTGTCCACAAATAAAGCACTGGCCAGGGAACTCTCTCTGCCTCTGGCAATGATGGCCCTGATGGTGTTGGCCCTATTATTATCCCTAATGGCCTCGGCTCTGCTGGCCTCCCCTATTGTTTCCTTGGCCCTAAGGAACCTGTTACTGCTGAGGATCCTGCTGGCCTTGCCTATAACCTCCATCGGGTCGGTATCCCCCAGATCTAAACCTCTTGGCCTGATCCCCCTGCCAGGAATCCTTACTCGGATGTTTGCCTGCCTGTTGTTGTTATTGTGGTTCTCCGCTAGAAGTGATCCCTCCTTCTTTTCTCGGGTGGCTAGGATCACCTCCTCTCTTACTTCCCTTCACATGGAAGTGATGGTCCTGGTAGTGTAAAAGTGTGTCATTGAGGACAATTGTTTAAGTCACCAATGTAGGGTTGTCAATCAAATACTGCTTGATCCTATAGGCTAACCAATCAATAAACTTTTCCTTCTTCCTTTCCTCGATGTTTACATCACCTGGCACAAAATTAACCAAATGAGTGAACACCTCCTCGTACTCAGTTACTGAGTTGTCACCCTGAGTCACCTCACAGAACCTTTTTCGGATCTCTATCAGAATGACTGGAAAAAAGCATTTTTGGTCAAACCGCACCCAAAACTCAACAATAAACATCGTGTCCCTTTCCTCAATGGTGGTAACTGACTCCCACCACTATAACACTGCTCCAACCAGACTAAAAGTGGCCAACATCTGCTTCTGCACATCGCTACACTCAACCATGCATAGGTGGCACTGAATATCCTTCTTCCACTGGCATGCCACAATCATGTCTGAGCTACCCTAGAACTCGGGTGTGCGGCCCTTCTAAAAAGTCTCCCTAACTCTCTGCAGTTATGACGACCCGGGTGGGCCTAGACAATCGGTCCCACTAGCTACGGTGGTTGTTGGGCCTGAGGAAAATAAAGAGACATGGAAGTCATCTGTATATTAAATTCGTGCACCACAATCTCTACTACCTCTGTTGCAAACACTGATCTTTATAGTGGTTGTGGCTGCAGTGCTTGTGGGTCCTACTGAGCCTCCCTTACATTATCCCTAACTGATGCTTTCTCTGTTTGTCCTCTTTTGGGTGAAATTTGAAAACAGATCGAATTGTAGGAGTTCACAATCAATACAAATATAATAACAGGAGAACATAATCTCAAATGCGTAATCATGAATGCAACCATCGTAATAATAGGGATCTATGTCAATGAATGCCACGCTGAAATTGTAGTAAGCCGTACAGATCCAATGGACACTAGAACCTGATGCTCTGATACCATCTGTGACACCACGTCTATTTTAATCACGAATGATCAGTCCTTTATCAAAATAACCAGGAATCTCATTTTTTTCATTCTTAGTATCACTGTCAATTTTTTTTAATTACTAGCCACCTTTGTTAAATTAATCCGGTGCCAAATTTTATCTTTCATTTATTCAACAACATACAGGAACTAAAATAAATTAACCAAATCATCCACACAATAATATTATGAACAATCACACGACAGATAAATAAATTAATAAGACCAAATAAATAATTGGTTCCCAAAACAAATCCATATACAAGTCTGAAATAATAGAACTGAATCTTAATAAAGTTAAATAAATAAACTGAAGAACTAAATAGTCCGAAGGGGAAACATGCCCAAATGAAATACTGAAGAATCTTCTATCTAAAAATGAATGAACTTAAGTGTCTAAAGTAACTCCTACAAGCCTCCACAAGTGTTGCATCTACGCATCCCTGGATAGAATAATCAAGCTTAGCGTCCTTGTGGCTGGACACCTAAAAGGTTTTGAAAATATTTTGACATGGGTAAGAGCCCAAGAAAAATAGTTTGAAAATATTTTGCAAGTGTTTAAATCACAGTTTAAATCAATTATTATATACACATGTTAGTTTCCACATACACTCCCTTGAGATCATCACCTCTCCACTAATGTGAACGCCTAACGTTCCTTATTCTAGCTATGTTACCCATTCTAACTAGATAACGTATCTAAATAACCTCAATAATTATATCTCCCTTGTATTACACATACGACATGCTACCATAGTCTCAATAAATAATTTTATCCACGTATTAATATTGAGTCAATTAATTAAGTTTATCTACTTAAATACTTTTATATATGCACAATTTATCAGTTATACTATCACACCTAAGTAGATATATCACACTTGTATATATTCATCACATATACAATATATACAACAATAGTATCCCCGGAATGTCCCCTCATGATGCTGGCATACTCTATTATCATGTCCATGTACCTCTTGTCCTAAATCAAGGACTATTGGTTCGAAATATCTCCATGAACCCAAAATCAATCGACACACACTGGAAGCGGACATGGATCCAAGACTTTGGGAGATGCACATACCTAACGTATCCAAACTACATGCTGATCCCACTAATAGAAAAAACCATAGTGAGCCTCCCTAAATTCCACGTTCTGGGGAACACATCCAGACCGCACTCGAAACGTCAAGGTGGGATCGCCCTCTCTGCGGAATGCTCTAGATAGCAGGAACCAGAGGTATGTTTACACACATAATTAAATCACAACCATGGGTATTCACATAACCTATAAATGGATATTATTCAATAGGTATACTCATAAACCATCATAATAACCCGTTCGTAGTATATAACTCTCGAATACTCAACGTACTATTTATAATCTATTTTCATATAATCCTGCGTGTCACTCGCTACCCGAAGGGTCCTAGTTACCCCTTAATTAATAGCAATAGTTAATATATCTCTATTCTACTAGTATTTGTCTTAGATTATCATTTACCCTTCTCGTAATCCAGTTTACAAATTTTTGATACACGACACAGTCGGTGGACTCTCGTCGGTCTAAGTCTCAAACCTCACTCTCATTAAGACTAAGATGGCCTCAACTATGTGTCACTTGACCTTCCCTAAGTCCTTATAATATTATCAGATCATTACTAAGATTACGGGTAAATCGGGATAAAGAAAACTTTACAATTAAACCAAATCCCTAGTTTCGGTAGTCGTCGATTGATTCAAGGATTTGATCGATGGATCGATCCATCGATCGATCGACATTCATGGGTCTATCGATCGAACATGGGTCTGACATCTTCATCCTAGTTACGTTTTTCTCCATGTTTAACACCTCAAAACTTCATGGATCTTTCCTAAGCTCCCAACTAACATAATTAAACATCATATATATATATATATATATATATATATATATATATATATATATATATATGTGTGTGTGTGTGTGTGTGTGTGTGTGTGTGACACCCGTCTAACTTAAATATTGGTTGATCAGGCCTTTATTAAAATTAAAATCGGCTTCTCAAGTGGTTCATTCTTAGCATCACTATCGAAAACTTTTTAAATAACAAACCACCTAAGTGAAATTAGAATGGTGCCAAATTTTATCTTTCTTAACAACAATTAAAAGAACCATACTGACCCAAAGTAATCAATCCTAATAATGTATAAAATCCAACCAATACAAAAAGTATATAAATGAAATCAAGGTTTGCCGAATTAATAGTCAGCCAAAATGTAAAGCAACTACTACATGATAAAATAAATCTAAATAACTGAATATTGTCATTGGACAACATGTTTGTGCATAAAATATGGAAATGAAATCCTACACTAGATCAGAATGAGGGAATTATCTAAGCAAATAAGTCATGTCAGTATCCACAGTGCTACAGATCCGAGTCCCTGAAAAGAAGTCACGCTTGGTGCCTTTGTGGTTGGACACCTAAAATGTTTTTAAATTTTTTATAGCAAGTGTTCATACATAAAACATTTGAAAATATTTAGCAAGAATTTTATCATAATAAAATCGGTTATTTATAACACATGTTAGGATTACGTGCACTCTCTCTTGAGTTTCCTCGCCTCTCATCTATAGTGCACACCTAATGTTATAAACTTATCCCACCTAGATATACTACCGAAGCTAACCAGACTAAAGCATATCACTAATCTTAGCTATACATCTAAGTTCCCTTACTGCCCATACATCACATCCTTTTTATTAACA
The DNA here is from genome assembly GCA_949130495.1 of Sambucus nigra. Classification (NCBI taxonomy): domain Eukaryota; kingdom Viridiplantae; phylum Streptophyta; class Magnoliopsida; order Dipsacales; family Adoxaceae; genus Sambucus; species Sambucus nigra. Next base: position 688,368,325 of record OX422207.1, on the reverse strand, counting down.
TCTCTCATATGTTAATAAATTACTAAGTAACATTTTCACATGTGTTAGTTTTCATTGAGTCTCACTAAAAATATTTACATTGAAATGTGAGTGTACCATTTTACCGTCTATTAATCCACTTAAGTAGATTATTTACATCTATATAATAAGAGAGAGAGGTGTTTGAATAGTGCCAACAAATTAACGATTGTGATCGAATTTTTTGGGACGATCTAAGGGTTTCAGATTGTGCCATGTCACCATTTAGCAATTATGACATGGAAAATGAGAGAAAACACCTTTGAATCCCAAACCCTCCCCCACTCATTCACTTTCATCCCTCTCATTTCTTCTCTCTTCCCCTTTCAACACAAACCCTCCTGACCCTAACCATACCCGCCGCCGCCCATGGCTGACCTCCACCGCTGACCTCCATTACCAGGTAGTCACTTTCGTCTCTCTCATTTTGTTTGTACATTTTAATGTTTGAACTCATTTTAATGTTTTTAAGATCTAGAGACTTTGAACCCATTTTTTTTGTCCATCTACCTCTTGGTACGAATATGCAAAACAAATCTAAATATCTAGAGACTTTGATCGACCTCCATGGCTTCCCTCCATCGCTGACCTCCACCGACAGTTAGTCTCTTTCACCCTATTCTCTCTATATGTTTTTTTGTACATTTTAATGTTTGAGCCCATTTCAATGTTTCGAAGATCTAGAGACTTTGAACCCATTTTTTGGGTTTTTTTGTTCATGTAACTCTTGGTATGAATTATTGGGAGTAGAAAGTGGTTTTATCATTTGAATGGAATAGGTGGTTGTGTTTTGTGTGATACATATATTGGGTTTGCATTAAATACATGTATTTGGTGTTGATTGTTATCTCTAGGGAGATTGTGTGGGTAGTGAGTACATGGCTAAAACTAAAGTCTTCACAGTGTTTATGGAGTTTTTAGGTTTGTAGTATATGGTTTATTTACATTACTCTTTGATTGGCTTTTGTTTTGTTAGGTTTTTAGGTTTGCAGTATATGGTTTCTTTACATTGTTCTTTGAATGGGTTTTGTTTTGTTTTGTTGTGTTAAGACATCTAAGGATTTTTTAATATTTGATGGGGGCTTTTGAAACCACAAATCAGAGATAATATCTCTGTAGTTTTGTACACTTATATAATTAAAAAGTTATATTTATTTATTTGCAGGTCATATTCAGTTATTGGAATGAATTGAATTACTTCGGATGTATTGGTAGTGAGCCAAATGTTTCATAATATGGTCATATTCAGTTATTAGCTTTACGTGTCAACATATATATTCTTTCTTTAATTTGGCCAACTAATGTGCCACCTTCATATTTATGTTCACTATTTTTTTTGTATTGATTTCATTTTTTGTAAGGGTCACGACCAAAGACTTAAAGAGAGAGAAGGTTATTAAGAACTCGTCATTCCTCGAAAAGCTAAAGAAGAAGGGCTACGAGGTTCTTTTCACGGTTGTCGCGATTGACGATTCAGATTAAAGACATAGTGTAATCCTTCCCGAACACATCATAGGAGGACGTAACAGAGGTCCATTTGTTAATATGAATCTTAACCGTTAGCGAATTTTGTATCGAAAGATGTAGATAAAAGTGAAGGAAACGACTTCAACTGGGAGATCGACTCGTAATAATAGTTGATAACACTCAAAGAAGAAATTCTGATGGACGACTGATTTAGAGGTTGACAATGTCGTACTTTATCGATAAAGATGATAATGCTCCATTGTGTGGGAAGCTAAAGGAATCGAATAATTTAGTCGAGAATAAGACTGAATACAACGGTGGTGGTGTAGCACCACAAAGGGGTGTGGATACACATCCGGGGACCCATTTAAATGATTCAGAAAGATAAATTCTTACCAAGCGATGGTATATTTAGTAAGGACTAGTGTAGTCAGTAACATGTTCTTTGGGGGCCTACAAGGCTAAGCGAATAAAGGGGGTAGCTAACAGAAATCGAGTTTACAAAAGTCCGAGAGAATGGCAATCCTAACGTGGTTAGTATGATAGGCGATTAGTGGATTATTTGTTGAGGTATTTTGTGGGGAGTGAAATCACACACGCAAATTTTTCTTTCCTGAAACGATTATAGGGTATAAGAGTATAGTGCCTAGCAAAGGAGAAAGATTAAAGTAGTGTTGTTCTGGTTTGAGCAGGCGTGTTACGTCCGGAGACCATTTGTGCAATCAAGACGATTAGCAAGGTAGAAGTATAAGTTTTATCCTCAGAGAATGAGGCGTGTTTTATGTGACATGAGCGAGTCATTATATTTTGTTCATTGCTATATTAGCATGTGAGATGAGTTTAATGCGTATAACTACAAACGATATTAGTATGTGAATATTTTTCCTAAGTGTAGCGGGATTTTCCTTGGTGCTATCCGTGGAGGATAAATAAGTATATTAATAGTGTTATATACTTTATTGAGGTTACTCGTTTTAGTGATGTGATATATGAGTATAAGATGGTATTGATTACAACTTTATAGAAATGGTTAGTACGATAGTAGGCAGTTACTGCAAGGCTATCAGAATGGTTGCATTAGTGCAGCATGATTTGATCTGGCGAGACCTCACCTGCGAGAGGGTCGGACTCGCACTGATATTAGCTATTTTAGGGACTTCGGAGGGAATAATAGGCTCGAGATATCAATTCTGGTGTGTGTAGGGATTTTTGTTGTTATGATTCAGTATATATTGGGTTTACTATTGAGCTAAAAGATTTAACTCAGTATTATGTTTAGCGCTCAAGACTTGGTGATAGAAAGAGTGCATTGTTATATCTATCCTTTAGAGATGTGGGAGGTACGATTTATACCCCTCTGATTAGGGAAAAGGATTTCCAGAATCCCGATTATATGTATCCGAGGTTTATGGAATGCAATTACCACCAATACTGTACGATAGTGCAATTAGCGAAATGTTCTTTGTTAAGTGTAAGTTCGGGAGGAGATGTAAATTTCTGCCAAGAAATAGGAAAATAGGGATACATGCTATGGACAGAGGGCCTAACGGATTTTGATAACCGACAATGCTAGGTAGTAGTGTATCGGGGGGTTCCTTATTTGAATTTCACTTTGCGAGACATCCCACGCATGAAACTTAGAGTAAGGTTGGGAATAGGGAGATGTTTGGTCATTAGTCCATAAGTTCAGTTCCTCGATCGTAATAGGAGCAGATAATTATATCTGTAGGCTGGCGGTTGGAATATGATTTAAGTCCAGTGGAGTCGATTGCATGGTAAGGAAGCATTGAAAGTCTTGTTTTACCACCACGAGTTGAGGGGTGTCATGATGATATGGAGGATTTAGAATTTCGATTTCTAGGGCGAGTGAGATTACCCAAATGTTACAATCACGTTATGAGCACTAAGAAAATAAAGAATTGGTTATTAGGTGTGAATTATGTGTGATGCTTACGCTAGTATGCACGGGTATCGGGTGTGTAAACATCCTGGTTAGTTGATGTTACAAATCGTCTGAGTTGAAGGGACATGCAAATAGACGTGTGGAATATATGTTTATGGGACTAACATAACGAATTAATAGTGGTAGAGTGAATTTAAAACCGCGTGAAAGATGATAAATCCATATATACGTGTGCAATCAAGGTAGCACACCGAATCTGGTTGGAAAGTTGTGGGAAGCCATTTACAACGGGGCGTTCCTTGAGAAGGGTAGAATTTAACTATATAGAGAACACTCGGGACGAAGTTGTAATTAGTCAAATTTTGAGAGCAAGTTGTGCATACAAAGAGTGATAATTTTAGTATGGTATAAAAGATCCAGAAGTACGCATCGTGGAGAAAAGTACACGGGACGGAACTTTCAATATATACCAAGGAAGGAAGGGGAGTGTTAAGTGTCACTTAATGTGAGACATTTCAAGGAAAGTCGATGTTAAGCGGGACATAGTGAGTAGTCTCCGCGGGCACCACTCATAGATAGAGATCGGTTGGAATAAGGGGATCAACTAGAGAATTTTGTGGTTATCAACCATTCCTGTAACGGAAGAGGGCGGTAAAGTCGGTAAAGTTTCTTGGATGGGTTGCCATATTCAAGGTAAGATTCAAGGTTTCATCCTAACATGGGGATTAAGTCACCCAAGAAGTAAGTGATTGACATTCCTTTGGGGTGATTTATAATATTAACTTGTGTACCCCAGCCTTCTTTTGAAAGGAGGGGATCGCGCCGGTATGTGGTCCTACACGGTATTATTTTTTGAATCAGGATGAAATTTGTGAATCCCACCTTCAATATGGGATTTCAGGAAACAGCGGAGATAACGTTTCATTTTGAGTAGGAGGTATCACCCATAGCTGAGGAGCAGGCGCACGGTGATTAATGAGTAACGGAGCCGCGTAAAGGTGATTTTTGAATCTTGGCGATCATTTCATTTCCACAACAGTTATAGCTAACAAGTGGAGTGGTACGATAATTGGGGAAGGATATTACCTAATGGTAGAGTTTCGGGGAAGCACTCATACCTGTTTGTCGTGAGCGAGGTGCTTATTGATGTTTTGGTGTGGAAAAACCTTAACTATTCTCCCTCTGTGTATGTTTAGAGGTGAGCGGATAATCAGAATTTTGGATCGGTCGAGAATAATCCGATGACTATGGTGGAATTCCACGATTGTTTTGGGCGAACAAGAGTGGTCATATGTTCGTATGGTTTCTCTCAGAATGAGAGTTTTGTGTTTAGATAAATTCGAGTAGTTGTCATGTGGTGAGGTGCGACCTCCCACTGATATTAAAATAATGGGATTTAATAGTGTATATATACGTGTCTTATGCGATTGTTGTCGGATAGGAGCACAATGTGAAGTATCTTAATGAAGAGTGTTAAACAAGCTTGCTTTGAGGCGGGGGCTATAGTGATTGAGCGCCTTACTATGTGGATATGTTGCATACTGTTAAGGTATCCAAAATGTGTTTTACCATGTAGGCCTTATTTTCCGAATTTCGGTACAAAATTCCATTATTAGGGGGGAAGTATGTAATACCCCGTATTTTTTATGCTTTCTAAATTTGGGGATTTATTAAATTTATTGTGAGTTATTAATTTAATATAAATCCGAAAATTAATTGTTTTTAATTACTAACGTGACGAGAGTTAGTAATTATTGGAAACTTGTTGAATATTACTAATGAGCAAAGTAATATATAAAATTAGTTCTATTAAATGTCATGAGTGAATAAAATGACAATTTTGGAAATTTAAGTCGAGACGCGCCCGTGTCGTGTAGGGACTAAATTTTGATTAATAAAAGTGAATAAATTACAAGTCACCCGTATGGTCATTTAGAGTGCGCCAGAGTTTCCGGAAGGGTCGAAATAGTCAAAATAATGTACCCGGGGGTTTAGTTGGGTCTCGGGGCGTTTTTAGACTTAATTAACACCTCGGGAGGGCGTTTTAGGCATTTTGTATTTTTGGGCTTGGAAACCTACGAATTTTCTAGGTTATATCAGATGCTTAGGGTTGTCTTCTAGGGTTAACACAACCAAAAACAAAAGACGTCCCTTGGAGAAGGAAAGGAAGAGCTTACCAAGGAGTTCTAGGCCAAGAACCCTTCTGTTTGCACCGCCGTCACCGCCAAACGTTACATCGCGCAACAAAGATCACCACCACACTGATTTCATCCACAAATCAGAAACAAAAATTCCCAGGCAAGTATTTATCTTGCTGCATTTAGTTAATGCTTCATTCATATTAGTTTAGGGTTGATTAGGATGAGTTTTTATGAAAGAAAACTTATGTCAGAGGTTAGAAATCGCATGTTGTAGAGATATAAACATCATTCTGGAAATTCCCTTCACATGTATAGGTTGAACCACGAATTTACATTGGATTAGAAGTATAAATTCTGGTAAAAGAATGAGAAGAATTAAGTTAAAGAAATTTTTAGGGTTCATGAGAATTATATAAATTTTGGCCCTTTTAATCCATGATACTTGATGAAAACTCGCATGCCTTACGTAGAATATTGTTCATTTGGGTTTATAATGATTGTGGTCTAAATTTCTGGGAGTTTGGGTGTTAAAATCTTGGATTTGGATGATTTTGGATGATAATTCCCGTAACTGGTATTCTGCAATTTTTGCCATACCTGCTTGATCGATCGACGGTACCCCCCCCTGAATTACCATGTATGGATAATCTCTTCTCCTCTCTTGCTCCCCTTATTATGGAAGTGATAGTCCTGGCAGTCACTACACCAAATCTGCACTATTGTCAAGATCATTGACCCTGATAAATCACCCTTGTCAAGGTCAATGACCGTGACAATTCGAGGCGAGACAACTTTTTTTGTCACGGTCGTGTCACGGTCATTGACCTTGACACAAAACTCGCATTTTGTGTCACGGTCGTGCCGCGGTCAATGACCGTGACACGTTTATCACGATTTATAACCGTGATAAAGCCGTGACCCTTCTTAAAAAAATTGTCATGGCCATTGGCCGTGACACGTCCGTGACAACTTTGTGTCACGGACGTGTCACGGTCAATGACCGTGACAATTCTGGGCAGAATTTAAAAAAAATCTACTGGGCAGTATGGCCACTGCCACTGCCCAGCAGTATATTTGTACCTGTTATAGCAACGTTGTACCTGTTCTAAACATCATATATCCAAACAAACTAAAGATAATGCAAATATATATTCAAAATAGAAACTATTTAAGAAGAAACAACATCACTATCAATTATCTCAAATCTACAAACTATTTGCATGGAAAAGAGATTTTGTACCGCGACGCTCGGGGACACCTCCTTATCCTTACCTTCTCGTTCGAATAGCCACATAAGTATAGAGCATATGTGGCCTACCCTTAGGGCCACTCCCTGTCCCCTGAATTGAAATAAAGTAAAATTAGTATTCGCCCCTCAAATATAGATAAATATAAATCGTAATTGAAATCGAAATCGAAATTGACATATAAATATAAATACATTACCTGTAGTGTCACTCAAACAGCTAACTTGAGCTCATATGGAACCTCCTTCCAACTAATGTACACCGGGAAATCGTGTCAAATATAATTCTCTTCATATCTAAACACTAAGAAATACCATAATCCTATGGAGTTATGCGTTGCAAATTCCTTCCAACCGTTGTGTAGCCAAAAATCAGCAGTTGAAGTTGTCAATTCCACCTTTCAATGGTCTCCCATATTTTGCTAGAAGTTCCAAGTGGTGGGGTATGGAAAGTGAAATTGACAACTTCAACTGGTGATGTTCATAACGGTTGGGAGGAATTTCCAAAGCATCGCTCCATAGGATTATGGCATTTCTTAGTGTTCAGATAGACGAAGAGATTCAGTCTGCTCTCCACAAATAGGACACCCCAAATAACTATGTACTAATCACCTATTAAAGGTAAGAAGCGTATATTCATGGATTAGTATAAACAAAACTTAGATGTAGTTGGAATATTTATGTATTAATCTCCTCTCCACACACGCACACTACACAAGAGTGAAAATGATAAAGTGCAAATCAATTAAAAGCATTAAAAATGGATGTTTCGGTACAAATTGAAATATTTATTACAAATTGAAAAATTATTTCAAATTCGGGTTATCATAAAAAATGGATTGATATTCGGTAGGAGCAGCCAAGTCATCCACACTACTATTTAGACGCCTTGGCGCGTGTTGGACAATTGACCACGGCTCGTTGTTGATATACTCCGAGTAAAACACTTGCTTAACCTTTTGAAATGCACAAACAAACGACTCATCGCTCACGTGGTTGTTGTTCTTCAACTTGGACAAGTCAACCATGATCAAATTGGTGACATGATCAACTTTACAAGCATTTTTATCTTCAATTCTTACCCATTCACAGTAAAATACAACCTCTTTGAAGCTTATATAATCCAATTCAAATATATTTTGGATTACACCATAGTAAGTCATTTCAGCTTCAACGAGGTTTTTATCTTTTGCGCTCGCTCGAAAGAAAGTAAGAGCCTTGTATGAAATTCCCGAGTTCTGTACATTTTTACTTTCCTCGTACACTTTAGCGCCGAAAATGTAACCGTTCAATCGATACTTTTTGTACTGTTGTGCCACGAACAAGGGTCCAGTGGCTAGACGAGCAATCCTTGATGTCGTATCACCCATCTTTAGGAGCTGAGAATATAGATAAATTAATTATATTAGTGGTAAAATTTGAGTGTAATGTAACGTTATATAACGACTGTTTTCATTATAATTACCTCTTGTGTCAACCATAGCCTAAATTTGCTGTCTGATTGTACCATTGTTTTTCGTCTTTTATTGTTCTCATAGGCTTCATATTTACTGCATATTACAAAATTAATCATGTATAAAATAATCTAAAATAATGTTAAACATTATAATATTCGAAACTTACTTTTTCCATTCTTCGACATCTTCATGTGTGTCAAATAGATAACGAGCTACTTGTTCATGTTGCAAACTCGTTAATTTCACTCGTTTTCCCATCACATTACCACCATCATCGAGGAATTCATCAGTGTCATCAACGCTGGTCGAGTCAGGCATATATTCCCGAGTATATATTGATGACTCCACGGTGATGTATTCCTCTGCAATTGATCCAGCAATATATCGCGTATTCTTGACGTAATCTTTAAAAACTTTCATCAATCTTTCAAACGGATACATCCACCGATATCTAACTGGACCATAAAGAAGTGCCTCGTCGCATAGAATGTTGGGGGAAAGTACTCCTCCAATACACAAATCGCTTCGTTCACAGTCAATTTTGCGAGGAAAGTACATCAACATAGCTTTCAGCGTAAACTCTTCTTTTCTAACAGAGTCAAATGATTGCCCACCCTCTTCCCACAACTCATTTAATTCTTCTACCAAAGGAGCCAGGTAGATATCAATGTCATCACTTAGTGCCTTTGGCCCAGGTATCAATAAAGCCATCATCGAAAATTCAGGTCTCATACACTGTGAAGGAGGGAGGTTGAGTAGGGCTAGGATCACTGGCCATACACTCTGATTGGTTCTTAGATTTCCAAATGGATTGAAACCATCTGTTGATATAGCCAAACGAATGTTGCGTTGTTCTCGAGCAAAATTGGGATACTCAAAATTCATCCTCCGCCAGGCAGTAGAATCAATAGGATGACGCATGATATTACGCCCTACTTCTGCCCTAGCATGCCAAGTCATTGCCTCTACAATCCATGTTATTGTGAAAAATCGCTTTAATCTAGGCCCAACGGGAAAATATTTCAATACTTTTTTAGGCACTTTTGAGCTTGTGCATTCCTTACTAGTAGATTGGACATATCTAGGTTCATCGCATACCGGACCACGATCGAGATTTTCATACTCCTTTCTGTATAGTATGAAGTCATACACACAAGCATGAATCGATTTATACTTCATTCCCAAACCTTTCAAACTGTTCTTCATAACAGGATAGCTATTTGGAAGTGTATTCACCTTGGGTAATAAGCCCTTCACCCATTTCAGAATTCCCATCACGCTATTGCCAGACAAACCGTACTGCGTCTTCAAACTGTGCAAACCAACCATGGCATGTAAAGTTGTTTGATCTTTCTCACAACCAGAGTATAACGGTTGGGTCGCCTTAAATTTTAAACTTTGGTAGTCATCGTCAAGTTTTATCTTGTTATATTTACGAGCACTTGAATCTTCTACATCACCAGTAACCTCATTCTCCTCAGCTTTATAAACTTCGTACGCATCATCAACTAAATCCTCTAACATATTATGATCTACGTCGTCCCCTTCTACATCTATTCTACTTGTTGAAGGTTGTTGTGAAGGTTGGTCGGGGACAAAAGGAACTTTCAATTCACCGTGAAAACTCCAAAATCGATAACTATCTTGCATACCCGATCTTAACAAATGTAGTTCAACTGTTTTCCACTCAAACACCTTACCATTCTTACACCTAGCACACGGACACGGAAACTCTTCATCATTACGACATCTCTTTGCATATTTCACAAATTCGTTAGCACCTCTGCGAAACACATCCCCCATTCTATTAGTCTCACCCATCCACTCTTTGTATTTCGGATATCCCATCACAACTACCACAACTAAACACCTATTAAAGGTAAACAACACTTAGATTTATAGTATGCTTTATTTAATTATCCCATCATTTAATTATCCTATTAAAGGGTAAGTGGTCCTATCCCATTCAAGACTGCATTTTTCTATAATATACTTAACAACTCATGCAAATTGTTACGATTTGAAAAAAATTAGACAGCATATCCCCTTAGTTCTCCAAGTACACGGCGTAGATTGCCAGGTGTGAGTGTTATTTCAATTGGTCAATTGAAATAACAGTCACACTTGTCAATATAGTATGTACCCAGAGAACATTAAGATACGACTGCAGAACTTCCTCCAAAAGTAATAACTTTAAGCCAATAAGAATATTATACAGAAATTATACAGTCTCAAACTGTCCAAACGGGACAATTCGAGAGATCTCATTACAGGGGTAATGACTCTCGAATGGGTCTAAGGGATATTGAATGCGTACGCATAAGAACTAGAAGGCTAGTATTTATGCGCACTATATTTAATTTCAAGTATGTTTCATATAATGGGTTAATTCAAATACAAAAATGAATTCATGGGTTAATTCAAATACAAAAATAAATTCATGGGTTAATTCAAATACAAAAATACAAATTCATGGGTTAATTCAAATACACACACACACACACACACACACAGTAGTGACTGTCTATTTAAAATAATCTCAATGTTAATTTCATGTATTGAATTTCTACTATTGTTTTGTGCTTTTTATAAATCATATTCAATGTTAGATATGTGTTTTGTTAAGATATCTAAGTTGTTCTATAGAATTATTTTTTGTATCTTGAAGTTTAAGTTCTAAAATAATCAACCTAAAGTTGTGGTTCATAAAGTATTATCACAAATATAAACTAAGAGTGATAAAATAACTTTGAGGCATATAAATTAATTGTGACAAAGTAAGATTATGCACCAGAACCTAAAATTTAAAAAAAGTGTTTTTATTTAAACCCCACTTTTCTTCCTATAACTCCTATTTTATTAAACTTTAAATATAATTAAGGGTGTACAGAAAGAAAAGTTAAATTGGAATAAAAATAACATTTTTTAAAATATGAAGGGCTCACCAATTTGATCAAATTTTTCAACAACATAGACTAATTGATCTTTATTATTTTGAATTAAAATTACTTATTTATTTGGAATGAAAATAAATTGTTATCCAATATTTTTGGATATTACTTACATTTACATTTTTGGATATTATTTACATTTACATTTTTGGATATTATTTTTGGAAATTTATAGAAAATTACTTATTTATTTACATTTTTAACCCCCCCCCCCACCCTACCCCACCCCTACCCCCACCCCGCCACACCCCCTACCCCCCCCCCCCCACACACATATATACACACATACACACATATATATACACACAAACATATATATAAATGGAAGAGAGAGAGAGAGCGGGAGGGAACGGCGCGGGAGGGAAAAAAGAAGGGGGAAGGGGTTTTTGCTACTGACATTGTCACGGTCGTGTCACGGTCATTGACCTTGAAAATTATTTAAAGAATTGTCACAGTCTTTGACCGTGACAAGTCCTTGATAAGAAAATTTGTCACGGCCTTGTCACGGTCTTGTCAATGTCAATGACCGTGACACAAAACGCGTGTTTTTTGTCATGGTCAATGACCTTGACAAGGGTGGCAGGCTGAAAGGTGACAATTTGGCCATTTTGGTGTAGTGAGTGTACCAGTGCGGCATTAACAACATCGATGTAAGTCATCAATAATGGATTCCTGATCAAGTGTTGCCTGATCCTCCAAGCCAACCATCCATGAACCTAGCCTTCTTCCTTTCATCGTTGCTCACCTCGTGTGGCACAAAATTAGCCAAGAGAGTAAACTCCTCCTCAAAATCTTCTACTGATCGGTCACCTTGACACAGCTCCCCAAATCTCCTCCTCATCTCTGACTCAACTGCAAGTGGGAAGTACTTGCGTTCAAGTCGCACCCAAAACTTTAAAATGGTCATCGAGTCTCTCTCCTCAACGGTGGTCACTGACTCCCACCATTAAAGGGCTGCTCCCGCTAACCTAAAGGTAGATAACATTTGTTTCTGAACCTCGTTGCAATCTAACATGCGCAGATAGAATTAAATGTTCTTCTTCCATTGACATGCCTTCACTACATCCGTACCTCCTTGAAACTCGGGCGGGTGGACCTTCTGGAAGGTCTCTATGATGTTGTGCCAACTAGGTTGCCCTGGGTGGACCTGAATAGCTGGTGCCGCGAGCTATTGTGCCTGTGGCTGAGGGAAGTGGGTTGCCATGGACCTCATAGCTATCTCAACGTCCTGTGACACAATCACTCCCACCTAAGTAGCATAAGTCATCTCTGGTGGTGGTGTGGGCCCTTGTTGGTCCTGAAGGTCCTCTCTAGCCTCAACTCTGGATGCTGCTCTCTCGGCTCGCTCTCATTTTGGTGGCATTCTGAAATAAGAAATTTAAATTTTTATAAGTACACAGTTTATACAAAATTCTAATAGCATAAGAATGATAACGTAAGCACATAAGGAATAAACAATAGTCCTAAAAATAGGGCTCTATAACAAAATGACGATGCGCAAAATTCACAGTAAGCCATACAGATCCTAAGGACACTAGAACCTGATGCTCTGATACCACTGTGACACCCCATCTAATTTAAACATCGGTTGATCAGGCCTTTATAAAAATTACAACCGGTTTCTCAAGTGGTTCATTCTTCGTATCACTGTCGAAAACTTTTTAAATAACTAACCACCTAAGTAAAATTAGACTGGGGACAAATTTATATTTCTTAACATCAATTAAAAAAACCATACTAAACCAAAGTAATCAATCCGAATAATGTATAGTTACCAACCAATACGAAAAGTATATAAATGATATCAAGGTTTGCCGAATTAATAGTCAGCCAAAATGTAAAGCAACTACTACATGATAAAAACAAATCTAAATAACTAAAAACTATCATTAGACAACATGTTTGTACATGAAATATGGAAATGAAATCCTACACTATATCAGAAAGATGGAATCGTCTAAGAAAATAAGTCCTGTCAGCATCCATAGTGCTACATATCCGAGCCCCTGGAAAGAAGTCACGCTTGGCGCCCCTGTGGATGGACATCTAAAATGATTTTAAAGTTTTTATAGCAAGTGTTAGTACACCAAAACATTCGAAAGTATTTAGCAAGTAGTTTGTCGTAATAAAATTGGTTATTTATAACACATGTTAGTATTACATGCACTCTCTCTTGAGTTTCCTCACCTCTCATCTATCGTTCACGCCTAACGTTCTAAACTTAGCCCACCTAGCTATACTACCAAAGCTAACCAGACTAAAGTATCTCTATGATCTTATCTATACATCTAAGTTCCTATACAACCCATACAACACATCCCTTTTATTAATATCTCTCATATGTTAATAAATTACTAATTAACATTTTCACTTATGTTAGTTTTCCTTATTTGTCATTGAGTCTCACTAAAAATATTTACTTTAAAATGTGAGTGTACCATTTTACCATGTACTATTCCACTTAAGTAGATTATTTAAACGTATGTTATTTCATAAATAATATATATACTATAAGTGTATTTTCTGCTTTAAAGTCCTATTATCACAAGTTAAGTACTTATTGGTTCGGACTTTTCCATCGACCCCAATTCATCCTATCAATTGCATTTGTACGGCTAGCCATCGACCGCAATGTAAATGGTATTCGTATATTAGTACAGACAACCATCGACCCCAATATAGTTGGTATGCCCTAGGCATTAACACCACCTAAGTAGTTAATCCAATAGGTATTCACGCCACCTATAAGTTTTCATTGGTCCGGATTGCCATCGACCCCAATGTAATAATTGTACACACACATATATTGGTTCGAATAGCCATCGACCCAAATATAGGCAAAATACTCTATACATTCACACCACCTAAGTATTTAATATAGTAAGTATTCACACAACCTAATAATTCACATTAGTACGTGGTGTATTTCTCTCAATTACTCACCGTACTTTTTATTCTTACAGTCTCTCTCTCTATCGTATTCATTTGAGCATTCACACAAACTCTAAGGGTCCTAGTTACCCCCTTTTTTTAGTAGTTAAATCATTATTTATCATGCTGGTCTACTTAGTATTTCCTACGAAGATCCCGAAATTTATTATCCCTCTCTCCAAAAATTAACGACACAATTCATCTTAATTGATTTCAGTCTTAATCCTCTCACTAAGACTAAAATATAAATCCCAATTAGGCCTATTTTAGTTTATATTATTCTCCTATGATCTCCCAATGAGGTTCTAAAAATTTCCACGAAAGTCGGTTTGAGGAACTAAGTTGAATAGGGGAAATTTTTTAAAATTTCTGGCAACCCGAATCGATTCTCAGGGTCCGAATCGATTCATTTTTGCCTAGATCCACTTCGTCTTCTTCATGTGTTTTATACATATTTCACCGTTAAAACTCATCCCAATCTTCATGTTTCTTCACCAAACTTCTAATGCATATTAATACACATCATATATAGGTACAAGGATGATTTTAAACGATTAAAACACATTAAATCCTCACTAGAATAATTCAAACACGAATTAAACCTATGATTCCTTCAAGAACCCTAATCCTAGTGTTCTTTCTATATAAAATCATACAATTTTCCATATTTAATTCATCTTAACAATCATGTCTCTTCTGATTTTAATGTTCCTGCGTACATAATTCATACTATATGGAAAACCTTAACCAACATATATCAAATCTATTCTTTTTCTCTAAGAATAGATTTGATATATGGTTTTTCATCAATTTTGATTCATGGGCATTATAACTTGATTTAAATGCAATAAACAACTTGCCTTAATTAGTGTAGGGTCTGATTTCGTGGTTGAGGATGATGATTTGATGTTTATCTCTCCAAATATTCACTCCTTAGGTGCTTAGGGTGCAAGAACTCTTTCAAACCTTCAAGAATCCTCCTTAAGATTTTGGGAATTGGTTTCTCTCTTCTCTCGAATGGCCTCTCCACGTTCTGTGAGTTATGAACCCTAACTCCCAATCCTAACCATCAGATATAGGCTTTAATTTTCGTAGGTAATTTACCCTCTATTTTTAAAATGACAAAAATTCCCTTAATAGGTGACGGTTTGGTCCAAAAATGACCCGGGACCCAAACTAAACCCTTCAGTACACTATTCTGACCCCATCGGAGTCATCTATGACCTATAAATGATCATTTTAGTCACTTAAAATATATTTCTCATTTCTCACCTCAAAATAGTCTACACTCAACTCCTAGTGAGATAAGTTAGAATACACACATATCACTCGCTATGCTGCGTAATAATAATCATATATTATTTACTATTCACCCTCAGTAAATTTCATCAAAATATTAATGAGTATCTATCTTTCGAATAATATTTAATAATCACATTTAATAAATAAATCACATTAAATTACTTCCCATGCGTAGTTTAAGTAAAACGTATTTTCCTAATTAATTTATGAATTAATTAAATTAAAAAGACACAAAAATTCTAGGTATTACACTGGGGGTGGGGGTGGGGGGGGGGGGGGTGATTTCTAATGTAAATCATGTATCAAATCCATACAAATTTCATCTAAAATCTTATTAGAACTCCACTAATCATTAAACCCCCCATATTTTGTATTCTTCACATAAGTTCATCAAAAACCCATATTTATTTCATGTTCTTATATCCATAAATTATGATTTTGTTTTATCTATACAAATAGATTCATTCTACATGCAATCCTACCTAGAATTATGAGTTTTATTCATCAAACTCCTGAGAACACCATCAACTTTCATTGATACAAAAACCCTACACTACATAGATATTAGAACTCATAAAATCATGCAAGATGAACACTTTCCTTATACATACCAGGTCTGATTTCATTTTGAGCATGACGAGGATGCCTTCATTCCGTTCCGATCACAATTTCGGCAACTTTGGTGAATAGAAAAGGTGTGACAAAGCCTAAGTTCCTTCTCCTCTTTCTCTCCTATGGCCTCTCCTCCCTCCATATTGTTATAACTCTATCCATACACTCCCATGGGTTGATATAGTACTTCAATTTTTAGAGTTTTATCTACCACAAACTCTTGAATGATCGAAACGCCTTCTCGTGGTGCTGGTTTGGTCTAAAATCGCCCGAGACCCAAATATTGCCTTTAGGTACACTATTTCGACTATTTTGACCCTTTTGGAATCAACCGTGATCTCAAAATCACCATCCGAGTCAATCTCCAATGAATTCCTATCTCGGCCCTAATTATTCTACACGCGATTTCCGGTTGAGATATAATACTGCCACGTCACACTATCACTTGCTAGGACGTAAACATAATAATTTACTATTCACTTAGAAATCTTATTCCACAAATATTAACCATTCTCTCTCTCTATTAATATTTTAATCAATACATAATATTTAATTCCATTAAATTACGCCGCACATGTAATTTAAGATTTACCAAATTAAATAAATTTTAAATACTCAGAAATAAGGGGTGTTACAAGTAGATATTTTTTCCACGCGTGTTAAATATTATATTTAAAGGAAATTTCATGTTAATTTTATACTTATGCTAAGATCCACATTTAGTTTTGTTGTTTAAATTAAAAATAAATTTATAGGGTAAAAATATAAATTTTTAAAAATAAGCTTAAGGGATAAAAGTTGGAAAAGTTTATTATACCAAAACATCTTAAATCCTTTTGTCTTATTTGGATTTCATGAATTAAAAAATCAAAAATTTTATAATTTGTCCTATTCAGTTTGATTTTTAATATATATTTATATATATAACAATAGGTTGAACCGACTACAATTTTGAAACCTTCCACCTTTTTATTAACAGTTATGGCTAAAAAAAGGGTCCTGATATTGACACCCAAAAAATATCTCCAAAACACCACATAAAAATTAAATCTAAATTTTACTAACCACACAGAAAAGTGTTGTACCTTTTTTTCTTTCAAAATTTCTAATATACCCTCAATTAAACAAAAAATTACATACATACTAACACCACAAACTCAACACCGCATAATACAAAATCTCAAAATTCTTCAACTCCAAAATAACCCAACTATTTCGCCTTGTTCATTTGTCTCCCAAACCCCCAAAATACATTATCATAGTCCTCAAAACATCTCTAAAAAATATATAATGTCTAAAACTAGTTTATAAAACAATGATCAAATTAAAAAAAAACTTGATTTGTTATACTTACGCCCCCCCCCCCCCCCCCATCGCCGTAAGTGATGAGTAGTTTTGGTGAAATGTAACTGTAACCTATTTTTCCACGGTCGAAAGTGGCCATGAAAACAGTTGTTATGATGGAAAGTGGTCGTGGTAAGTGGATTACGGTGGAAAGCTATCGAAACAAATAAACCACGGTGGGATGCAACCAAAATGAACCAACATACGGTGAACTGGGACCGAGTTAGACCAACACCTACGGCGATGTGCAACTGTAGGTGTAGGGTTCGCTTAATTTTTTTTGTTTTGTTTAAAATTCTAGTTTGTCCATTTCCATTTTTATTCATTATATTACCATAGTAGAATTTGTTAAATGGGTTTATATCTGGGTTTGTGTGTTTTAGATAGAGGTTTGGGAGAAAAGTTAGAGAGAGAGAGAGAGAGAGAGAGAGAGAGAGAGAGGAAACAGAAAAAATGAGGTTTAAATTTTTTTGGGTTTTTATATGGGATAAGGTACATGTGGTGTTGTGTGTGTTTGGTGTTTTATACAAATATTGAGTACTTATGTGGTGTTTTGTATAAAAGCGTGTCTTAGAGTAAAAAAATTTGTGTAGGACCCCCAAAAAAAGAAAAAAAGAGAATGTAAACAAGTCTTAACCCCTAGAATTATAAAAAAAGAAAAAAAGGAAAAATAAAATAAAAACTAAAGTTCCGACTTTCCCACCTCACATATATATACCCAATACATTGTTTTTTTTTCTACGACCATTTCCTTTTTCTTCCAACCGTCCTAAACTAACAAGTGTGTTACCTTTTTTTTTTCTCTTTCTCTTCTTCCTTCATTATATATCTATATAACAAGGTAGGAAACTTATGTATGTCATAAGATTGAAGTATGATGTCATTTTTATAAATTATTCATGTGTTCCCTCTTTTACCCCTTAAACATTTGATTTCCCCCTCTTTTTCAACCCTCATATTTATTTCCCCCTCTTTATCAAAATTCAAAAACAAGGGTAAATCAGTAAACTTGATTAAACCAAACACATCCAACACACAAAACTCTCTCTCATCTCTCCCGGGTCACAAACCCTCTCTACGACACAAACCCTTCAGCTTCCACTACGCTGCCTGCCATGCTACCGCCTCCCATATTTCGTCGTTGCCTAGATTTCACTACCAGGTATACTCTATGTTTACCAACGCACAAACATCTATCCTTCACCTCATTTTCTTTTCATTCCTCTCACTCACCATTCACCATCTACGATCAACCTAAAGCATGCCATGTTTAGATATGTCTCTATATCTGATATTTTTACATTTTGATATCTATTTATCTCTCCATATTTGATTTTTGAGTTTTTTTTTTGCAGATCTAACATCGATCATAGTAAGATCTCACTTTTTGAAACCCTCTTTAGGGTTCAAAATCATGTTTAGACGTGGGATTTCAAATGTTGGGGGTTTTGTGGGTCAAAATGATGTTCAAATATTGTTTTGTGTTTTTATGCATTTATCAAGAATCAGGGTTTTGTGAAGATTCTCTCTATCCTCTCTTTCTTTTTTTTTTCTTTTAGGGATTTTCAAGCCCTTCAAGTTGGGGTTACTCATGAGGTGCACTCAATACAAGAGTTGTATTGTTTTCGATCCACTTGCAAATGTTGATGTCTAGGTTAATTTGAGTAAAACTTTAACACATCCTACCAATGTTTTTCTATTAATGGTTCCAGTGTTAACTATATTTTCTATTGTGGGATTTTCTGGGTCTATTAATGTGCTATTGTTGGACTTTCTGGGTTTGGAGTTTATAAAGTTAAAATATTTTTTATTGAGTTGTTTGCATTTCGTCATACTTTTTCATGAGAGTAGCTTGATATATTGTTAATACCAAAATTGCATTGATCATGGGTTGAGATCAAGTTGTTTTGAATTTTTTTAGAATGAATTCTGTTAATCCCCAAATTATATTGATAAAGTTCATAATTAAATTTTGCATTTATAACAGAAGACACTCCTTCCTGTGTTAGATTTTGTGTTCTATAATGTCATGCAGTTACGTTGTTAGATTTAGTAAAACTTTATTCTCCCATTTGAAAGTTTGTCAAATAAATAATTGAGATGAGGATAAGATTTATGGAGGTTGTACCGATATCATTGCACATTTCTAATGAATAATGGGGGTTAGATTTCATTTGAAAATTAACTTCATTTATCTCCTTAAATTTGTAGTTTTACTATAAATCCTATTTTATTATACATTTTATTATGAAAATTTTGTTATTAATTTACTATGACTAGAAATTTTGTAGTTGGTCTCTATGTAATTACTTATGATTCAATCATAATAATTAATCCCCTTTTGACAACAATTGCTTAGGGATGAGCTTACCGGTAGATAAACTTTGAACTCAACTTTTTATCACTCCATCAAGTTAGATTCTTTTAAGTTGATAGTTTTTCATGTATGTTGTTTTAAAACTGAGATGCGTTTTTCAGATTTAAATTTTAGTAGGTGCCAACTCGGGTGTAGAATTTATAAGTATGTGCCAATTGTGAAATACATTAAGTTTATTGTTTAATTAAATTGATTCTCCAAATTATGTGATCCACTAATTTGCGAGTCAAAAATATTTTTTGCTACTTTTTAACAATTCAGGGGGACTTGGTAATTTTTATTAATTGTGCTTCATTCATGTTGTAAAGCTAAATATATTTGTTATTGTTCATAAATGTAGCTATGTGGGAAACATAAGGACAATTTGGATTCAGTTGTAAATAAATTTCTGAGCGGAAAAGTGATGAAAGTGCAGGTGAGGGAGCTCTTGGTACTGTTCTTGAAGTCCTCAATTGGATCCACACTGTTCTTATCGCGTGACCAGGAAACATACTTCACCAGAACTTTGCCAAGTATGCCAATTGATAAAGAGGCTTTCACGTTTGAAAGAAAGTTGTTTGGTTGAATATTCTTAGGCTTATAGGTCTTCTGCTCATTCTTGCGAGCTTGACCATCTTATTTTGTTCTTCGGATGCTTAACTCAGGTATGCTCTCACAGCTAGCGGTACATATTATTTTTTTTAGAAATCCTCAACACCAAGTCCTCAACTTTGTTAGTATTATTACATAAGAAGTCAGTGATGAGTATTTAGTCATAATCCCACTGCATTGTCCTACTTCAAACTTTGGAAGTTTCAACGTTTTAGGATCAACCTTGACCTATTGAAATTCTTCGGTTGAGGGGTATTTATGTTTTCCTTGCGAATTCATTGCCTAAGCATGTTCATTATGATAAAACAACAAGAGTATAAGAAAAGATAACCGTGTATTAGCTGAAAAATCAAAGAACTTCTATAGAGGCATAATACGTGCTTTGCTATTTATAAATATAGCCAGCATATATAGTTACAACAGAAACAATAGATTGCATGAGAATAGGAACTAATTAGGACTCTTTCTATAACGTTTAAGTCACTGTTTCTATAACGTTAAGTCACCAGGACTGCCACGTTGTGTATTAACAACATTGAACCTGCTTTATAAAGAATGTCAGGTCATCTAAATTTGGTCATCGTATTTTGTTGATAAATTGTTATACTAGATTTGGATGCCACCAGGTAGTTCTTTTGACATTTTGATACATTTCACTATATTAATTAACAGTTTTTAATTAATTAACGGTTTTGTTGGGGATAGTGCAGTGTAGTTCAGTTTTTTGGGGATAGTACAGTGAAGTTTAGTCTTATGGTTCACTTGCTCCCACTCTGGACAAAGCTGAACTCTCTCAGTCGTGTCTGTTCAATCTTATTTCTAGAGGGACAACAAAAAACATCAGGTGGCCAAAGAAATGGGACATAAACATCATGCTCTATTGAGTTTATCCCTGCTATAGAATGTTCTATTGAGTTTATATGTTACAGCCTGCTCTATTGAGTAGCAATTCTATTGAGTTTTATTGTTACAATATGCTTGAAAGTAAGCCCTGCTATGGAATTGTGAGAGGGTTTTCTTTAATTCTATTGAGTTCTATTGAGTTTTATTGTTACAGAGGATCTGTGTATAGGGGATCTATTTATTTAACCTCATTCATGTTTTTAATTTTCTCAGTTTTTCTTCTTTGCTTGAGCTTTATAAGATGTCCTTCCTACAGACTTAGTGGGGGTGTTTACATTCAGTGATTTTGGACATCGATACATATCCTCACATCAAGACAATGAGTTTTGCGCGTTCGACATGATTACAGAATGATGTGTTTATTGGAATTCAACCAATAAAGGTAATAATTCATTATTTACCCACTAATAATTAATTTTGTTGGCACGATTACAAATTTTTTTCTTGCGGATGAACGAAGTTCATTATTTTTTAAATAATATTTCATGTTATGCGATTTTCATTATAGATGCATATTTGGGGAAGCCTAATTTATATTTGGTGATTTCACTTTTTAATCTTCTTATGAGTTGTTTAGGCCTACAAAATTTATCATCTATGGATTTTAAATTTATTTGGAATTCTTAAATACATCCAAAGATCTCGGTGTTTGTATGGAAAGTCCTGTCCAAATGTGTGCCAGTTGAAGAGGAAGTTCAATAGGTATGTATTCGAATGGCCTCCAAATGTGTTTGCTGCTCTGTTCAGAATAGGTCCAGTGGCAATTAAAGTATGGTTTACATTCAAAAATCTTATGGGAATCTTTTCTCTTCCTTCTACAATATATGGTACAGTTATTCAATGGTGCGTACAAGCAGGTACTTTAGATTCCTCGAGTAGGTTATTCAAAATTATGGATATCTTGACATTTCAGGTCCTCAAAGGAATAGTGGGGAGTGAATATGAATGATTAATTCATGGATATCTTGCTCTTACGGAGATGGTTCAAGATGAAGGTCTTAAGCTCCATGTGTCGCTCTGTTTCCATGCATCCAAAGACCAATTGGGAATTTCAGTGTTATGGAGCAGGAGAATTTCAGTGTTATGACGAAAGCATGCTCGATAAGCTCAAGCATCATGCCGAAGCAATTAGGAACCAGTATTTGAAATATATTATTGTGATTTGTTTGTTCTTATCCAAAATTTATATTGTTTATTCAACAATATGAAGGTGTTTCATAGTATGCTCGAAACACCTCTGAGATTGAGATGTTGGAGAAATTATGTATTATGGAGAAGTAAAATTGTGTAAAACAGTAGTAACTTATTGAGATAGAATAAGATGAATGAATATTTGAAAAAAACATGATTCACTAGGGAGGGAACATGAGAAATTGGTCATGCAAACCAAATTTGTTGTCCGTGTGGTGTTTTTTTTCATATTTTGGTTGATGCCAAGGAATTGAATATATTTGGTTTGTAGTTCATGTAATTCATTGTAATGAATTGATTCCTCCTATTAATCAAAATCAGAGTTGTTGATGTCAAAAAAAAAAAAATCTTATTACTATTGTAAATTTACTTCTAATGTGTAAGTCTTCTCTTTTTTTTTTTAACAAAAATTCTGAACATCATTTTTAATGACTATTTTCCTAAAACTCAACCTTTTGTAGACATTGTACTTACACCATAATAACGACATCCGCCATTATATTATAGTACATGGTACATCATACTGTACAATCTTTTTCACAATGCTATTTTCTCTGTACAAGATTATAAATCTATTTGCTACATAAGACTACACATGCGTTGTAAAAAAAAACTTTATGACTTAAATTTATATGATTCAATACATTAAAAATTTACGCTTATAATATACAAAACATTTATTATTTACACTTAATTGTGTTGTAATTTTTTCACTTAAATTATCATGTTTACACGTGGTTCAAGATGGACTATTATTACTGTTGCGAACTAAATACAACGTATGCTCCAATAGACGACGTACACTTTTCAAAATTTGCGTCGTGCCTTCAGGCATGGAAATAAATATGTGTTGAGACAATAAACATATTTATCCACATGAGAGAAAAACATATTATGGTTATTTTTTTTAATTACATTTTGTTTTGTTAGGAAACAAAAGTTTTGCCTTTTCGCAATTATGTACTTTGAAATTTTTTGTCGTTTTGCGATTATCAACGTGCCTTCAGGCACGGGCATACCCTAGTGTATATATATATATATATATATATATATATATATATATATATATATAGAGAGAGAGAGAGAGAGAGAGAGAGAGAGAGGTTCTCATGCATACCCTAGTTTGCATATCGCTAGCGCGGACCATTTTTGATAAAATAGTAAAAAAACTATTTTTGACCTAATTTTTTTATGGGTTTTAAACATTTCAGTACGACCATAAAAAAACAACTCAAAATGATTTTTTTTTGCTATTTTAAAAAAATCGGTCAAACTTTGTCAGTTTTTAACAACTTAAAAACTGACAAAGTTTGACCGAATTTTTTAAAATAGAAAAATAATTCATCTTGAGTTGATTTTTTTTTTCATGGTCCTACTGAAATGTTTAAAAACCATAAAAAAAATCAACCCAAAATAATTTTTTTTACTATTTAAAAAAAACGGTCTACACTAAGTGATGATGCTGAGATTTAGCACCACCGGATAAGTGATAGTGAGCTCAAACAGTAGAAGCTATGGCAGCCATAGAGATGTATATATGTATAAGTATGTAGAAGGGGATGAGTATAAGAGGAAATAAGACAATGATGTATAGTTGTTAAGCCAATTTGGCCTACATCCACTGTGAGTGTGTGATCCACTAAGTATGGGCACTAATGGCCTGGGATACAATGCACATAACCCTCTCTCTCTCTACTGTGTGTACAAGCAGAGTTTTAGCTAGGGTTATAGTTAATGGATCGATCACTTGTAGGGTTGTAGGTGACAAGTATATATAGGTCTTGGGGGTGTAGTGTACCCCTTAAGTATGCATGGTGCATGTGAATGATGATCTAGCCAATCCCCTGTTGACACCTGTGGATGCCAAATGATGACATAATATTCCTTCACGTGAGGGTGTGATTTGGTTATAACGATCTTCCACGTGCCGTGTGAGCCTCACGCGCACTGTTCCACGCATCTCCCAATTCATGCGCTGCCATGATGTCACCCTCGGCCTATGAGCCGAGGCCGAGGGCAAAGCTTATTCTTAGGTAGCGTCTGTCCTGATTCTGTCCTCGTAATGTCGTACCCTCGGAGGGTCATTCGGAGCCTGGTGAAGGGTCGGCCCCTCGTAGGGTCGTCCGGAGCCTGACGAAGGGTCGGCCCCTCGTAGGGTCGTCTGGAGCCTGGCGAAGGGTTGGCCCCTCTAAGGGGTCGTATGGAGCCTGTTGGAGGGGTAGACCCCTCGTAGGGTCGTCCGTTTGGAGGTTATCATCAGCCAGGCCGAGGATATAAACGTGTATATCAATCACCCCCCATCCCTTAGCCATAGGTGTTGTTGAAATGGCTGAGGGATAGTGTTTTAAATGAGATGCATGTATGATCAGTTAGGTGAGTGACACCTGGGCAGATACTCATTGCTGTTCCAGTTTCCAAGGCGTGGCGGCTGCACACTTTTCTTGGGGCTTTGTGCCCTAATGATGCCTTCCTCGTGGGCTATGTCCTGCCTTGGTCAATGGGCCCACTCATTGCTAAGGTATTTAAGATATTTTCAAACTCTCTCTCCTTCTTCTTCTTCTTCGCACCCAAGCCTTCTCTCTCTAGAATTTTATCAATTTTCATCGCCATTTTCTGCAGCCTTCAATCCTTCAAGCCTAGCAACGCTCTTGCTCTCTTTATCAGGTAATCTCTTTCATCCAGCGCTCTCTTTTGCCTTCATTTCTATTTTCTTTTTAGGGTTGTGGTGTTGCATCTTCTTTGGGTTATCCCATAACTTTTTTCGGTGTCTTCTCCGGCAACTGTTTCTTGGATGTTCTTGAGTGTTCTTGAGTGTTCTTGAGTGAAAATCATCAATTCCCTTTTTAATCCAAAAGTGTAATTCGGTCAACTAACAACTTGTTTGTAGTTAAGTTCCTCAAATTCCTCCAAGTGTAGGGTCTTCCCTTTTAATGCTTAGGAAGCTTTACAGTTTAGCGTTTGAATTCCCATCCTTGAGAGAAAAGCTTTTTGTTGAGATCAGACGAGTAGAGGAAGAGGAAGATAGGAGATGAGGGGCCGACCCTAATTGGGTACGACCCATCTTTCCCATTCCTATTGCCACCATAAAACCATTTGAACCGTCTGAATCCTGTGGGTCATCCCATCGTCTAGACGAGTATCATTCAAGCGAGATGGACGAGAGAGCGTCCTCGCCAACTGGCGCTGGACCTTCCGGTAGGCGTGAGACATCTAACCTAAGTCCAGACCGAGAGTCCGAGGGCATGTTCCCCTCTGAGGCAGTCCCTGTAACAACCCTTTCTCCCCATGCCTTCCAAGTGGAATTCCCCCAGGGCCCTCCGGCAGATGACGGGAATGAGGACGAGGACGATGATACAGATGATGAATTTGATACCTCCCATGCCTCGTCCTTTATCTCCTCTGTTAGGGATCGCGACCTCCTGATATGGAGGCATGACTATGGAGTGCCCCCCGGCGTGACTATGAGGGTTCCCTCTGAGGATGAGAGGGTTTTTGATTTTGGCGAGGGAGAGGTTGCAGTTTATGAACAGATGTTCAAAGTTGGAGTCAGATTCCCTTTGCATACTGCCATCGTAGATATCCTACCTGCCCTTGGTGTTGCTCCCTCTTAACTTCCCCCCAACTCTTAGAGGACGATCCTGGGCTATATTTCCTTGTGGAAGAATGCCTTCACCGACGAGCCCTCGGCTGACCTATTTTTGGGCTGTTACAACATCACCTCCTCGTCCAAACAACCTGGTTATTATCACCTGGGGGCAAGGAGGTCTGAGAAGAAACTCCTCCATGTGGCACAAACTTCCAACCATGATTGAAAAAAGAGGTTTTTCTTTATCTCTGGGGAGTGGGAGCCTGTCGCCGATGGTTCGAGGGTCCCCAGGAAATGGTCTAACCCCTCCATAAAAGCCAGATCAGACCCTGGACTTAGCCTAGAGGAGAAAGACATTGTTGATTACCTGAGAGGACGAGGGAGAGAGGGTGAACTTGCAAAATTCGAAGACATAATGACCCCTCGGTTCCTCCAAGAAGCTGGTCTGAGGGTCAGCCCTCTGACAGAACTATGTGAGTTATGCTGAACATTTTCCATTTTTCACCTATTTTTGAAGTGTTTTCTCTTTAGATCTACATTTTTCTAACGTGTCGTCCTTTTATCAGGTCGTCCTGCAGGTACGTCAGACTATCTTTGGGAAATGACTGCTCCCAGCTTATTATCTGGACTGGCCAAGAAGAAAGGGAAGGAGCCTCAGCAGGCTCCGGGGAAGACAAGGGCCGTCGGGCCGACGGTGGTGGAGACGACCACCGATAATAATAAAAGAAAGGAGCCTGAGGCCCCAGTTGACCCTCGGCCTGATTCTCGGACGAGGGCCAGGGTCGAAGCCTCTGAGGGGACGACCTCTTCATCCAGCATGGGGGCCTTCTGGTCTCAAAACCTGGCACATATGAGGGCCGAGCCCTCATCACTCATTGCAAACTTGAGGGCAGCCAAGGCCTCAATGTGTTCTGCACCCTCGGCTGCTGACTACGACTTCTTGTCAAAGATGCCTCCAGCTAAAGTGTATGACTACGGTCTGCATGCCCTCTCACAGGTATTGATCTTGACCCACCTATTTAATTTCATTCTTTCACTAACTATTCCCTCGACCCCTCTTGACATCTGTTTATTTTTCGTGCAGTCTATTTGTGCCTTCACCTCAGCCACCAAGTGGATGGATGAGAACCAACAGAAGTTTCATGAAGCTGAGAGGGCCATTCAACATGAGGCTGACTTGCAGACAGAGCTCGAGACTGCGAGGGCTGAACTGGAGAGTGCTAGGACTGAGCATGCTAGGGTCCTAGATGAGCTGATAAGGCAGCATGATGCCGACCAGCAAGCCAAAGACTTGCTAATAAAGGAGAAGGATGAGGCTTTACTCAACATGGAGGTCAAGTAAAAGACTGATCTCGCAGAAGCTGTCAGAAAAGCCGAGGCCGATGCTATTGAGGCTTACAAGGTTTTTGACGAGTTTCAGGGCTTCGGCCTTGAATATCTGGAGAGGGGGATCAGGATGGCCTGTCGATGGGACTTCCTCAGATTTGGCGACGTCGTCTCCTCGGTCCGCCCTTCGATTGAGGTAGTTGGATTGGACGACCCTCTGATCTCCGAGGCTCTGTCCCAAGTAGAAACCCTAGTGCAGGTTGAGGGGGTCGGCACGTCTGAGGATCGGCCGGTGATGGTTGTTGAAGAGACCCTTTTGGTGGATGTTGAGGCTCTTCCCTCTGACATTGTCCCTTAGGGTGGCTGTCTATAGCCCACACCCTCATAATGTACTTATTTTTGTGCTCTTTTTTGTAAAACACTTGGATATCTTGTATCTCACTTTTATTAATATCATATCGTCACCTTTACTGTCTTCTATATCATCTTCTTACATGATTGGCTATTTTTTGTTAGCCACTAACCTTTCCCTCGTCTTTCTTGAGGACAGTGGTGGGGTCGTCCCCTCCACTGGCCCTCATTATAGCCGAGGGTTCAACTTACCAAATTAATGGTTTTTAACAAAGTCTACCCTCGTCTTTCTTGAGGACAGTGGTGGGGTCGTCCCCTCCACTGGCCCTCATTATAGCCGAGGGTTCAACTTACCAAATTAATGGTTTTTAACAAAGTCTACCCTCGTCTTTCTTGAGGACAGTGGTGGGGTCGTCACCTCCACTGGCCCACACTATAGCCGAGGGTTCAACTTACCAAATTAATATTTTTTAACAATGTCTACCCTCACCTTTCTTGAGGACAGTGGTGGGGTCGTCCCCTCCGCTGGCCCTCATTATAGTCGAGGGTTCGACTTACCAAATTAATGGTTTTTAACAATGTCAACCCTCGTCTTTCTTGAGGACAGTGGTGGGATCGTCCCCTCCGCTGGCCCTCATTATAGCCGATGGTTCAACTTACCAAATTAATGGTTTTTAACAATGTCTACCCTCGTCTTTCTTGAGGACAGTGGTGGGGTCGTCCCCTCCACTGGCCCTCATTATAGCCGAGGGTTCAACTTACCAAATTAATGGTTTTTAACAATGTCTACCCTCGTCTTTCTTGAGGACAGTGGTGGGTTCGTCCCCTCCACTGGCCCTCAATATAGCCGAGGGTTCAACTTAACAAATTAATGGTTTTTAATAAAGTCTACCCTCGTCTTTCTTGAGGACAGTGGTGGGGTCGTCCCCTCCACTGGCCCTCATTATAGCCGAGGGTTCAACTTACCAAATTAATGGTTTTTAACAATGTCTACCCTCGTCTTTCTTGAGGACAGTGGTGGGGTCATCCCCTCCGCTGGCCCTCATTATAGCCGATGGTTCAACTTACCAAATTAATGGTTTTTAACAATGTCTACCCTCGTCTTTCTTGAGGACAGTGGTGGGGTCGTCCCCTCCACTGGCCCTCATTATAGCCGAGGGTTCAACTTACCAAATTAATGGTTTTTAACAATGTCTACCCTCGTCTTTCTTGAGGACAGTGGTGGGTTCGTCCCCTCCACTGGCCCTCAATATAGCCGAGGGTTCAACTTACCAAATTAATGGTTTTTAATAAAGTCTACCCTCGTCTTTCTTGAGGACAGTGGTGGGGTCGTCCCCTCCCCTGGCCCTCATTATATCCGAGGGTTCAACTTACCAAATTAATGGTTTTTAACAAAGTCTACCCTCGTCTTTCTTGAGGACAGTGGTGGGGTCGTCCCCTCCACTGGCCCTCATTATAGCCGAGGGTTCAACTTACGAAATTAATGGTTTTTAACAATGTCTACCCTCGTCTTTCTTGAGGAGAGTGGTGGGGTCATCCCCTCCGCTGGCCCTCATTATAGCGGAGGGTTCGACTTACCAAATTAATGGTTTTTAACAAAGTCTACCCTCATCTTTCTTGAGAATAGTGGTGGGGTCGTCCCCTCCGCTGGCCCTCATTATAGCCGAGGATTCAACTTACCAAATTAATTGTTTTTAACAGTGTCTACCCTCGTCTTTCTTGAGGACAATGGTGGGGTCGTCCCCTCCACTGTCCCTCGTTATAGCCGAGGGTTCAACTTACCAAATTATGGTTTTTAACAATGTCTACCCTCGTCTTTCTTGAGGACAGTGGTGGGGTCGTCCCCTCCACTGGCCCTCACTATAGCCGAGGGTTCAACTTACCAAATTAATGGTTTTTAACAAAGTCTACCCTCATCTTTCTTGAGGACAGTGGTGGGGTGGTCCCCTCCACTGGCCCTCATTATAGCCGAGGGTTCAACTTACCAAATTAATGGTTTCTAACAAAGTCTACCCTCGTCTTTCTTGAGGACAGTGGTGGGGTCGTCCCCTCCACTGGCCCTCATTATAGCCGAGGGTTCAACTTACCAAATTAATGGTTTTTAACAAAGTCAACCCTCGTCTTTCTTGAGGACAGTGGTGGGGTCATCCCCTCCACTATCCCTCATTATAGTCGAGGGTTTAACTTACCAAAGTAATGGTTTTTAACAATGTCTACCCTCGTCTTTCTTGAGAAGAGTGGTTGGGTCATCCCCTCCGCTGGCCCTCATTATAGCCGAGGGTTCGACTTACCAAATTAATGGTTTTTAACAAAGTCTACCCTCGTCTTTCTTGAGAATAGTGGTGGGGTCGTCCCCTCCGTTGGCCCTCATTATAGCCGAGGATTCAACTTACCAAATTAATTGTTCTTAACTGTGTCTACCCTCGTCTTTCTTGAGGACAATGGTGGGGTCGTCCCCTCCACTGGCCCTCATTATAGCCGAGGGTTCAA
Source organism: Sambucus nigra (assembly GCA_949130495.1). Classification (NCBI taxonomy): domain Eukaryota; kingdom Viridiplantae; phylum Streptophyta; class Magnoliopsida; order Dipsacales; family Adoxaceae; genus Sambucus; species Sambucus nigra. The sequence continues at coordinate 688,338,138 of OX422207.1, read as the reverse complement.
CATACCAAATTATGGTTTTTAACAATGTCTACCCTCGTCTTTTTTTAGGACAGTGGTGGGGTCGTCCCCTCCACTGGCCCTCATTATACCCGAGGGTTCAACTTACCAAATTAATGGTTTTTAACAAAGTCTACCCTCGTCTTTCTTGAGGACAGTGGTGGGGTGGTCCCCTCCACTGGCCCTCAGTATAGCCGAGGGTTCAACTTACCAAATTAATGGTTTCTAACAAAGTCTACCCTCGTCTTTCTTGAGGACAGTGGTGGGGTCGTCCCCTCCACTGGCCCTCATTATAGCCGAGGGTTCAACTTACCAAATTAATGGTTTTTAACAAAGTCTACCCTCATCTTTCTTGAGGACAGTGGTGGGGTCATCACCTCCACTGGCCCTCATTATAGTCGAGGGTTTAACTTACCAAAGTAATGGTTTTTAACAATGTCTACCCTCGTCTTTCTTGAGGAGAGTGGTGGGGTCATCCCCTCCGCTGGCCCTCATTATAGACGAGGGTTCGACTTACCAAATTAATGGTTTTTAACATAGTCTACCCTCGTATTTCTTGAGAATAGTGGTGGGGTCGTCCCCTCCGCTGGCCCTCATTATAGCCGAGGATTCAACTTACCAAATTAATTATTTTTAACAGTGTCTACCCTCGTCTTTCTTGAGGACAATGGTGGGGTCGTCCCCTCCACTGGCCCTCATTATAGCCGAGGGTTCAACATACCAAATTATGGTTTTTAACAATGTCTACCCTCGTCTTTCTAGAGGACAGTGGTGGGGTCGTCCCCTCCACTGGCCCTCATTATAGCCGAGGGTTCAACATACCAAATTAATGGTTTTTAACAAAGTCTACCCTCGTCCTTCTTGAGGACAGTGGTGGGGTGGTCCCCTCCACTGGCCCTCATTATAGCCGAGGGTTCAACTTACCAAATTAATGGTTTTTAACAAAGTCTACCCTCGTCTTTCTTGAGGACAGTGGTGGGGTCGTCCCCTCCACTGACCCTCATTATTGCCGAGGGTTCAACTTACCAAATTAATGGTTTTTAACAATGTCTACCCTCGTCTTTCTTGAGGACAGTGGTGGGGTCGTCCCCTCCGCTGGCCCTCATTATAGCCGAGGGTTCGACTTACCAAATTAATGGTTTTTAACAATGTCTACCCTCGTCTTTCTTGAGGACAGTGGTGGGGTCGTCCCCTCCGCTGGCCCTCATTATAGCCGAGGGTTCAACTTACGAAATTAATGGTTTTTAACAATGTCTACCCTCGTCTTTCTTGAGGATAGTGGTGGGGTCGTCCCCTCCACTGGCCCTCATTATAGCCGAGGGTTCAACTTACCAAATTAATGGTTTTTAACAATGTCTACCCTCGTCTTTCTTGAGGACAGTGGTGGGTTCGTCCCCTCCACTGGCCCTCATTATAGCCGAGGGTTCAACTTACCAAATTAATGGTTTTTAACAAAGTCTACCCTCGTCTTTCTTGAGGACAGTGGTGGGGTGGTCCCCTCCACTGGCCCTCATTATAGCCGAGGGTTCAACTTACCAAATTAATGGTTTTTAACAATGTCTACCCTCGTCTTTCTTGAGGACAGTGGTGGGGACATCCCCTCCGCTGGCCCTCATTATAGCCGAGGGTTAGAGTTACAAAATTAATGGTTTTTAACAAAGTCTACCCTCGTCTTTCTTGAGAAAAGTGGTGGGGTCGTCCCCTCCGCTGGCCCTCATTACAGCCGAGGATTCAACTTACCAAATTAATTGTTTTTAACAGTATCTACCCTCGTCTTTCTTGAGGACAGTGGTGGGGTCGTCCCCTCCACTGGCCCTCATTATAGCCGAGGGTTCAACTTACCAAATTAATGGTTTTTAACAAAGTCTACCCTCGTCTTTCTTGAGGACAGTGGTGGGGTCGTCCCCTCCACTGGCCCTCATTATTGCCGAGGGTTCAACTTACCAAATTAATGGTTTTTAACAAAGTCTACCCTCGTCTTTCTTGAGGACAGTGGAGGGGCCGTCACCTCCACTGGCCCACACTATAGCCGAGGGTTCAACTTACCAAATTAATATTTTTTAACAATGTCTACCCTCGTCTTTCTTGAGGACAGTGGTGGGGTCGTCCCCTCCGCTGGACCTCATTATAGCCGAGGGTTCGACTTACCAAATTAATGGTTTTTAACAATGTCTACCCTCGTCTTTCTTGAGGACAGTGGTGGGATCGTCCCCTCCGCTGGCCCTCATTATAGCCGATGGTTCAACTTACCAAATTAATGGTTTTTAACAATGTCTACCCTCGTCTTTCTTGAGGACAGTGGTGGGGTCGTCCCCTCCACTGGCCGTCATTATAGTTGAGGGTTCAACTTACCAAATTAATGGTTTTTAACAATGTCTACCCTCGTCTTTCTTGAGGACAGTGGTGGGTTCGTCCCCTCCACTGGCCCTCAATATAGCCGAGGGTTCAACTTACCAAATTAATGGTTTTTAATAAAGTCTACCATCGTCTTTCTTGAGGACAGTGGTGGGGTCGTCCCCTCCACTGACCCTCATTATAGCCGAGGGTTCAACTTACCAAATTAATGGTTTTTAACAATGTATACCCTCGTCTTTCTTGAGGACAGTGGTGGGGTCATCCCCTCCGCTGGCCCTCATTATAGCCGAGGGTTCGACTTACCAAATTAATGGTTTTTAACAAAGTCTACCCTCGTCTTTCTTGAGAATAGTGGTGGGGTCGTCCCCTCCGCTGTCCCTCATTATAGCCGAGGATTCAACTTACCAAATTAATTGTTTTTAACAGTGTCTACCCTCGTCTTTCTTGAGGATAATGGTGGGGTCGTCCCCTCCACTGGCCCTCATTGTAGCCGAGGGTTCAACTTACCAAATTAATGGTTTTTAACAATGTCTACCCTCGTCTTTCTTGAAGATAGTGGTGGGGTCGTCCCCTCCACTGGCCCTCATTATAGCCGAGGGTTCAACTTACCAAATTAATGGTTTTTAACAATGTCTACCCTCGTCTTTCTTGAGGACAGTGGTGGGGTCATCCCCTCCACTGGCCCTTATTATAGACGAGGGCTCAACTTACCAAATTAACGGTTTTTAACAATGTCTACCCTCGTCTTTCTTGAGGACAGTGGTGGGGTCGTCCCCTCCACTGGCCCTCATTATAGCCGAGGGTTCAACTTACCAAATTAATGGTTTTTAACAAAATCTACCCTCGTCTTTTTTTTGAGAACAGTGGTGGGGTCGTCCCCTCCACTGGTCCCCATTATAGCCGAGGGTGGTTCTCTGTAGATGTTTCCATGCGTGCTAAAACTGACAACCACAGGATGAGGGAAACACTGATATTTCTCATTAATTTTCCAAAGTGTTCTATTGGAGCAACTCTCATTACAATTATGGTCTTTCAAGACCTTTCAACACTACTGATAGTATTTCTTCAAATGATCTTCATTCCAGGGGTTGGAAAAAGGTTCCCCTTCTAGGTTTTCTAGTCTATAGGTCCTAGGGACACCTTCATCGATGACCCTATATGGGCCATGCCAATTAGGATGGAGCTTGTTGGGCTTTTTCCAAGTCTTCTTGAGGACCAAGTCCCCCACTGCGATAGGCCTCTGTTTCACCCTCTGATTGTAAAACCTTGCGGTCCTCTGCTGGTTGGAAGCCTACCTTATCTCAACGTCCTCCCTCCTTTCCTCAATTAGGTCTAAGTCGAGTCACCTCTCTTCTGCATTTCCCTGGGGGTCGTACATTTGGACCCTATGAGTAGGAAACTCAATTTAGGTGGGGATGACGACTTCTGAGCCATAAGCTAGCATGAATGGGGTTTCTCCGATAGAGATCCTCACTGTTGTCTTGTATGCCCATAGTACGGCATATAACTCCTCGACCCATCTTCCTTTTTCCTCCTCAAGCCTCTACTTGATTCCATCTAGGATTGTCCTGTTCGTCACTTCGATTTTCCCATTGGCCTGAGGTCGGCCTGGGGTGGAGAAGAATTGTTTGATACTTACCCTCTCACAGTACTTCTGTAGAGAGGCATTCTTGAACTGAGTCCCGTTATCCGAGATGAGGGTGTTGGGTAGACCATATCTGCATATCACATTTTTCCAGATGAACTGGAAGGTCTTCTGCTCTGTAATCGTGACCATCGGTTCGGCCTCCACCCACTTTGAGAAGTAGTCAATCGCTACAATGAGGAACCGATAGTTGTTGACCGCTCTCGGTAAGGGTCCTACCAGGTCAATCCCCCACACTGCAAACGGCCATGCAGATGTAATGGAGGTAAGAGGCTGATGGGGTTGATGAGAGATGGTAGCAAATCTTTGGCATTTATCACACTTTTTTACATATGCTGCGGCATATTTCCCCAAGGTCGGCCACCAGTAGCCTTGGGTGATCACCCTCTTCGCTAAGGATCTACCCCCAATGTGGCTTGAGCACGACCCTTCATACACATCTTGCAAAATGGAAGGGACTTCTGAGGGATGCACACACCTAAGTAAGGGGAGCAAAAACCCCTTTTTGTACAAGGTGTCTCCGATGACAGTGAATTTTGCAGCCCTGTACCTCAGCTTTTTCCTTTCTTGCCTTGCTTCTGGCATCTCACCCTCTTTAATGTATCTGATAAGGGGGTCCATCCATGAATCTTCTTGAGAAACATTTAGGCAATTGCTAAGTGTTCCCTCAGCGTCCTCAATAGTTGGCCGAAGCAAAATTTCTACTGGGACCGTCCTCCTGATGTTTGTTCTTGTTGCCGAGGTTAACCTAGCAAGGGCATCAACACGGACATTGTCGATCCTAAGTACCCTCCTTAATTTCACTTGTCTGAAGCCCTTCAGTAATGACCTCACGTTCTCAAGGTACCTAGCCATCCTCTCATCCTTAGCCTCGTAGGCTCCTAGTATCTGATTCACTACTAGCCTTGAATCACTATGGACCAAAATCTGGCCGACACTAAGAGACTTGGCCAAGGAGAGGCCTGCTACTAAGGCCTCATATTCAGACTCATTGTTGGAGGCTTTGAAGTTGAACCTTAGGGCGTATTCAACATCTGTGCCATCGGGTGCTGATAGTATCAGTCCAGCTCCACTCCCACTATCACAGGAGGACCCGTCAACGAAGAGGCTCCACAGAGTCTTTCCCTCTGAAAAATTTCCCTCAGAGAGGGACCCCTGTCTAAAGATGCATCTTCCCTCTTCGTTTTCAGTCGCTTTCCTTCTAGCAGTGCTTGTCTCAGCCCTATCTGCGGGTGTGTCAGCAGGTCTGTCTTCTGTATCCGTCTTCCCGAGGGTCTCACCCTCGGCCTCATCATCTTCCCAAGTGAACTCAGCCATGAAGTCTGCCAATGCTTGCCCCTTAATGGTCGTCCTAGGCTGATACACAATGTCAAACTCCCCCAGCTCTATATCCCAGGCCATCAACCTACCTGATTTTTCTGGCTTGTGTAGGACCTGCCTAAGAGGAGAGTCGGTGAGGATGACCATTGTATGGGACTGTAAGTACGGCTTCGTCTTCCTCGAGGCATGGATCAAGGTGTATGCCAACTTCTCCATCCTCGGGTATCTTTGCTCTGCCCCCTGGAGTGCCTTGCTATTAAAATACACAGGCTTCTGTATTCCGTCTTCGTCTCTCACAATGGCTGCACTGATGGACGACTCTGAGACGACGAGGTACACATAAAGTCGTTCACCCTGCACGGGTCGTGATAGCAGCAAGGGAGACCCTAAGTATGACTTTGGGTCCCTGAAAGCCTCATCACACTCTTCACTCCATTCGAAGGACTTCCTAAGGATCTTGAAGAATGGCAAGCACTTGTCTGTGGCCCTAGACACGAACCTGTTCAAGGTAGCAACTCTCCCTGTGAGCCTCTGAATGTCTTTAATGGACTTCGGGGTCTTCATTTCAATAAGGGCCTTTATCTTCTCAGGATTGGACTCGATACCTCTTTGGTTGACAATGAACCCCAAGAATTTCCCTGCTCCGACCCCGAAGACACACTTGGCCGGATTAAGCTTCATCTAGTATTTGTCCATCGTATTAAATGTCCTCTCCAGGTCTGCTACATGATCCTCTTCCCTCAGACTATTAGTCAGCATGTCATCTACGTAGACCTCCATAGACTTACTAATTTGGTCTTCAAACATTTTATTCATGAGGCGCTGGTACGTTGCCCCCGCATTTTTTAGGCCAAAAGGCATGACCCTATAACAATATGTCCCCTTGTCAGTGATGAAGGCGGTCCTCTCCGAGTCTTCAGGGTTCATGAAAATCTGGTTATACCCTGAGTAGGCATCCATGAAGCTCATTAGCTCATGGACTGCGGTAGCGTCTACCATCTGGTCGATGCGGGGGAGAGGGAATCTGTCTTTGGGACAATGCTTGTTGAGGTCTGTGAAGTCCACGCACATTCTCCACTTGCCGTTGGCCTTTGGGATAATGACTGCATTGGATAGCCATTCAGGGTAGATGACCTCTCTGATAAATTCAGCGTCTTCTAATTTTTTGACCTCGTCCCTAATGACCTCATATTTTTCTCTGGAGTAAATTCTCCTCTTCTACTTCACCGGCTTCACTCCCTCTACCACATTGAGCTTGTGGCACATGATTTCAGGGTCAATCCCTGGCATATCTACATGACTCCAGGCAAAAACGCTTCGCCTTCTCCTCAACAGTTTAATGAGGTCTTCCTTGATTTTGGGCTTCAGAGACTTGCCAACTTGGATGGTTTTTTCCGTGTCATCCTCATCGAGGATGATGGATTCTACCTCTTACGCAACCTCTCCTTTCTTCAGCTTCGTTTCATCTCTGGGGTCTAGGGTATCAACATTATAAGTGGTTGTAACCCTCTTGTGTGCCTCCCTTTCTTCAGCGGAGTTGTAGTAACATTCTCTTGCTGTCGTCTGGTCTCCCTGAACTTCCCCCACCCCGTAAGGGGTTGGAAATTTGATCATCTGATGGACCGTAGACGACACAGCTTCAAACCCCTTGAGGGCCACACGCCCCAGTATGATGTTGTAGGACGAAAACACCTGCTCATCCATCACAAAGAAACTGACCTTCTTGGTGAGCCATCTTGGCCACTCGTCCCCCATCCTCACATCGGCCTCATATACCCCAAGGGGATGAACCTTTTCCCCACTGAACCCAATCAATGGATTATGGTAGGGGACGAGTCTAGCACGGCTGAGACCCAAGGCTTTGAAGCATGGCCAAAACATCACATCTACAGAACTACCCCCATCTACCAAGATCCTCGGCACCTCGCATCCGTGCACCCTGGTAGTGATGACGAGAGGGTCATCATGTGGGGCTAAGAGGCCTTTGAAGTCCATTCTTGAAAATCCCGCTATCAGTGTGTCCATATACACCTTCTTCCTCTTTTCTGACTTGACCTCCAAGGAGGTTGCATGTACCGTCTTCGCCACTGCCTTGGCCTCAGCCACATGGGCCTTCCTGTCGGCGACCTCAGACCCTCCTCCTGCAAGACCCCCGGAGATCATTCCCAGTCCGAGCGAGATCATATTAAGCCTCTTGACAAGGCCGTGGTCGTCTCTCGGTGGGAGGTCAGGGTCGTCCTCATCATCATAAGGGTCGTCCCCTCTTTTTTGAGGACCTTCTCTGCATGCATCGCCTCGCTTCTTTCTGGGGTCGTCCCCTCGGCCCCTCTTGAAGGCACCTTTGTCGACGTACTTTCTGAGCTTCCCTTCCTTCAGCATCTTCTCAATCTCGTCTTTCAGAGCAAAGAATTTGTCCGTTATGTGGCCGTGATCTTGGTGAAATTCACACCACAAGTTCTTGTTCCTTTTGCCGGGGGCTGCCCTCAGCTTCTCAGGCCACTTTAGGGACCGGTCACTCTTTATCTCATTGAGGATCTGTTAACAGCTGACCGTCAGAGGGGTGTATCCAGCGAGCTTATCATCCGTGGACCTCTTCTTCCCTTCTTTGTTCTTCTTAGGGTATTTACTCCCACTAGCACCTCCTCTTTCGTCTTCATATTTTGCAGCCATCGCTTCTTCGGCGTTCATCACCTTTCCTGCTGTCGACAACAGTTCGGCCATCATCCTCGGAGGGTCTTCAGCAATCTTCCATAACAGCTTCCCCTTTTGGAGTCCTCCAATTAGGGCTCTCATGGCTATGCTCTCCTCATAGTCTTCCACCTCCAGCTTCTCCTTATTGAATCTGGATATATAGTCCCTCAGACTCTCACTTTTCCCCTGCTTAACGTAGAGCAGGTGGGTGGTCTTCTTCTGTGGCCTCACCCCAAAGCAGAAATTATGGATGAACAGGTCTGCTAACTGCTTAAAGTTTCCAATGGAATTTTTTGGAAGAGATGTGTACCAGACATGCGCAGCCCCTGTCAAGGTACCAGAGAAGGCACGACACCTCATATCATCTGAGATAGAGTATATGTCTGCTGCTGACTGATACATCTCCACATGGTGGACGGGGTTGGTGCTCCCGTCATACCTTGGGGTGACCACGGGTGGCTTGAACTTTGACGGCGTGGGGAAGTTGACTATCTTTGCCACAAAGGGTGAGCCTATGGTGTACCCCCTCTAAAGAGGGTCTCGGCTCTTCAGTATATCACCGATCTTATCCTCTAACCACTGGATTGAGTCATTCCAGGGCCTCACAGGGTCGGCCTGGCCGATGTTATCCCATGTTGCCTCTCCGAGGTGGACGGAGGGTTCTGCCGTAGCAGGCCTGTGTCGGCTGTTCACTTCCCTTTGGCCGTCATCTCGTCCTCGGGGTCGGCCATCTGCTGCCTCCCTCCTGGATCTTGCAGCACTTCTTGGCCTGGATAACTATTCTCGCAGGTCATTTACTGGTCCTAGCCTCTCAAAGGCTGACCCCTTGCTCAAGCGATCAAAAGCAGAGCCCCTCGGGTGATCATCAGGGTTTGGTCTCTCGCACTTTCCTCTACTGTCCTGGAGAGGTCGTACAATATTGTTGGAGACCTCATAGGGTTCCCAGCACTCTATGGGGGCCTCCTCTCCCTCCGAATCGTCATACCTGTCCTCAGGGCAAGGGTTTCCTTGCCTCCCCAGGCACAGACGTAGGGGTCAGCAACATCCCTACGCCGCTGAGGGGGTGGCAGGTCTTTGCGTGGTGCCTGGGGTGGTCCCCTGGCCTCATGCTGTACTGGAGCTGCTACCGGAGTAATTATCTCAGGTTAAACTCCTGGTGCCCTTAGTATGTTCTGTCTTAGAGCTGTGAACTGCTCCTGCATCATCCGCTGGCTTGCTGCCAGAGACTTTTGGGCTGCCGCCACATCAACCATCTCAGACTGAGGCGGCGGCTGACTGGAACTGGGTCTTCCCCCCTCATCCGGCGGGGGAAGTGGTGGTGGTGGCATCTCAGGTGCCATGTGCTTGAGCTATGAGAAGTTGAACTGAAGAAAAGACTGGTGAGCTCGGGACCTTAGTGGGTCCCTTTCAATGGTGAAACACCTCCTCTCAAGGGGAGTGTTGGTTCACCACCAGAGTGCCCAGTGAGGTCAAGCTGTACAAAGGAAGAGATGTCTTATCGTTTACCACAGACGGCGCCAAACTGATGATGCTGAGATTTAGCACCACCAGATAAGTGATAGTGAGCTCAAACAGTAGCAACCATGGAGATGTATATGTGTATAAGTATGTAGAAGGGGATGAGTATAAGAGGGAATAAGACAATGATGTATAGTGGTTCAACCAATTTGGCCTACATCCACTGTGAGTGTGTGATCCACTAAGTATGGGCACTAATGGCCTGGGATACAATGCACATAACCCTCTCTTTCTCTCTACTGTGTGTACAAGTAGAGTTTTAGCTAGGGTTGCAGTTAATGGATCCATCACTTGTAGGGTTGTAGGTGACAAGTATATATAGGTCTTGGGGGGTGTAGTGTACCCCCCAAGTATGCATGGTGCATGTGAATGATGATCTAGCCAATCCCCTGTTGACACCTGTGGATGCCAAATGATGACATAATATTCCCTCACGTGAGGGTGTGATTTGGTTATAACGGTCTTCCACGTGCCGTGTGAGCCTCACGCGCACTATTCCACGCGTCTCCCAAACCACGCGCTGCCATGATGTCACCCTCGGCCTATGAGCCGAGGCCGAGGGCAAAGCTTCTTCTTAGGTAGCGTCTGGCCTGATTCTGTCCTCGTACTGTCGTACCCTCGGAGGGTCGTCCGGAGCCTGGTGAAAGGTCGGCCCCTTATAGGGTCATCTGGAACCTGACGAAGGGTCGGCCCCTCGTAGGGTCGTGTTGAGCCTGACGAAGGGTCGGCCCCTCGTAGGGTCGTTTGGAGCCTGGTGAAGGGTCGGCCCCTCTGAGGGGTCGTATGGAGCCTGTTGGAGGGGTCGGCCCCTCGTAGGGTCGTCTGTTTGGAGGTTATCATCAGCCAGGCCGAGGATATAAATGGGTATATCACTAAGGTTATTCAAACTGGGTATGCATGAGATCCTTTCTGTGTATATATATCTATATATAGATAATAGACTAGGAAACTTATGTATGTCGTAAGATGAAAAGATGATGTCATCAATATGATTTTATCCTGGAATGCCTCTTTTGCCCTTGAATTTTTTTGTTTCTCCCTTCTTCCTACTTATTAAACTCTCTCTTTAATTCAAAATTTGGGGCATTTTGGTCATAACCACTTCATCAATTCTTTGGTTTCTCAAACAAACACTACTTTCCTCTCACTTGAACCTCAAACCCATCCCGTCTCCCAAATTCACGCCCATCTCACTAATTTCTACTCTCCATCTTTTAACACTAACCCTAGCTTCCGACGCCCTCCACCGCTTCCCTACGCATCCACCTCTGCCAGCTTCAGCTAGTATCTCTATCACCTTATTACACACGCACACACTAGAACATGCACATGCACATGCAAATTTGAGAGCTCAATCGTACACACTCACGCATACACACGCACACACCGATCTGGGAGCTTATTTTTTCACATTTATAATGTTTTGTTTACAAATCAAATGTTTTTGGGTAATGTTTACAAATCTAGGGTTTACATAACTGATGTCAAGGTTTCTACTCTCACAACCCAAAGGGAATAATAGAAAAGACCTTGAAAAAGGGAAATAACATGTGTTGAGCTTCAAATGCTACTGTGGTTTATATTTCTTAGATGGTTTATATTGGTTGCACATAGTTGATAGGCTTTAATGGTATGTACAAGATGGTGAAAGCGTTACATTACCTTGGTATAATCTCTAATGGTATGTGAAAGACAGTTGAAATGAACTTTTATTGCAATCCTTTTGTAATTATTTTATTTAGGTTTCACTACACCAAAACTGGCGATTGGTCACGGCCAAAATCCCTGACCAAAGCTGTGGGTCGCGGACTTGGGCCGTGACCATTTCGGGCGTGACCATTTTCGTGGGTCGCGGCCCAAGTCCGTGACCAAAAAATGGTCACGGTCGAGAGGGGTCACGGCAGATGGTCGCGGACTTAGGCCGTGACCCATGCCGTGACGGGTCGCGGCTCTAATCCGTGACCCATAACCGTGACAAATTGGTCGCGGCCAAAGTCCGCGACCCATGAGCGTGACAAAAAAAAATTTTAAAAATTGGTCGCGGCCCTTGTCCATGACCCACAACCGTGACAAATTGGTCACGGCCAAAGTCCGCGACCCATGTGCGTGACAAAAAAAAATTAAAAAAATTGGTTGCGGCCCTTGTCCATGACCCACGACCGTGACAAATTGGTCGCGGACTTTGGCCGCGACCCATTTGTGTGACAAAAAAAATTGGTCGCGGCCCAAGTTATCCTATCATCGTATTCTGAAACCGGGAGTTTAAAATATTTTTAACATATTATCCAACAGTGAAACCAATCATTATCCCGTACTCCTTCTAATTATCCCATACTCCTTCTAAAATACTATCCAACAACATTCCAACAACCAATAATTATCCAACAGCCAAACCAAACAAAACCAATAACTATCCCATACTCCTTCTGTCATCTAAAAGATTTAATAGATAATGCATATCAATTATATAACTACTTTTGTTAATGTACAGAGTACCTGGTGTGTAATGAATAACTGGTATGTAATGAAGAACTGGTATCCAATTGGTTAGATCTGCAATACGTAAACAATGTGTTATGAAACTATAACTTGAAACAGCCCCCGAACGGCCAATATAACTCGTATGCACTTGAATCATTGAGCCAATATAACTCTTATAAACTTAAATCATTTCTAGGGTAATGAGCCATTGAAACTAAATGAACAAAAACAACATAAATTGTTTGAGCTGAAAAATAGTGAATGAATTGAATAAATTATATTCTTTTTGCCAAAAAGCAAACCATGAATCGAAAAATAGTGAATGAAGTGAATAAAGTTAGCAAGACTAAAAGATCAAACCATTTTTTACACCAAATGTAAAATTCATACATTCTGAATAAATAATAAATGAAATATCAATGTTGACAGTGATGCCATCGAGAAACAAATGATTGTAGATTAGAAACCAAACTCGGATACAAAAAAATAAAAAATTCGATACCTCTCAAATACGGAGAAAGCCAAATCAAACTGTTTGAGCGAGAGGACACCAAGGGTGTACACCTACAAAATAGAACTAATTAGAAGAAAAATACACATTCCAAAACCCAAAAAAAATACTCCAATAATCTAGATACAAAAAATACTCCAAAATAGAACTAATCCGATGACGCGGGTGGAGTCCATCTGATGAGAAAAGGGGGTGATAATCTCCTTTGGGGAAGAAACCCACCGCACCTGCTACCCACCGCACCTGCTACCCACACCTGCTACCCACCGCACCTGCTACCCACCGTTTCTTACTCCATACGCAACTTCTCCATAACTAATCGCCGGATCTGCCCAGACTCTGGCCGGCGCACCTATAACCCGAGCTCGCCGGTGCGTCACCTACCCGCGGCCGTACCCTCCAACTCGTGAAGTCCCATATTGAACCCAATACCCGAAATCGGGTATACCCGCCAGCCTTAAACCGAACCACACCTCAAGCCCTGACCTGCCACCACAACCCGATCACCATCTCGATCCAACCTTTTCACATCCAAACCCAAATCCCATAAAAATCGGGACCAACAGTTATCTCCAACGTTTTGGGGAAGAAAAAAAAAGAAATGAGCGGGGAAATGAAAAAGATGAGGCGCTTGAAGTAGTTTTAGGATTCACACTGGTCACGGCCTAGAGCCGTGACCCACCCACCGCGACCCATTAATGAAGCTAAGTGGGATGTAACCTGCCTATTGGTCACGGCCCATAGCCGTGACCCATACCAAGAAATGGTCACGGCCCATAGCCGTGACCCTCAATCTGTGATGCGCGACCCTTTTTATCAACACTAGTGCTTGAATGAGGGATGGTCACGGCCCATAGCCGTGACCCACACCCAGAAATGGTCACGGCCCTAAGCCGTGACCCTCAATGTGTGTACTCTCTTCTTCATCATGCCATGGGTCACGGACTTGGGCCGTGACCCATCCGCGACCAAGCTTGGAGGGAATTTTGGCGCGAGTTTGGCGCCAAGATGGTCACGACCTGGTCACGGCCCAAGTCCGCGACCACAGTGGTCGCGGACTTGGGCCGTGACCACTTCCAGAACATAGATAATTTAGTGTGATAATAAATTTTGTCACGCCAAATATTGAGTGGGTCACGGCCCAAGTCCGCGACCAGCTGGTCGCGGACTTGGGCCGTGACCCACTGGGCGTGACCATTCGCAGAATTTGGTGTAGTGTTTAGATCTGAATGATTGAACTTTTGTGTTAGTATTTCGAAGGGCCGTATGTTATTACCTAACGAACAATGCATTTAACTTTTGTGTTCATAAGCTTTATAATGGTTCCAAGCCAAATAAGAATTTTAAGCTAATGTCTATTTATGCGAAAGTTATTCTAATATGCATACAACACTTATTTTAGATTAAACTCTGCATAACATGTGCGTATGCATATTTTATCAGCAGTATTTTCATGGAACAAGTTAGGAAGAAAATGGGGAATTTTGGATATGAGAGAGATTAGATAAAATATCTTCATGGTGCTAATGAAGCAGTATTACTTTCTCACCTTTTTTTATTTTGAGTCTAATCTACATTTATTGATGTTTAATATTAAGATTTTTGGTATTTTTCATCACACATTCAACACCTATGAAGAACACGCATCGATGTTGTGATTCGCAGTAGTATACAGATGATGGTAACAGATCTTGGAGGTAGACTCAAATCAAATTTGTATATCTTAACATCACTTCGGGTGAAATCAGGTATACTCGGTTTTGTTTTTTGTATCTATCACTTATATATCGACTTGGAAATGTGATTTTCTTATATATATTAGTTTTTGTGGATTTACCATGATATTTACTTAGTATGCATATTTATGTAGCTATAGAAATTTTGAGCAAGCTGAAGTGGGGGTGAACCATCCTTACCCTGTATTTAAAATTAAAAAAATGTGACTGATCAAGAATAGGTGTTTCACGTGTCATATCTCTCTATTATCCCCTCCCCTCCCCAACAAATATTTTATTTAACGCTCTGAATTATTTACTTATAATATTCTATTGATCGTACTTGGGCTCCTACTATTTTATTCTTTGGATTTGATCTCTCTCATCTCTCCTATGCGTCCTAACAAAATATATGCATTCAAGATAAGTTTGGATCTCAAGTTAAGTTTTTTCTCTCTCAAGGTGAGTCAGTAAATGAAAATAAGTTGATCATATCTATATTGTTGTCAACTTATTCATATTTACGTGCTTTTTTATTTTCCCCTGTTTTTGTAAATCTACAGTTCACGTTGTATTCAGATTGCATAAGAGATCACTTGGAGGTTTTGTGTTTTTACTATCAAGTTTTATTGTGCTTATGTTAGTTGTTAATCTAATTTTTTACAACTAATATATATAATTTGTTTTTCATTTATTTAATTTAAAGTTTCTATTTTGTTTTGTATACAAACTCAAGTTTGTATATAAATATATTAGTACATAAGAGTAGTGATCATGTCTAGGTGTTTAACTCAAGTTTGTATTTTAGGTTGATTCCCTCTTTTCAACTAATGTAATATGAATAATTAGTTTGCATTTTCTTTCATATTTGTTTACTTTCTTCTTCTTATTTTGATTCCTTATATTCCATTATTATTTATACAATTTAAAGATCTGATGATGTAGCTAAATTCAGCATCTCCATAGAATTTTAGTTATTTTATTATCCATTCATCATCGATATACTTTGAAGGACCAATGCAGTTATACTTTTATATCAAGTATGCAATTGTATCATGGACAATGAACTAGCTGAGTTTGGAGGTGGTATATACATGTTATGGCTATGCAGAATATATATATATTTTCCAAATGATATTACAATCTCTGTCACAGTTTTGTGGAAAATTGAATTCTTTTTCCCCCTACTATCTATGACTATCTATTTGACTATTTGGAAGTTCATTTCCAATAATAACTGTGGGTACCTCGATTTGTCACTTGGGCCCGGACGAGTAGCCCAGCAGAGCTGGACCCAAAGTTTGGAGGCCTCATGCCCTAATTTATTCAGTTACGACCCAGTCAGATTCCTAAAATATCGTAAGGAGATATTCTAGGGGTTATGGACTGACTTGGGGGAGTCCAACACCCCCACTACCCGAGAATGAACATGTATATAACAAACCCTTAGCCTAGGGCAAAGGGAATGTATTATTTTTCCTAAAAAACACTCTTCGGATTATAGAGAAATAATATTCAGAGCACCACCGTGGACGTAGGCATTCTTGCTGAACCACGTAAATTTTGTGTTGTGTGATTGTCATTCCTTACATTATTTATTTGTTCTGGTGATTGCTTTTCCTTATTAATGTGTGCTGAACTTATTTGTCACCACAATTGGCATCGTCTGTGGGAACGTTTGTCTTCCTTTAAGAAATACCTCACCAAGAAAGAATTTGGAATGTCTGGTCATAGTAGCAATGCCCCTCAAGCAGGGGATATCCAAGAATAGCCTGCCCCTCAAAGGATCAGATATGAAGTTTGACGTTCATATCAGAGGGCTCGCCAAGAATGACAAGCCTCTAAAGAATGTCAAGGACCAGTCAGGTCCATTCAGATCTCCAGGCTGATCGATGCCTATGAGGCAAGGCTCCAAGACCAAGGGGAGGCTGCTCGCAAGAAAGAAGTTAAGAATGCTCGCCTCAAAAGGAGATTGGAAAGTGTGGAGAAAGAACTCCATCGTAGCACCAGGCGACGTCAGTTTCGCACTCCTAGCCCTCAGGTAAGCAAGTCTCGCAGTCGAGGAAGGAGCCCTAGGCGTGGATCTCAAAGTTTTGAGGAACAAAAATCGTATAATGACTCGCTCGAGCAAAAGCGACCAGCTCATTGATGCAGGAGTCCAGCTCGAGAAAATGATGACATACGAAATTTAGTCCGAAAAGAGATGGATCAATTCCCAGCACATCGAGGTGCTAGATCGACCAGAGAGCTATCTCTGCGAGCTCTCAAAACCCAGATGAAATCCCCTTTATCAAGGGAGATAGAAGAAGAAGAAGAAGAACCCCTAAGAAGTTTGCAATTCCTAGATTTAAGATCAATGACGAAAAGACTGACCCTATCGATCACGTTGGGTAGTACAAGCTGGCTCTGACTGTCTAGAGCCACAGGGACACACTAATGTGTCGGATCTTCCCTTCGAGCTTGCATGATGTGGCCCAAAAGTGGTTTGAGAGACTCCCTCACAGATCCATCAGGAGCTTTGAGTCCCTGGAAGATCTCTTCACGACTCTCTTTATTACCAGTAGCTCCCATCCGAAGAGGATGGATGCCTTGCTAACAATAAAGAAGATGCCCTAAGAGAGACTCTGGGACTACGTAAGAAGGTACTGTGAGTTGTTCAACGAGGTCGAAGACTGCTCAGATCAGATAGCCATAGCCTCTTTTAAGATTGGCCTACCCAGCTCTTTCCTCTTTCACCAATCCCTCACTAAGAAGAAGGCCACAACCATTAATGACTTAATGGCTCGCATCGAGAACTATGCTAAAGTTGAGGATGTGACCCACCTCAGTGCAGGGGAAAATGGTCGAGCTAAGCTCGCTGCCAAGGTCAATGACAAGCTTGAGAACCAGAAAAAGGGAGGCAAGAATGGTGACAAAGTTAGCTCCAAGAGCGGGAGCAAAAATGATGCTTCAAAAGTATTTCAGGCAGTAAACACTTTCTTCAAAGAACCAATTTACAAGATCCTAGTGAAGATCACGGATGAGCCATTCGTTAAATGGCCCAGAAAGATGGGAGAAGATCTTTCAAAAAGGAACAATGTACCGAGATGCACTTTTCACAAAGAAGGTGGACACAAAACCGAGCACTGTAAGGCTCTTAAGTCCCACCTTGAATAGTTGGCCTAGACTGGGCACCAGAACGAGTTTGTGGAGAAGAAGGCAGAGAAGTTTGCTGCTAATGAAGATACAAGTCCCGATAATGTGCTCGAGGAAGATGCTGGCCATGAGTTTGCAGTGATTCATGGGGCATCGTATCTGAAATAGTTTTAAGGAAATTCAGCCCGGATGGAAGTGAAGAAGCTTACAGCAGTAATGCAGGCTTTTTAAATCGCTCCAGTAAAAACATAGGCAGGAAAGCATTGGCAAGCAGGTTACGTCGACTACATCAAACACCTCATGTTCACAAATGAACACTTAGTGGGAGTAAGAATGCCACATCATGACGCCTTAATCATTACACTCAGGACAACAAACTATGATGTCGACAAGTTGCTCGTCGACCAGGGAAGCTTATTCGAAGTAATGTATCTTGACCTGTTCAGGAAATTAAAGTTAAGCATCTACGACTTGAAGGAATACAATGTCCCTTTAGTTGTCTTCACTAGAAAACTGACTATCCTTTTGGGAAAGATCATACTGGCAGTGAGGGTAGGAAGTGTCTCTAAGATGATTGAGTTTCTGGTAGTCGACATTGACTCAACCTACTAGGCTATCCTCGGAAGAGGGTGACTACATGAGATAAAGTCCATTCCCTCGACCTACCATCATAAACTCAAGTACGTGACTGAGCGAGGTGTAATGGATATCCACGGAGATCAAGCGATGGAGAGAAGGTGCTTTATATCGGCCATCCGTCCAAAACTAGAAAAGAAGGCCGAGAAAGCCAAAGAGAAGGTTGAGGAACAAAAACGTTTCATACCTTCAAAATAACAGCTAAAGTATGGAAGACCTGGAGTAGAGGAGACTAGGCTCCTCCCCTCTAAGTGGGTCATTGAAAACCTGGAAGAGGTCGCAGCCAGTGATAGAAAAAAAAACAGGATGTTCTTGATTGGCGCCTCTCTCACAGATCGAGAGAAGAAAGAATTGATGGTACTATTAAGGAACAATTTGGATGTATTCGGATCGGAACCTTACGAGCTTCCTAGAATTGACCCCAGTGTGGTTTGTCATCGGTTGCACGTCGACCTGACTTTTAGGCCTGTCACGCAGAAGGCACGACGAACTGTGCCCGAGAAGGCCAAGGCCATAGAAAAAGAAGTAAAGAACCCGTTGGATGAAGGATCCATATGGGAAGTTCAATACCCTAAATGGATGTCCATCCCAGTAATAGTTTTGAAGATCAATGGGAAATGGAGAGTTTGTATTAACTTAAATAACCTTAACAGGGCGTGCCCTAAGGACAGTTTCCCTCTCCCAAAGATCGACTAGTTGGTGGACGCCATAACAAATCATGAAAGAATGAGTTTCCTGGATGCATACTCGGGGTACCACCATATTCCTCTATACGCACTAGACCAAGACAAGATAACATTCATCACTACCATCGGATTATATTGTTACAAAGTTATGTCCTTCGAGCTCAAAAATGCAGGAGCAACCTACCAGCAGTTGGTCACCAAGATGTTTAAAGACCAAATGGGAGATACCATAGAAGTCTACATTGACGATATGCTCGTCAAGAGTAGGCACAAAGAGACCATCTCTCAGACCTATCAAGAACCTTCGAAATCCTCAGGAAATAGCGAATGAAACTCAATGCGAATAAGTGTTCCTTCGGTGTCCAGTCAGGAAAATTTCTCGGGTACTTGGTTAGTGGGAGAGGCATTGAAGCCAACCCAGACCAGATCGATGCAATCAACAAGGTACAGCCTCCCCGAACGATAAGAGACGCATAAAAGCTAATGGGCATGCTCACCGCCTTAAATCTGTTCTTCTCGAAGTCATTTGAAAAATGACATCCATTCTTCCATCTATTAAAGAAAAACAAAATGGTGGAGTGGAATCAGAACTTCTTGAGAGCATTAGAGGAGATCAAAGCCTACCTCGAAAAACTACCCTTGCTCGTAATACCTGAATATAATGATTCCTTGTACCTATACCTTGCAATTTCCATCCACGCTATCAACTCTGCACTAGTATGCAAAAGAACGGGAATCCAGCACCCAGTCTACTATGCGAGCAATACCCTCTTGGACGCCGAGCAGTGGTATCTACCACTGGAAAAGCTCGCATTTGCACTAGTGGTAGCCTCGAGAAAATTGAAGCACTACGTCGAAGCTCACTCTATCATCGTCCTTACATCACACCCCCTTAAAGCAGTCCTGTAAAAAGTAGATCTATCCGACAGATTATCATAGTGGTCGATCGCGCTCGGACGATTTGACATCCAGTTTCAACCAAGGAATGCAATCAAGGGATAGGTCCTCGTCGACTTCATCACGGAATTTATACGTGAACAACCTTGCGACCAACTTCAATCCGTGGGTCAAAGGGAAGATCACTTGGCAAAAGGTGTTTGATGACTATTTGTTGATGGAGCCTCCAACTCCAAGGGGAAAGATTAGGCATTGTGACTGTTACCCCAGAAGACACAATCCTCGAGTAGGGAATCAGGCTTGGATTTGAAGCCTCCAACAACAAAGCAGAGTATGAAGCATTAATAGCAGGCCTGCATAAGGCATAGGCGTTAGGGGCAAAGAAACTCGAGGTGTTTAGCGACTCGCAACTGGTCTCCAACTATATAACCGGGGAATTCAACACAAGGGATGAGAGAATGCCAACTTACGTTGCCTTAGAAAAAAAGTAATGGGTAACTTCGAGCAAGTCAGTGTCTAGCAGTTTCCTAGAGGAAAAAATAGTCATGCTGATGCCCTATCGGCCTTGAGCTCAGCAATCGATTTTGACTTAAAAGAATAATTCATATCGACTCCCCCGCTCAGCCGAGCATTAACCAGAGCAACGATTTGCCAGGAGTGGGCCATATTCTCCAGATCGAGCTAGCGCCCAGTTAAATGGACCCCTTGAGGGACTATCTGAAAGATGGTGCCCTACCAGACGATAAGAAATCCGCTCATCAGATGAGAGTCACTGCTGCTCACTTTCACTCATCTCTTGAGGGCAAACTGTACAAAAAATCTTTCATCGGTCGTTACCTCCATTGTGTTCACCCGAAGGACATCGAGCAACTCCTCTACGAGCTTCATGAAGGAATTTTTGGGAGCTATATTGGGGGCATATAGCTAGCCTTCTGAGCAATGAAGTAAGGTTACTGGTGGCCATACATGCAGAAAGACTCTAGGATATAAGCTCGCAGGTATGAGAAATGTCAACTACACGCTCCTATGGTTCACCAACCTGCCAGCGACCTAAAATCACTTACCATCCCTTGGCCCTTCGCCTAGTGGGGAATGGACATCATCGGCCCTCTTCTTACCGTTGCCAATAATTATAAGTATCTGTTGGTCATGACAGACTACTTCACCAAATGGATTGAGGCGGAGCCCTTGGAAAACATAAGAGATGTAGATATGATGAGATTCATATGGAAAAACATAATTATAAATTTTGGGATCCCTATAATGATCATCACTGACAATGGAACCCAGTTCAAAAGTGGCTTATTCTAGGGTTTCTGTAATGACCACGGGATTAGGCACCATTCCATCTCTATGGCATACCCTCAGAGCAATGGACAGGCTGAAGCTTCCAACAAAATAGTGATTGATGGACTGAAGAAGTGATTAGAGCGAGCCAAAGGGGCATGGGTGAGTGAGCTACCACATATTCTATGGGCTTACCGTACCACCCCACGACAAGTAACTGGGGAAACCCCATCCTCACTAACATATGGAATGCAAGCAATCATCCCTTTAGAAGTTGTCCTCCCAACTATGAGGTCCACCTTGGTCGACCAAGGCCAGAATGATGCAACATTACTCGTTGTACTTGACCTAGCCGACGAACACAGAGAATTAGCTCTAGTGAAACTAGAGAGCTATCAACAATAGCTATAAAAGCACTATACAAGAACATTCCAAGTTGGGGACTACGTCCTAAGGAAAGTTCTTGGCAGTGCAGTAAAACCATCTGACGGCAAGCTGGGTCCAAACTAGGAGGGACCATTCAAGGTAACAAGAGACAACCTGCAGGGAGCCTATCACTTGGAAACGCTGGAAGGCAGAGAGATACCCCGAGCTTGGAACGCGGACAATCTAAAGAAATTCTACTTCTAGTTTTCTATATTGTCTTCTATTACATTATTGAAATGGGAAAACCACTTTTCATTTTTTTTTATTAATAAAGGGTCATTTGGCAGTGTTAATTTCTTTTTATTATGAACTTTATAACTTGCACATCCTTTCCAAGCGACAGGCACCCCACTCACTATATAAAAAAAGGATGTAACCCTGATATTTTCATTATCAAACAGGAATAGCGTCTTAGCATTGCCCTTGGCAATATTTGAAGCCCTATAGGGGACCCTTAGGCAGCTCAAACAAATCGAATTGGTCTCTAAATAATGTTTGGATCAGAAAAACTGATCGGATAAAACATCCAACACCAGGTGTGTCCTCGTCATTGCCACACTTAGGCCTAAGGGAGTGTGACAACACGACCTAAAAGGTAAAGTAGGGCAGAATGGTATCTCATAAGCATAATGGACTAGGAGGATACTCACGTAATAAAACAACATTACCCACATCAAATCTAGTCTGCTACAAAGAACCCAAGATAATCAAACAAAAATCAATAAAGTAGAAAATACACAAGGCATGTTTAGTCGGCGAATCGCCCAAAACATAAATATTTTATTACTTCACTGCATTTAAAAATAGAGTTACATTAAATGAATTAATTAAATCCTATTGGGGATTAGGTCTTCGGGCAAGGTAATCAGCTACTTGCGCTCTTCGACCATCATCCGGGCGACGAGACAACTCCAACTCTTCTTTATTTTCATCCGGCTCCAGTAACTGCCTGGGAATAGCATCTATGGGGACCCACTGGTCATCCCTCCAAAAAGGGTTAGGCATCAGAGTCGAAGGGGAGATATCATGATGATTCTAGTGGACTGAGTTCCTGGGGACTTTCAGCTCCCTGAGAGCATTCAACCATCCCTAATAAAGGATAGCTCTTCAAATTATGCCAACCTCATTGGGGCATCTGCCCAACCCTAATCATAACCGTCAGCCCACACTCACAGAGGACCTTTCTTGAATAGATGCCTTAGCCGCGTGACATCTCTTTAGATCCCGGTAGCTATCACGTATGCTCGATGAACATCTCCTCAAAGCTCATCCATCTCCCTATCTGTACCCACAGCATCTATACCAGCTCGCGGACCATTCGATGAAGTGGAACCTCGTAAAACTTGAGGGGTGGCGCTCAGTGCTATACCAGCTCACGGACCAACAGATGAAGAGGAATCTCGCAAAACTTGAGGTGCAATTCTCTGTGCATGCTCTTTAAGTCACGATAATTCCCTCCTCAGAGCTTCATTATCCTATTAAATAACTTCTCCAACTTGATTGATCTCAGAGGCGTCCATAAGTCTAGCTCTCAGAGCATTCACTTCCTCTTGAATGGAAGCACGAACCTCTTCCATCTTCTGAAGCCTATCCTATAGTTTGGAACTGAGTTTCGATTGCTCTTTGAATCTCTGGTTCCTCGACCTAAGGGACTTGTAAATCCTTATAAAATCTTGGCGAACTTAGTTACTATTATTATGACCAATAATCCTTCCTAGTTCAGAAGTGGCAGGTATATATTCATCAACATCAACTGGCTATAATCCATACAAGCATTAAAGAGCAAAGAACTCAGTATGCAAAAAGGGAAAAGATTTCATTTCATTAAAAAAAAGGTTCTGAGTACATCAGTGAAAGAAAAAAAGAAAGAACAAGAAAAATAAAAATACAAAGGGATCCCTAAAACAGGCTAGCTATCCACCTCAGTTTTCTCTGAGGTCACTAGTTGTTTTCCCTTGTCTGTAGTAGAAGGAACACCTCCTGCAGATGGAGCAATCACTGTCCCTTAGTCAGAAGGAGCACCAGTAGGGACGGTCTGGGCAGCAGGAACGCCTTCGTCAGATGAAGGAGTAGGTGCCTCATCTATCACTGGTGTAGGACCAGGATCATGCTAGTCAAATAGTGGGGAGTCGATATCCACTCCGATAACCAGGAGAGACATGTTCTAACCCTTCTTAAAGTTTAGGCGACTGATATAGACAATTTGAACATCATCATCCTCATACGCAGCAGCCCATCAGGCATTATACGAGATTTCCTTAAGGGTGGCTGCCTCATATTCCACCTTCTTCACCTTCTCCACCAGAACCTTATTCTCCTCCACCACAACCAATTTTCTTGATCAAACTAGGTCATAAGACTGCCTTAACTCCCCAAGCTCCTTGATCGCCGCCTCTTTTATTCTATTGGCTTCAAATAGAGCGAGATTAGAGGACTCTTAGATGACATTGGCAGTCTTCAAGCTGGCCTCTAGCTCAGCATTCTTCTTTTTAAGATCAGCATTCCTCTTTACCAGCTCCTCACGACTACAATAGAGGATAGCAAAGTCGATAATGAACTGTAAAGAAGAGAAATATTAGCAAGGGTAGCATAGAGCAAAGTATTACGAGAATAGAGAAATGAGATTAAACTTACCAAGGCTAGCCACTGACTCGCTTTCAGAGCTAACTGGTCGGTCCCCATCATCTTCTGATGAATAGTCGGTAGAATTGCTCTTTCGAGCAATGCAGGAGACAACTGAGGAGAAAGGTCCACAGAGGCCCCTTCGGGCAAGGCGAACATAGGCACTAGAGCCTTCCCTACCTTCATCCTAACCTCTTCTCTTCTCCTTTATTCTTCCCTATTCTTCCTCTCCTTCTCAACTCTTCTCCTCTCCTCCACCTTCTTTCTCTCCTATACCTTCTTCCTCTCTTCCTCCTTTCTCTCCCTCTCTCTCAACTGCTCTTCCCATCTCTTCTTCTTCTCCTGCTCATGAAAAGCAGACTGAGAACCAATTGCAATATTTTCACCTCCAGATTTCTACTTATTTGACCGACGATAGAATAAGAACATCATTATCATCATCATCATCATCATCACGAATCAAATTTTTCGTGGGAGGAGCCATATCTTCCTCGTTGGAACTACTCGATTCACTAGAAGACGCTTGAGCCTCTGAAACTTCTTTTGAGCTGGAAGATTCCTCACCACCAGAGCTATCTTCACTTGAACCGCCCTCAGCACCGTCCCTATCATCACCCTCGCTCTCCTCACCAGAGCTGGTTTCTTCCTCGTCCAATTAGATGGGATCGGTAGGAACCTCTTCAATAATGTCTAGCTCAGGGATGCTGTCCATAGGTCGCGCGATAAAGTTGGACCCAATGTTCTTGTATTCCAAGAGAAAAGTCGATGATCGAGGGTGTTCAGCGTTAGCCAAGAGTTCCCTGATTTTCTAGGCTTTGACTAACTCAGCATCTCGAACCTCGCTGAGAGCAGGTTCCAAGTTCTTTATCTTTGTTTAAAAGAAAAATAGAAAAATATGAGAAGAATCATACACAAACAGAAGATCGATGAGAATAATAGAGACTAATCCTACCTATATAGTCCTCCCCATGAAAGGGGACCATAAATTTTCAAGACCTTGATCCCTTAGTATGAGGAAGGAACTACCAATTTCTTGCAATAAAACCCTTACGCCAGTAATCCTTATGGGAATCAGGTAGATTTACTATCAACACCCTATCTGGACTCCTAGCCTTGAGGTATAGAAGACCAGAGCTTGTTCGCGAAAAAGAATAACATAAACAAATTTTGGCAAGCCCTATATAAGGACACAACTCTCCAATTGAGTCCTTTGTAGTTTTGGCTCAATTCCGAACAAAAATGTTTGAGTCATAGGATAGAGTAAATTGATTATCCTCCAAGACTATGATGAGGTTGTTTGAAGACGTAGCGGTCAAGCGTATAAAGCTTCATCAAAATGTCGAGTTCAAGTGCCTCGTTTCTACGTCATCAACAGTGGTTCCATTCTACCAAGGTATTAATGCATTTGATATATATATATATATATATATATATATATATATATATATATATATAGGAACTTGGAACAAATTTATTGGGTGTTAGTCTTTAAAACTGTGTTTTGTTTTCAGAAAGATTTCTATTAAAAACTTTTATATAAAGTATATAATGTTTCTGGGCTAAAAATGTAATTTTTGGAACTTTCTGTAAGTTCGTTCGAAGTGTCGTTCGAACGAGATTGTCATTCGAACCACAAGTCGTTCGAACGAGTTTGTCGTTCGAACGAGATTGTCGTTCGAACCACAAGTCGTTCGAACGAGTTTGTCAACAAGTTCCCATATTAGCCACTGGTACTTCGTTCGAAATGTCGTTCGAATGAGATGGTTGTTCGAACGAGATTTCCAACGAGATTTCTAACGATTTCACACTCAAACTTCGTTAGAAGCCTTGTTCGAATGAAAATGTCATTCGAACAAGATTTCAGGCGGGAATTTTTTTTGGCATTTTTTAGTAGTTTTTACCCACTTTCCCCACTTGTTTCTCCACTAACTTTTATCAGATCTTATAATGTGCGAGAACAACTTTTTCTAAACTAACTTTTTCATAATATTCTAACTCCTAGAGAAAAGTTTGAGAGTTGATTCTTCCAAGAAAAAGTTCATGAGTTTGAGTGTTCATTTCATCAAGAAAAATGTTTTAAACACTTAGTTACACCCATATTTGTTTCTTCCAAGTTCATACATATATATACTTTTCTTGGAGAATTTTGGCACCAGTTTATCTCTACATTTGTTCGAAGAGAAGTTTGAGTTTTCTTCTAAATCCCTCAAAGAAGAAGAATAATTGTTTAGCTGCGGCTTTCTCGCATGGTAAAAGGAACCATGTGTGGTTGACGGTGTACCTATTGTCCGATCGGTGAGTCCGAGATCGCGGTGGAGTTCCGTGGTTATCCGCTAGGAAGAGGTGGTTACAAGAAGATGCGTCAAGGATTAAGAGGGTTCGAGTTGAGGTAGTAAGTCATCTGTCTTGTAAATTTAAATTCCGTACTTAGTGGATTTGAGGCTAGGTCCGTCCGAGGTTGTTTTCCGTTGTGGGTTTTTCCTCGTACATAGCGGCGTAGTGTGACTGATTCTCTCTTACCTTGCATAATATCTTAGAATGCATGCTTAGGATAATACAAGATAAAATTGGTTTTAATTGTCACACTTAATTTAATTTGGTGTTAAATTAAATTTGGGTAACGCTAATTTAATTCAAGTCATTTGTTAAAATTGGTTTGGCCTAACTTGATAAAATTGCAAAATATGACTTAGGCAAATTCTACGACTTGGATTAATTATGTTTAAGTGAAATGAAATAAGTATGTGTGTTTAATTTTATTTCACTTTGGTTTTATTTTAATTTTGGAAGAAATTAAAATTTGGTTATGTTGTTTTAATTGAACCATCACCTTTACACTTTCGCATATATATTTAACAAGGAAATTGATTTTAAAGTATAAAAAGGCTTTTGATTTTAAAATTGGGGGCTTCCGCACTCTCAACTTGGTATCAGAGCCAAAACGATAATTTACTTCGTTAAAGATCCTTTAACTAATTTTTGGCTAAAATGGAATTTTCCCCATTTTCAAAATTTCCTATTTTCGATGGTTCTAATTACGCATATTGGAAAGCGCGTATGAAATCGCCACTAAAATCTATTGACGAGAGGGTTTAGTTATTGGTAGTTAATGGGTGGTCTCCACCAACTCATTTAGTAGAAAATAAATGTGTTCCCAAACCGGTTGATAGATGGCGTGAGGGTGAATTTAAACATTCAAACTTTAATTCCCGAGGTTTAAACGCCTTGTTTAGCACTGTCACACCGGATGAATTCCGACGCATTATAACGTGTGAGACCGCTAAAGAAGCGTGGGATATTTTACAACTCACTCATGAAGGTACAAGTGTAGTTAAAACTTCGAAACTCCAAAACCTCACCACTCAATTTGAAACTATCAAAATGAATGACAGAGAAACTTTTGATTAATTTTATGCTAGACTTTCCGATATTGTTAATTCATCTTTTAACTTGGGAGAGAAAATACCCGATAACCGAGTTTTCAAGAAAATTTTAAGGTCCCTTCCCGATAGATTTATTGTAAAAGTGACCGTTTTAAATTCTTTACCAATTTTAGCCTCTATGAAATTAGAAGAGCTCGTAGGTGATTTACAAACCTATGAACTAGACATGTTTTCCTCTAAAACTGAAAAGAAATTTGAAAAGGGTGTTGCTTTAAAAGCACGAAAAGAGGTCAAACAAGTAGTAGAGATCGAGAGTGATAGTAACTCGGAAGACATGGCCTTGTTTGCTCGAAAATTTAGAAAATTTCTTAAATTTAATAAAGATAAATTTAAAAATGATTTTAAGAAATTTGAAACTTCTAAGTATGACAAAGCCGAAAGGATCCCTAAATCTTCTAACGAAAATTTAAAAAGGGACGAGTCAAATAGGTGTTTTGGTTTTGAGGGTTATGGCCATAGGGCTTCTGAGTGCCCCACTAAACTAAGGAGAGAGGGTAAGCAACCCATTTCATATAATGCGACCCTTAGTGATAGTGATAAGGAAGAGGGACCCGATTCCCCCACTAAGCCCAACTTTGTGGATTTTATGGCTAGTCATGTGAGTGATAGTGAGAACTCATCTATAGATGAAAATTTAACACATGACACTTCCAAGGTTATAGTTTATGATTCCCTTATTTTTTATAATAGTGAGAGTGGAGAAGAAAGAGAGAGTGAAAATGGAGAAGAGGTTAATGTGAGTGAACTTCAAAATGCTTTTCAAGAATTATATGAAGAATCAATTAAATTAAAAAGATCTAATTTGAATTTAGAAGCTAGTTTAAAAGAGCTTGTCAAGGTCATTGATGATAGTATGTTGATAGAAGACCTTAGGACGCATGAGAGGACTCTTCGAGAGAATCTTGAATATGTACAAGGCGAGAGAGATAGCCTTAGAGGTTTAATGGAATCCTTGAAAAAGGAGCTTCTCGAGTTTGAAGAGAGAAATGTTTTATTAGAGTCTAACATCCTAGAATTAGAAAATAAATTAAAAGACTCTAGTAATGTCAGATTTGATTTGGAGTGTCGTTCGGAAAAATTGGATAAAATATTAGGAACGGTCCAAATTAAAAATGACACTTGTGGTTTAGGCTTCAAACTTGTAATGAATCTATTCATAAAGCCAAAACAAATATTTTAGGAGAATCTACTAGGAAAGCCTTTAGAGATCATTCCTTAGGTACCAAATTTTGGCGTAATTTTACTTGTACACATTGTGGTCGAAAAGGTCATCTTAGGAAATTTTGTTTTGATCTTTAACGAATTCCTAGAAAATCCCAACGTAAAGCAACTGAGGTAGTTTAAATTTTTACACCCTAAGATAGTCATTCTTCATTAATTTGGGTTAGGAAATTCGACTTGGTTGCCTTGCAAAATAGGGTATTTAATTTTCATTTACTTTCACATGCTTCCTCCCTTGTTAAATCTGAAGGATGAATGTGCTAGTGTTTGCATACTTTAGCTTTTGTGCTTCATACTATATTATCATGCTAAATGTATGCTTGTTTAATCATTTTCTAGTCTATGCTCCATGCTTAATCACATGTTAGAAATATGATTTTTATTTATCTTTTTGTATTATATTTATTTATTTTTGTTTGCATTAAATGAAAAATTCAAAAAGATTTTTGTTTATCATTTGTGTTTTATTTGTTTCAGTTAAGCTTAATGAAAAATACAAATGATTTTTGTGTGTTCTTTTGAGTATATTTTTTTTTTGGTTAAAAATGTCAAAAACTCAAAAAGATTTTATTTTGTGTGTATTTTGTTTGACACACTTTATGTGGCATATATTTGTGTTAGAATCCCATCTTTTTCGCTCCCATGTGGCTAGAACTTTTGGTTTAGATTGTCAATCCTTATTATGTTCTTTACCATGCTTACATGGAGTAGTTGGATTTTGTGGGTATTAAATGGATTCTATTTTTCCTCTATTCACACATGCACGATCTCTTTTGAAATTTAACTTCATCTGTATATTTGAGCTTTGTTAGGTGTTCTCCTACCAATCCTATCATCTACATATTTGTGACCTAGGAGGACTAGTGCATGTCAAAATCCGTTGCATGTGAGATTTGTGAGAAATTAAAAAAATGGTAAATATTAATGTGCAGAAGGAAGGGCTCCATAAGGATTTATTGTCCTTTGCGAATAGTAAGCCACCATTTTTATGGACCCAAAAGAAATACGTGGTCCAAAGGCCTAAAAAGAGAAAATATGGCATTAAAAAGAAAAATAATTGCCAAGGCCTTTGTTTGATTGAGATATTCATTCAAAATTAATATAAATGCTTATTCAGGGAGATTGGATGGTATATCAACGGTTTGTACAATGTCCATTTATCCTAGTGGTCTTTATTGTCATGACTCTATTTGGTTTGTAGAATAATCAAAACTCTAGGCTTGTATGCATTGTGTATGTTTGTTCATTGAGTTCAATCTATATTGTCATATGAGGTTATATTCAAATGTGATGAAGTTTGCAATCAATTGATAACTCCGTGAACATGTTTTAAGTGATTGGGTCTAAATTTAATTGTTACTAGTTCACACCCCAACACTTCCGTTTCCATATGACACATGTTTGCCATACGAGTGTGAAAGACTCCTATTATATATTGTGTGTGTCATTTGTGTGTTTATATCCATATATGTGTACTTACGTATATTGGTTATATCTTATATATACATATATTTGATATTTTTGTTTAGTCGTTACCGTGCTTTCTAGTCCATATATGCTTTAATTCATACTTGGTATCTATCTTGGTGCATTCTTTGTTGATATCACATGCTTAATACTTTATGTATCTTATTGGTATCATTTTCTTGCATCCTTGTTGGTATCCGTTATTATTTGATGGATTAGTTGTGATTTGTTTGCCCATATGCTTTAATGCTCTCATCACTTTATGCACAATTACATGTTTTATTCTTTCACCTTTGTCTATTCCTGAACGAAAAGGGGGAGAATGATAGGGGGAGAAATATGGTATCTAAACCTTATATAATCTAAGCCTATTATAATCGTATCTTAGTTTGGGGATTATAATCGTATCTTAGTTTGGGTTTAGGGGGAATACTTACTTTCCTTGCATTAAATATTTTGATATTTCCTATGCGTATAATGTGTTTGCTTAAGTGTGCAGGAATTATATTATAAGTGGCAACTTTCACCGGCAAAGATTGTGATCCTTTGGGTTGATAGAGTCAAGCATTGTATTTTTATTTTGGGTAGGACTTTTTATTAGTCTAGTAGAGTTTGACGGACGTTTAGGATTTTTGTTTGGTTTTTATCCCGAAATAGCCAAAGGGGGAGAATTATAAGGACACAACTCTCTAATTGAGTCCTCTGTAGTTTTGGCTCAATTCCGGACAAAAACGTTTGAGTCATAGGATAGAGTAAATTGATCATCCTCAGAGCCTATGAAGAGCTTGTTTGAAGATGTAGCAGTCAAGTGTATAAAGCTTCATCAAAATGCCGAGTTTAAGTGCCTCGTTTCTACGTCATCAACAGTGGTTCCATGCTCCCAAGGTATGAATGCATTTGATATATATATAGGAACTTGGAACAAGTTTATTGGGTGTTAGGCTTTAAAACTGTGTATTATTTTCAGAAAGATTTCTATTAAAATCTTTATATAAAGTATATAAAGTTTATGGGCTAAAAATGTAATTTTGGGACTTTCTGTAAGTTCGTTCGAAGTCTCGTTCGAACAAGATTGTCGTTCGAACCACAAGTCGCTCGAACGAGTTTGCCAATGAGTTCCCATATTGGCCACTGGAACTTCGTTCGAAATGTCGTTCGAACGAGATGGTTGTTCGAACGATATTTCCAACGAGATTTCTAACGAGTTCACACTGGAACTTCATTAGAAGCCTCGTTCGAACGAGTTGTCGTTCGAACAAATATATCGTTCGAACAAGATTTCAAGCGGGAAATGTTTTTGGCAGTTTTTAACCACTTTCCCCACTTGTTTCTCTACTAACTTTTATTAGATCTTATAATGTGCGGGAACAACTTTTTCTAAACTAACTTTTTCATAATATTCTAACTCCTAGAGAGAAGTTTGAGAGTAGATTCTTCCAAGAAAAAGTTCATGAGTTTGAGTGTTCATTTCATAAAGAAAAATGTTTTAAACACTTAGTTACACCCATATTTGTTTCTTCCAAGTTCATATATACATATACTTTTCTTGGAGCATTTTGGCACAGGTTTATCTCTACATTCGTTTGAAGAGAAGTTTGGGTTTTCTTCTAAATCCCTCAAAAAAGAAGAAGAATTGTTTAGATGCGACTTTCTCGCATGGTAAAAGGCACCATGTGTGGTTGACAGTGTACCTATTGTCTGATCGGTGAGTTCGAGATCGCGGTGGAGCTCCGTGGTTATCCACTAGGAAGAGGTTACAAGAAGATGCATCAAGGCTTGAGAGGGTTAGAGTTGAGGAAGTAAGTCATCTGTCTTGTAAATATAAATTCCGTAATTAGTGGATTTGAGTCTAGGGACGTCCGAGGTTGTTTCCCGTTGTGGGTTTTTCCTCGTACATCGCGACATAGTGTGACTGATTTTCTCTTACCTTGCATAATATCTTAGAACACATGCTTAGGATAATACAAGATAAAATTGGTTTTAATAGTCACACTTAATTTAATTTGGTGTTAAATTAAATTTGGGTAACGCTAATTTAATTCAAGTCATTTGTTAAAATTGGTTTGGCCTAACTTGATAAAATTGCAAAATATGACTTAGGCAAATTCTAGGACTTAAATTAATTATGTTTAAGTGAAATTAAATAAGTATGTGTGTTTAATTTATTTCACTTTGATTTTATTTTAATTTTGGAAGAAATTAAAATTTTGTTAAGTTGTTTTAATTGAACCATCACCTTTACGCTTCCGCATATATATTTAACAAGGAAATTGATTTTAAAGTATAAAAAGACTTTTGATTTTAAAATTGGGCGCTAAATTGGTGTCATAAAGATGGTTTATTCTATGCATACCATTAACAATTTTCTAGACATTAGGCGAGTACTGTGCAGGGACTATATTGAAATAACAAAAAAAATGCAAAAACAAACTACTTCGGGGAAAAGTAAGACCCCCTTGGGACAATAAGAGAACATGGATCCAGTGACCATCCTCAACCTCTCTAACATTATGAGGGACAGGGGCACACTCAATGTCTACCCAAATTGGAATGTTATAAAACTTCATAAATTCAGAAATTGATCTATTGCCTATTTTCGTCATTAAAAAATGCAAACCCTGATAATAGATGTAAAGAAATTTCAACAGAAAAAGCAAATAGAAGGAGCAAGAAGAACTTATGAAGTAAAAATTTAGCTTGGGACAATGCTAAGTCATAAGCAGGGACGATGAGAAGATCGAAATTGGAAGATGAGACATAGGAATGTAAGAGCAACAATAGAATCTTGGAGAAAATTAGAGAAGTGTGAAGAGATTTGAAGGGACAACAAGAAGAAACTTCCCCAAAGATGTTTTAAAAGTTTCTAATCATATCGCATAAGGAACGAGGAAGTCTGTCGCATAAATCAGTTCAGAAGAGGCGCTTTGATCTTGGAAAGTGTTACACAAATTACAAAAATGCCATTATGACAAATTATTTAAAATTATTGTGGCCCAACAACTTTAGGGGCAATTGTGGGTACCTCGATTTGTCACTTGGGCCCGGACGAGTAGCACAGCAGAGCCGGGACCAAAGTCTGTAGGCCTCACGCCCTAATTTATTCAGTTAAGACCTAGTCAGATTCCTAAAATCTCGTAAGGAGATATTCTAGGGGTTATGGACTGACGTGGGGGAGTCCAACACCCCCACTCCCCGAGAACGAACATGTATATAACAAACCCCTAGTCCGAGGCAAAGGGCATCTATTATTTTTTGTAAAAAAATTCCCCAGAGTATAGAGAAATAATATTGAGAGCACCACCATGGACGTAGGCATTCTTGCTGAATCACGTAAATTTTGTGTTTTGTGATTGTCATTCCTTACATTCTTTATTTGTTATGGTGATTGCTTTTCCTTGTTAATTTGTGCTTAACTTATTTGTCACCATAATAACTATGTTCATTTCCATTTCAGATTAGTTTTGATTTTTTGTTTACATTTGGTTTGATGTCAGTTATGTAATATATTTGACTATTTGGATCTTTTCATTTTCGATGTTTGTTTTAATGGAGATCTTTTTATAATTTTCGTTTAGATATGAGAACCATGTGATTTGATATCTGCTTAGATTTGATGGAAGGAGTTGTTTTGTTTTAGTTTTATTTTTGATGTAATGAGTTATTTTGGGGAAGATTTGTTCATGTTCTGCTTTGAGAGTTGTTTTATTTTTGGGCAGATATGAGAACACGACCTGTTCATGTTTATTTTTGATTGAATGCGTTCTTTTTTTGCAGATCTGATCATGACTAGACATTTTTTTGTAAATTTATTTGTTCCATTATACTTTGTTCCAACTCTATATACTTTGTTCCATCTCTATACTTTTATCTGTTTATTTGATAGAAACAACATGCAATTTTTTCCCTCCACAAGCATCCTTTGCATTTTTTATGTTTGTTTTAATGGAGATCTGTTTATAATTTTCGTTTAGATATGATAACCATGTGATTTGATATCTAGTATTTAAAGGAAAACTTCTATAAGCATTGGGTTAAATTGTATTGATATGGTATTTAAAGGAGAACTACTTTCGTTACTCGACTTAAATTGTATTGATATGTTTGTGAAGGTTTGGATTTGATACATATATAGGCATTGGGTTGTGCTATATTCAAAGATGGGACTGTATTATTGTTATAATTCTACTGTGAAGATGTTGTTAGTCTCTATTTTTATTTGATATGTTTTAGAGTGAGAATGTGGTAAGGCGTGTTGAATTTTTTGGCTTCCATTGCTGCCAATGTGTAATTTAGAAAATAATTTTTCATTGTTTGTCATGCTTAAGTATTTTATATTGTATTGAATGGTTCATAATTTGAATGGTTGTACAAATTATGAAGCATTAAGCATGAATAAATAGTTCATCCTTAATTAACTAGAACACTAAGTGGTTCAAATTATGAAGGACTGGAAATAATTATGAGCTATTACTGAACAAGAAACAGATATCATTGAGCATGAAGTAATAGTTCATCCTTAATTCACCTTACCACTGTACAAGAAATAGAAATTTTGAGCATGAACTAATAGCCTTCATCAAATCTTGCAAAGAACATATAGATATTTTAAAAACATGTACAAATTATTAAGTTACTTTTAATGGTTGGCATGGCATTAAGGATGATAGTTCTAACGTCGATTTTATTGAACACAAGCATGGAGTGGTTTTGATTTTAAGAGAAATTCTTAATTTCATTACCTCACAACTTGATCAGCTAAGAACGATACACTTCTAAGAGGCTACCGAGCAATGCTAATCTACTTATTGTGTCATTTGGCCATGTTACATTGTATGCATTATTAGGATTTGATTGTAATAATTATGCAGTATCTGAATTATGCCAATCTACTTATTGTGCAGCATCCGAATTAGAATAGGTTCAATTAAATTATGTTTTGTTTATAATAATTATGTTTCAAGTTGATATGAGTTGAGATTTCCAATTATTTAATTCAAGTATAAGGAATTTACTTTTGTATGTTTTATATATTGAACGATAATTGACTTCATATTTTGTATTCTAAATTTTCAGGAGCTGTGAAGTTGGGTTGTAGAATGATTTAGACTTCAGTTGGTTGTAATTATAGCATGATAGGCAAGCTTAGAGTTGTTTCTACTCCTTTAGAAACGGTATTAATTGGTAGCACCATATCATATTCGACCATGCTGGTCAGACACTCTGCGAATACTGGAAACCAATCATTATAGAAGGCTCTGGAGATGAGAGTGGAACATCTCCCAACATTTATCTGACCCTGCATAAAAACTATAATTCCCAAAAAATTTTGATATGTTATGAATGTAGTTTTTTGGTATGAAATGTTTGATTTATCTGATTTATGTTTTAACAGGCCTATCTGTAGATTTTTTTGGTTTCAAATTTTCAAAATTTAGATTTTGGGCAGAAGAAATTTTGACTTCAATGAGTGTTGTGACCCTCACAAATGTGATTGTCTTTGACAATCCGACGTTGTTTCTGGCCCCATTCTAGTTCGAGATCTCCTATGACTTTATTACTCCCCTCAAAGAAGATTTGGTTCCATTAGTTGTTTGGTAAGGTTTCTTATTGAATTGTTATTAATTTTATTGAATATTATTTAAATTCATTTGTAGTTCACCCCTTTATAACAGAGATGAGCAGTTCACCCCCTTATTTAAATCCTGCCCCTTAGTGTGAAATTTGTATAATCTTATGCAGGAAGTACATCTCTTTCACATTTTCTTTACTATTGGGATGAATATTTGGGTTATGAAAATTTGGACATAATTATTTTCATAGAGTAAGTCATGGATTATTGGGGGTTCATGTGGCTGTAATGAATTCAAATGTGTTTTTGAATTTTGAATTCCTAAACTTTCTTTTGAAGTAAATTTGAAAATAATGTACTTTTGGAAACATGAAATTGTCCAAAGCTTAAATAAGCTTTAACCAAATCCTGACTTCAACACAAGTGAATGTTTTAGAATGTTTTGCTGTAAATCTACTAGTTTGAGACTGTTAATTTAGAATGTTATAGAATTTACTACTTGATATATCTCACAATTCATTTCATTGTGACAATAATTTTTCTTCACGACATATACTTTTAAATATTGTTTCCATTATCTTTATTTTTCATACCCCTCCCAGTAATAGATACCTAAATCCATCATATAGTTTTGGTTAAGTGTGTGAATCGAGAAACTTATTAATGAATTCTTCAATTTTTTCAAGTTGTGATGGCGAAGTGCCTTATTTCACTAATAAGTATGTTAATTTAGTTATGGGATATTTTTTTGCATTTCATCAAATTTGTTTTCATTTATACTATCTAAAATGTTGGAATTTCAGCATTTTTTTTCCTGTGTACATTTTGTTTGAAAATATATTTCAAAAAATATAATAAGGTAACATTATAAATTTAAGGAGTGGATACTTCGTTTGTCCTATTACAATAATTATGCACATGAAATTTGTACATTAAATACTTGTGGTGGTAATGAATTCTGGAAAGCAATCCATAATACAATGCAAGAAATTTGTACTTTAAATGCCTGTGGTTTATTTTACTCTTTTTGGTTTTGTACATTTTTTCTGTTTCACATGTTTGATGTTAGGATATAAGAGAGAAAAGACAAATTTGCAATAATCTGTAAAAATGGCAATTGCAAGAACAAGAGTTTACGTAGATGACTATCTCGAATATGCAAGCACCATACTCTTAGAGCTCCAAAGGCTTCTCAATACCGTTAAAGAACTTGATGATCGATCCTAGACTATGATAAATCAGACAAGGCAGTAATCCAAGTATTTCTTGGGATTGACTTCTCAATGATCAAAGAAAGGGAATTATGTAAATGACTATGCTTCCTTGAGGAAGGAGATTGAAGCAAACCATGCATTAAGCCTTTGTACAGATAAGGTTTTATTAGCATATGAACTTATTAATAGTCGTGTGAAACGTTTTATTGAGGATCTGAGAAACTTTGCGGAAGATTTAAAACAAGAGGGAAAAATATCACCCGATGGGCCACCAATCCTTCCCCGTTACGTTTGGTCCCTAAAAGGAAAAAGCGCAAACAACTACCACAGTGAGTATATGTATTACATAATATATTTACACACTTACTACAATTGATTTCGTAAATTACATCCATGCCTGCGTGCTACGTAGTTGCTATATTACTGCCAAAAGGCACGCTGAGGGTAGGGTGTTTCTGTGAGTTTTGAATTTTATTCATTTATTTGGCCTCAATTCATGTTTCTATTTCTTCTTTTTGAAGGATGTTCTCAAAATACCTCTTGAGTCCCAAATAGTCGGGAGAACCAATTGTTGTGATTATCAATCGGTTTAAGCATGGTGTACGATAGCTAAGAAAACGAGTTTTAAAATAGAGAATCAAAGGGGAGAACAAATATCTTGATGGTAAAACATTCACATCATCCTCTACCTTGCGCATAGGAGTTCAAAATTCGTAAGCACAAGCACATTATCATCTCACCTTCATTTACATTTACATTTACGTACATATGCTACAGCGGACTTGCGGTATGACCTTTACGGTATGCAGCGGTTGTATGACTTTATGCATATATGCATAAATTATCATACATTATGCATATTCATTATTTCTTTCGTTGGAATCCGATATGCATATGCATATGCATAAGACATAAAACTCTTAATCACAAAACTACTTAATATATGCATATGCCCTGCGTT
Organism: Sambucus nigra; assembly: GCA_949130495.1. Taxonomy (NCBI): domain Eukaryota; kingdom Viridiplantae; phylum Streptophyta; class Magnoliopsida; order Dipsacales; family Adoxaceae; genus Sambucus; species Sambucus nigra. The sequence goes on along the minus strand of OX422207.1, from coordinate 688,300,341 downwards.
GTGTTTGCAACACCTAGAATAGTGGCATCTGTTTAAGTTATTTCCAATTACTTATCAGAAGAGATTCGAAAATATTGATCATTTCATTTGTGTTATATGATTCCAAATCATGAACTACTTAAAATAGCAGGCGATCAGATAAATTGCTATAATTTTCTTTCCATGAAAATAGATTACCGAGATAGGCAGGTGATCAGATAATCCCCCATGTTATCTATGTCGTTTTTCCAGTTATTTACTGAGTTATCTGCGCTACTTTTACTGATATAAATTGCTCATACGCAGGGAATCAGATAATCCCGTGTTCTTTTTTCAGTTCTCTACTATTGTTTTACGAGTCATATGCAATGTCATAGGCGTTCTTTCATCTCATAATCCTAATAAAAAACAATTTTCATATTCGTCTTCCTTGACCTTATGATATATAGCCATCACGTATTTTGTTGTGGGATTTGAGGTCATTTGGTCTTTTTTCTACATTTATCTTATGATGTTATTGTGGATTTTAAAATTATTTGAATGAATTTTGCGCACCGTGCCATCAGTTCATTACCCTAATCATTTATCTCCAGTTATCTCCGGTTTTAAAGGTGCCATCGAATATCATATATTCTAATTACTTTTTCAGAATTTGATTATTTAGATCAACAATTTTCCTTTATATGGTGATCAAATACTTCAAGCAGTGTGCTATTGTCATTTCAATTGCAACATTATATATAGTCACTGTAAAAGTAGTTTAACATTATAATTGGTGTTTCACTATTGCAAACTTTTTGTACAAAATGCGTTAGTTGGATCCGTTGAGTGACCTTTAGTAACCACATATTCCCATTGCGACTTCCAGATACCATCATACTACCGCAACACAGTCCCAAAGAAGTGGATAATGTTGTTGAGGCCAACTTTCCAAAACTCACTACCGTAACACAGTCCCAATGAAGTGAATAATGTTGTCGAGGCCAACTTGGCCTTCACCGAACCAAGTCCACTACTTTTATATCATGAAATATCCATCATTTGAAGATCGGAAACTGAGTCAAAACTCACATGTACCTAATGACCAGAATGATACAATCATTTCATGAGCGGGGGATCTGGTTTCGAGCAACATAGTGATTGTTAAAACATTCCTGCTCCTGTTTTCATGAGCAGGGGATTTATTTTCATAAAATTGTAATGCATTAAAACTCCTTTTCCTATGCAATGTTCTACAAGATTCTGCAACATCATAGTTTTTTTTATATCTAGAGATATATTATTTTTACGATGTTCTAGCTCTTGTTAAATGAGTGGATCGATAGATGTTTTGAAAGAAGGAGAGATGAGTTGTTGTGGGAGAGAATTATGTTTAGGATATCATTTTAGGCCTCACCTACTATTTCAATTGGTTGTGTGGAACACTTGATCCTGATAGAAATCTTGCATCAAATACATCAAATAGTTGTATGTATATTATGGATTAAAGATTCATTTTTCTTTTCAAATACATCAAATGCAACAAAGGTCCCTTTCCATGTTCTAATGTGTTTAATATCAAACTTTAATATTCAAGTGAAAAAATGTTTTTCTTACATTTTTTTAATGTGTTTAAATTTAAATTTTCTCACTTTTTTTTAAGTGTTTATGTTTAAAAAAAGTTAACTTTCAATTTTAAATTTTTATCATGTTAATCGATTCAAAATAATAATTCTCATACACCACTAACACGAGCTAAAATTTTGAAGAGATCCTGAAACGTTCATGTATGTAAATTCCAAAATAAATACGTCTTTAGAAATATAAATTTCGAAACAACGTGATGATATTCCTTTTGTGTGTAAAATTATCAACTATTACATAGTGATTAAAACTAATAATTTGAGAAATAATAAATTATTATAATATTTTCACCAGGCATTCAGGCACGCGCACGACTTCGCAAATTATGACTAATTTTTTTAAAACTACATTTTATTTTGTTGGGGAGCAGATTTTTTTCCTTTCCCAATTACGTACTTTGAAAATTTTTTTTGTTCTGCTATTATCAACGTGCCTTCAGGCGCGGGCATACCCTAGTGTGTATATATATATATATAGTGTGTGTGTGTGTGTGCGTGTCGGTGGGTGGGTGGGTGTTGTTTTTTACAAAAAATTTGTAGTTATATAAATAGGTGTATGTTTGTATGTGTTTAAGTAATAAAGTAGATATACATACATATAGGTATATGTGTGTATACTTATGGGTACATGAGTGTCGTGACAAAATAAAATAAAACCCGATAAAAATAAGTTATTATTATTCGAAATAATATTAGTTATACGTATATTTTTTCAAAGAAATAAAACTACTGTTCTTTTAAAAACCAACGGTGACTATAAGTCAACACGTTGGAATGTTACCTTTTTTTACTTCAAAAAATCATATCTTTTAAACGGTTGATTAGAAAAATACATGGAACATACCATTGGATTCGTGTTGTCGAATAAATTTTTTACATTTAAAAATATATTTAGTTCAGAACTATTTTTACAACATCATATTTGGGCCACTATGTCAATTAAAGGACCCAAATAACTGTTAAAGGCTACTATTGGCCAACAATGAAAAGGATGTTGTAGACTATGTGCGGACCTATGACAGATTCCAAAGAACAACCACGGACATTCACCGATCGACTAAAAAGCTAACGGCGATTGTTTACCCTTGTCCATTTGCATCGTGGAGGATGAACATACTAGGTCCATTTCAAACCAAAAAAAGATTATGCAAATTCCAACTGATGGAAATATATTATTTCACCAAGTGAGTAAAGGCAGAACCATTAGCTAGAATCACCAAGAAAAAGGTTTACTCCTTTTATGGAAGTTTATCACAGTCGGTTTGGCGTGCCCAACACAATGATTACAAATAATGGGAGATAGTTTCATAACATCCTCATTGAGAAGTCATGCAATCAGTTCAGGATTAAGAATTATTACTCAACCCTACGACATCCCCGGTGAATTGGTGAAGTCTAAGACACAAATCGAACGTTTCACTATGGAATTAAAACTGATTTGGACAACTTTAAAGGATTGTGGGAAAATAAGTTGGCCTCGATCATATGGTAATACCAAACAATGAAAAGGGGATGATAGGGACTACCCCATCTAACCTTACATACGGCATTGAGGTTGTCGTCCCTATAGAGCTCGAAGTCCAGACAATAAGGAAAAGGTTCTTCTAGAAAAAGAAAATGAGGAGAAACTACGAATGAATCTGGACGAAAAGGAGGAATTACTGTTGAGGATGGCAATAGCCTAATCGAAAATCACAGGATACTACAACAAAAGGGTTATAATTGGAAATTCCAAGTTGGCGATCTAGTGCTTTGAAAAAAACGGTGTCAAGAAAAATCCCAAGTCATGGAAAGTTTGCAGACAAATGGGAGGGGATATATTTGGTTGGTCACATCATTTGACCAGGAACATATGGGCTCAAAGACCATGAAGGTAGGTGTGGCCATCTCAGGGCCTCAAACTCTCTCTGGAAAATGCGGGGTTATGTCTTCTTTTTTTCGGGGCACTCGGTCATTATCATTATGGCTGATAATGTAAAGAGATAGAGTTGCTAACCTATTTTCCTTAAAATAAGAAAAAGAATGTCGGCACCTTGATGGAACGAAATCACAACCAATACTGATGCTTGCGAAACCATATTGTTCGAGGTTTGGGGGACTAAGTTATGAAATGAGAAGGTGTAAGGCACCCATCCCTCCCTTTAGGTCTCTCATTGGAAAATGTTAATCTTTTCCTTTTAGACTTGGTGATGTGTGTGAACATGTGTATAATATATAGGTGGAGAATGTAACCATTTAACTCGCACCATGGAAAATGACAGAGTGAATTAATCCTTAGGAATGTTCTCAAAAATAATAATTAAAAATACAATATGACTGTTTATCCAATCACAAGTCGCTATGGAAGAGCGAATGTGTGTATCAGACGAAATACAAGAATGTAAGAATATGAAATTCATAAAGGATATATATATAGACATGCTCTCCAACATACCTCCTACCAACATACCTAGAAACATACCCATTTTTTAAAATAGTAAACAAAATAATTTTGAAATGATATTTTTTTCAATGTGCCCCTGTAAAAAAAATCAACTGAAAATAATGTTTTTTGTTATTTTTAAAAAATAGGTAAAAAAAACTGACAGTTTTTACCCTATATAACTGTCAGATTTCTTCCTATTTTTTAAAAATAACAAAAATCATTATTTTGAGTTGAATATTTTTTAGGTGCACATTGAAATATCATGAACCCATATAAAAATATGAACTCAAAATTATGTTTTTTACTATTTTAGGGGCACATTGATTTTTTTTACTATTTTAAAAAAATAGGTATGTTTAAAAAAATAGGTATTTTTTTCTACTCTTTAAAAAATAAAGAGTAGAGATTAATGGATGTGATGTAATGAAATAAAAGTCCAGAAGTATAAATATGACGATTAATACAAAAATGAAAGAACTAGAGAAAGGAATGGAGAATTGGACCTACTTATAAGTCCTTGATGTTAACCTTGAGGTGTAGATATGGAGATCTTGCAATGATATGAAAGTGGTATGAGAGGTGGGGGAATTACCAAGTGAGGTAAGAAAGCGATGGAAAGGATTATGGGAAAATAGGGTTTAACAACTTTGAATTCGAGAGAATGTTCTCTAACTTACTAAGGGGAGTTTTCACAGGTTGTCCTCAGAATGAGGTTGTGCCCTTTTTATAGGGATGACGGGGTGACGATGGGCATGGTCTTGGACCTGCCTATTGACATAGAACCTCAGGTGCACTACCATTTTTCAGTGTCCCTGGGTCCCTATAGGAAGTCCAAAATGGTGTTTTTGAAAAAAATGGGCATATAATGCAAACAGTATAGTTTGAATCGGGCACAGGGAAGACCATTAAAAAGGGTATTTAGATCCCTTTAAGAATACATTGAGCCAGTCCCGATTTCAGGAGTTTCCTAATGTCAACCGGGGCTCGAAAATGCCTAGTGTTCTCTCGACGAGAGGTTTTCGAAGGAAAACGGATCATCCGTCTGAACCATAAGGCCGATTCGTGCATGCAGTGCACTGTTGGAAACGGAATTCAGTGCCCTTAGGGATTTCATTAAGCTTCATTCACTTTGAAGAGTTGAACATGGTCAAACAGGGCCCAAAATCGCTCGATGATCCTTCGGAGTAAAATGGGTCATTCGTCGGAACTATAAGGTTGTTTCGCACGTGGGATGGACCATTGGAAATAGGATTTAAAAGCCCTTTGAAAATTCATTAAGATTTTGCTCAGGCAAAAAAGTTGAGTAGATTAAAAATAGGCCCAGAAGCGCCTTGTGGCCTCTATATTGGTACTCATAGTATGAACTAGGGTTTATAGTGAATGAGTAAATGCTAGGGACCGAAGGATGTGCTTGTGGGATTTATAGGATGGCATTTCTATAGAGAGACCCTCTATGGAAGAGCTTGGAATAAATGAAGGCCATCGAATGATAAATAGCACATTGATGTTGGGCAAGAGTATTTTAGGTCAACTCTGCAGACCTAGAGGATGAAGATGACCAATTCAGAGGTTCGAGTTCAATTCTAGGATTCTGCAATTCGAGGTCAATTCTAAGGACCTAAAGTTCGAATGACCAATTTTGTGGGTCGAGGTCAATTCTGTGGACCTAAGGTTGTGACAATTGATTCTGCAGTTCGAGGTTAATTCTGAGGACCGAAAGTTAGGGCGACCAATTCTGCGGGCCGAGGTCAATTATGAGGACCTAAAGTTAGGGAGATCAATTATGTGGGTCAAAGTCAATTATGAGGACCTAAATTGGGGCGACCAATTCTGCGGGTCGGGGTCAATTCTGAGAACCTAAAGTTGGGGTGACTAATTCTATCGATCAAGGGCAGTTATGAGGACCTAAAGTTGTAGTTTGGAAGGGGATTGCTCTGCTGGGGATAACATGAAGAATTTCGATGTGGGAACACCTTTAGTTCTGCTGAGGAATGTGTTATCTTGAAATTCTACTAGGGAATATATTGGTTTATGATTTCTGTGGGGGAATTGCAGCGTTGGTTTTAATGGATATGTTGACTTCAAATTCCACTAGGGAATGGGTTGACTTGAAATTTCATTGGGGAATATACTGATAATAAGAGTGTAAGGGTAATCCTATTGTGGTGTTTGGTGCTCCAAAATGATTTTCTTAGGAGAAAATAAGGTTCAACGTTTTTCGAGGATTTTGGGGGAATTTTTCGAGCATTTTACGGATTTTTGGCATTTTTGGGACGAATTTTGGATCGTATTGCCAATAGGCAGGCCTGGGGAGGTTCTTATTGTCATAGGTCATGGATCTTGGGTTTTGGAGGGAAGGGGAAAGGTTACTATCGGTTTTCATATTTTCTGTGGCTTTAAGACTTTAGTTTTTTTAGGTGGATTAGTGACTCTTTCTGGGGTAAGTAGGTGAGCTTCTACCCTTGGAGTCCTTATTTTAGGGCCGCGGGGGCTATAAGCATGCAGGTGTAGATAAGGATGTTGCTGGCACATGAGTTTTCGTATGTCTAGTACCTTGAATAGGGAGTGGTTCGAAAATGAGGTGACATAAATTTCTGGTTCTTTTCCATTGATTTTTGTTGCAAATCTATCATTGTGACTATAGGAGCTTGGCATTGACCACGTTGTATGCTTAATTGAGCAGCTTTGAACCTGAAAATAGATGTATGTTTTTTATTTGATTATCTTGATTTAGTGGCTTACTCAACGTGCACTTTAATTTGCTGGTAAGGTTTTGTTTTGAGAAAAAGAAGGAAAATGTAATTTTTGGAATTTTCGAGTAGAGGATGGTCTTGGAGGCTTGGTTTCAAAAAGCTTCTTTTTATAGGGACTTATTTTAGGGAAAATGCATTTTTGGAAATTTTTGGACAGTGGAAGTCCCTAGAGGATTCGTTGGTATATAGATGAGGAGATACAAAATTCGATGTAAAATGGATCTAATCACTTTTGTTAGGTGAATTCGGCATGCCGAGGGAATTTATTTGATGTTGGTGATACGACGCAAATATTGCGTATTTCACCCGTTAACCTACGCCTTATTAGCCCCCTTGGGTATCTTAATCCGTATACTTATGCTCGTTAACCAGACAACCTCGGATTTCTATGTTAACATGTTTTGCAGGGGTTAATTGAGCTTTTGTAGGTATTTGGATGCTTAGTATGAAGTTCGGACGCTTTCCGGAATTGTTTCGTCGACTTTTGCATCTTCGGGGGCATTTTAGTAATTCCATCATTCGGGTTTGAATCCCGAGCTCTTCACGGAAGTTGAAGCCCTTTGATTTCTCTTCGCGTGGCCGCCGACGGTGCATGATTCCGAGTTATAACGATGGAGTTATGGCATTTTTAGGATGGTTTTGACATGAAAAGTACACTCAAGGTCACATTCAAGGGCATTTTAGTCATTTCATAATTTGGTTTTTTGGCCCAATGTCTTCTTGGATGTTGTAGTCCTCTGAGTTATCTTCGCGTAGCCTCCGACCGTGCCTCATTCCGAGCTATAACGAAGAAATGGCGACATTTTCCGTAAAACAGGACAAAGCTGCAGAATTCAGACCTGTAGGTTGCGAATCGATTCGGCCCAAAACCGAATCGATTCGGAATTCTGCAGAATTGCAGATTCGAACTTCCCCTGTTTCCGAATCGATTCGGACCATTTCCGAATCGATTCGGCCCTCCAGATTTTTGGTTTTCTTCCCTTTTATTACAAGTTTGCCATGGGATATTTTGTATTAAACCAATTCTCTCTCATTTGAGAGGAAATATATCAGTTTATACACGATTTTAGGTTAGTTTAGCTTAGGTTTTGAGGGTTTTGAAGAGTTGTTCATCAATTGTTCTTGGATTGACACCCTTTTGGATTGATTGTTGCACTATTCATCATCCCCTCCATTTATATAGTTTGTATTTCTTAATTCCTTGCTTTCTAATTAGATTTACATGCTTTCCTAAATAGTTTATTGTGTTTATTTATTGCTTTCTTAGTTTAATTAGTTTATTCATGCTTAGACCTTAGATAAATAGGGTCGGGATTGCGTTTCCACCATTTTCGGGTTTGGACCTCGAAAATTAGATTTTGTGTAAAATTGCGTTTAATTGAAACCGCGTGTATTAAAGTTGGATTGTTATGCGTTTAACTTTATTTGTCACGCAACTTTAGTGTTTATAGCGACAATCCGAATTTAATCCGCGTGTGACCATTTTCAGTTAAATGTTTAATCTCGCAACTTTGGGTTAAATTCCTTCTTGTGTGATGTTTATGCTTAATTGTAAATGCTCGATTAAATGTTTTCGAACCGTAATTCTAATTAGTAGTTGTTTCGATCCGTGGGGTAGAATGCGATCCCGATCCTCGCTTTCCTTTAATTTAGTGTTAACTTCTCTTTTCTTTTATCACCATTTCCAACCTATCATCTTTTACATTTTTATTCTTGAAGTTTTAAAACAATTAACATCTAAAATTTAATCACTCCCTGTGGATTTCTTACGATACCCGACTTACCGCTTTATTTTCTCGCAAGTGTAGTAGTAGCTTAGGTTCTTTTGTATCGCGGCGGCGAAACACACAACGATTGTGCACTTACACGCGCACACTTTTTCCGCTCGATCAAAATGGCGCCGTTGCCGGGGAGTGTGTTTTAGATAGTAATTGTTTTATTATTTCGTAGTATTTTTCCTTTTGTATTTGTATTCTTTGTTTTAACCTTTTTTGCAGGATTGCATACTTTGAGTGCTAAGAAACTTTGATTCGCGGTTGCTCACTTTATTTCTTGGATTCTCCATCTTTCAAACAACGAGGTAATCATGTCCTACTATTATAGTTATTACGGTTATTCTAATGATTCATACTTTGGGGATAGTTTTCAAGTTTTCCATTTTCAAGATTTTCTTGAAAATGAAAGACTTGAAAACATTTATCGGAATGAAAATCGTTATTGGGAGCTTGAGTTGGATTCATTATTCGAATCCAATGACGATTCTTATTTCATTACTTTCGAAGATGAGTTTCAACCAAATGAGGAGTCCGAGGCTCTTGAGCCGAGGAAGCCTACTTTGGAAGAGACTTTGCTTCTTTACTCCCAAGGTTTGGAAAGCCTAAATGATGCTGGAATGAGACTTGGTGCACTTTGCGATGAGATGAATTCTTATGCACAAAACAACGAGGAGGTGGAAACTTGTGTTTCACCTCAATTTTTCAGAGAATTTCTCATCGAATGTGAATCTTTCTCCCCCGAAATTCAATCTCCTTCCGACGATGAGTCGATTGAGATTGAATTTGTTTCATCACCATATTCGTTTTCCATCATTGAACCATTAGAATTACCAGTTGATTCCTATGAGTCGGTAGAAACTTTTAAAACTTCTACACTTTTTGCCGATGAGGACTCCTTGCCGGACTTGTTTTCGATGGATGTTATCCCCACGTGTGCACCATCTCCCATTCCATTTGAAAAATATTTGGGAGATGAGTCTATTTTTCTTGGACCTAAAGTGTACCTTTCCCCTTTATTATCCAAATCCCCCATTGTCCCCCAAAAATTTCAAATTGGCGATGGTTCACTTTTTTCACTTCCCACATGCCTTCCGTTTTTCAAACGGAATTCATATCTTCCGGGAGGCATGTTCACTTTGGAGGGTCCATCGTTGATCTTTCAAAGTCAAATCCCTTTTTGGGTGGACCCTCAACTATTTAGACTTCTAGTGTATAGTTAGTGTGAAGCCTAAATAGTAGGTTGTAAATAGTTAGCTTTTTAATTTTCTTTCTTTCCTTTTTAATTTAGTCTAGTGTAATTAGTTAACTTTTTGTTATTTGTTTTTGCTATGCTCAGTACTAACTTATTTTGTAGATTCCTTTGGACTCGTGCTTATGGAGATCGCTCCAATTTTGCGTAATATCGTTCTTTTCCTCTCTTTGTGTTGTGTTCTTAATGCGCATTGAGTACAATGCAACATTTAAGTTAGGGGGTGTAGGATATTCTATCCATTTCATGTGTAGTCCATGGATTTTCTCACATTTAGTTACTAAGTATGCCTTTTTGTGAAAAATTTGAAAATTTTCAAAAATATTTTCTTTCTTTTTTCTCCTTTGTTGGGCATTTTGCCTTGTTTCCAGTGATAAATTTCAATAATTGCCCGATCCAATAGACAACTCAATGATGCATGTTCTTGATTTTAGAAATTATTAGACTTTAGTCCTTAAATCATTGATATTGTGAATAACTTCATGAATTAAACTTTATCCCATGAGCATATTCACTTTCCTTGTTATATTGATTTGGTTTAAGATTTTTATAACTCGGTAATCTTTTGTTGCATTGTATATACTTACACCGAGTAAGCTTTGTACCTTTCGTCGTTTGTGAGTGTTATACACTATTCTTTTCTCATTGAAAACGTTGAATTCGTTGGTAATCTCTCTATTCTTTCATTTGACGGTTCATTAATTGAGTTCATACTTGAAATGTGTTACTTGAGCATGATTTTCATATATTGTTTTGATTCGAGAATTGCGTAAACTTTTGGAAATGATCATAGGCCATCTTTGATATATCACCCATATTAGCCTTGACCTCACCCTTATATGTTTACCCTCATTAACCCCTTTGAGCCTAAATATAGCCTTTCTTTTCATTACCCAAAATCCCATAACCAACTCTAAATTGGAGTTATAAACCATACATACACTTTCCATACCTTTGTTTGGAATGTTACTTAGGATTGAATGTTGTTGTTGTATTGCGGTTGCAATTTTAGGCATATGAGAGTTTGATAAGCAAAGAAAAGAAACTAGTGAAAAAAGTGAAGAAAAAGAGAAAGCAAAAAGCAAAAGAAAACAAAAGAGAAAAATGAGAAAAAGAAGAAAAGAAAATAAAGAGAAAGTTGTATATGTTGTGTATATTGTGTTCAATAAGCTTTGATTACTTTCCCCGATGATATATCTAATGCCGTTTTGGAACTTGTTTTTCCAATTTTGTTATTGCACGCATTTTTCCATTATCCCGAGTTTTCATCCCGAACACTTTGAATCCGTACATATATCCTTCATTTTGTACCTTAACCCCAAACCTACATTATAACCTTATTCAAGTCCTATGTGATCTTAAGTTGATGTAATTCAAAAGTTTAAATAGTTTGATAATCTGTGAAAATGCATTTCGCCTCTTTTAGTGTGCGGTATCCTTTCATTGAGATTACAGTTTTTCATTTTATATATAGCCTTCTTCTTCCGTGACATGTGTGCGTCCTAGTTTCCATTTACATTTACTCTTTATGCCCACATGTCCCGTGTATTACCTCCCATTCCGAGTGATTTCATTTGTTGAGCGTAATGCCCATGAGGATTGAATGTATGCATGCTTTTATGTTTATCCGATTTATTTAAGTTTTTGCCAAATCATATTTTGCATTTTCTCACTCCCCTCCCACATTTTAAGGTTTCAATTCTATGAGGTGCATTCTATAATGTTAATGATTTGGACTTTTGTGTGAATTCATTCACTTTGCTAATAATGCGTATGAAATCCTTTTCGCCATTGTTGAGTTTGTCGCATGTTGGGTTGGGCATATTTTGAGGAAACCAAGTGATGTTTGTGGGTATCATCCCTGAAAACCCTCACGAGACGACACTCGTCCACTAGGGTAACCTAGGGGTTTAACGGCTTATTGCATACGCTAAATGCAATCGAATCGCCCGCGAAAGTGGCCTTATCTTTTTATTGCTTTTATACCATACTTTTGTACTTATCCTGCTTTTGGTTTGCTTGTAGTTCTTGTTGTTTCCTATTTCATTGCTAGGGACTAGCAATGTGTAAGTTAGGGGGTGTGATACGACGCAAATATTGCGTATTTCACCCGTTAACCTACGCCTTATTAGCCCCCTTGGGTATCTTAATCCCTATACTTATGCTTGTTAACCAGACAACCTCGGATTTCTATGTTAACATGTTTTGCAGGGGTTAATTGAGCTTTTGTAGGTATTTGGATGCTTAGTATGAAGTTCAGACGCTTTCCGGAATTGTTTCGTCGACTTTTGCATCTTCGGGGGCATTTTAGTAATTCCATCATTCGGGTTTGAATCCCGAGCTCTTCACGGAAGTTGAAGCCCTTTGATTTCTCTTCGCGTGGCCGCTGACGGTGCATGATTCCGAGTTATAACGATGGAGTTATGGCATTTTTAGGATGGTTTTGACATGAAAAGTACACTCAAGGTCACATTCAAGGGCATTTTAGTCATTTCATAATTTGGTTTTTTGGCCTAATGTCTTCTTGGATGTTGTATTCCTCTGAGTTATCTTCGCGTAGCCTCCGACCGTGCCTCATTCCGAGCTATAACGAAGAAATGGCGACATTTTCCGTAAAACAGGACAAAGCTGCAGAATTCAGACCTGTAGGTTGCGAATCGATTCGGCCCAAAACCGAATCGATTCGGAATTCTGCAGAATTGCAGATTCGAACTTCCCCTGTTTCCGAATCGATTCGGACCATTTCCGAATCGATTCGGCCCTCCAGATTTTTGGTTTTCTTCCCTTTTATTACAAGTTTGCCATGGGATATTTTGTATTAAACCAATTCTCTCTCATTTGAGAGGAAATATATCAGTTTATACACGATTTTAGGTTAGTTTAGCTTAGGTTTTGAGGGTTTTGAAGAGTTGTTCATCAATTGTTCTTGGATTGACACCCTTTTGGATTGATTGTTGCACTATTCATCATCCCCTCCATTTATATAGTTTGTATTTCTTAATTCCTTGCTTTCTAATTAGATTTACATGCTTTCCTAAATAGTTTATTGTGTTTATTTATTGCTTTCTTAGTTTAATTAGTTTATTCATGCTTAGACCTTAGATAAATAGGGTCGGGATTGCGTTTCCACCATTTTCGGGTTTGGACCTCGAAAATTAGGTTTTGTGTAAAATTGCGTTTAATTGAAACCGCGTGTATTAAAGTTGGATTGTTATGCGTTTAACTTTATTTGTCACGCAACTTTAGTGTTTATAGCGACAATCCGAATTTAATCCGCGTGTGACCATTTTCAGTTAAATGTTTAATCTCGCAACTTTGGGTTAAATTCCTTCTTGTGTGATGTTTATGCTTAATTGTAAATGCTCGATTAAATGTTTTCGAACCGTAATTCTAATTAGTAGTTGTTTCGATCCGTGGGGTAGAATGCGATCCCGATCCTCGCTTTCCTTTAATTTAGCGTTAACTTCTCTTTTCTTTTATCACCATTTCCAACCTATCATCTTTTACATTTTTATTCTTGAAGTTTTAAAACAATTAACATCTAAAATTTAATCACTCCCTGTGGATTTCTTACGATACCCGACTTACCGCTTTATTTTCTCGCAAGATCGAGCGGAAAAAGTGTGCGCGTGTAAGTGCACAATCGTTGTGTGTTTCGCCGCCGCGATACAAAAGAACCTAAGCTACTACTACACTTGCGAGGCAAGTAAAGCGGTAAGTCGGGTATCGTAAGAAATCCACAGGGAGTGATTAAATTTTAGACTTTAATTGTTTTAATTACTTCAGGAATAAAAGTGTAAAATAAACAAATGAAAAGGTGATAGGGTGGTTATGGTGACAAAGAAAATAATAAGTTAATGCTAAATTAAAGGAAAGCGAGGATCGGGATCGCATTCCACCACACGGGCTAAACAACTACTAATTAGAATTACGGTTCGAAAACATTTAATCGAGCATATTCAATTAAGCATAAACATCACACAAGAAGGAATTTAACCCAAAGTTGCGAGATTAAACATTTAACTGAAAATGGTCACACGCGGATTAAATTCGGATTATCGCTATAAACACTAAAGTTGCATGACAAATAAAGTTAAACGCATAACAATCCAACTTTAATACACGCAGTTTCAATTAAATGTAATTTTACACAAAACCTAATTTTCGAGGTCCAAACCCGAAAATGGCGGAAACACAATTCCGACCCTATTTATCTAAGGGTGCATAATGAATTAAACTAATTTAACACTAATTAAACTAGAAAAACAATAAATAAAGCAAGTAAACTAATTAACAAAGCATGTAAACTAACTACAATGCAATAAAACAATGAAATACAACTATATTAATGGAGAGGGAATAAGAAAAGATCAATCTTACAACCCAAATGTTGTCACACCAAATGAGGAAGAAGAAATGAGCTCTCAACTCCCAAACCCTAAACTAAGCTAAAATGATAGATATCTCTCTTCAAAATGAAGAGAAAGTGTTATAAACCAAATATCCCATGGCAAACTTGTAATAAAAGGGAAGAAAACCAAAAATCTGGAGGGCCGAATCGATTCAGAAATGGTCCGAATCGATTCGGAAACAGGGGAAGTTCGAATCTGCAATTCTGCAGAATTCCGAATCGATTCGGTTTTGGGCCGAATCGATTCGCAACCTACAGGTCTGAATTCTGCAGCTTTGTCCTGTTTTACGGAAAATGTCGCCATTTCTTCGTTATATCTCGGAATGAGGCACGGTCGGAGGCTACGCGAAGATAACTCAGAGGACTACAACATCCAAGAAGACATTGGGCCAAAAAACCAAATTATGAAATGACTAAAATGCCCTTGAATGTGACCTTGAGTGTACTTTTCATGTCAAAACCATCCTAAAAATGCCATAACTCCATCGTTATAACTCGGAATCATGCACCGTCGGCGGCCACGCGAAGAGAAATCAAAGGGCTTCAACTTCCGTGAAGAGCTCGGGATTCAAACCCGAATGATGGAATTACTAAAATGCCCCCGAAGATGCAAAAGTCGACGAAACAATTCCGGAAAGCGTCCGAACTTCATACTAAGCATCCAAATACCTACAAAAGCTCAATTAACCCCTGCAAAACATGTTAACATAGAAATCCGAGGTTGTCTGGTTAACGAGCATAAGTATAGGGATTAAGATACCCAAGGGGGCTAATAAGGCGTAGGTTAACGGGTGAAATACGCAATATTTGCGTCGTATCAGTTGGTTTTGCTGATGTTGACTTTTCTAGAGTTGTTGCCTTGGTCCTTATTGGCGACTATTACCGGTAATGGGTGACTTCATAGTAGATCCTTAGGTGGCCACGATAGGGACGTGGATGTCATACCGCTGTAGTCCTACGACGGTGGTGCTGGTACAGACCTTGAATGATCTCGATACTTTGAAAGAGGAATGTTCTAATTTTTTTAGGGGGATACCGGTGATGTTGTTTATGTGTCTTTCAGAGAAGTTTCACCTGGTGGCCCCTACTAAGTATCTCATGTCAGGTGTTCCTAATTTCTTCATTCGACCTTTCTTCAATTTCGTCCCTTTAATAGAGAACTCGGTTAACTAGTTCATATAGCATTGGCCCCATTGTCTTCATTGGTCGGTGACATAGTGGGTGGACTTGTAACCTATTTTGTATATAGGAGAGTACCAATATGTGAGACTGATTAGACTCCGACAGACCTCCTCAAACCTCCCTTAGCGACTTTTACGGTAAGTTCCAGTTCCTCCTTGCATAACGAACATCTTCCCGATAGAGCACCTCACTGAATATTTATGGATAATATTATGACCCTTGTGGAAGTGTCGTCGGCCATCTACTTATCAATCACAATCAATGGGAGGGATTTGGTATGTATTTAGTGACTGTCTAAAGTGATTGTGGAAGCAGGTATTTAGGAAGATCTTAGAAATGGGGACTGGTAAAAGGTGGCTCGTATCTTTCAACACCATGGAGGATGGTGTTGTGGTTTCAACAAAACTTGTTAGGGCATATCACGTCATGGAATGTATACAGAGTGTTAATCAGGAACAAAAGACTTGGGGACCTCCCAGGGTTGGAAACGATGATGAGGGCAACATCTATGAAGTGAAGGGTAACATGTGTGAAATTTAGGAAATTTTATGTTTTAGGTAATTTGTGTTGATATCTGTCATGTTTCTAGTTTTTTTTTGTGAAGTTGGTTATTTGGACTGGACTTGGGTAGATTGTTATACAAAATTAGGTTGATTTGCTTATTGGAAATAAATGGTATATTTGACTCCCTCTACTAATATCTCGTGTAACAGTTGTATTACTTGACTTGAAATAAAAATGATTTTGACATATTTTCTTATGCCTCATGATGAGTTTTAGATTTGAATTATCTAAATTAATCTCTAAGGCATACACAAAGGCATACACAATCCTTTTGTTCATGTAAATTATAAAATGGACCTCCGTTCTCGGCATTAGAAGAGAATGGCATTTTATGAAAAAAGAAAACGCCGTGACCATGTGTGTCTTATAAGTTGCATATGTAGCTCTAATGGTTTTGAAAATTTGTGAGCTTCATTTTGAAAAGACTTTTTTTGAGAGGATCATGTCTTATGTAGTTCTGGGTAGGGGAAAGGAATATTTTTTTTAAAAATAGATGGGGGATGAGAAGAATCGTAGAATGCCGGGAATTCGGATAAAGGGTAAAAAAATTGAGATGGTCGAGATTGAATGGATGGGTCATCTCTTCTCCGTCGAGGTATGTGAGCATAGCGGCACTGCCTAACAAAATTTTCTTCATGATGTAGGGGCCAGTCCAATTATGTTTGAACTTCCCAAACGTGTTCTATAATTTCTTTGAGAGCTAGGTCTCATTCTTGGACACTACGATCCTTGACTTTCCTATTGAATAATCACGCTATCCGGCGATGGTACCCATGTATGTGGTATAGAGACTTAAGTCTCTTTTCATCCAACAATAGGAGTTCATCATAGTGATTCTGATACCAATCTTCTTTTCTAACTTTTCTCTCAAGCATGACACGTAGGGAAGGTACTTCTAGTTCAGTAAGAGGAATAATAGGGGGTAGCTCCAGTAGGTGTTCTGATAGAGGTGCAGTAGCTCCAGACAGCATATAGGATCTGATCGACCCAATCTCTACAACTTTCGATCATTTTGGTAATAATTATCTTGAGGCTTTTGTTGGTGTCTTCACTAACACCATTGGCTTGAGTTCAGTAAGGATAAGACTTGTGTCTCTGAATTCCATACTCATCGACCAGTTATGTGACTTCGTCTTTTAAATGGAGACCACTATATGATACTAACTCATAAGAAACTTAGTATTGATAAATTTTGTTATTTTTTATAAACATGGCCACTTTGCTAGCATTCATCACTATGTATGACTCATCTTTGACCCATTTAGTTAAATTATCAATGGATACCAGGATAAAATCATGATCGCTTGAAGCTTTAGGAGTGACCTTTCGTATATGTCATTGCCTGAGGTGGACAAGGGCTAGGGAGAGGTTATGTTATATGATTCCCGGGGAGGTACGTGTTAGAGATTGGCAAACTGTTGGCACTTGATACATCTTTGAGCATCGGCAGTGCAAAGTGCAATCTTGAACCATGGTAGTCTACTAGTGCCCTTGATAGATTATCTTCTTGGCAAGCATATGACCGTTCATATGGGGTCCACATTCCTCATTGTGGATCCTATGTATTATTACTTCAATACTAACCCCTGCTACACAATGCAAGTGGGTTTCATCAAAATTCTCTTAAAAAACACTTTATTGTAGATGGTGTAATCGATAGCCAGATTGTGAAGGGTCGTGCGATCTTTTTAATCTGCATCTCGGGGATACTTACCATGTTTAAAGAGGTTCCAAATATCATAGTACCATAATTCGGGCATTTTGGGATCTTCTTCGATAACGAGCTCAATGTGGTAGCAATGAGTGGGATAGCATGTTTCTGAATTAGGAAAGGGGTTATTGTTATTCCTTCGAGCATGTCGAATATGAAGTATAGGGTTACAAAGTCATAGAATAGGATATTCTTTGAGTGATGAAGGTAATGGAAGGTGACATCTTAGAAGTGGGAGGCGAGCTCTTCTGGGCGGGTATAGAAGGATAGGAGCTTCTCGTCTTTGACTTTCCATTTTATAAGGATTTAGTTGACAATGAGGGAAAATTCCCCATCAACTTCTAGGTGTTTGATACCTTTATTGAGGACAATCGTGAGCTTATAATGCATGCCTCGTATTGAGTCATGTTGTTGGTGCAGTGGAAGTCTAGCTTAATGGCAATGGAAGTGCGAGAGTTATCAGGGGCGATAAGGAGTTTCCTAATGTAGTATCCTTTATTTCTGGCAGCTTCGTCGAAGAGCATCTTCCATCTGATATCCTTCTACGAGGTACAGATAATGTCTTTATTCAAGAATTCAAGACCCAAACATCAGTTCCTTCTAGAGGATAATCAACAAGGTAGTGGAAGGTGGATCTCTCTTTTATGGCTTTCTGCATGACACACACAATATCAAACTCATATCATAGCATCAAACAACGGGCCATTCGACTTGATAGAGCCGGTTTCTTTTGTAAGTACTTGATGGGATCCATTCAGGATAGTAGTCTGATGGGTAAGGCAATCATGTAATGCCCTAAGTTCAGCGTGACCCAGACTAAGGCAATACATGCTTTATCTAAAGCAATGTAATTGACCTAACCCATTTTTGGCTATCATAATAGATGGCTCTTTATTTACAAGATTCTTTAATGTATTGGTCCAGCAAAGCCCCATCTGCAGTATCGGTGATAGGTAAGTACAGAAGGAGAAGGTGACTTGGTTATGGAGGCATGAGCACCGGAGGCTAGCTGATCTATTGATTGATTCGATCAAAGACTTCTTTATAGTCCCCTTTATAGACTTTACTTCAATCCTTTCAGAGAAGTTTTAAAATGCATTCAGAGATGGAGGTTAGTTGACGGATGAATCGACTGATATATTACAATTTACCTAGGAATCCTCAGACTTCCTTCTCTGTTCAGGGTGGTGGCATCTCAATTATGGCCTTGAATTTGGCAGGATCCGATTCAATTGCTTTATCACTAACCATAAATCCTAAGATTTTTCCTTTTGTGACATAGAAAACACACTTATATAGATTTATTCGCATCTAGTACTGTCACAATCACTCGAAGAACTTTAAGAGAGTGGGAATTTGATCTTCCCGAGTCTTGAAATTTATAATCATGCCTTCAACATAGATCTTGACTTCTTTGTGAATAAGGTAATATATGATGGTTCTGGAAGCCCTTTATTATGTGGCCCCGACATTTTTTTAGTTCGAATGGCATGACGATGTAACAGAAAGTTCCCAATGGGGTGATGGCGGCATTTTTTTCATGGTGGTCAGGGTGCATCTTAATTTGGTTATAATCGACAAATCCATCGAAAAATAACTTAAGGGCATGGATGGATGTGTTGTCCACGATCATGTCAATGTTTGGAAATGGGTAATCATCCTTTGGGGATACTTTAATAAAAATCTTTATAATTGATGTGCATGCGGACCTTTCCTCCCGACTTCGTCATGAGGATGATGTTGGCAAGCAATATAGGGTATTCAACTATGCGAATAAAGCAATGTTCAGCTATTTTACCATTTCCTCTTTGACTTTGAGTGAACATTCGGTTAAGAGTTTTCCCAACTTCTATTTGACAAGTTTTCATTCTGATAATGTCGTGATCTTATGATGAACAATATTTGGGTTAATGCCAAGCATGTTGTCGTAATACCATGCAAACACGTTTAAGAATTCTTTCAGTAGCTCTTCCAATTTTTCACGCTCATGCTCATTAAGGGTCAAACCTATCCTAATCATGTGTTAGTGGACAATAAAATCATGATTAATCACAAAATTCTCATCATCATTAATTTGAATGCGGTTATGTTTTTTATTTTATTTCCTTACTGATATAAATTAAGAATTGTTCATTTGCAAAATCATCATCATCAACAGTTTGATTAGAATCAACATAATTAATGTAAGTCATAATAAAATACTCGAAATCCTCATTTATCTCAATTTCAGGGAAATTAGAGTTGAGATCCTCGTGAAAAGAGGTCTCAATTACATTTACATTAGGAAAAGGAGAAATAAAAACAAGTGCAAAGATTGCTTATATAGGATAAACAACAGGATTTAGCTGGTCTTGAGCAGCCATGAATGGGATAGAATGTCAGTTTATGAGAGGGTATCAGTAGTTGTGATCTTGACGGACGGGTCCAATGGCGGAGCATCTTGGTGGATCATGTAAAGACCCAACCCCAGTATTTGTAGGTCAAAGGATTCTTCAGAGTCACTTTTCTAGGAGTTCTCAACAATTTCCATGGTTTGCTCAGTTAAAGTCTTCACTTCATGTTATGAGTATCCATCCCAAATGTGGTTGTCTTGAAAGAAGATCTCTAGCCCCAGTTTTTTCATTTTGACAATGTGGTCATACAACGGGTCAGAGAATCCATAGAAGGGGACGTTTTCACCCTCCTTGATAAATCTCCCACTCAGAGAGTCTCCTGAAATAGTCGTTTAATCCTTTTGGCATCTTTTTGTTCGCGGTAGGTGAAGTTCTTTGAGTTCAAGTAGTGAAGGTTAGTAACCCAAACCACATAGAGAAAAGGCTTCTTTCAGGACTATGAGCTTAAGGATTCCTTACTGACATCGTCCTAGCCCCATTCCAGACATAAAGTGCATGTTCTTGAATAGCAGAATTATATTGACATTACCGTAAGAGTTGTACTCTAGACAGACTCTGTCTTTGAAGTTGTCCCCTTCTGGGATAGGGAGCAGTTAAATTATGAAACCAAAGAGGAGCATGTTAATTGTCTGATGTTGAATCTTTAATATTGGATTGCTGGTACTAGTATTGTCTGTAGTGCCATCACCCCCCCAAATGGTGATGATTTAACCTTTAGCAAAGAACTTTAGTTTTTAATTAAGAGAAGAGGATACCCCTCGAATACTGTGGAGCTATGGGCAATCAAGGAGTAGTTTGAAGCATGTAGGTATGTCATTGACTTTGTTGACTCAGAATTATGTTAGAGGGTTGATTGGGCTAGCCTCTAGTGTGATTTTTATAGAACCCATTACTTCTCGATGAGCGTTTTCATAGGCACGCACGACCAACGATGTAAAAGTGAGATCACTGACTTTTAATCCCAAGAACTTGAAGGTTCTATGCGGACAAACATTTAGAGCAGATCCATTACCAATAAATAATAGTGGTACTGTCTTTCCTAAGATTTCGACATAGATGTTAAGAGCATAGTTGTGGCCAGGGCCAAATTTTGAGAATTCTTCTTTGGAGAAAGAGGGGAGTTTGGTAAAGGTCAAGGATCCGACCATATTTATGGCTTATTTAGGAGTTATAGGGGGATAAACTGTCGATTTAATGAGGAGCTTTATGAAGGAATTTCGGTAAATCTAAGAGGATATGAAGAGTCCCCATGAGGTTATATTGGCTTACATTTTCTTGAGCTGATCGAGGGCTTTGCTTTCCTCAACAGTCAATTTTGGAACTAGGAGCTCTTTGGCCATTCCCTTTCCTTTGCCTATTTCGGTTAGATAGGGTCTCAGATCTTTGTAGTACCACCTTGATCTAGTCATATGATAAACAAAGGTGGGGACTAATAAGATCCCCGTGGCTTTATCTATCTCAGGATAAATGGACACTTTATTAATTTCTCCTAGCAAATCCTTAAAGGAGATAACTCCACGTAAGATGACAACTGGACTGGCCTCTTTATGATTTGATTCATCATCTAAATTGTAAAAGTCATCCCTCCCATTTGATCGCGACTATTTCTTCTTGACAAGATTAATCAATGCATTCAATAACCTTAACGGAGTCATCATATAAGTCTTCCCACTCAGTGAGAAAATGTAAGAGTGAAGGGACTAGACGTCCATGTCGTTTCAATGTAGCGATTAACTCAAAGATGCCAAAAATTTCTTATATCTGGAAAAACATATCGGCCATTATCTATACCACATCTTCTAGTCTGACTTCTTCAATGGGCACCGCCCAGCCGTCTAACTCTTAAGCTCACTTCTGAGCTTCCATAAACAGACTACTGAATTTTAGGTAGTCAATGGACATCTCAGTGGGAAATTTCAACCCAAACCCTTGGAGTTTGTCTAATATAGCAAGTAGTTCCATGCCTCCCCCAGATTGGGTGAGAACAAGAATAAAGGCCCTCATAAAGAGCGATAGAGCTTGATCATCAATACATGTAGGGTGTAAAAGAAAGGATGGATAAACCTTGAGAGGTTTAGGTAAGACTGTACGGATTATGGATGCTTTGAATGGGACAATCTAAGTAGAAGGAGAAAAATCAAGGTTTTTTTCCAGGAAGATGACATTTGTTCCAGTTCCATGTGTTGGAAGAGGGTTGTGAGTTTTTTTGGGCTTAGGATTAGCTTGTGGGGCGATGATACCCCAGTCAATCAGGACTTTGATCGTATTTCCATGGTGGAAACATTATTCTGTGGTATGACCTACGGATTGGTGAAAGTCACAGTGAGCATCAGGCTTGAATTTCTTAGAGAGTGTATTTGGTAATGGTTAAGGTTCCAATGGTCTGATGAGATTTTTGGTTAACAGATCTTGGTAGACATTAGATATGGGAGCATGTAGCTCGATGTATTCTTTTCTGGAAGGACTGGGGAGGCTTTTGGGTGCCCAAGAAGTTATAGGTTAGTATATGTTGTTGATGGTTGAGACAGAGGAATTGGTGGCCTTCTCATACTTCTTTGGTGTAAATTATCAAATCTGATTCTTTGGTTCAGATTCCACTTTGGTAATACCTTCTTCAATTTCCACACCAGCCTCTCAGAAGGCTTGAAAGTTTAGTATTTTCCTCCCACAGATGCTCATATGTGGGGCGATAGATTCTTCTTCACAATGATTTGTTGTTCCTTCTTGGAGCGCCTATTGGTTATAGTGGTGGATTTTTCTCTCCCTGTTCCAATAAAGCTACTGACTCATTTCAGGGTTCTATTTATGCAGCTCGTGACCTCTAACTCTTTGTTGTACTTGTACTGAGATGTGATTTCTTGGGCCACATCTTCCCAACTATGGATTCTGGATTCTTCCAAGAACCATTGGAGGACTCTTTCATTCAAGGTCTGCTGAAACATTTAGGACATTATATCTTCTAAGGCACCAAGAAGGATCATGGCTCGATGATAGCTTTGAAGGTGCACAATATAGGGCCCACTTCCTTTAAAGTTCTCGATGTCTAGCATATTGAACTTCTCTGGAAGCCTGTCTTTGGGATAAGGAGACATGTAGGTGTAGTCCATGAAGTTCCTATATAACTTGACTTAGTCAAACTTCTTTGATAAAAATCTAAGCCCCTAGCTGGGCAAGGTTCAGAATTAGGAGTTAAGTAGGTGGCGACTCATTTGCAGGCAGAGTGTGCAGGACATATTGGTATTCTTCAGGGATCCAAATAGAATCTTGGCTCGGTGTCACTGCATTTCAAGGTTATCAATCTTGGCACTGAGTTGGGCTAGGACGTCCATCAGATCTAGCTAAACATTTGGTGCTTAGTTGGTGTTCTCCATCCAGAGCTCGTGGAGGTAGGTCCCAAATTCGGTTAAAATAGCAAATGAAGCTTTGAAGCTTCGGGGTGGTTTGACGAAAGACCAAGCCAATAGGGATTCTGACCAAAGTCAGGTATGGGATCGACCTAAAATGGAAAACGATCCAAATTTATTTTAAAAGGAATGATGGAGAAAGTTTTTTTTCTATTTAGGAAGAAAGGAGGAAAAAATATTTTTAGTATTTTGGAAGGAGGAGAAAAATGTTTTGGGTATTTTGGTTTTTGAAAAAGTAGGGAAAAAGGAGAGGAATCTCAGCATTATTATTATTATTATTATTATTATTATTATTATTATTATTATTATTATTATTATTATTATTATTATTATTATTATTATTATTATTATTATTATTATTATTATTATTATTATTATTATTTAGTTTTGACTTGTATTAGGTTTTCCTAAATGCAGAAAAAATGTCGGACAAAAATTGAGCTTGAAAAAATAGGTTTTAAAAGTATATAACACAAAAAACCCTTTAAAACATTGGAGCAAGACTACCTTCCCTAATATATTTCAAAAAATGACTGATAAAGAAGATCAAGCTAAACAAAAGGAAATAGAGTTTGAAAGGGATCCTAACCCAACTAATCGAGAGATTTTTAAAAAGGCCCAAAAAGAGCTCATTCTTGCCTTAAGGGTCGAGGAGGAATATTGGAAACAAAAATCTTCCATTAGATGGCTCAAATTAGGGGATACAAATAATAAATTCTTTCGTAACTCGGTTAAAATAAAGAACAAAAATCTACACATTAGTAGACTAAAAATGGAGAAAGGGTGGTTAGAGAATAATGAGGATATTTAATAGCACATAGTAAACCATTTCAATAATCTTTTAACTTCAGATGTACACAACCCTAATGATACAATACTACAAATCATCCCGGATCTTATATCTAAAGACCAAAATAATAAACTCCAAGCTATACCAGAAGAAGAGGAAATCAGGGAAGTCATCAAATCTTTAAACCACCTATCTGCCCCGGGCCCTGATGGATTTGGGGTATTTTTCTACAAGAAATGTTGGCATATTATAAACAATGACATATTCATGGATTTTAAAAGTATTTTTGATGAGGTAATGCCTAGAGGTTGGTCAAGCACTTCTATAGCCCTGATCCCTAAAATAAAAATGGCCAATATCATGCGAAGACTTCAGACCTATCAGCTTACGTAATTTCCCTTATAAAATTGTGGCTAAAATCTTATCCGCAAGGTTATCTAACATACTACCCAAAATAATTTCTGATAATCAAAGTGGTTTTGTAAAAACTATAAGTATACAAGATAACATCTTAATTTCTCAAGAAATGGTCCACAACCTCCCCAAAACAAATTGGGCGGGGGTAGCATCATATTAAAATTGGACATGTCTAAAGAATATGACAGGCTAAACTAGATGTTCTTCATCAACATCTTAAGGAACTTTGGCTTCGGGGAAACCTGTATTGACCTCACATGGAGATCCATCTCAAATGTTTGGTTCTCTATTTTAATTAACGGGCAATTAAAAGGATAATTTAAATCCAGTAGAGGACTCAGACAAGGTGATCCTCTATCCCCCAGTTTTTTTGTATTGGCATGTATTAAGTAGAGGATTAAACTCCCTAATGGATTAGGGCCTTTGCCAACCATACTACCACTCACAGAGATGCACACTCATCACCCGCCTCGCATTTGCTGATGACATGACTATATTTTCAAGGGCTAATAAAAAGAGTCTTAGAAAAATTATGAAGTTTCTTCATGATTATGAGACAACTTCCGGTCAACTTATAAACATATCTAAAAGAAGTTTCACTATTTAAAAGTAAATTTTACATAAAAAGACAATATCTATAGCACAACTCACAGGGCTGAATCTAAAGTATCTCCCTATAACCGATCTAGGGTGTCCCCTCTTTAATGGAAGAAGGAAAATAAGCTTTTTCTACCCCCTAGTGGAAAAAATTAGACATAAACTTCAAGGATGAAAATCTAAGTATCGATCATATGGGGCAAAATGGACTCTTATCAAACATGTACTCTGGTCAATACCATGCTATATGATCTCATTGCAACAACCACCCAAAGGCATAATAAAAAATATTCTCTTTATTCTCAATAAAAAATTTTGGGGTGGAAATGAACAGATCGGTTGGAAAACACCAATGGCACAGTTAGGAGACCTTGTGTTCCCCAAGAGAATGGGGTGGACTAGGTTTGTCTAGTTTAAAAGTCCTGTCAAATGCCTAAAGCCTGAAATTCCTATGGAGACTCAAAACCTCAAATTCCTTATAAAGCAAGTTCTTGAACTCCATGTATATATTAAAAACAACAATTTTGGCCAAACGGGCTCCATATCAATGAAAAGCATGAGATCGGTTGCTCACATTGCCAATGAGAATATGATCCTAAAGGATGAAAAATGGTCTTGGTCGTTATCAAAAAATGGGGAATTCTCCCAAGCTTCTGTTGTAGAGATTTTGAGCATCACCCCCAGTCAAGTGCGGTATTTACAAAAATTTGGGACAAAATATCCCCAAAAATTGGTCCATTCTAGTTTGGAGAGTGTTAAAAAGAAATATACTTATAGATGAAATATCCAAAAGTGCAACATAAAATTGTCCTCAAGATGTGCCATATGTCATAAGGGTATTGAAACTTCTAATCATATATTCCTCCATTACCCCATATCTTCAAGCTTATGGGAATATTTTTTTAATTTAATAGGTCTAAAGACTAACTTTCACTCTTGTTCTTTTATCTTAATGGATTGGTGGTTACACGGTAGGGTTAAAGACTACATGATCTTTTGTTGTAAAATGGTGCCTATAGTGGCCATTTGTAGCATCTGGACATTGAGAAATAAGGTGATCTATGATGGGGGTAAGGCCTCAGCTACAACCCTTATTAAAAATTGTTTCCACCAGATTGGTCTCTTTAACTCATCATAATCATTTACCTCAAAGATACATGATTTTGATTCTCATTGGTGAAAAATTTTCAATATTAATTTATCCCCGTTAAAGATCCACCCTAGTTTGCGAAGACTCACTAATCCGTAAACGATCGCTATATTAGTCTTTTTATTTTGGGGTCTTTGTCTCCAAATTAGTATATACATATGTTTTTGGGATATCTTTTTGTAATGGGGCTATTTATAAATCCCCAAATCTACTACTTTCCCCTTGAGCTCGTAAGTTCCTTTAGGGAGGCTTTTTCTTTATGATTTCTATTAGTACTTATGGGGGTACTGTCCCTCTTATTGTAAAAAAAGAAAAAAAATAGTTAGACTTGTTTCTAGGTTCACAGACAAGGGTCCTATTTTGAAAAAAAGGCGAAGTAGCGCAAAAATTTGGGCGGTATGCCGACCCCAAATTTTGGTAGAGTTTCGCATGGTAACCGTCAAACTAATTATGAGTGCCCTATGGTTGATTCCTATATGAGATTGATTCACTTATTAGATTAGTTAAAGGTTACCCCCTTTGGCATGACTTCTACAATATACCTTTTACCTGTAAGGGAAATCATTCATCAGTATGAATGGACAACCTATTTGATATACCTGAGTATACGTGAATTGCCTCACGATATACCTCGTAGGGATGGTACATGTGAGAGAGAATTCATTATACTCGATGTACGTGAATGAGTTCCTTGTTATATACCTCCCGTCGTGATTTCGATTAAGAGGTATAATGTGGGCGGAAATATTCGATATATGTTGAAAGTACTAGGCAAATGGAAGGTGAGAGTCATAATACTTAGGTTAACCACTCCCTAGTGAAGCCGACACCCATCACAAAGTGACCCCCCAATTCGGGACAAAATTTTGATCAATGTTGCCATGCTCTAGTGATGTAATGTGCAAAATGCATAAGTCTTAATTAGCATATTATGGAGAGATGTTTTTTATTTTCATGCTAAGTAAATGGAGTACTACACTAATAAGGGGAAATATAGAAAAACTAAATCTAGCATGGAGCACGAAGACTATACTAAGCATGGTGATAGGAAATCATAATGATATATAAGTGAGTGATATGTAAGTATATACAAGTGTTTGTGCTAGTGAGGCTATACATGGATTAACTACAAGTGGTGTGTGAGATGTGTAAGTGAGCATGGAGAGATATACAAGTGAGAGAAGTGTAGGTGTGTTCTATTGATACTATGTATTGGTAATCTAAGCGGTTTGTGGAACATGTGAACAGAAGTGAATCTAAGTGTAAGTATGTGAAGTATTCATAGAGAATATATACAAGCGTGTGAAGTGTATAAGTGAGTGAAAAGTAATCTATACATGATAAGGGGACATGGTAGATATAAGCATGAGGTAGATGTACATAAATTAAGTTGATGAGTAAAGCGAACATACAAGTGGGAGCATATGCACACATGTAGAAAAGAATAACACCCATTTAGAGATATAGTCTAGTTCTCTTTAAATACAACTACCGTCCCCATTAGAGATGCCACTACGGCCATCCAGGGGCCTCGTATTCCCTTCGGGGTGCACAGGGTTGCACCCTTTTTCTTCAGGGTGGTCGGCCATCGTCATTGTGGGAGATAATGTAAAAGATAGAGGTTCCTTCCTATTTTTCTCAAAAAGAGGCAAAAGAATGTCTCTATCTCAAGAGAACTACATGAAGGCCAATATTGATGCTTACGAAACCAAATAGTTTAAGGGTCTGGGACTAAGTTACGAAATTGGAAGGTGTTAGTCACCCATCCTTACATTTCAGTCTCTCATAGGAAAATGTTAATCTTTTCCTTTTAAAATCTATTATGTGTGTAAATATGTGTATAATTTAGGCGGAGAATTGAATCATTCAAATCGCACCATGGAAAGGGATGGAGTGAGTTCATCCTTAGGAATATGCTCAAAAATAATAATTTAAAATAAAATATGATTGTTTGTCGAATCAGAAGTCGTTATGGAAGAGAGAATGTGTGTATCAGATGAAACACAAGAATGTAAGAATATTAAATTCATAGAAAATATATATATAATATGAAAGAAACATATAAAAATGCAAAAAGGAGGACTCGAATCTAGGGATTGGCCCAAGATTCCTACATAGCCCAAGTGACATCAAAGTCCACATAGTTCGAAGATACATAAGGTGGGGTTCAATTCATAAATCCAAACGGGGGATCCCTCTTTTGGAATTTATGGACAAACCCACTTTTTCTTATTTTTGGGTTTTTTATGAAAATAGATTATATGCAAATACTGCTAATAAAGAGTAGAGATTAATGGATGTGATGCAATGAAACAAAAGTATAAAAATTGAAATAAGATGATTAATAGTAAAATAAAGGAATTAGAGAATTGGACCTCCTTATGATTTCTTGATGTTGACCTTAAGGTGTAGATATCTTGATCTTGTAATGATATGAAAGTGGTATGAGAGGTGGGGCAATTACCAAGTGAAGTAAGAAAGTGATGGAAGGGAATGTGGGAAAATGGATTTTTTTAGGAAAGAGAATAACACTGAATTCGAGAGAACGTTCTCTGACTTGCTGGGGGGGGGGGGGGGGGTCTGCATAGGTTGTCCTCCGAATGAGATTATGGATCATTTTTATAGAGCCAAGGGTGACGATCAGCATGGTCCTAAACCTGCCTATCGTCATAGCACCTTAGGTACACTGCCGTTTGGCAGGGTCCCTAGGCTGCCTATAGGCAGTCTCGAATAGGTTTTTTGAAAAAATGTGCATAAAATTCAAATCGTAAGTCCAAATAGCAAATGGAGTGGACCGTTGGAAAGGTTATTCAGAGTCATTTATGAATCCATTGATCCAATCCTAGGTTCAAGACTTTTCTTAAGTCAAATGAGGCTCAAAAGCGCCTAATGGTCTCTAAACAGGAGGCTTTCGGAGGAAAATAGATCGTTCATCCTAACCGAAAGGCCGATTTGTGCATGGGGTGGACCATTAGAAAGATAATTCAGCTTCCTTTGAAATTTCCTTCAGCTCATTTGGTTTGGAGAGTTGACCAAGGTCAAATAGTGATCGAAGTGCTCGATGACCCTTTGGAGTAAAATAGGTCTTTCCTCCGAGCCATAAGACTCATTCATGCATGGGATGGATCAATGGAAAGGGGATTCAAAGACCTTAAAGGATTAATTGATATGTTTCTCATGTGAGAAAGTTTATCAGAGTCAAACAAGGCTCGAGAGTGCTTGGTGGCCTCCAGATCAATTTTAAGGTAAAATAGACCATTCATCCGGACTGTAAGTCCAATTTGCGAATGGGATGGACCATTGGAAATGGTATTAGGAGACTTAGAAGATTTATTGAGCTTGCACTCAGGCAAGAAAGTATATTGGAGTCAAATATGGACCAAGAGCGCCTAGTGGCCTTGAAATCGGTACCCATAGTATGACCTAAGGTTTATGGTGAACGAGTGAGTGGTAGGGAGCTATGGAGGTTTGCAAGGGGTACTAGGATGGGGTATATTCAACAGTTCCCTCCCATGCCCATGGAATATCAAAACCCTAAAGCAGTACTATCAGTAGGCCGTTAAAGATAGAGATCACTTGGTAGATGAGGCTGATTTAATATCTCTAATTTCATGTCATTTCGTCTTACTATTATAATTGTTGTTATCTCCGATAATGTATCTCGTAACCGTCGAAGCATTCGAGTCATACTAGACTACAAGCGAACCACTAGCAGAAGAAGGATACAACTTAATGAAATTCCAATACACCTTTCGCATGCTCATAGCCTCTGGACATAATAACTTGCTTGATCCCCATGTTAACTCATGCCTTTAGATCTGATCCAATCTGTGAAGTGACGTTGTTCAAGTAGAATGGGATAAACTCTAATTTAAGAAGGGTTGTCACCGATCACTCCGTCACTTTAAAATTAAAAGGGGGAAATATACTATGGAGTGGATATGGAGGGAAATAAGAATATAGTGTTGTTATACGGTACAAATATTCATTTTGAATTTTTATTTTCAAAAACTAGTGATCAGAGCATAAATGGTCATTTGAACCACCCTTCGCCAATTGACTCTTGGAGTATAAACAACACAATTCATCAATCGTGTATAAACAAAACAACATAGGGTAATTTTGTCATTCGGGAAAACACGGTTCCTCAATCATGTATAAATAAAATAGCACAAGGAAATTCTTCCATTTGGGATAACACGTTTCGTCAACCACATATAAATAAAATTGAAAATAATTAGTCCATGTGACCGAATCAACTCAGTCCAACAATAGAGTATGAACAAGATCTTCGGCTTCATACAAAATAAAGTTAACACGAGCAAAGTACTATGTACAAATAAACAAACATAGATATAAATATCAATACAATTCATTCACAAGCATGGACTATCAATGAATAATAATAGAAGCTACGTATAAAGAAGTTCATAATAAGGGGGTGTATATTAAAGAAGGGTTGAATGCAATTGTTAAAAGGTCGAATACAATATACACATTGTTATATGACCAAAGTCGATAAAAAATGTTACGAGGCTAAACCATATATTACAAAGAAAATATTTCATAGAGTAGGGTGGCTGAAGGAGGACAGATAATAAGAATTTAATCCATTTATTCCATCATGGAGACTCGAAGATCCACACCCTCAGAAACCTTCAAAGGCCAAGGGGAAATCAGTAACTCATGATACTGAGAATAGCGCACTTTATCTAGACAGGTAGGAGAAGACTTTGGCTCCTCTTCGATCTCCATGTCATCGGGGTTGAAAGTGGAGAGGCCCTAATCAGGATGAATAATTTTCACATGTATAACTAATTCATTACAGCCACTGATGAAAGATTTACACTTTATCACCACGCAATAGTTCGATGGAATGACAGACTTCATATACTCGAACTTGATCAGTGGGGAGAGGTCCCTCTCGGCCTTAATGGCATTCTCCTTTTCCTTGATTTGGTGATTGAAAATATTCTGCAAATTAGAGACTTTATTATCCATATGTATCTTGAGAACATCCACCTCCTTCTCAGTATCCTCCTTAGTAGCCTTCTCAGCTTCCCTCTCCTTCATAGCGGGCACGAAGTCGGCATCAACTTTAAACTTAGCCTTTTTCAGGGCCTCTACCTTGGCCTTTATCCCAGGGATCATCCTAGACTTATCTTCCTAACTCTGCCACTTTGGGGACATATAGACTCCCAAAAATCTCACCGTATATACATAAGAAATATCCAAGTTAAATTGACTAACATAGTAGAACCATGGTCATGAAAGATAATAGAAAATTTACCTTAGTGTCCAGCTGGATGATCTCATTTAGCCCACCAATCGCCCCCCCTCTCAGCCGATAAAGGTACTTGAGGAGATGGCATTCTAGAAAGATTTATAACTTTCATTAGAATCGTCGTATCTTAATCAAGGGGCCCTAGTACCCTCTTAGACAAGGAATCTTATCCCCTTCGATGTTAGTATCCTCATCGTTAATGATCAGCGTCCGATGAGGAGATGGAGGAGTGTTTTTACCTTCCAAAGGCCTTTTTTGTACCTTGTCTCTAAGGCACCATCATCCATAAATTAAACAGAGGATGTTTCCTCCACAACGACATTAAGGGGGATGATCAGTTCAGCAATCCTACCCCATTAATTGGAGGGTAAATTTCAACCACCCAAGGGGCTGATGGAGCAGGAGTGGGTAGGGTTTTGATCCAAACTCTTAAGGGAAGCTTGGTATCCCTGATGGGCCATTGTGTCAGAACTATAGAAAGATATAAAAAATATGTAAGTACAAGTCAGTATAACAAAATAAAAAATTAAATCGATCGACATAATGAAAGTTTACCTAAAGAATAAGGTAAATACGCAAGTTAGAAACGAACATAGAGGAGGCGAGCTTCCTCGGTATTATACTGAAGCCAAGAGTATCCCGATCATGAACTTCCTCACCCCCTTTTTAAGCCCAAATCTCTTAACCTTTTCAAGTCGCAAAGTTGTTTGAAGGGGTGTGCCTTGTTTAGGGTTTCCTCCACCCATTTTTTTTATTGGCAAGGATATCAGGAAGCTCGTTATCATTTAATACTTATAAAAAGGATATAATCACCAATTCACTAAGGGAAATAAAGTTCTCACTCATATTGTCTTGTTCCAAGTCAGGGGGATTGTAAATAGATTACTCATGAGGTTATTCTGCTCATCGTGTTACCACACCTCCCTCTTTATGTAAAGGAAATAATGTATCTAATAGTGGTTGGACGAAAGGAGAAAGGTGACAAAACCTTCACCTTTGTTCCTAAAGGCAAAGGTATACTAGGACCCATGGGAGTCCGTCAGTTTGTAAATGGCCAGTAGCTCACTAACCTTTAATGGGTGATCAACCCCAAACTAGGAAAAACAGTGGAATTTCTCAAGCTCTCAAAACGCTCTAACTGTTAAAAGTTGTAGAAACTAAAAATGAGGGATAATGAGACTTTATATATATAAAAAAATATGAATTAAAAGGTTCAAACTTAATTTGTCAAACAATCCACGTCTAGTGACTGAATTACAAGTGCTATAATATGCATCAAATGGGAGAGTGCACCAGAGTAACACGTTGGAAATACGCAAGAAATTAAAGAGTGATAATTGAATTCATAATTATTTAATCGCAAATAAAAAGTGTAAGATGTGGGTTCTTGGAATACAGTTAGTTTTTAGTGAGGCATAACCCCTTATCAAGATCGGGATAAACACCGTTCAATATTAAATGTTGACAATGACCAAAAGTGAATAAGAGGCAAAGGGATTAAATACTTAGACTTGTATTAAATTATATGTTGGCACAATAAATATACAACACACACAATAAATAGATGGTACCAGCAAGTAGCTTGATCGGAGGGAGAAAGAGAAAACACTCTAGGCACAATAAAGGCATGGAAATAACTTCAAACTGAGTTAATTCTCAATGATATGGGTATTCAATGGGTGTGGGAAATTATGTCCTCATAATAGCTCTCGTGTATGGGGAAACTTGGGCAGCAATTCTAAGCTCCAAATGTCCTCCCTGCTAAATTTTGTGTCTGGTGTATTAATATGAAGGGCCAGTTACTGGAGTAAACTTTCCTATGTTCAATATGATCAATCGTATTAAATGAACGAGTACCTCCCATTAATACAAAAGATATTGCATTAAATGCATGGGATCTCATAACTTGGCGGGAAACTATTTTATTAGTTGAAGGTATGGTGGGAATTAATGATGGACATGATGTTGTATCTTGGAGCTTACCCTATAAT
The DNA here is from genome assembly GCA_949130495.1 of Sambucus nigra. Lineage (NCBI taxonomy): Eukaryota > Viridiplantae > Streptophyta > Magnoliopsida > Dipsacales > Adoxaceae > Sambucus > Sambucus nigra. The sequence goes on along the minus strand of OX422207.1, from coordinate 688,266,644 downwards.
GTCTAAAGGGTCAGGTTTGGTGAACTAGGACTTCCATCGAAAGGATAAACCCACTTGAGTGTCTTAACTTCGAGTCTCTCAATGCCATACATTATGACGTCAGAAAATGGGTAAACAGTGACTCTGGTAGGTGTATAGTCACATCAGTCAAGCGGGATGGCATCTGATTTAAGGTTGCTCATCTGGTAGGTAGCTCGAGTGTTTAGTTTTCTATTTATTGGTTAAGAACTATCTTAAGATCAAGGCTTCAATATTGAGGTACCTCGAGGAAGTTCCCTCGAACAAGTAGAAGTTGGCGTAGCTTGACTGTAATGGCCCGAACAACTATATGTACTAAGTGAAGTTTTTACCAAGTGTGCCAAGAGGGTTGGTAATTGTATTCCCAACATTTCCTTGCTCTCAATCCTCCAAATAATGTCCCTATGAGGTTTCCAAGAGGATATTGTTCGATAGAGCATGTTAGCTCTCCCATGCCCTGCCAAGCATGGTCCCTTGTGGGTACCAAACACCCTCTCTCAACATATAACATAAGATAAAGTACATGATACAATTCATTATATTTCTTATTACAAGCTATCGCCAATCAAGTGACTTTGATCTACGAGCTGGATCCTTTGAACCAGATCCGTAGAAGAATTCTTCGAGGTAGGTACTGCGAGCCACTATTGTGGAGAATCTTCGAGGTAACTTGCTTGGGTGACCTTCATCCTCCTTCTTCGTCTTCTAATCAATAGATTAACTAAGTTAATCACTCTTTGGCGGGGACTCCCCTAACAAAAAATAATAATCAGGCTGCCAGTTGTCACCACCATCTTGGGATATGGCTAATCGATAGCCACGTGATGGTTTCTGGCTATTATCAAGACTCTTTGGTTCAACCCAATAAAGTGCAAAAATTTTGGAGGATTATTAATGAGGAGGATTTTCGAACGATGGCCGAACAAATTGATAATATAGATTCCAAATGACATCTGAATGGTGTACAGTCACCAATTTAATGGAAGCCAGAGGAATTGACCCACTAGAAGGGTAAATGAGTGATCTTCCCTAACCTGTTCGCAAAATTGAAAACCACGATGACTCAATCAGTAAGCCTTCAATAGCTAAAGGGTTATCCAGTCCTGGTCAAAGGATCATATTTGTCACTTCTTAAGCATTTAGTTCCTCGAAGACTTGATCAATGTTTATGCACTCAAAGTCTAGCACAAGCCACACTGTTAATGGTGACTATCTCAAAGAATCCGAACACGTGTCCTGCCCAAATTTAAATGCATCAAACGAATATGCTAAGGTATAGGAGGAACGTTTACTAGTCTATGTATATAAAGCCTCATATAACAGTAGAAAAAGAGGCAAGTAACAAAGCATACTCTGCAACTGTGTATTGACCCTCCCGTGTTAATAAAGAGAAACTCCCCTTTTCTCGTGGACGTAGGCCGAGCCCGACTGAACCACGTATATGCATTTTTTTCTTCAGTCTCTCACCTCGTTCTTTTCATTCTATCTATAAGTTAATTATATTGTGTAAATTATATTTTTTGCATCAACAAGAAGTGTTGTGATCGAAAAAGAGACATATATATCGAGATTTTTATCAATTTTTTTTTTATAAATTATAGTTTGTGTTAACTTTTAAATTTAGAACGAGAATTCTCTGTCTTTTGAAAACTATAAGTGAAATTTTCCATAAGTTCGAAGGGTGTTCGCCACCACTCCCTCTTCATTTGATAAATCCATTGTGGCCTTTAAAGTGTTAATTGTTGAATTATTAATTTTTTTGAAAGAAAAATTATTATAATTTAACCATGGGTATTTTTTGTTTTAAATCATCCAACGTTTAAAATTTAATTTAAATCTTATAATCACTACGAAGGCTAACAAATTTAAATTTTGAATTTCATGCATAACTATGTGTTAGGTGTATCTCAGTTATTCGCTAATTGGTCTTACTTTTGATTAATTTTTATATTTTACCATAATACCAATACTCAGATAAATAAATGGAAGTCTACAATAATAGAAACCGGTATGAAACATAAACACCTTATCCTTGATAATGAACATATTTCGTCATAAATAAAGTGACTGGAAATTTTCCTTTACAAATAAACATTAAATTTTCATTTGATAAGCACAATTTACAATGATAAATGGAAAAAATGTGGCAAATGAGATTTTTACCCACTTTTAATTCTGCTTGATAGTCAGTATTTATCATGATTTTTTTTCTGTCCTACATGCCATTTGCTATACTTTTCTCACTTTTTATGAAATCTTTTTCATTATATATAACTAAAGAAAAAAATTTCACCAAAGAATTCCCCACTTTTGTTTTCGGTAAAAAAAAATATATTTTTATTTTGTTAAAATGAATAGTTTGTTCTTCTATCTGATTTTACCATAATACCATATTCTTCTTTATATAAAAAAAATTTCATATTTTTTTTACAATAGAGTTCTTTCATATTTATTAATATCTTATTCTTCTTTATATCATATTTTTTACATCTTTTTTACATGAGCTTATTATATATCATATTTTTTTAGATCATAATCTTCTTTAATCAAATTTTTCTACATCATAATTTCTTTTTATCTATTTTTAGATCAAATTTTTTGTTCAATTTTTTATATACATTTTTTCACATTTGATTTTTATAAGAGTGATTTTTTAACAACAAATGTTTAATTCTATTTTTTTTAAATAATACATTCATCTTTATATAAGATTTTTTATATATTGATTTGTATTTATATTAGATTTCTTTTTGTTTAATTTTTATAACATAGTTTTTGTATATGAATATTTTTTTAAAGTTGACTTTTGTGTTACATTTTTTAAGACCATATTCTTCTTTATATCATATTATGTTTATATCAGGCCCATCATTTAAATTCCTTACCATATACTTCTCTTATCCTAACACATAAAATAATTGTAAAAAAAATAGGATTTGTCACCTCGAAAATTAATAGTATCAAACAACCCCACCTATAAAATTATCATATTTTCCATGGAATAATTTTCCATCCAAACCATTTCCTCACATATTTATCAAACAGACCCTACATTCTCAATGCGATTATTATTCATGATTCCAAATTAGGACAATTCATTTTTAGAACAATAATTGAAAATTTTTATACTTCCAAAAATATTAATTCATAAGTCTCAAATCCATCTAAAAAAAATTTTAAAATATTTTGTATATTTAACCATTATGTTTTATTATATTAAAATCTATAATTCATTCTTTAACGTCCTTCTCAAGATAAACAGTTTTATATTTTTGTAAACCATATTATATACAAGTCGAAAAAAATGGCAATGGTATATAACTAGGGGTGTGCAACGAAACTAGAAAAGTTGATAAATTGAACTAAACTAAGTGAATTAGTTTGGGTTAGGATAGTTTTCTACATGGATGGTTCAATTAAGGTCCCAAAAATCGCATAATTGATTTTTCAATTAGGTTCCTGATTCGACCACCAACACAAATCGAATCGAACCATAAATTGATTCGGAACTGAACGAAAAACTAGGCCAAGTTGTAATAAAGACAATCCTAACATGTTTTTAAACTATATATTTATATATACATTTGTCTCTGTGTGTGTGTGTGTGTGAAAAAGCTTGTTTCTCTTTAATTTAATAGTCTGGAATTAATATTGTCTTTTGTAATTTGGATTACATTTATAATATTCACTTAGTGTGTCAATTTAATGAAAATTTATAATTTTATTTATTTATTTATTTAATACATTTTTTTAATCGAGAACACATCTGAACCCACTTATTATCGTCTATAATTGGTTTTAAGGTTCATAATACCAGGTTAAGATGCAATGTGAGATAACAAACAATAAATAAACAGTAAAATGAAGATACATAAAGATTAGGATAAGAATAAGAAGAATCACAACAAGAGTTATGTGTTTCATCCCTTAAGCAGAAGCCTACGTCCACAGGGTATCTTTTTGTACTGTGTTTTTGGTAGCCAGAGGTCTTAGAAAAATACAATTCACTCAATATCTACTCACTCTATAATTTGGCAGTTTGACTATTTGAGTATCTATCTAACGGTCCAAATTTGAATCGGGGATCTCTCCATTTATACTGAATGAGTATGAAAGAATGTATGCCAGGACCCGAGTATCGGGTTCCATTATAGGTTATACATGAGCATCTTTTTAATGGTTTACAATCAATATGTGGAATGGTTTAAAGGTTTACCCATGAAGATAAATCTTTACACATTTTTATGACAATGATGCCACTCACATGGCACTCGCCAGCCTTTAACAACATTATCAAAGTTGTCTTTCTTCAGTTAGTCTAGTTGGCATCGATCTCGCCTGTTCAAATAGAAAAGAGGTCGACCACGTTGTATATGGCTGATCTGGTATGCTTGGCTGAGGTCATCCTTTGGTCAGTTTGCTCAGCCAATGATGAACTCTTACTCAATTGAACAGTTTTACTCATCTCTCTTTAGGTCATGGTATGCTCTATATATATGATATAACGAAAGCCCCTAAGACCTTTCTCATGACTGCAGGTCTTGATCTTCAGTAAAAGCATAGATAAAAGAAGTGAGTGAAGTTTTTTTCAAGTCGTTATTGGTAAGAATATCTTGGTTCTAAGGTTGATAGTTATTCTTCTCGGTTGGACATGAAGAATGAATTGTACGTTTCTTCTTGAAATTTGCAGCTCACTTAAATGTGCCACATGTCAAAAGAAGTGAGTGAAGTTTTTTGCAAGTCGTTATTGGTAAAAATCTCTTGGTTCAAAGGTTGATAGTTATTATGCTCGGTTGGCCGAGCAGAATGACTTATACGTTTCTTGTTGGTTCTAAGGTTGATAGGAAAATTTGATGGACGTGATTTTTTTCCTTATAAAAGCGGAGCGAAGCATTTTAAGTGCATTTAAAAAAATTGGGCCCAATGTTTCTACAAACATAAAATGATCGTCATCAATTTCCAAGTTATTTGGAGATTCTGTAATTCGGATTTCAATTTATTTATAATATCAGGTACCTGTCGTGCTTTACCTACTTCTTTTTACTTTGATAATTTAACATTCTCTCTATTAGACTTGTGTTTGTGTTTATGTTGAGGGATTTTCTCCAGGTTTTTTTATTTATAGGTTCTTTGTTTCCAGGGTTTAGTGAGGATTTCTTTTGATCTTAGTATGACATGTATGAGTGAGGCTTCGAGAATATGGAAACATGTTACTGACTTGAATAAGATTTCCCCTCCAGATTTTATAAAAAGATTCTACTTTTCACTTTAGATCCTTAGACCTAAGGGCGATCCAGTGAAACTAAAATTCCTCTCAACATTTAATTATTCTTATATGTCAGCCCTAAGCACCCAAATGTTGATTATAGCATGCTATAATATCACACCTCAAAGGGTTTTAACAACATAAACCAGTGAGTTGGGGTGAGAAATTATGCTTACACTAACAAAACAACTTCATCTTATCATCTAAACTCTTAAGAGATGACTTTGATGGGTAACCCTTCACCTTCCACCTCACCTGTTGATGTTCCTTTAACTACTGAGGAGGTCGACCTTGAAGAGATTCCTACGACCTCTTGTGAGAAATCGGGGATTCTATGGGTTTGTTCGTATCTTAGGCATAACACACAAATTCAAATTTTAGTAAATTTTATCTTGAATTACTTTCGTGTGCAAGTAGTGATGAAGTCCAAATTAAATATGGCAAACCAAGAAGACAAATGTGTGAAGATGTAAGAAAAATACCGTTTGGGCAAAACCTCTATTTTAGAAGTGTATACGATTTGACAAACATAATACAACTTATAAACTACTTATCTCACTAAGTATGATGTGCAATTCTTCAAGTCTTGTACAACAATGGCACAGTCCAGCACTGCCCATAGGAAGAAGTCTTTCCTCGGTATCCACCGATCAACCTTCTTCTTCGGTAGTAGAGCCTCGGCTCCATAATTCAGCAGTACAGATGAACTCTATGATGGTTCTTGAACAAGAATTATGATCTTCTTGATTTTATAAAGTGATCTCTTAATTTTCAAGGGGTTTGGATGAAAATTGTATGAGTTTGATCATAAAAGGAACTCTAAAAGGGTTTGGTAAAGCTTCTAAAATACTCTAATGCTGCATCTCTATTTTATAAAGAAGTTTGTTATAATAGGATAAACATAAGAGATTTGGATCAGATTTTATTAAAAAAATTAAAACTCATGCGCTCATTCGAACGACTAGGTATCTTGTTCAAACGATGTACCCTTTTTCGTTCGATCAGGATTCCAACAACATTTGGAACGAGATTCGAGTGCTTAACAAAAGATCATCTCCATCGATTATGGGAATCTTTGTTCTAACGACATTCCCATTTTTGTTTGAACGACTTCCCATGAGACTTCGAACGACATTCCATAATTGACCAAAAGGCAACATTTCGGATTTCGTTCGAATCATGAATCTTGTTCTACTGACTTGGGGAAACTCTTCGAATGATAAGGAAGTTTCATTTTAATGAGTTATCAAGATTTTCAAATTTTTCTTAAAAAAACTTTTTCAGAACATTTTGAAATGCAAACTCTTAAAAATGTAAACCTCTGGAAAAAAATAAAGGTTTTACCAAATACCATAACTCTTATGAATGTCGTTTAGATGAACGATCCTTTGATCTTCCAAAACGTCTTCAACTTTTTCTTTGAATAAGTAGAAGCAGACATGATGGTGTAGTGTTTGTGTAATGGGATAAGCCAAATAAAAATATATTAAGACATTATAAAACTGCTCTTACAAATCTCCCCCTTTAGCTATACCAATACCAAACACAAATCAAAGCCAAATTGACCCCTAGAGACTAATACAAACAATGCCCTCAAAAATCAAGAAATGGAAATGTAACCTTGTATAAGTCTTTAAATAAAAAATCTTTATCTTTTATGGTCCACGAAGTTATTATCAATGTGAAAATGACCTACACACATGAGACAACCAAAGTATCGCGACACATACGAGTTTTAAAACAACCCCCCCCCCCCCCCCCCTCAATTTTCTCTCCCCATTTTTGTCCGTAATAGACAAAGGAGTAGAATCTAAACATGAATAATAAGAATCACATGAGGACGTAAAGATATCATCACATAGATAAACAATAATTCACATGCAATGATAATCCAAAAGGAATCATATGTTCTCCACCTATCAAAAACTATTTTTGAATTTTTTTTAAATTTTCAAATATAAGCTACAAAAAGTATGTATAGGTATAAAAATACATAGTCACCATGGAATAACACTAAAATATCAAAATCGTGAAAACATAATGTAATTGTGTGAACATTTTCTATAGACAACACAACATAAAAATTCATAACATACGTGCACGAAACCATGAGATACTTCTAAAGAAAAAACACAATGTCAATCTCAAGTGTAAAACTTTGAACGCAAATGAAATTGATTGGACTTATGCAATATGCCATGAATTTTAATGATTCTCAAAACAATAGCGCCAAACTATTTAATATTTTTTAATAAAGTCCATTGTGCAAACCCATTTATCTTCTACTTTATGACTCCCTTAAAAAATCACATATATACAAATTCACTCTTAAATATTTTGAAGAAATCATAATGTTCATATGGAGCGAAGCATTAATGAATATAAACTAAATGGCATTGACAATTCAGTTTTTGCATGCCTCTAATCTTTTTAGGTTATTTTTTTTCAAATGGTGGCTTTTAACGCAAAAAATAATTTATTCTTTCATTGTCCATTTCCATTGCTTAACATTTATAAAAAAATCAGGATAAAAATCCATGCAATGGTTATTACAAGCACAACTTATCTCTTTTTAGATTTGGTTCGTTATTAAGCATAATTGAGATGAGAACACCGTATTTGTCATATGACAAGTAAGTACAAATTTCAAGTAGTCCGTGCACGTGTGCAATAAAAGTGACAAAGAGTCTAACACTTAAAAAGTAATCATTAATGATCAACGAAATATTATCCACACATTACTAAGCACAATAATGAAACAAAGTCATGTCTCAAAGAACTATGAAAAATTCATATGAATGGATGAAATGTAGGGTCGATTTGAATATCTTAAATGTTCATTCATATACGATGAAAAACAAAAATAAAAAATATTTTTATCTTTCTTAGAAATTTTATTAAAATAATTTCTTTTTCCTTTTCAAACTTTTTCTAAAGAATCGAAAATCTTTTTGTAATTTTTCAAAATATATTAAAAAGAAAAACATATGATTACAATGATAATATAATCTAGCAATGGGGATATAAGATAAAAAAAAATGATAATCACTCTATTCTAGAAACAAGTCTCAACCTCAATCATTAGGCATAGAGGAGTTATCAAAAGGAGATGACATCCTATAAAATTTCTCTGTCAAACATTGTGAAGTCTTGAATAAATACTCTAATTGATCTCGAAAACTCTCAAAATCTCTAGGATGGTGTGTGGGAGCATGTGGAGAAATATGTATGAGCATGCATGCGGGAACATGCATAGGAACTCGTGTGGGAGAATACCGAGGAACACGCATGTGAGAAATTCTACCTAGATAAAACAAATTCTCTAAGGTGACCTATTTTTTTCCAATGGGAATAAACATAAACGATCTTGGGTACAACTTGCTCAAAACGCCTAGGATAAGTTCCCTTTGGTAGTTTTAGTTTCCTAGGAGGGTTAGGACGATGGCCATAAGGATCCATTATAACCTTAAGAACTGGCTCGGGTGCGACATGGGAAGTGGATACACCGTCATAACCTATTCATTGCCTCTCAACGTTGTATAATGCAGCACCGAGGGACATCTTTCCAACTTTATTAGTTATGTCCTCTAAAGTGACCTTGACCTACCAGGAACATTCAGTAAAGCTTGAAGATCTCTCATAAGACTATCCACAGTGTTTGTCAAATTGGTCTTCAACATACCTATAAAAATCAAATGCTCACACCAAGAAACATTCACCTTCTCGAGTTGGCTCATCGACGCCTCACACTCTCTCAAAACATTCACCTCCAACTCTAAATCATACACGCTAAGAGATAAATATTTATTAAGCCTTTTCATTTTTAAAGTCTCGGTGTAAAGTTCACGAAAGTCTTTTTGGAGTCCACCTTCTCCCTCACTCAAATTCTCTTCTCCACTCTCACTCTCTCTAAAATGATTCAAAACATCATCGAGACACTCATGCTTAGAAATGCCTTCATCAGCATCAGACAAACTAAAAGTATAACGTGACTGGACATGCAAGCAAGATAAGGTTCACGTGGTGATTCTTTCCCATAATTTACAGACTCGACGTCACTATCTCTAAAAGTGGCCAAATGTGCAACGTTCTTGCCCTGTCTGTTAATCCTAGTGGCACACTCATGTGTTTTGTGCCCTTTTCCCTCACATTCAAAGCATCTAACCTAATCTTTCTCATAAACATTCTTTCCCTCATTCCTATTTTTATTTTTCTCAAAAATTCTTTTCTTTGGAAGAATTATCTTTGTTAAATTTTAGATTTGTCTTTTTTTGTAAAAAGTCCTAAATCATCCATCTCAAAATCAAATGCAGACTCAGAATCAGAAACATAAATTTTTTCTTTCTTATTTTTGACTGATCCTTCAAAGCAATTGCTATTTCCTTCTTTTTTTTAGTTTTTAGAAACATATTGATTTCCTAAGTTTGAAGGTCTCCTATGAGTTCTTCTAACTTAAGAGTATCTAAAATTCCCAACGAATTTAGGATGGTGACTTTAGGGATAAAAGCAGGTTGGCAAAAACCTCAAAATGTATTTCACAACCCTTATCCTAGGAATTTTCTCACCCAAATTAGAACTAGAATTGACGATATTCGACAAACGTGCCTAAAACTCATCAAAATTGTTAGACTAGTTCATGGTAATAGTCTCAAACTGTGTAGTGAGATTTTGAAGCTTTAAAGCTTCACTCCGTTAGTAACCTCGTGGGTGAGTTGAAGGATATCCCACACTTCCTTATATGTGTTTCGTGTCATGGTGCGGTGAAACTCATAAGGGGTGAAAGATCCAAAAGTGGCACTCAAACCGTGAGAGTTAGAATTCCTCCATTTAAAATCATCTTTGTTCCAATCAGAGATAGGTTTTGGACCTATGACATCACTATTTATCAATTTACGTGATGTCCACCCTCTTTCATCATTAGGTTTAAAGAAAACCTCATCCTAGCTTTCCAATACACAGGTAGCCTCATAAAATGAAATTTTTTAACAGATCACACAAAAACATAGTGTAACCTGCTCAAATACCAAATTGATGAAATTGGAATCTAAAAAAAATCATAAAATCATGATCACGCGATAGTTTTATGTAACATGCTCTAATAGAAATCTGAGAAAAAAGGATTCTATGGATTGATTTTTATATTAGTCAAAACAAACAAATTCAAATTTTATCAAATTCTATCTTGGATTAATTTAATGTGCATGTAGTGATGAAGTCCAAATTAAATATGGCAAACCAAGCAGACAAATATGTAAAGAAGTAGGAATAATCCCTTTTTGGCAAAACCTGTATTTCAGCACTGTACAAGATTTGATAGGCATAATATTACTTACAAACTAGTTAGATCACTAAGCATGATGCGCATTTGTTCGAGTCTTCTACAATAATGACACAATCCAGCATTGCCCACAAGAAGAAATACTCCCTTTGGTATCCACCGATCATCCTTCTTTTTCAGTAATAGAGCCTTCGCTCCATAATTTAGATGTAGAGATGAAATCTAGAAAGGTTCTTGAACAAGGATAATTTTCTTGTTGATTTGAAATAGTGTTCTCTAAATTTCCAAGGGTTTGGATGAAGATTGAAAGAGTTTGATAAAAAGTAACTCTAAAAGTGTGTGGAAAAGTTTTCAAAAGAGTTCTAAAAGACTCTAATCTCGCATCTCTTTTTATAAGAAAGTTTGTGACAAAAGGATACACATAAGATACTTGGATAAGATTTAATTAAAAAATAAAAATTTGCGCGCTCATTCGAACGTCTTGGTACCTCGTTCGAATGATGTACCATTTTCATTCAATCAGGCTTCCAACGACATTTCTAACGGCATTCTAGTTCTTAACAAAAAATCATCTTGTTCGATTATGGGAACCTTCATTCTAATGACATACCCATTTCCGTTTGAACGAATTCCAATGAGACTTCGAACAACATTCTAAAACTGACCAAAAGGTAACATTCTAAATATCATTTGAACCATGAAACTTGTTCTAACGACATGGGGAAACTCGTTCGAACGACAAAGAAGTCTCGTTCTAATTAGTTAGCGATATTTTTGAAATTTTATTAAAAAACATTTTAAAAACCTTTTGAAATGCAAACTCTTAAAAATGTAAACCCCCAGAAAAAAAAATAAAGGATTTACCAAATACCACAACTCTTCTAAATGTAGTGGAGATAAACTCTCCTTCGATCTTCCAAAAGTTCTTCAACCTTGTCTTTGAATAAGTAGAAGTAGTCATGATGGTGCAATGTATGTGTAACAGGATAAGCCAAATAAAAATATATTAATCAATAATAAAGCTTGATCTTACATTATTCGATCATTCTACTTTTGATTCCAGATGGTACAAATATATTCTAAGGCTAGCTTATGATGATGAGAAAAGTTTTAAAGAAGAGAAGGAAGATGACGCAGAGATCAACCATATTGAAGCGAATCATGAAGAGGCCTTTATGGAGGTAAAAAAAGGTGAGAAACATTTACAAGTCCTAGGTCATCCTTTTTTGCTTGTCTCTATTCTTCTTATCAACTTGCTTATGAATTAGCTTTGTTCGTGTTCTTTACTGTAATAACCCAGATTTTTAAGTATTTGTTTTTATATAAATTTGCCATGTTGGATAATTATATAAAATAAGGGAAGTTGAAGTGAATATTATATTAAGTGATTTAAGAGATAATATTTACTGAGTTTTGCATATTTACTGTTATGTGAACATAAATAGCATCATATTGTGTTTTATTGTGTCGTTGTGCTTTAAGAGACGGTTATGACTTGTATTCCAATTGGATAATTATTAAGGACTTAATATGACGTTGGAATATGAAATATTATACGATATTCTAGAAGACATTTTAGAGGGTGCGATTAGTCCAGAAATGGTTGAGATAGTCCAAATAAATGCCAAGTTGTATTTTTGAGTTTCGGGGACTTTTGGCCGGTTATGATTTAATAATGTTGTTACGAGCCATTTTAATTGTGTAGTAACATTTAAATGAGTATACTTAACGTAATTGGGTGTTTTAGTCTTGCTAGAACATTTGAGCTCATTTTATGTTTTAAACTTAGAGAGAGTTAGAGAGAAGAGAGAGATTGGGAGAAAATGGAGAGAAAAAAGAGAATTGGAGATTTGGAGCGTGGAATCGTTGCTACGAGGAGAGAATCCGAGATTATAAACTTTACGCAAGTTTCTAACTTGCAAATGTATGATTTAGTGTGGATAATTTGTATATATAGTTGTGTTTTTGGAGATTTAACCATTTGTGGGTTTTGATGATTTTTGGTGTTTAAACCCTTAATCTTTGATTTTGACATGATTTCTGTTGATTAGATGAGTTGGTGATTGTGTGCTATTGATTTGGTGGGATTATTAATTTTTGGTGTTAGTTAGATGGAAGAGAGAGGAGATTTGGTAAATTACGGTTTATACAACCCGTAGCCCCAACTGGGCAAACTGACCACGGCGAATCGATTCGCTAATAATGGGGTCTACAGGTCTGAGGAACCGAATCCATTCGGGTTAAGGCCGAATCGATTCGAGCTAAGGTAGGAAGTTTGTTTTCTTAGCCGGATCGATTCTCTTTTTGGGTGAATCGATTCGCTATCAGGGGAGAATCGATTCGGCCCTAGGCAAATCGATTCGGAACCCTGCTGTTTTAAGATAGTTTTCTATTTTTGTTTTCTAGTCTTTTCTTTTAGGTTTAAGTATTAGGAACCTTCTCTTGGGAAGTAATAAATAGTATTAGGGAACAATTATAGGGGGACTAATACCCTAGATTAGTATGGGGATAAATGGGGCTTATTCCGGGGGTTATTCAATAGAATTTAGTGTCGTCTGGATCTAGGAAGCTAGCGTAGGACTTACAGAAGTAGGATGGTATGATCTAGGAGTCATGGAAACTAGTGTTGGGGAAAATTTACCCTTGGTGGTTTAGAGTATTGTCTTGAACTCTTGGAGACTAGAGTGAGGATAATTTTACCTTATAGCCTATGTTGTTAATAACATATGATTTCGCAGATAAGAAATGTACATTTTTTTAAATTGGCACATTCTGTTTAAGCAGGGATAATTTTGTGAAATTAAAAAGGGAAAGTCTTAAAAATAGGTATATCTTGTGAATCATGGCATGCATATACATACCTTTCTAAATTCTATCATAAGAGAAGTTACGCACATAAGGTGATGTCCCCTGGCTAGTGAATGCAAGGAGAATATAGTCCTCGGCCATTGGACCGGTTGTTATATATTGTAATGTTATTTTTCAAAGTGAGGTAATTTCGGGTATGGTTAGGACTCACTGTCGAAGGTATATGGCCGCTTCCCACGTCACGCGATTTAGGATGCCCAGGTTGTCTTGATGTTTTAATACCCCGTATTTCTGAGTATTTCTATTTAATTAAATTGGAGAATTAAATGAGAAAATATAATTTGATTTAAATTACGCAAGAAAAGTAATTTAGTGAGATTTATTAATAATTGTGAATATGGAGTATTAATCGACAGATAGATACTGAATAATATTGCCTCTTTCTATTTACTTAGCGCGAGTAGTAAATAGTTACTTAGCATGTGTAGACCATTTTGGGGTGAGAATGAGTAATACATTTTTAAGTGACTCAAATGATAATTTAGAGGATACAGATGAGTCCAAAAGGGTCAAATTAGTCAAAATAGTATACTCGGGGGTACTACTTGAGTCCCGGGGTAATTTTGGACTAAACCGAGACCATTCGGGGGCGCTTTGGTCTTTTAACATGTGAGGGTATGGAGACCTACGAATTTGAGAGTCTTTTATCAACCGTATGAAAGCGGGTTTAGGGTTAGAAAACCCATGTAAACATTAAGACCATTGGAGAGAAGGAGAAAACCATTCTCAAGTCTTAGAAGATGCTTTTGAGGAGGTTGGGTGTGGATCTTGCATCCTAGGAGCCAAAGGAGGAAGGATTGAAGAAGAGAAGCATAAATCCATCATAACCTCCACGAAATCCGAACCCCTCTTTCAAGGCAAGTTGTTTATTACAAAAATTATAAAGTTATAATACCCATGTGTAGGGTTTTTGAATTGTTTTGTTAAATTAATATATTGGAAAGAAAAGAATGATAATTGTGCATGTTGGGATATGAATCACAGGTAGATTGATTTAACATATGTAGAGGAATAATATTCAGAGTTAATTTGATAATTATTTCGGAATAAAATCTGGGTTTTAAATGAAAATATGGGAAGAACACCATAACTAGGGTTTTGTGAAATTTTGAGTTTAATCCATTATTTCCTTAAATGAAATGAAGTTTTGATGTATTTGAAAAGTTAGAAATTGTCCTAGTATATGTGGGAACACGTTAGGATAATTGGGTCGAAGTTTGGTGTACCATAATGAGGTTTGGAGGTTTGTTAATGGAGGAGGATATTAATGAAGAAGACAAATTGTTGATGTCCCAGATCGATCGATCGATCAATCTTGAATGTCGATCGATCGACTAGGTCGATCGATCGAACCCAGAAGTCGATCGATCGACTTAAGCTGTTTTTTTTTAATCCTTCCTTGGTTAAGGTTTCTTTGATTTCTAGGACTGAATGTGAATCCTATGATTTATATTATACTTATATGGGAGTGAGAATAAGACCAGTAGGTATATTATTGAGGTCTGGTAAGGCCATTGGGTGTAGGACTTGGATTATGGACCGACGAGAATAAACCGATTGAGTAGAGCATCGAGAAATTTGGAATTGAGTTACGAGGCGAGGTAAAGTCAATTCAAGTAATAACTACTAAAATTATATGTGAGGGATAACTAGGGCCCTTAGAGTTGAGTTAATACTCAAATAAATACGATAGTGAGAAATCGTAAATTGACGAATACGGTTAAAATAAGAGAATACTATATTACGTACAAGTATGATTGATAGGTCGGGTTTGAACCTACTAAATTGTATGAACTATTAGGTTGAGAGATGTATACCTAAATTAACTACTTCAGGGTCGATGAAGTATTTCGAACTAACGTAGGGTTATTATATGTTAGGGTCGATGAAGTATCCCGAACTAACATTGGTTTATCATATGTTTGGGGTCGATGTAAAATGACGAACCAAACCATTGAACTGGTGTCGTGATGAAAGAGTTCGGGCCATAATATGTGTATATAAATAATTAGGGTCGATGTATCATTCTGAACCAATCCTTACTTGGGGTCGATGGATCGTTCCGAACCAAGAGTCCTTTACGTGTGTCAAAAGGAAGTAATAGTAATGACTGGTATTTAGTATATATTGTGTGTGAAATATATACTTAATGATATTCTACTTTTGTGTTTTAGTAGATTGATATATGACCTGTTTAACGATACATATCAAACTTGTAAGTTAAGTAGTGAAACTTAATTACGAAACGTGACGTTAGATAGAGAATATGTAATTAGTAATTTAACTAGTGAAACTTAATTACAAAAGTGGGAATATATTAATTGCGAGAATTGTAAAAATTTAGTAGTGAAACTAAATGAGAAGTTTTGAAACATAACATAGGTGAAATGTTACTTGAGAATTAATTAACCTTCGTGAGGTGTTAATGAAATGGATGTACTGTATGGGCGGTACGAGAACCTAGGTGTATATAAGTTCAGATGATTACTTTAGCCCTAGTTAGCTTGGGAGATATGGCTAGGTAGGCTAAGAGTAAAACATTAGGTGTGCAAAATAAAGGAGGAGTAAGTAAACTCAAGAGAGAGTACGAGAACCTAACATGAGTAATTAATAACCGCATTTTATACTGTGATAACGCTTTCTAAATATTTCAAAATGTTTTGAGTACTAACTCTTGCTATAAAATATTTTCAAAACCTTTTAGGTGTCCAGCCACAGGTACGCCATGTATGATGATTTCATTCCAGGGACTCGAAGTTGTAGCACAGTGGATGCTTACAGGATTTTGATTAGATGATATCTCTCATTCAGATCTAGTGCATGATCTTACACTATTCTTTGTATGGACTTGTGGTCCGGTATCAGTCTCAGATTTTTAGTTTCAGACTAGTGGTTGTTCTATTATTATTTTGGGATTTTAACCGATGGTTTATTCGGTAATACTCTTATTCTATTGTACTTACACTTTGTTGATTGGGTTATAGTACATGGTGATTGATATACTTTGTTCCTCATGGTTGATTTATTTGTTTTAAGAAAGATAAAATTTGGCATCGGTCTAATTTTCACTTAGGGGATTAGTAATTAAAAAGTTTTCGACAGTGATGCTAAGAATGAACCATTTGAGAAACCTGTTTCAATTTAATAAAGGCCTGATCACCCGATATTTAATTAGGCGGGGTGTCACAGATGGTATCAGAGCATCAGGTTCTAGTGTCCATAATATCTGTACGGCTTACTACATTTTCAGCGTATCGTTTGATTGATATAGAGCCATATCTTAGGATTGTTGTACTCTTCTACCTACATGGTTTACGATCTTCTGCTATTCAGTAGATGAAGTATTATATATACGAGTTCGACTGTGTATGGTACGTCGAACATGGAGATAGGACCAGCGTAAGCGTTGGAAGAACTACAGGAGGAAGGGGGCTCGACATGAAGCATGGAGCATTCCAGGATGGTAATCATGGAAGAGATGACCGTTGTCGAGATCACTCCTAGTGTGTAGTGGAAGTAGATGCTGCAAGGATGGTTGGGGCATAGCAGGCATTATTATTCTATTGTGACTATGATGTGATTAAGGTATCGTTGGCTAATAATTTAATTAGTTGTGTGTTAATTTAATTTAGTAAAATTTGACAACTCACTTTTTAAATATTAGGTGGCTAGTAATTGTTTAAAAATGTTTTCGACAGTGATGTTATGAACTAAACCAACTTGACATTTTGTATTAAATTAAATAAAGGAGTAGCTTCCCGGTATTTTATTAATCGGGGTGTCACAACCTTATAGAGAGGGTATAAGGTGTGTATAAATTGTTTTTTTGTTTTTTTACATGTTGTTTGCTGACTTATCTCCACGATCGACAAAGTTAAGTAGTAGTGTATCGGAAGGGTTCCTTGTTTGGATTTTGCTTACGAGACACTCCACGCATTAACCCTAACGACGTTGGGAGTGGATAGAGGTTACTTTATGTTAAGATGTTTAGTTTGGTGAAATTAGCCGAGAGTCACGTGATTGATTAAGGGATAATAAAATGTTGGCGTGAGGTGAAAGAGCACTGAAAATGTTTCTCTCACCACACATATGTGGGTGAGACAAGGAAACGGAATTCGGCTAGAGGTATATGGCCAGGCCTTGATTAGAAGTAAAATTTAAAGGAAATATATTTTCGATAGGAGGATCATAAAAATTTGCAGAGAGTAGACGCCCCGATTAGTTAGACTTTCCAGTTTGTCAAAACGGGAGGACACAGAGGTATAAGCGTGTTGTTAGGGTTACGAGATAGGACTTGTAGCGATCCCGATTGTGTAGGGGTGGCAATTCGGGTTAGTCGTGTCATTTTTGTGTCGCGTTGATTTTTATTTTAGTATAAGTTTTAGGTATTTTTAAATCTATACAAGCTAAATGGGTCATGTTCGGGTCATTTCGGATTATTACCAAAAACGGGTTATCGGGTCAAAAATTGCCAGCTCTACGATTGTGTGCCTTAGGCTGTTATATCTTGATAACCGATGGTGCGAGGTAGTTGTGTAATGGGAGGGTTCCTTATTTGGATTTTGCTTTGCGAGACGTCTCATGCATGAGACCGAGCAAATGTCAAAAATTAAGAAAGGTCTTTGGCACTAGGGATATAGTTGGTATAGTACTCATTCTTAGATCATAGGAAATACATCGACATAAGGATTATTAGGAAGTAAAGCCAGGGGGACATGTGGCGCTATTTTAGGAAGGCTGTAGGGAGTTAGCCACGAGAAGATAGGTGGGTTAACTTCAAGAAGGATTGGGTATCCAGGAATAAAAAGAATAGAATCTCGAGTAACTCAGGATACAATGCCAAAAAGAATGTGAGGCCCATCCTTATAGAGAGCGTTACGTCTATGACCTAGCTTTTGATGAGCTAAAAGACAAGTTGACCTCTACTCTCATACTCGCGTTGCCAAGATCGGGAGTGGATTATTTGGTCTTTGTGGACGCGTCTCTACAAGGATTGGGAGGTGTGTTAATACTGGAATATGGGTCCATTGCGTATGCGTATCACAAGCTTCAGCCTAATGAGAAGTATTATCCCACACATGATGTAGAGCTCGCCACGGTAGTGTTGGTCTTAAGGATATGGAGGCACGACCTCCTGGGAAAGAAATTTAGTCTTTTTACGGACCACAAGTTGTTAAAATATTCGTTCTCGCGGATAGAACTAAGTATCCGACAAAGTTAGTGGTTGGAGTTCATAAAAGACTATCAATTCGATATTCATTATCACCCAGGAAAGGCAAATGGGGTAGTGGATATGCTGAGCAGAAAACACATGGGGGAACTAGCGAAGGCATGGAAAGCTAAGTGGGAATAGCCTAACCAGGAGGATGCTATAGAAAGATCATTTATATCAGTGTCGACTATTGCCCCTACTAGTGTAATGAGAGTAGTGGGACGCAAGGAAGGGACATTTCTGAGTTTGTCTCCCAATACACGACTTGTCTATTGGAGAATATAGATCACCAACGATCAATTGGATTGTTGCTACCATTAGAAATACCAGTGTGGAAAAAGGAGAGTATATCCATGGATTTTATCACTGGATTGCCGATAATGCAAAGTGGTCATGATTTTATTTGGGTAATCATCGATCATTTGACCAAATCGCCACACTTCCTACCAGTGCAGACGAAGATTATTATACCGCACGTTACGCCCGACTCAGTATTGTAGAGTTTGTGAAACTCTATGAGGCGCCTATTAATATAGTGTCGGATCAAGACAAAATTTTATATCCCATTACTGGCAAAGTTTCCAGGAAGCGATGGGGACTAATTTAAGTTGAGTACCTCATATCATACGCAAATGGAGGGACAAAGGAGAGAGTCAACCATATGTTGAAGGATATGCTCCGGATGCGCGTACTTGACTTTAAAGAAGGATGGGAGCATTACCTCCCATTGGTCGAATTTGCGTACAATAGTTCATACCAATTCACTATAGGCATGGCACCGTATGTGGAATTGTATATCATATCGCATTGCTCACCTACTTATTGGTTAAAAGAAGGAGACAATAAGCTCCTTGGACCTGAAATGATCGAAGATATATCTTCAAATAGTGAGTTCATTCAAAGCCGCATACAAACTGCACCAGTTTTCCAGGAGGGCTATGCCGACGCGAATAGAAATCATGTAGAAATGGAGGTAGGGGACCAAGTTTTGGTGCGAGTATCCCCGCTGAAGGGTATAACACGATTTCGAAAGAAAGGCAATCTTGCACTGCATTAGGTAGACCTCTTTCTCCGTTATTGTAAAAGTAGGCCCGATATTTCCTAGGAGGAACAACTGATTGTTATCTTAAATCACGGTGAGTGTAGGCTAAGATCGAAAGTGGTACCCCTAGTCCGAGTCTTGTGGGGGATGCCACAATTTCGAGGAACTTACTTGGGTCGAGAAGAAGATATTTGAGAGAAGTACCCCCTAGTCTCTTTATAAGGTACGCCTGAATTTTGAGGAAAAAATTCACTTATAAGGGGGGGAGTATGTAATAACTAAGATTTTTGAGTATTTGTTTTTATATAAATTTGCCATGTGGGATAATTATATAAAATAAGGGATGTTGGTTTTCTTAGCCGAATCAATTCTCTTTTTGGGAAAATCGATTCGCTATCAGGGGCGAATCAATTCGGCCCTAGGCGCATCGATCCAGAACCCTGCTGTTTTAGGATTGTTTTTTATTTTGTTTTCTAGTCCTTTTCTTTTAGGTTTAAGGCTTAGTAACTTTCTCTTGGTAAGTAATAAAGAGTGTTAGGGGACTATTATAGTGGGACTAATACCCTAGATTAGTATGGGATAAATGGGGCTTATTCCGAGGGTTATTCAATAGAATTAAGTGTCGTCTGCATCTAGGAAGCTAGCCTAGGACTTAGAGAAGTAGGATGGTATGCTCTAGGAGTTTCTATAACTAGTGTTGAGGAAAATTTACCCTTGGTGGTTTAGAGTATTGTCTTGAACTCTTGGAGACTAGAATGAGGATAATTTTACCTTGTAGCCTATGTTGTTAATAACATATGATTTCGCAAATAAGAAACATACATTTTTTTAAATTGGCACATTCTTGTTAAGCACGGATATTTTTGTGAAATTAAAAGGGAAAGTCTTAAAAATTGGTATATCTTGTGAATCATGGCATGCATATACACACCTATCTAAATGTTATCATAAGGGAAGTTACGTGCATGAGGTGATGTCCCCTGGCTAGTTAATGCAGGGAGAATATAGTCCTCGGCCATAGGATCGGTTATTATATATTGTGATGTTATTTTTTGAAGTGAGATAACTTCGGGTATGGTTATGAATCACTGCCGAAGGTATATGGCCGTTTCCCATGTCACGCGATTTAGGATGCCCAGGTTGTCTTGGTGTTAGGCCCTGGAAGATGATAGCTATTGAGGGCCACATCCAGTGGGGTGACTCCCGGAAGGATGGTCTTAGAATCGTTATATTGTGATTATAATTATTCTTATGAAAGTGGTAAGTTATAAATGGTGAAGAATTTTATAAATTAAATATTTTAGAATGAGTTTCCTAATGAGGAATGGAACTGTGAAATCATATTGTGTAAAACCGAAAAAGAAATCTTAGCAAGTAAACTAAGTTATATTCCCTTCCATTAATGTTTACTCATAAGTGTAAGTTAAGCATGATTACCGAATTGAATTATTTCTCTTAATTAAACAGGAAGCTTAATTCATAAGGATCTCGTTGGACGCTAGGATGTGTATTTAGATGATAGGTGAGGATGATTATTATTGATGAGTGAGTCCAACCTGTTTGCCGTGTCTAATACTCATAACTGTTATGCATTTTATTCGCACTGATATCATATCAAACCGGGCCCTGACCCGTCTATATGTCTCTTTCTTGCGTGGTTATCTTTTATGCTCAGGTGATCCACCGCAAGGGCGCTCAATATGATCCTTCCTTCTTAGAGTCGGGGAGCTACAACATTTTTGCGGATGTTGTAGGATTCTTGTTATAGACGCATCTATCTTTTGTATATTCTAGATTATGATCAGCCAAACATTCGGTCGTGTTGCCCAAGTTTTATACTTGCTTATATATTGTGATATTTATTTGTAATACTTGGTGTAACCATTTTATTGGTCTGTTAATCGAAATCTTATGAGGTTATTATTTTGTTTTAAGATAATTAAACTATTGTATGCATTGTTTTATAACCACCTTCTTTTATAAATTAAATGGTCTAAATGGTTTTATTTAAACTTACAAATTAATTTGACTCTGTTTTCTAAAATAATTAGTGGTTATCTCATATTATTATTTTAACAACAATGATGCTAAGAATGGACCATTTATGATTCCTGCATTTATTGGGATATCGGGCTGGCCACCTCTTATTTAAATAAGCGAGGTGTCACATTTATGCAGATTTAACTCCATATTAAATCCCTTTTGGCACGTGTTCAACTAACATTTTTTAGGATAAATTAAACAAAATTAGTTCTAAGTAGGTTGAAGAACTAGCCCAGCGGTCAACTAGTAAGAAAGATAAGTGGGAGGTTCATATGAATAAAGAAATAATGACATAACTCGACTCTTAAATGTTGATGCGGAAAAATTAGTTGCTGACAAAGGTAAAAAAGTGTTCGAGGAGAGGTAAAAGATTAAGAAAAGGCTTTTGTATGATTCGTCTATTAAGGATCCCAAATTACCCAGATTTAATGCAAAAAAAAGAAAATCCCATTGATGGCCTACCTACCCACAAGCTGCATAAGGGCATATTCTTCATCTCCCTATGGTCATGTTGAACCGTATGAGTTTAACCCTATGATGACCCAGGAAAAACTTTATGGGGATAAGAACTATATCCTTTTAAATGCTCCAAATTCATCTGAAGTCTTAAGTAATGTGTGTTGTACCCCTGACTTTCTGTTCATGAGGACTTTAAATGTGGATAATATCAAGAATTTTTCATGTTATAAGACGTATGTGGTCAGTTGAATCTTATTAATTTCCACTGTTATCATCCAATATGATCTGCTTTCATTTAGATAATTTTCTCTATATGTTTTTATTCACAGTAATATGGCCACAACTATACTAAGGGAGAAATATTTGCTTGCCATAAAGTCTTGTGATGAGATGAGAAATGCCAAGGAGGGACATGAAGACAAAATCAATCTTCTTGAGCCAACTTATCTAAATCTCATAATGCTAAGGACCATTCCTACACCAAGAATCAAGAGGCTAAAGATAATATGGTGACCAAGGTTGAACAAAGTTGAAGAATATGGTAGTCATCTGCAATAAGACATCAAGACAATATAAGACAAGTTGAGGACTTAATGATTCAACTTAATACTGCCTTGATCATAGCTTCCATGGCTAGATAATAGGATTTCAATGTCTTCAAGAGAGCTAAAGAATACATCATTGACACAACCAATTCCTTCCTCAAGGCTTATGAAAAATTTAAAAAGAGGGTAGCTAAGTACTACCCTGATATTCCCAAGGTTTTCATGTCTTGAAAAGGAGATGATAACGGAGCCAAGGCTATCGAGGAAGATGAAAAGGATACAAGAAGATAATAAGCAGGATCATCTTCTGAGGATGGCCTCCAGGTTGTTGAGTAAAACCATGTCGTGGATAAGGGAGGCCATGTTAAGGTCGAGGATCTCCCTGTCGCTTAAACCATTGAGTTGCCCCCCACGGATGGTGATGATTAACTTCTCTTCCATTTATATTTTTCTTGAATATTTTTACTCATTTGTGATTACTTTAAAAACTATCAATGCGCACATGCGTGAACAACCTATGAATGGGAAAGTCTATGCTCACCCAATCTTCTTTCTCTATAATAAATCTCATGCGTTAGTCATTAATGAAATCACATTATATTGTTCATCATGTATTTTTATATTTTCCATCTTTTTTTGCTCATGGATTTGCATGATTGGATCTAGTTGAAATATCAGTTTAATCCATGCTTTATTTGGGTTTTGCCATTATTTCTTATACTTTTATCTATATTATCAGATCTTGTCATCATAGTATAGGCTTACGAGCTTCCTAGGGATGAACTGTCTGGTTGTCCAGTTAAAAAATGTATGTTTGAAATTTTTTGGAACTCCTTAACACCCTATTCCAATGGCTTTTTGTGGTTAAAGGCTTGCTTTAGTCGATGGAGTTGTCATGTGCCGACATAACCTTGAAAGATTGTTGTGCAGTAAAGAATGTTCTTTGTTCAATTGGGTTTGCCTGAGTCGACCTGACCTTGAAATATTTTTGTGTAGTGAAAAACATGCTTTGGTCTATTGGGTTGTCCTGAGCCGACCTAACCTTGAAATTTTTTTATGCAGTTAAAGATTTGTGTTGTTCAATTGGGTTAGCCTACACCTTAAAATATTTTTGTTCAGTCAAAGACATGCTTTGGTCAATTGGACTAGCATGATCCGACCTAACCTTGAAAGATTTGTATGCAGTCAAAGGCGTGCTTTGGTCAATTGGGTTGTCCCAAACCAACATGACCTTGACTGATTTTCTAAAAAAAATATGTGAAGTTTGTAGCACACAATGAGTTATGAACCCAACATGTCTTTGGTTTAAGCCTCTTGACTATCTCTTGAACCGAACATTAAATAAAGCTAAAAGGAATTTGATAACCATGAATCTGAATTTTAGGTAATAGGCATTCTTATTAAATTACTTAGGTTCAACTTCCCACTACATTCATATTTCTTATAAACATAAAGAATTATTTAATAATAATGACTCTTGAAGTTGTTAGTTACAAGGATTCTTGAGCAGGTGTCCTTCCAAAGTTTTAATCCGATAAGTACCATATCATAAGACTTCAATCACATGTTAGGGACTTTTCCAATTAACCTTTAACTTGATGGATTTCCTAGGACCATTTCAATACATAGTCACCTTTCTTGAGGGTACTTGTCTTGACTCTTTTGTTGTAAAATTTTGTTGTACACTACCGATAAGCTGTTACCCTAAACGTTGTTGGCTCCCTAACCTCATATACAAGCTCCAAATCTAACCTTATCGCCCAATCACTTTTAGGGGAGTCAAAGTTGAGGACCTTATGGCTTCAAAGGCCAGCCTCAACTGGGAATAAGGCATCACTCCCAAAAGTAAACATATAGGGTGTTTTCCCTGTTGTTGTTCGACATGATGTCCTATAATCCCACAACATGCTTTGAAGTTTATTTATCTAATTTCCTCTGGCTGAATCCAACCTTTTCTTCATTCATTCCAATAATGTTCAGCTTGTGACCTCTATCTTCCAATTACCGTGTGGATAAGATGGTGATGAGTGTATCTTTCTGATTTTGGCCTTATCACAAAAGTTTTACAATTCCTCATTCTTAAACTGGGTGATGTGATGGAAAATTAAGTCATGGGGGATCCCATATCTATATATCATATTATTCCATATAAAAGGAAAAAAAATTCATATGTCATTTCTATGAGTGGATTGGCCTCCACCCATTTCATAAAATAATCTATCACTACCACCAGATACCTAAATTTTCCTTGTGACTTCGGTAGTGGCGCGACTAAATATATACTCCAAATGGAAAAGGTCAGGGTGATGTAATTAACACCAACTCATCTCCTATTATCTTATTCATCACTTTGAATCTCAAGCACTTTCTCCCTTCTGTGTGTATTATTCACAATATTTCTTCACAGTAATTACTTTGAGCGCAGCATTTACTAGAATTATCTTTGATACAATCATGCCACTAGGATTAGGCCATTTGGGTAATAAGCTCGGTTGAATGTTTGGAAGTGGGGAATTTATAGAGATGAGGTATTTTTGAATCTAGTTAGAGAGTTTTACACCACGATTTTGATAACTAAGTACACTATTACCTCCATTTCTCTTGGTGTTTCCATCTTTATTACATTAGCCATTCTTAGAGATATTTACAACCTGCCTCATCTACCAAACCCTTCCTTCCCTTACCTACCCGATGCTTTCCCAAATATGAAATAGTTGGATATTGAAATTACATGTAAAGAGATAACTGAAGCTGCATTGCCCCAAACTCTCCTCACTGACTTCTACTACGTTCTCCATGTCCTTATATCTAAAACATAAACCAAATCTCACATCAAAATACAATCACATTATATAATTGTGTATTTCAACATGCGATTGGTACAAGCATCTCTAAGGATTTGGGGAAAATTTTATTTGACATAATGTTGGAAAATGTGAACAATATAGGGAGAGGAAAACGACCCGCTCTTTTTTTAAGAGCGGGATTTTATAATTGCTCATCATTACTTATTTCGGCATATACTATTAAAAATTGAACACTACATCTGCATATTCTTCCACGGTCATTGAAGACATGTTAGTGACCGAGAAACATTTTGAAGTTCAATCCATTAGAATTTTCACCAACATAATATCGAGGTATATGGCATCGAGATTTTTCATTTTACTCAGTCAAATTTATTCTGGTATGTTCTAGTTTTACTTGAGGAATTTTTGTAAAAACAATTTTTAGAAAGAAAATTTTCATTTTTTGTTCATTAGAACGAGATTGTATTTTCTTTAGAGCGATACCTACTGCTCGTTCGAACGAGGTTGGATCTTTGTTTGAATGAATGTTTGAGTTCTTTGGAATGAACATCAAACAAACTTCAAATGATATTTCTCAGTTTAGCAGAGCTGCACCATTAGAAGCTTGTTTGAAGATTGTTGGAACGATCTAAATAGTTCGTTCGAATGAGACTTCACCTCATTAGAACGAAAGATGGTTTGTCATTTGAACCAAGCAAAACTTTTATTCGAGAGAACACCACGACCTTAAAAATCATGTGTTCTATAAAACAAAAACTTTTGGGCTATTTTACACAACACTTTTGGGAAAAAATTGATTCGGATTCCTATTCCAAAAGTTTTACTCTTCTTGTTTCTTTGAAATAACGTTTTTTCCAAATCATGCAAACATCGAATGATTTATTGAGTTTTTCAAACCCTAGTTCCATACACTACATCAAACCCTTGCAGAATTCACTGTATGACTGAATATTTTGGAGTTGCGACTCTATTGCTGAAGAAGAAAGGATTCTGTGGATACTGAGGGAAGACCTACTTCATGTGGGTGGTGCTAGACTGCCTCACATTTCATTCAATATTTAAAGACTATGTGCATTATAATTAGTGGATCTCTAATTAGTGTGTAAGTCATTCAAGTCTACCTAATTATTAACAGTGTTAAATATGGTTTGGCATATTTTGATTGGATTTTATCTTGCATGCAAATACAATTCTAAACAAGATAATATTACTTCAAAAAATTGGATATATGTGTCACCCTAGGATATAAATGAATTCGTATCGCCTCTTCTTTATCAAATTAGTGTCAAAGCTAGTTACATTAATTTGTTGTGTGATTTTCACTTTGGGATTATATGGATGATTTTTATAATAAGGTTCCTATTTTTTTTGGGTCTAATTATGCATATTGCAAAGCTGGAATGAGGCCGACCTCAAAATCAATTGACGAACGTGTATGTATTGTTTATGATAGAGGTTGGAAACCTCCCAGTGTGCCTAATGAAGATGTCGTAAGTCTTAAACCTATCACTTCTTGGACTAATGATGAATTTAAATGGAGCAATTTTACCTCCTAAGGCTTAAGTGTTATTTCTGGTACAGTCACTCCCGACGAGTTTCATTATATTATAAAGTGTACCACGTATAAGAAAGCGTGTGATATTTTCCAACTCACTCATGAGGGTACTAATGTTGTGAAAGCTTCTAAGGTACAAAATCTTATTACACGGTTTGAAACTATTACTATGCTAGACTTTGAGATATTATATGAGTTTTATGCATGTTTATATGATATAGTCAATTATAGTTTTAATTTGGGTAAGAAAATTCCTAAGATGAGGGTAGTTAAAAATATTTTAAGATCCCTTTCATCCCGTTTTATCCTTAAAGTCACGGTCCATAATTCATTTGGAATTTTAGATATGCTTAGCTTAGAAGAACCCGTAGGAGACCTTCAAACTTACAAAATCGATATGTTACCCAAAACTCAAAAACCAAAGGAAAAAGGGATTTCTTTAAAAGTCCAATATAAAAAGAAAGAGGAGGTATATTCTGACTCCGAGTTTGATTTTAATCTTGATGATCTTTCCCTTTTTTGAAAAAATTCAAAAATATTCTCAAACTACCAAAAGAAAATTCTTCTAAAGAAAATATAAGTTTTGAGAAAGGTAAAAATTTTAAGTCGGACAAGAAAGGTTTTGAAAAAGAGAGAGGAGAGTATTATAAGAAAGATGAGGAGAGATGCGAGGAGTAAGGATCACAATGTCCACGGGTGTTCTATGAGGCTAAAGAGACAGGCCAAGGGCAAAGGAAAAGGAGTCCACAATTCCACTCTTATCAATAGCGATGTCGAGTCGTTGGATTCCAGGGATGAATCATAACATGGAAGTAACTTCACTATGATCATGGTCAGTCATGTTAGTACATTGAGTACTTCTCATGTCGATGAGGATGTTTCAAAACATGATGACTTCGATAAATTGTCTAGTCATTCCGGATAGAGTGAGGAGATGGCGTTTTGAGTAAAGGAGAAAGTGGCCTTCAACATTCTTGTGCCAAGATTTACGCTAAGTTCTTTAAGAGAAAAAACAAAATAAAAATTTGGCACTTAGGGTTTTAGATTTATAAAAAGGAGTTGAGAGATTCCTCAATGGGAGTTTCTTTGGGAGAGAGTTGTAATAGCGGAGAGGTAAAATGGTGACTTGACCAACAAAGTGGCTAGTCTTATGAAAGATCTTCAAGCTTCATTAGAGACTCATAAGAAATTTGAATCCCTTTTATTCCAACTCAAGAACAATCTGTAATGTGATCGGGAGGTCAAGGTTACTCTAGAGGACATCTAATAAGGTTGGAAAGATGTTCATCGGTCCCGCTTTAGGTTCCAGGGAGAGGAAAGGAATATGTTACGATGGTTCATCCACTTCTCATGTTGCACTTGAACCGGTTCCTAAATTTAAGGTGGATCTGCATAGGCCTTATCCTAACCTACCAAAGAGATTTAAACCTAAATTAGATAACCAAGGTAGAGCCAACAAGTATACATTTTCACCCATTACAAAATGATAGGTCAACTTAAGGAATTTTTCTACAAGTTAGGAAGAACAACCCGTAAACATACTCACAAGAACCTCTATAATGAATTTGTTAGTCTTAGAGAGCAGGTTGAGTTCTTAGTCTCCACTTCTCAAAGATTAATGGAAGAATTTCAAAGGTTGTCACTGGAGAACTCTTCCAACGTTATGACAAGACCCAATAATGACAAGTGCAAACAAATGGTTACCTCCACTTAGTTACCTAAGCAAAATGACAAATCCCTTATTGTTCACTTTTATCTCAAGGTTCAAGATACTTCCCAATTGTATTTTGATAGTGGATTCTCTAGGAACATGAATGGTAACAAATCCATAAGAGAATGTTTTATAATTGCTCAATTTTTATTTTATGTGGCTTATCAAGTTACACCCCACTGTATCTGCATGACTGCTTCCATATACTGGAAGATAAGAAGATTAAAGATTGTTCATCAAAACGACATTCATAGAGTTATGAGGTGGTTTGGTTAAGACTTTAATTATCCTTTTTTTTTTTAAAGTTTGCTTTTAAAAATATTTTTAAAATATTTTTTGAAAAACATGCTTACTCGTTAGAACGAGAATTAGTATGTCATTCAAACAAGTTGGATAGGGTTGTTAGAAATATGTTCCTTCATTAGAAATAAATCTAGAACATTTCCTTTTGGTTAGTTATAGAATGTCGCTCAATGTTTCGTTAGAAGCCATTCGAATGGGAAAGGTCATTCATTCGAACGAGTTCTTAAGCGACACCTTTTGGCAAGCTCTGAAATGTTGTTCGAAGTTTTATTAGAAACATAATCGAACGACACTGGATACTTCGTTTGAATGATGAACCAATTCGTTTGCACGAGTACGCATATTTTTGTTTTTTCGAACAAATCTTTGCAAGTCTCTAATGTCTATCTCTTTGTAACAACTTTCCTTATAAATAGAGATGGGGGATTTGACTTTTCTCCAAGCCTTTTAAGAGTTATGTTTGCAATTAAACTCTATAATTTTTTATCCAAAACCCTTGGATTTTTTAGGGATCACTTTTCCAAATAAGGAAGAACAAATTCCAAGTTTAAAAACCCTTGTAGATATTTTCTCTACTGCTGAATTATGAAGTTGAGGCTATACTATTGAAGAAGAAAGGAATTGAAAATTCCTAAGGCAAATGAGTGGATACCGAGGCTAGAGCTACTTGTTGTGGGAAGTGTTGGAATGTATTGTTTTCTATTGAAGACATCTTTTCATTATCCCTAGTGGATATCTAAATAGCCTATAAGTCATATAATGTTTGTCAATTTTGAAATGATGCTGAAATAAAAGGTTTTTCCCAAAAAGGATTTTTCCTCGATGTGGCTGTAGTAGAACCTTATTTTCCTATTTTATCTCAACTTGAGGGTCTTGGTCTACTCGTTTCTCTGTTACTGTTGAGGATGGGGCAAATGGTTTTATAGCTCTGCCAACTAATCTTAGAGGGCTTGTTGTTAGTCTCTGAGGCCTTTAATTGCCCGTGCTAGATTGTTTATATTCATGGCCTCAGAAATATTCATTTCCACAGAGGACGCTAATTATGTTGGTGCAACAAAAGGATTTTGTTTATGTAAACAATAAATTTATATGTAAACGTTGAACAATGAGCTAAGAGAGATAATGACAACGTATGTATGTGGTTTAGCAGAGTTTGACCTACATCCACGGGTGAATGGTGATGATGCTGAGATTTAGCACCACCAGATAAGTGATAGTGAGCTCAAGCAGTAGCAGCCATGGCAGCCATGGAGATGTATCACAAACTGATGATGCTGAGATTTAGCACCACCAGATAAGTGATAGTGAGCTCAAGCAGTAGCAGCCATGGCAGCCATGGAGATGTATCAGTATATATGAGAATGTAAGTGTATAGAAGGGGATGAGCATAAGAGGAAATTAAACAATGGTGTATAGTGGTTCAGCCAATTTGGCCTACATCCACTGTGAGTGTGTGATCCACTAAGTATGGGCACTAATGGCCTTGGATACAATGCACATAACCCTCTCTCTCTCTCTCTCTCTACTGTGTGTGTACAAGCAGAGTTTTAGCTAGGGCTACTGTTCATGGATCCATCTCTGTAGGGTTGTAGGTGACAAGTATATATAAGTCTTGGGGGGTGTAGTGTACCCCCCAAGTAAGCATGGTGCATGTGAATGATGATCTAACCAATTCCCTGTTGACACCTGTAGATGCCAAATGATGGCATAATATTCCCTCACGTGAGGGTGTGATTTGGTTATAACGGTCTGCCACGTGTCATATGAGCCTCACGCGCACTGTTCCACGCGTCTCCCAAACCACGCGCTGAGATGATGTCACCCTCGGCCTATGATATGAGGCCGAGGGCAAAGTTCCCCCTGGCAGTGAGTATGGTCCAATTTAAGCCTCGTACTGTCGGCCCCTCGAAGGGTCGTCCGGGGCCTGCTGAAGGGTCAGCCCCTCGGAGGGTCGTCCGGGTCCTGTTGAAGGGTCGGCCCCTCGGAGGGTCGTCCGGGTCCTACTGAAGGCCGAGTCCAGGAGGGGTCATGTGGAGCCAAATGAGGGGTCGGCCCCTCGGAGGGTCGTCTGAAGGGGTTGCCTTGATCCCGGCAGTCAGGGGGTAAATATGGGTATATCAATCACCCCCCAGCCCTTAGCCATTGATTTTGTTGAGATGGCTGAGGGATAGTGTTGCTTTTGAGGCGGATGTATGGTCAGTGAGATGAGGGATGCCTGTCAAGATGAGGTGACACTTGGGCGGTTGCCCACTGTCATCTCCAGTTCCCTAGGTAAGGCGGCTGTATGGTCAGTGAGATGAGGGATGCCTGTCAAGATGAGGTGACACTTGGGCGGTTGCCCACTGTCATCTCCAGTTCCCTAGGTAAGGCGGCTGTACTATGCTTGGGGCTTTGTGCCCTAATGATATCCTCCTCGTGGGCTGTGTTTTGCTTTGGGAAGTGAGCCCCCTTAATTAGCAAAGATATTAAAAGGATTTTCAAATCCTTTTCCCCTTCTAGCTTCTTCTTCATCTTCGCGCCCTTACTTTCTCTCTCTACAATTCCAGCTAACTCCATAGCCGTTTCTTCGCTGCTTTCTCCATCGCTCTTCACTCAGTCGTTGCTCTTGTTTCCAGGTACTCTTCTTTGCCTGAACTCTCCTCTAGCTCTTCCATTTCCTTTGTGTGTTGGGGTCGAACCCCTTTTAGCATTTTTCTGGTTTTTCTCGCATTTTTCTGGCATCTTTTCCGGCGAACGACTTCGACTGTTCTTGAGTGTTCTTGAGCAAACCTTTCATATTCCCAGTTTTAGATCCAAAAGTCATAGGTTGGTCAATTGGAGTTTGTTTGTGGTTAGATTAGTAAAATCATCTCAAGTGTTAGGTCTCCCCCTTAATGCTTAGGAGGCTTTACGATTTAGCAGACGAGTTTCCATCCTTGAGGGAGAAGTTCTTCATAGAGATCAGGCGCATAGAGGAAGAGGAGGAGAGGAGACGACGGGACGACCCCATTTGGGTACGACCCATCTTTCCCCTCCCCTTGAAGAAAATTCTGCCTTCTGAGCCACAAGGGTCGTCCTATCGTCCATCCGATAGTCAGACGTTTGAGGGTGGTATGGACGAGCGTGCATCTTCACCTGCAGGTGCTGGTCCCTCTGGAAGGAGAGGGTCGTCTGAGGACGCCCAGGACCATCAGGCCGAGGGTGTGGGACCTTCTGAGGCTGTCCCTGTGACGGCCCTATCCCCCCATGCATTTCAAATGACTTTTCACGGTTCGCCCCCAAGAGGTGAAGAGGACGAGAGACAGGAGGCTGAGGGTTATGCTGAGGACTCTGATGATGATCCCATTGACACTTCTCACGCCTCTGCTTATGTTTCCACTGTGAAGGATCGTGACCTCTTGCTGTGGAGGCATCAGTTCGGCATAAAGTCCTCTGTGACTATGAGGGTTCCCAACCCCGATGAGCGAGTTTATCAGGGAGACGAGGGGGAGGTTGCTGTTTACGAGCAGATGCTTAGGGTAGGTGTTAGGTTCCCTCTGCATCCTACCATTGTTGAGATCCTGTCTGCCCTTGGGGTTTCCCCCTCTCAGCTCCCCCCCCAACTCTTGGAGGGCAATTCTTGGCTATATATCTCTTTGGAAGAGTGTCTTCACAGATGAGCCCTCAGCAGACTTATTCATAGGTTGTTATAACATTACCTCATCGTCCAAGCAGCCTGGTTGCTACCACTTAGGGGCCAGGAAGTCTGACAAGAAGATCCTTCATGTAGCCCAGACCTCAAATCATGACTGGAATAAGAGGTATTTCTTCATCTCTGGGGACTGGGAGTTCCCCTCTGGGGTTGATCCTCTTGAAGATAGTCCGAGGGTTTCCCAGGTATGGTCCAAACCTTCCATGAGGGCACGGTCTGACCCTGGATTAAGTCAGGAAGAGAGGGTAATTGTTGACTATCTGAGGGACCAGGGGAAAGAGGGTGGACTTCCAAAATTTGAAGATCTAATGACCCCTCATCACCTCAGAGAAGATGGCCTGAGGGTCGGCCCTCTGACAGAATTATGTGAGTGTTTTTCCATTTTCGCATTATGATTCCTTCTAAGTGTTCCCTCTTTGCCTCTGTATCTTTCTGACGTATTTCTTTCTTTTCAGGTCGTCCTGCGAACATTTCTGACCAATTGTGGGAGATGACTGCCCCCAGCTTGTTGTCCGGTCTTGGCAAAAAGAAAGGGAAGGAGCCTCAGCAAGCCCAGAGGAAGTCAACGTCCGAGGGGCCGAGGCCGGTAGAGCCGACCGTGGATAGTCGGAAAAGGAAGCAGCCTGAAGCTCCTGAGGGCTCTCGTCCTGATGCACGGACGAGGGCGAGGACAGAAGTGTCTGAGGGGTCTGCCTCCAGCATGGGGGCATTTTGGTCTCAAAATTTAGCATCCTTGAAGTCTGGCCCTTCTTCCCTCATAGCCAACTTAAGGGCGGCCAAGGTCTCCATGTTTTCTGCTCCTTCGGCCTCTGACTACGGCTTTTTGTCGAAGATGCCTCCTGCCAAGGTGTATGATTACGGTCTGCATACCATGGCCCAGGTATTTGTTTCTACCGTACTTCCTCAGTTAATTTTTTGTCAATCTGTTCCCTCGGCCTCTTAATGTTTGCTTGTTCTTGTGCAGTCTATTTGTGCTTGGGCGTCGGCTACAAAATGGATGGCCGAGAATCAGCTGAAATTTCAAGAGGCTGACAGGGCCATTCAGCACGAGGCTCTTCTACAGACTGAACTGGATACTGCAAAGGCTGAGCTGGGTACTGCAAGGGCTGAGCTGGAGGGTATGAGGGTTGAGCATACCAGGGTCTTGAATGAGCTACAGACGCAGCATGAGGCAGACCTGAAGGCTAAGGACGACCTTATTAAAGACAAGGATGCGGCCTTGAATAACCTGGGGGCTCACTTCAAGACTGAGCTTGAGGGTGCAGTAAGGAAGGCCGGGGCCGATGCTGTTGAGGCCTATAAGGTTTCAGACGAGTTTCAAGGCTTCGGCCTTGAGTATCTTGAGAGGGGGATTAGGACGGCCTGTCGGTGGGTCGTCCTAAAATTTTCTGATGCAGTGACGACTATCCGCCCCTCCCTTGAAGCCGTCCAGCTAGATGACCCCTTAATTGCTGAGGCCTTGGCACAGGTTGAATCCCAAGTCCACGTTGAGGGTACCGGCACATCTGAGGATCAGCCTCTAGTGGTCGTAGATGAGACCCCTGTAATCGATGTGCCCTCTGAGTGTGCTCAATAGGGTGGCTGTCTGTAGCCCACACCCTCTTCTTGTAACATTTTTTTTTTGTATTTTTGTTGATCAAACATTTCCCTTATTTGTAATATAATCACTGTCTTCTATTCCTGTCTTTACTTTGTGATGCTTAGAAATTAACAATATTACCAACTCCTCCCTCGTCATTTTGAGGGTAAATGGGGTCGTCTCCCCCATTTGCCCTCTTCATAGCCGAGGGTGTTTACCACCAAATTATGGTGTTTTAAATCAAGTCCACCCTCGTCTTTTTGAGTTGAGTGGAGAGGTCGTCCCCTCCACTTGCCCTCATTATAGCCGAGGGTTCAACTAACCAAATTAATGGATTTTAATTTAGTCTTCCCTCGTCTTTTTTGAGGAGAGTGGAGGGGTCGTCCCCTCCACTGGTCCCCATTATAGCCGAGGGTTCAACTAACCAAATTAATGGATTTTAATTTAGTCTTCCCTCGTCTTTTTTGAGGAGAGTGGAGGGGTCGTCCCCTCCACTAGTCCCCATTATAGCCGAGGGTTCAACTAACCAAATTAATGGATTTTAATTTAGTCTTCCCTCGTCTTTTTTGAGGAGAGTGGAGGGGTCGTCCCCTCCACTGGTCCCCATTATAGCCGAGGGTTCAACTAACCAATTTAATGGATTTTAATTTAGTCTTCCCTCGTCTTTTTTGAGGAGAGTGGAGGGGTCGTCCCCTCCACTGGTCCCCATTATAGCCGAGGGTTCAACTAACCAAATTAATGGATTTTAATTTAGTCTTCCCTCGTCTTTTTTGAGGAGAGTGGAGGGGTCGTCCCCTCCACTGGTCCCCATTATAGCCGAGGGTTCAACTAACCAAATTAATGGATTTTAATTTAGTCTTCCCTCGTCTTTTTTGAGGAGAGTGGAGGGGTCGTCCCCTCCACTGGTCCCCATTATAGCCGAGGGTTCAACTAACCAAATTAATGGATTTTAATTTAGTCTTCCCTCGTCTTTTTTGAGGAGAGTGGAGGGGTCGTCCCCTCCACTAGTCCCTATTATAGCCGAGGGTTCAACTAACCAAATTAATGGATTTTAATTTAGTCTTCCCTCGTCTTTTTTGAGGAGAGTGGAGGGGTCGTCCCCTCCACTGGTCCCCATTATAGCCGAGGGTTCAACTAACCAAATTAATGGATTTTAATTTAGTCTTCCCTCGTCTTTTTTGAGGAGAGTGGAGGGGTCGTCCCCTCCACTAGTCCCTATTATAGCCGCGGGTTCAACTAAACAAATTAATGGATTTTAATTTAGTCTTCCCTCGTATTTTTTGAGGAGAGTGGAGGGGTCGTCCCCTCCACTAGTCCCCATTATAGCCGAGGGTTCAACTAACCAAATTAATGGATTTTAATTTAGTCTTCCCTCGTCTTTTTTGAGGAGAGTGGAGGGGTCGTCCCCTCCACTGGTCCCCATTATCGCCGAGGGTTCAACTAACCAAATTAATGGATTTTAATTTAGTCTTCCCTCGTCTTTTTTGAGGAGAGTGGAGGGGTCGTCCCCTCCACTGGTCCCCATTATAGCCGAGGGTTCAACTTCCCATGCATGCTAGGACTGACAATAGGATGAAGGAAACACTGATATTTCTCATTCATTTTCCAAGTGTTCTGTTGGAGCAACCCCAATTACAATTATGGTCTTTCAAGACCTTACAACACTACTGATAGTATTTCTTCAAATGATCTGCATTCCAGGGGTTTGAAAAAGGTTCCCCCTCTAAGTTTTCTAGCCTGTAGGTCCCTGGGACAACTTCATCGATGACCCTATATGGGCCATGCCAATTAGGATGGAGCTTGTTGGGTTTCTGCCAAGTCTTTTTAAGAACCAAGTCTCCCACTACGATAGGCCTCTGTTTCACCCTTTGGTTGTAAAACTTTGCGGTCCTCTGCTGGTAGGAAGCTTGCCTTATCTCAGCATCCTCCCTTCTTTCCTCAATCAGGTCTAGGTCAAGTCTTCTCTCTTCCATATTCCCCTGGGGATCATACATTTGGACCCTATGAGTAGGAAACTCCACTTCGGTGGGGATGACTGCTTCTGATCCATAATCTAACATGAATGGGGTCTCCCCGGTAGGGGTCCTTACTGTCGTCCTGTATGCCCACAACACTGCATATAACTCCTCGACCCATCTTCCTTTTGCCTCCTCAAGCCTCTTCTTAATCCCATCTAGGATTTTCCTGTTCGTAACTTCGGTTTGCCCATTGGCCTGAGGTCGGCCTGGGGTGGAGAAAAATTGTTTGATACTTACCCTCTCACAGTACTTCTGTAAAGAGGCATTCTTGAACTGGGTCCCGTTATCCGAGATGAGGGTGTTGGGTAGACCATATCTGCATATCACATTCTTCCAGATGAACTGGAAGGTCTTCTGCTCCGTGATCGTGACCATCGGCTCGGCCTCTACCCACTTTGAAAAGTAGTCAATTGCTACGATGAGGAACCGATAGTTATTGACTGCTCTCGGTAAGGGTCCTACCAGATCAATCCCCCATATTGCGAACGGCCATGGGGATGTAATGGAGGTGAGAGGCTGGTGAGGTTGATGAGGGATGGTAGCAAATCTTTGGCATTTATCACACTTTTTAACATATGCGGCAGCATCTTTTCCTAAGGTCGGCCACCAGTAGCCTTGGGTGATCACCCTCTTTGCCAAGGATCTACCCCCAATATGGCTTGAACATGACCCTTCATGCACGTCTTGCAAAATGGAAGGGACCTCTGAGGGATGCACACACCTAAGTAAGGGGAGCAGAAACCCCTTTTTATACAGCGTGTCTCCGATGACAGCGAACTTTGCAGCCCTGTACCTCAGCTTCTTCCTCTCTTGGCTCGCTTCTGGCATCTCTCCCCCTCTAATGTATCTGATCAAGGGGTCCATCCATGAAGGTTCTTGAGAAACATTCATGCAAACACCAAGTGTTCCCTCGTAGTCTTCTATAGTTGGTCGAAGCAAGATTTCTACCGGGACTGTCCTCCTTATGTCTGTCCTAGTAGCTGAGGCCAACCTTGCAAGGGCGTCAGCACGGCCATTGTCGAGCCTAGGTATCCTCTTGAATTTCACTTCTTTGAAGTTTTTCAGCAATGACCTCACCTGATCAAGATACCTAGCCATCCTCTCGTCTTTGGCCTCATAGGCTCCTAGTATCTGATTCACCACCAGCCTTGAATCACTGTGAACCAAAATTTGGCTGACACTAAGGGATTTGGCCAAGGAGAGGCCAGCTATCAAAGCCTCATACTCAGCCTCATTGTTGGAGGCTTTGAAATTGAACCTCAGGGCGTACTCGACGTCTGTGTCATCGGGTGCTGATAGTATCAGTCCAGCACCACTTCCGCTATCACAGGAGGACCCGTCAACGAAGAGGCTCCACGGAGTCTTTCCTTCAGAAAAATTTCCCTCAGAGAGGGACCCCTGTCTAAAGATGTATCTTCCCTCTTCGTTTTCAGTCACTTTCCTTCTAGCGGTGCTCGTCTCAGCCATTTCTGCGGGTGTGTCTGCGGGTCTGTCTTCTGTATCTGCCGTCCCGAGGGTCTCACCCTCGGCCTCATCTTCTTCCCATGTGAACTCAGCCATGAAGTCTGCCAAGGCTTGCCCCTTAATGGCTGTCTTAGGCTGATACACAATGTCAAATTCCCCCAACTCTATAGCCCAGGTCATTAGCCTTCCTGATTTTTTAGGCTTGTGTAGGACCTGCCTAAGAGGAGAGTCAGTAAGGATGACCATAGTATGGGACTGGAAGTATGGTTTCATCTTCCTTGAGGCATGGATCAAGGCATAGGCCAACTTCTCCATCCTCGGGTATCTCTGCTCTGCCCCCTGGAGTGCCTTGCTGTTGAAATATACGGGCTTCTGTATCCCATCTTCGTCTCTTACTATTGCTGCACTGATAGCGGATTCTGAGATAGCAAGGTACACGTACAGTCGTTCACCCTGCACGGGTCGTGACAGCAGCAAGGGAGACCCTAAGTATGATTTCAGCTGCTTGAAAGCCTCATCACATTCTTCGCTCCATTCGAAGGCTTTCCTGAGGATCTTGAAGAATGGTAGACACCTGTCTGTAGCCCTTGACACAAATCTGTTCAAGGCAGCCACTCTCCCTGTGAGCCTCTGAACGTCTTTAATGGACTTGGGGGTCTTCATCTCAATAAAGGGCCTTTATCTTTTCAGGATTGGCCTCGATGCCTCTTTGATTGACAATGAACCCCAAGAACTTCCCCACTCCGACCCCGAAGACACACTTGGCCGGATTGAGCTTCATTTTGTATTTGTCCATTGTATTAAAGGTCCTTTCCAGGTCTGCCACATGATCCTCTGCCTTCAGACTCTTAGTCAGCATGTCATCTACGTAAACCTCCATAGACTTCCCAATTTGGTCTTCGAACATTTTGTTTACGAGGCGCTGGTACGTTGCCCCCGCATTTTTTAGGCCAAAGGGCATGACCCTGTAACAGTATGTCCCCTTGTCAGTGATGAAGGCGGTCCTCTCCGAGTCCTCAGGGTTCATGAAAATCTGGTTATACCCTGAGTAGGCATCCATGAAACTCATGAGCTCATGGCCTGCGGTAGCGTCTACCATCTGGTCGATGCGGGGGAGAGGGAAGCTGTCTTTGGGACAATGCTTGTTGAGGTCTGTGAAGTCCACGCACATTCTCCACTTGCCGTTGGCCTTTGGGACGATGACTGCATTGGACAACCACTCAGGGTAGATGACCTCTCTGATAAATTCAGCGTCTTCTAATTTTTTAACCTCATCCCTGATGACCTCATACTTTTCTCTAGAGTAAATCCTCCTCTTCTGCTTTACCGGCTTCACTCCCTCTACCACATTGAGTTTGTGGCACATGATTTCAGGGTCGATCCCTGGCATATCTACATGACTCCACGCGAAGACGCTTCGCCTTCTCCTCAACAGTTTGATGAGGTCTTCCTTGATACTGGGATTCAGAGATTTGCCAACTTGGACGGTTTTTCCCGGGTCATCCTCATCGAGGATGATGGGTTCTACCTCCTCAGCGGCCTCTCCTTTTTTGAGCTTCGTCTCATCCCTGGGGTCTAGGGTATCAATGTTGTAAGTGGCTGTAGCCCTCTTGTGTGCCTCCCTTTCTTCAGCGGAGTTGTAGTAGCACTCTCTCGCTGTCGTCTGGTCTCCCTGAACTTCCCCCACCCCATAAGGGGTAGGGAACTTAACCATCTGGTGGACCGTGGACGGCACAGCTTCAAACCCCTTGAGGGCCACACGTCCCAGTATGATGTTGTATGCCGAAAACACATGCTCATCCAGCACAAAGAAACTGACCCTCTTGGTGAGCCATCTCGGCCACTCGTCCCCCATCCTGACATCAGCCTCATATATTCCTAGAGGGTGAACCTTCTCCCCACTGAACCCAATCAA
The DNA here is from genome assembly GCA_949130495.1 of Sambucus nigra. Lineage (NCBI taxonomy): Eukaryota > Viridiplantae > Streptophyta > Magnoliopsida > Dipsacales > Adoxaceae > Sambucus > Sambucus nigra. Next base: position 688,226,888 of record OX422207.1, on the reverse strand, counting down.
TGGATGATGGTATGGGACAAGTCTGGCACGACTGAGGCCCAAGGCCTTGAAGCATGGCCAAAACATCACATCTGCGGATGAGCCCCCATCCACCAGGATCCTCGGCACTTCGCACCCGTGCACCCTGGTGGTGATGACGAGAGGGTCATCATGCGGGGCCAATAGGCCCTTGAAGTCCATTCTTGAAAATCCCACAATCAAAGTGTCCATATCAACCTTCTTCCTTTTTTCTGACTTGACCTCTACGGAGGTTGAGTGCACCGTCTTCATCACTGCCTTAGCCTCAGCGACATGGGCCTTCCTGTCGGCGACCTCAGACCCTCCTCCTGCTAAACCCCCGGAGATCATTCCCACCCCGAGCGAGATCATATTGAGCCTCTTGACAGGGCCTTGGTCGTCTCTCGGTGGGAGGTCAGGGTCGTCCTCATCATCAGAGGGGTCGTCCCCTCTTTTTTGAGGACCTTCTCTGCAGGCATCGACTCGCTTCTTTCTGGGGTCGTCCCCTCGGCCCCTCTTGAAGTCGGCTTTATCGACGTACTTTCTGAGCTTCCCTTCCTTCAGCATCTTCTCAATCTCATCTTTCAGAGCAAAGCATTTGTCTGTTACGTGGCCGTGGTCTTGGTGAAATTCACACCATAGGTTCCTATTTCTCTTGCCGGGGGCTGCCCTCAGCTTCTCAGGCCACTTCAGCGTCCGGTCACTCTTTATCTCATTGAGGATCTGTTCACAGCTGACCGTCATAGGGGTGTACCCCACGAACTTATCATCCATGGTCCTCTTCTTCCCCTCTTTGTTCTTCTTGGGGTATTTATTCCCACTTGCACCTCCTTTTTCGTCTTCATGTTTTGCGGCCATCGCCTCTTCGGCGTTCATCACCTTCCCTGATGTTGACAACAGCTCATCCATCGTCCTCGGAGGGTCTTCGGCAAGCTTCCATAATAGCTTCCCCTTCTGGAGCCCTCCAATCAGGGCTGTCATAGCTATGCTCTCCTCATAGTCTTCCACCTCCAGCTTCTCTTTATTGAATCTGGCTATGTAGTCTCTCAGAGTCTCGTTCTTTCCCTGCTTAACATAGAGCAGGTGTGTGGTCTTCTTCTGTGGCCTCACCCCAAAGCAGAAATTATGGATGAACAGGTCTGCCAACTGCTTAAAGTTTCCAATAGAATTTTTTGGAAGAGACGTGTACCAGACATGCGCAGCCCCTGTCAAGGTACCAGAGAAGGCACGACACCTCATCTCATCTGAGATAGAGTATATGTCTGCCGCCGACTGATACATTTCCACGTGGTGGACAGGGTTGGTGCTCCCATCGTATCTTGGGGTGACCACGGGAGGCTTGAACTTCGATGGCGTGGGGAAGTTGACTATCTTTACCACAAAGGGTGAGCCCATGGTGTATCCCCTCTGAAGAGGGTCCCGGCTCTTCAGTATGTCGCCAATCTTATCCTCTAACCTCTGGATTGAGTCATTCCAGGGCCTCACAGGGTCGGCCTGGCCGATGTTATCCCCTGCTGCCTCTCGGAGGTGGATGGAGGGCTCCGCCACGGCAGGCCTGTGTCGACTATTTACTTCCCTTTGGCCGTCATCCCGTCTTTGGGGTCGGCCTTCTGCTTCTTTCCTAGATCTCGCTGCGCTTCTTGACTTGGACAGCTTGTCTCGCAGGTCATTCACTGGGCCCAGCCTCTCGAAGGCTGACCCCCTGCTCAGGCGGTCAAAAGCAGAGCCTCTTGGGCGATCATCAGGGTTTGGTCTCCCGCACTTTCCTCTACTGTCCTGGAGGGGTCGTACTGTATTGTTGGAGACCTCATATGGCTCCTAGCATTCTACTGGAGCCTCTTCTTCCTCCAGATCATCATACCTGTCCTCGGGGCAAGGGTTTCCTTGCCTCCCCAGGCGTAAACGCCGGGGGTCAGCAACATCCCTACGCCGCTGAGGGGGTGGCAGGTCTTTATGTGGTGCCTAGGGTGGTCCCCTGGCCTCATGATGTCCGGGAGCTGCTGCCGGAGTAATCATCTCAGGTGAGACCCCTGGTGGTCTCAGTATATTCTGACTTAGAGCTGTAAACTGCTCCTGCATCATCCGCTGGCTGGCTGCCAGAGACTTTAGGGCTACTGCCACATCAGCCATCTCAGACTGAGGTGGTGGCTGACTGGAACTGGGTCTTCCCCCATCATCCGGCGGGGGAAGTGGTGGCGGTGGCATCTCAGGTGCCATGTGCTTGAGCTATGAAGAGCTGAACTGAAGAAAATACTAGTTAGCTTGGGAACCTTAGTGGGTCTCTTTCAATGGTGAAACACCTCCTCTCAGGGGGAGTGTTGGTTCACCACCAGAGTGCCCAGTGAGGTCAAGCTGTACAAAGGAAGAGATGTCTTCTCATTCCCACAGACGGCGCCAAACTGATGATGTTGAGATTTAGCACCACCAGATAAGTGATAGTGAGCTCAAGCAGTAGCAGCCATGGCAGCCATGGAGATGTATCACAAACTGATGATGCTGAGATTTAGCACCACCAGATAAGTGATAGTGAGCTCAAGCAGTAGCAGCCATGGCAGCCATGGAGATGTATCAGTATATATGAGAATGTAAGTGTATAGAAGGGGATGAGCATAAGAGGAAATTAAACAATGGTGTATAGTGGTTCAGCCAATTTGGCCTACATCCACTGTGAGTGTGTGATCCACTAAGTATGGGCACTAATGGCCTTGGATACAATGCACATAACCCTCTCTCTCTCTCTCTCTCTCTCTACTGTGTGTGTACAAGCAGAGTTTTAGCTAGGGCTACTGTTCATGGATCCATCTCTGTAGGGTTGTAGGTGACAAGTATATATAAGTCTTGGGGGGTGTAGTGTACCCCCCAAGTAAGCATGGTGCATGTGAATGATGATCTAACCAATTCCCTGTTGACACCTGTAGATGCCAAATGATGGCATAATATTCCCTCACGTGAGGGTGTGATTTGGTTATAACGGTCTGCCACGTGTCATATGAGCCTCACGCGCACTGTTCCACGCGTCTCCCAAACCACGCGCTGAGATGATGTCACCCTCGGCCTATGATATGAGGCCGAGGGCAAAGTTCCCCCTGGCAGTGAGTATGGTCCAATTTAAGCCTCGTACTGTCGGCCCCTCGAAGGGTCGTCCGGGGCCTGCTGAAGGGTCGGCCCCTCGGAGGGTCGTTCGGGTCCTGTTGAAGGGTCGGCCCCTCGGAGGGTCGTCCGGGTCCTGCTGAAGGCCGAGTCCAGGAGGGGTCATGTGGAGCCAAATGAGGGGTCGGCCCCTCGGAGGGTCGTCTGAAGGGGTTGCCTTAATCCCGGCAGTCAGGGGGTAAATATGGGTATATCAAATGGGAGGGGGGAACTTAGTTTATAATTATAGGGGATATTTCAATATAAAGTTGCTGAGTTATTTCATTTGTGTTTACTATAACTATGCAATGCTTTATATGGACATCATGTTACAACATTCATCCTTAATTTTAGTATATAACTTGAACTATTTAGTTTTAAAGGTGATGCATGTTCTGAAGCTGGCGAAGATTAGTCATAAATTGATATCTTCATGATATTCCTAAGGGCATCAAGTCTTCAACTACAAAAGGAAATCTCTACTATGAAGACAAGGATGAGAGTTGATTGAATATGCTTGAGCCGAAGGATGAAATTCTCTTCTTGATTTATGGAAAAGAAACGATCAATCATTGTATTTCTAGATCGAACCATGTGCACATCATTCTGTGATAGATCATCTAGGCCCATTAATCCACTCCATTCGGTCATAATGAGTTCAAAAATTCCACTCGTCAAGTCTCATTACCTCCCACCACTATATTTAGAGTATAATATTTGTTCTTTATTTGTTCGTAACATAATAAACAACTCAAAAAACTAAATTGGTTAGAAATGATTTTTCACTAATGGGACTAAATAAATGCCACCTCTTTTTAATTTACCATTGCACAATCAATGATGAATCACTACTAATATAAATACCGTGCACAATGTTTATAACACATTCGACCACAAGGTTAGGAGATATCCTTGAATAGCTTATCAATAGTCTTAAATAAATTATCCACTTAGTGAACCAAATCATAAACATGTATACCTAAAAAGTTTATACTCAAACTCAAAGTGTTGTTTACGACAAAACTTTTCTCTTGATTAAGCCTAATAGGATTTTGCATTCTATAACTACAAACTATGAGTAAAGAATATATTAAATAAATGAATAAAATCATGTTCTTTAACGGAAACATTCATGAAGATATATTACAACAAATAAAAGGTTTTCTATTGAGTGATCAAAATCATTGGGGTTGTTTTATAGTGAATATTTAATGGTTTCATTTAATATTGATGCGTATGTATTTATGATGATCTGGGGTGTGGAGTTAGATTACACATGAAAGATCAAATTATCATTTCTAGTGGAATATGCTCCCGGGAGTGAACCTCGCACTCCTGGGAGATGCCTAGAAACTACGCATTTTTGGTTGGATGTTGCATGGAGAGAAGGCAAAGTCGGTCTGGTGATGCCTGGAACAAGGTAATATCGGTAAGGTGATGCCCTCAAAACAAGTCAATGTCGGTCGGGTGATGCCTAGTAACAAGGCAATGTCAAGAAGGTAATACCCAAAAAATGGGCAAAGTCGGTCGCCCAATGCAAGGCCATGTCGGTCAACCGATGATACAGTTAGATGAGGGGTTAAGTAGTTATGATTAACTAGTAGTTTTACCATATGTAATGAGTAGCTCATCATAGTTTAGATTATTATATTATCATTTGGTTTCGTATGAAATGGATTATGGGAATGGGCAGCATGGATACCTTACTTGGGTTGATGAAATGTTAGAATGCTCGGTTAACATTTGATTATGGGCAGAGCTCTTCATCGATAGTTATGGCTATGTATTGATTTGGCATTCTTGGATTAGATATGCCCAGGACTGAGGTAGCACATTCCGGTATGAGTAAACCCTAAGGATAATTCATATAGATCTTCTCTACTTATTAGGAATGTGGGTATGAAACTCATATCCATCAATTTAGGAGGAAAAAAACATTTTTGCATGATGCCTGCTGATAGCCTGATTATAAATTTAATTGGGGTTAAGAGCTTCCAGTTTGATCACTATTTGAAGGTATGTACAAAGCAACCAGACAAAACAATTGGGTAGTAACATTATGTCAGAATAAGATTTTTGAAATTCAAATTTTTGAAAGGTAGGCTAATTTAAACGCTCTATTTTGTGCATGTGATGTACACATTTTTACAAAACTTTGCCTTGGTGGTGGGCACACTCTTCTACCCCCTTTTTATTACCTTCAATAAATTTAGGTCCTAGTGGGATTTATTAAAATAAAACTTCAAAAATAGCTCAACTAATTTTATTACTTCAAAAAAATTTAAATTCCAATGCATAATTTTAAAAAATGCCTTGACAATAAAAAATAATTTACTTAGTAAATAATATGTAATATAAGAGATATATAATGTTGGCATGGTTCTCTTAAACATTAGAATTTTGCGTGCTTGAAGTAAACAGCCTAAAGTATAAAAATAATGTATCGAAAATTGATTAATTGAAATATATTTATTCAAGGGTAAGTTGTCTAATCAATTAACAATTGATAATTATTTAATACTCGACTAATATGTACATTTCATACACAAAAAACATGATAAAATACAAATGTGGCTGAAATGAAATAATTTTCAAAGGTCAAGAAGTTTAAAAATTATTTTTTCCTTGTAACCTATGAAATGGATATGCCACATACCCATTGCATCAAATTGAAATTCTTCTCAACTCTGCTTTGGTGCTTTTATATAGCTTCAACAAATGATCAAACTAGGATCTCTTATTCCTAGATAAAATTATGATCAAGATGGTAGTAGGAAGCGGGAAAAAAGGTTCTTTTCCTAAATGAATGGATATGACACTCCAAAATACCACGATACTTTTTTGACAATAAAAATCACCAAATTATCCTATAACCCTAATTTAAATCCTAAAACCAAAGCAATGAAAGGAAAAATTAATCAAATAAAAAATACTTTATTTAAAACTAGTGGAAAAGAAATACCCCATTTTCAACCAATGTAATAGTCAAACATAACAACAAGATTGATAAATATAAATAAATAAATAAATATATATATATATATATATATATATATATATATATATATATATATATATATATATATATAGACACACACACACACACACACACTATTATCGAAGGTGAGATAATGAACCAAGAAAATACAATGACTATACCTGATAAAACAAACTATAATCATGCTAGGATTCAAACTAATCCAAGCTAAACAAAGATAAACAAAAATTAGTAAGAAAAAAGGGACTAATTCAAATTGATTTTCCAAGCTATATAATTTTGATGAATATTTGATGATATCTTAGTAATTGCATATTTAGAACCAATAAAGAATAAGGAATATCACAAAGTCCTAATATTTCTAACATATGCTACAAAAAATTCAACAATTCTAATCATTCATGGCATATTTGGTTTGCAACTATAATTTTGTTTTTCGTGTTTAAATAAAATTCTGATAAAAATTTGCATTTGGCATACCTATTTTTAAGCACTTAATTATATGTTTTTAAACATTGTTTAAATGGGCATATTTTCTCTCTTTTTCAAGACATTCTAAAACCCGTTAATCTAAAGCCTGCGCAATGTAAAGCCCAAAGGACCGTAAAATTTAACAATAGAATTATGAAAGCCCGCACGACCGTAACACATAAAAAAAAACATAATCCTGAATGTCAATAACATTATATAAACAATCTTCCTATTGTAAACCGTTGCCTTCTTTGTGTGTTCCACGTGGATAAAAGTAGACGATAAAATGTTATCCGAAAAAAAATAGGATACAAAAAAGGGATGATATCGGTAACCAAGTAATTTTAAAAAACAATTATATTCAAGATGAAAAATTGCATATATGAGTTATAATTATCATCAAATTCTCAAACTGGGACTCCCGTGACCTTCTTGCTAGTTACATGGGGCTCGTGCGAGGTGTTCCTGCCTATCACGAGGCCATTTTGGGTGTGTTTTGGGTTTTCGTCCTCTAATGGCACGTTTTTAAGCCTAATTCTAGATGTTTTTTAATTATCATTGTATTCTCAAATTCGGAGTCCTGTGACCACGCAGTCAGTTCCTACGAGTTACATTTGTCTCGTACGGGGCATTATTGCCTCTCATGGGGCCGTTTGGGGGGGGGGGTGTTTTGGTTTTCACCACCTAACGATATATTTTGAAGCCTAAGTCTAGATATTTTCAAATTATCGTCATATTCTCAAATTAGGAATCCCGTGAAGCATTAGTCTAGATATTTTCAATTTGTTGGATTATCCTATAATAGGTTAGCATCGTATTCTTTGGATTTTTATTGCTTTTGCTAGTGATACAGGTTGCCAAGGCAGAAATTGATATTCCACTATTTTGCGTCAAAATTTTTTCTTCATATGGATATAAAATGAAATTAAAACTATTCGTGTGAAATTTCTTAAACTCTTTCGCAAGAAAGTTAAGACCTTTTGCTAGGCGTGCAAGTCTGCAAGAGACCTCACCTCTTTTTAGAAGCTTCATTTATTAATGAAATTGTATTAGGGAATGTTTTACCACACATGAATAAATAATCGCAAACATAAGATGTTAAAATGATCTCTTTTGAAATCCATGCCCTAAAATCGGTTGTCGTGCAATTTCTACTTTGATTTTGGGCAGTTTTGTTCCTGTACTTCTTACAGATAAATTGTAAACTTTAGATCATAAAATATAAAATATTTATAATCAAAGAAGAAGAATTCAATAGGTACTCACTCTCTCTAGACTTCGAATTCATCTTGTGATTCGAAGACATAACGAGATGCTTGCTCATATTGTAGATTTGTGAGTTTCACCAATTTAGGTTTCCCAAATGATAAATCATCATCAAACTCATCAAGTTCCTCAATCAATCATTCACCATGAGTATTGAACCTCCTCACCTCTTGTTCTAGCGTATAGCAATGATTCCACCGTTTCGTATTCTTCAACAATTGACACTCCAATACATTGTGTATTCTTCACGTAATCTTTGAAGGTTTTCATCAATCTCTCAAAAGGATACATCCAATGATACATAACGGGACCACATAACAAAGCTTCATCGCTTAAATGTATAAACAGGTGGATGTTGATATCGAAGAATGACGGAGGAAAATATTTCTCTAATACACCAATTGCCTCGGATGAAGTTGATTTCTCAGCTTTAGTGTGCCTTATGTTTATCACTTTTGCACAAATTAGGGTAAAACATAAACTGATTTTCATAATTTCCTGACGAAGATCTTTCTGTTCAGAAAAGCAATGCTGAAATAATAGTTGGATTCATTAGATGATTATGTGCTAGTCTTGAGACTTGCACTGTTTCAATTGACTTGCTTGGTAGCTTCCAACCCTACATAAATTACCAGAATAATCGGTTGGAGTCTTCAAGTTGAACAACATGTCTCAAAGGATCTTCTTCTCCCTAGTAGTCAAAGTAAAAGCATCCCGGGGGTAGAAATTCTTCCTGTTGGAAGATCATTTTTTAACCATAGTTTCTTCTTTATTCTCATATCCTATAAATCTCAACGGGCCCTCTCTCCATCTTTGTAATGAGATCCACCCAGACATGTTCCTATCAGATGTTCTATAATATTCTTCTCTATGTGCATCACATCAATTACATACCATACACGATGATCTTTCTAATACCTCAAATCAAGAAATATTAATCACATAGACGACGACTTCTCTTTACTAGGGTCATTCGGATCCCCCCATAGATTTACGCTTTATGTTTACAAACTGGGGGTGTTTGCCTACATACCTATTACCTGCAGTCGCAGTTGCCACCTTCTCCTTGATGTGCTAACCAAAAAGCCGAGAAGGTAGCATTTCGTGCTCGTGACTGAGAGGCAAAAGGTTAGACTTGTCATTCCAAAGAGAGTGACGTGTCAATAGAAATCTATGATGACCCATGTAACTCATCTTACTACTATGTTGTAGCTAACAGTCTTTAGTTTCATCCCCACATATGGGATATCCATAATAACCATGAACATTACAACCGAACAAGGTCCCATAATAAAGAAGGTCGTGGATCGCCCACATAATTATTATTTTATGTGTGGACTCTTTACCCTTATGAGAGTCGAATTCCCTCATGCCTTTATCCATAAGTTCTTCGATCAATGGTGCTAAGAATATATCAATATCATCACAGGGAGCCTTCGGGTCGAGTATCAGCAAAGATAACAATGTGAACTTTTTTCTCATGCATAGTGTCGAAGGGTTACTTAAAGGCGTCATGAGAACTGTCCAATAACTTTGACTAGTACTTCAATTATCAAAAGTGTTGAACCCATCAGTTGAGATTGTAAAAAGAATTTTGCACGATTCCTTTGCAAATTCATGGAGTTGTGTGTTTGGAATTGGCAAGATGGGTAAATTAATCGGATGACGCATTAGATTCCCACCCACCTCAAATTGAGCGTTCCATGTAATGGCCTCAGCTATCCATGATACAGTAAAAAACCATTTTAACTATGGCCCAAGTGGAAAATACTTCAAAACCTTTTGTGGGACTTGTGAGCACTTGCAATTTTTTACAGGCTTATCCTTTCCATTCTCACAAACTACATATCTTGGCTTATTTCATACATGACATTCATCATTCTCTTCATTAATGTTGTGGTACAATTTTCAATCATACTTGCATGAGTGAATATATTTGTATTTCACACCCAACCCCATCAAGCTCTTCTTCATGGTAGGATAATTGTCTGTTAACATGTCCTCTTTGGGGAGAATTTCCTTAACCCACTTAAGAATTCTGATTTCTTCAAATTATGGAAACTAATAATTACATATATTACTGAGTGATCTTCATTGCAATATTTATACAATGGTCTAGCTGCATTGGCTTTCAACCGTATGTATTCCCGGTCTCTTTGTAGTTCAACATCAAATTGTTCATTTACTTGGTCATAATGTGCATTATCCATATATATAGATTGGTGGTTTTTATTGTTGTGGAGTTTGTAAGAATCACAAATTAAGCCTATCAATGGATAATGTGTTGGAGAATCATGTACTACTTCCACTCGCTGGGGTTCCATTACGCTGTCGGGTACTGATAATCTTTTCGTAACATAAGGTATATTTTTTTCACCATGGTATGTCCATATTTTATAATCTTGACGGATTCCCCACTTTATTAAATGCAACTCAAAGTCTTCTAATGACTTATATTTTATGTTGATATAACGGGTACACAAACACGGTATCTTGTCACTTTTAAGATTTTTGAAAGCATATTTAACAAATTCTTGAATGTCCTTTACATGATTATTTGTTATTAGATTAGTCTCTCCCATCTACTCTTTATATTATTGAAATCTATATACTAAAATTCAAATTTTAATCATGTGGTAATATGTTAAAAAATATTATTACAACTTAAACAAAAAAAATATTCATAGAACTGAAACAAAAAAAAAATTATTACAAATGAAACAAAACCAATATTCTTACAACTGAAACAAAAACGGATTATTAAAATTGAAACAAAAAAGTGTTATTATAACTGAAATGAAAGAAAATATTATTAGGAGTTGGCCAATAGATAAACTGGCCAAACAATAAAAGAGTTTTCATAACTCCTCAATTCCCTCCCTTCCATGCCGTCAACGTGCACAGGTACATCTCCGCAGCCACTGTATATTTGATCGACCATTATTTGATCCTCGCCCCTCTCTAAAGCTCGACCGTGTACTAGAGTTTCAAAAACTATGGAAATGATTTTGCACACCCTACAATCCTTGCATTGATCATGTCCGTAAAATAGTAGTATTTTCCATAGTCATAATGATTTGTTGATGATGATCCAAGTCCAGTGAGAGGCAAAGGCATAGGGAACGGTAATGTTGAAGAGTTGGCATTTAGGAGGGGAATATTAGAGGGGTCAACATTTGGTAGGGGAATGTTGGATGAGGCGGCATTTGGGAGGGGAATGTTAGAGGATGAGGTGTTTGGGAAGGGAAACTTGAAGGGGAATGATAGGTGAGGAGGGGGCAAGGATAACCTAGAGGAGGCATTAGGGGCCTATAACAATGAAAAAAGTTCACAATTTGCCCAATTTAATTTGACAAGAATCCTATCTTACTTTTAATCTCCTAGACATCCTCAACGATGTTGAGTTATTTTTCCTCAGTGGACGAAACACGAACTTTGACCGAATAAAGGTTGTCCACATGAAGTACGATGTGTTGAAATTTTATTTTTAGCATATGTGAGACAACACCTCTCATCCTCTCCCTTTTGTCCTTTTCAAAAGTATAGGTTAGGTCATTATTTTCAAGGTCAAAGTCATCATAAGGGATCAAATTGGATTAACTGTTAATGGCCTTTATTGATTCCAACATCTTAGCCAAGTACGATGGGAATTAACTATCTTTGTCCCATCAAGGATGAATGAATAAGTTGGCCTGATTCGGTTGTTTATCGGCATAATGGTCGTCCTTTGTCCTACTTCCCCATTTGTTATTCGCATCCTCATATTATTTGGACCCCAAACTGTGGATATTAGTTTTGTGTGCCCTATTTTTTTTATTTCGCTCCCTTTGGGCTAGATTTTTCTCCTTCCCCTCATTCTCCAAAAAAATATTTCACTACACTATTATCATTTCAACATTGGCAGGCATTATCTCTTTCAAATCCAAAATATAAAAGCTCATTACCTCCTTTGGGAAATGTTCCTTATAAAGTTTCCTCCTATATTTCCTCAATGCTTCAGCAACCCGAGATAGAACCTTATGCATGGAATGGTCTAGAAATGAAAAATTCTTGTAGAGTTGATCATATATGTTATCTTTGGCTGCTTGATCAATAAGGTTCCAGTTGTCTTATCCACTGACTCCCACGTTCATTTTTCCTAGTGATAAACACTAGGCTTTAAAGTTCAGCACATCATTCCTATCACTCGTTGGGGTATTCCCCTAAAGAAAAAAAACTAGTGTTCTTCTTTTGGATTGAGCAGGATGCATCGAGAGCATTGGATGGGTGCGTTGGAGCAATGGGAGTGTTGGATGAGGGTGGTGGAGCATTTGGAGTTAGACTTAGTGAGGAGTGAACCATTAGTGGAGTTTTGAATTTCTCAACCATTGGTGATAAGAATTAGGGTTGTGCATGAGACGGTGAACCTCGTTGCATTGTCACATCATCACTTAGTACCATTGGGTTGTTTCCTCTCGAAATTATCAATAAAAATAAAAAACCATAAATGACTAAATAATTATAATATTATGAAATTATAATCAATCAAGATTATGACAATATATATATATATATATATATATATATATATATATAGATAGAGAGAGAGAGAGAGAGAGAGAGAGAGAGAGAGAGAGAGAGAGAGATACCTTTTTAAAGTAAGACATTAGAATATGTTCAATGTCTCTAATCTCCATCCATTTGGTATCAGTTTTTAAGAACCTATGAATTTTAACACGTTGGCAACTAGGAGGAAGGGTATTCATGACTGATGTGTAGAAATCTGTGACATGAACTCAGAATCCCATTTTTTCGCTTGTTGGCAAGATTCAATTTTATGTGCATATGGCATGAGACATCACAGTCTATGTCAATTCTCTCTATACATAGTTGTATCCATAATGGGTGGATTTTTTTTCCTCCTTCTCCAACAACGTAACAAATGTCAGGGCTATGTCGCGATTATGTAGGTGAAATATATTTTGTATAACATCATCCCATTTTTCTAGTAGGGAAAATAGAATACGAGTGAACATGTAATCTTACTGGAGATTAACTCCATGATTTACAAGGTAGTTAAATTGTTGGATCTTTTTATTTCCATACCTATAAATAGGAGTACCCTGTATTTGGCGTGCACTAATAAAAGATTGATCTGTGTGATCCAATTGCCGCCTCTTCCACTCTTGTTGCGAGTGATTATCACCGTGTCTCATTTTTCCTGAGAAAAGAATACGAGGGCGTGAATATGAATTAAGGTCTCTAATTAATTAATAACTATTAATTAAAACATATGAGGTATAAGGGTATATTCGTTTGATTACGGTTTTGACTCATCATTACCCTTCTATAAACCCGTTGCATTTTGGATCTCATAATGTGAAATCCCAACAACAACCCGCCATATTTGTTTGTAACACATTTGTTAGGGTTTTTATGAGAGATTTTAAAAGTATATGTGTATTATCAATCCAAAAAATCCAACATAGTATCCAACAACCAAACCAACAATCAATAATTATCCCGTACTCCTTTAATCATCTACGTGACAAAAAAAACACCCATAATCACAATATCTCACTATAGTATGGTCATTTCTCATTTTATACATGTATAATTCAAAAACAACATAGTTATTAATATGCATACGTATTTGTGACTCATATTTAAAGTAGGGAAGTTAAGAATTATCACACAAACACATCATGATATGAGTTACTATTAAAAAATAACGATACACATATAAACCCTAATATAATTTTAAAAAAATCCATTTAATTATATTTGGTCAAAAAAAATCACAACGAGCATGTAACCCCCAATATAATATGATGACACGCATACAACCCACAACACAATAGAAATATTTTTTTTACCTATTAAAAATCCATTTAATTATATATTGTAAAAAATATATAATGTTTAGGATCTTGAACAATATTTTGTAAAAAACAACAATACAATGCTTAGGGTTTATTGATTTATACATCCCCTTTTCTTGAAAAATGACTATATACACATATATACACGTACAGACACATATACACATTTACACACACCTACACACACATATACAAAAAAAATACACACATATATACAAAATATTAGGGTTTAACACATGCATACACACATATATACAAAAAAATTATGATTTAACACGGAAATACACACATATAAAAAACATTAGTGTTACCTTTGAGATTGAGAGTGATATTTGAGGTAAATGCCAAGATGGGAGAGAGACTTGCCGAAATTGCCGAAATCATTGGAAGAAAAATGAGGGTTTAAAGTGGAAAGAAAAATGAAAGTGGGGTTATTGTTTTTATTATAAGGAACCTGGTCACGGAAGAACCATGACATACTACCATGACCCATTAAAATTTTCCACATCAACGTGTAAGTAACCAGGTGGTTATGATCTCCAACCATTACCAATGAACATGAGGACATTGAGATAGTCACGACCCCAAGTCGTGACCCGATGGGTGTCAATTGTGGCCTTGGTCATGGCCTTCGTCCATGACCATATAGTGACCAAACTTAAAGGTAATTTTGGAGCAAATTTGGCTCCAAGATGGTCACGCCATGGTCAAATTCCAAGTCCATGACCCATATTGGTCAGGGATTTGGTTCATGACCACTTCCAAGAGCATCCATGACCACAGTGGGCCATGGATATGGTCACGCCAAGGTTGATATGGTCACGACTTTGGTCCGTGACCCCCCAGGCATGACCATTCATAGGATTTGGTGTATTGAGCCCTCAAACGCCAAAGTACTTAACTTTTTCATGTTGAAAAGGATATCAACATTTTGAAGAAGCATATATTGGATCTTAATGATATGAAAGACCTTTTAACTTTCAAGGGTTATGAGCCGCAAAAGGAATAAGTTGAGGTCATGGTTAAGGATACTGATCTCCAAGGAAAGACTCACACCGTTATAAAAAGAAAGTTAGATGCCAACTATGACACCCCGCCTATTCTAATACCGTTTGATCAAGAATTTATTAAATTAAATGGGAGTTAGATTTTTATTTCATTCTTAGCATCAGTGTCGAAAACCAATTAATTAAACTAATAATATATTAAGTCCGGTGCCAAATTTTTAATCTTTTTAACATACATACTTCAAACCATTCAACAATATAAATATATACATCCACTGAAAGGCAATAATACTGATAGCATAATTAATAAACTGAATAAATCATCGACATCCTAAATACAATAATCCAAATGTTAAAAAAAAATACTATAAACAAAGTCTAATAATAAAATTATCCAACTACAAGCAACATGCCCAAGATAAATACTGAAATTCCATCCTAACTAGATAGAATGGAATGAGTCATCTAATCAAATCATGCATGCATGCACACCTACTGCAGCATCATCTGGCTAAAATAAAAGGTTATCCCTTGCAACTTGTGGCTGTGCACGTAAAAGGTTTTAAAAATATTTTTGATATAAATGAACTCTCAAAACATTTTTAAAAAGTTAAAAATATTTAAATGAAATAATAATAAATCGGTAGGAAATATCCATGTTTATCTTACATCGCACTCATCTTAGATTATCCTCGCTCCTCATCTATAGTGCACACCTAACACATTTATTTTATTCGCCTAGTTAGGCTACCCCCCTTAACTCGTCTAACCATTATTAAAATAATCTAATTAGTTGAACTTATATCCCAATTTTGCTATGCATATGATACGTTACTTTATTTATCACGTGGCTAAAAAATAAGCTATGAATTAGGATTTCTCAATTGTATTCATACCGATATATAGACAACGTAACAATACACTAGTTATAATTTTAGTTCACACAATCATTTAAGTATATTTATACATATATCACTCTTTATATGAATATAAGTAGCGCAATTTAAGTGGAACCTCCCGAATGCATCCCTAATATGCTATTAGGCGCCATGTACATCACGTACTACTCCTGGGTTACTGGGTCAAAATCTCACATCGAACCTATAATGTAGACACGTAATGGAGGCAATCATAAACATACATTCGTAGGTCACAACCATAAGACAGTACACCCAACAAGACTCAAAACCAACATATATCCTCACATACGGATAATGGCCACGCAACAGTACTATGACCTTGGGGAAAGAATCAAACACCTCCTGATCAACGCTAGGGTGGATCGCCCACTATGCGTAACCTCCAATGATGGAATATTAGAGTAGGTATATTCACATAATATCATTCATCATAGACACATATATCTTTCATAACACTGGCCTACTAAATCCCAAAGTATATCTCGACTTGCCGATCTTAGCTAAGTATTCACTTACTTATTATTTATCTATTTAATTTTAAACTTTTGGCCAACATGATATTCTACCTAAGAACTGGCCAAATAATTCTCGAGCTCCTAGTCAGATTTTTTTATTCTTACCCATGAATTTACACTCGCTTATGAACATTTTACCTTACACAGAATGTGACAACCCGAATATAATTATGATTAATTATGCTTAAATCATGCCTAGTTTATGTGATATGATTAGTGTGTCATTAATACACGTGATGTTAATTTATTATGTTTAGTCTAATCCTACCTTCAAAAAGCATGAAATGTCGAATTAGTTACAAATACAAAATTTTGAAGGTTTCGGTAGGAATGTTCATGTTTAAGGCTAGTTTTGACCTTTATGACATAACAATTGACTTGAGGTGAAAACTAAATAGTTGTAGACAAGTGAGTTATGGTTGTAACACAACAAACGGTGTGTGAAACGGAGGTTCGAGTGAGAAGTTATCCCAAAATTACGAAACAAGGGCAAAGTAGTCCATCCGTTAAGTAGTATTTTGTCTTAATATGGCAACAAATGTTTTATTCTCATTGGTTGGGAAGGGTGGTGGCTTTGGACGACCTTAAACCCTTAGAATTACCTCTTTATTCATCCAAAATGCAGCTATGAGAGATTTTAAGCTTAAGGAAAGAGAAGTAGGAAGTTAGGAAGAAAAAGTGAGGAGAAATTGAAGAAAATTCATAGAAAATTACGAAAAAGCCCCTAAGGTAATTCCAACCATGAATCTTGATATTTTTCTTTCATTTACGATTTATATGATATAAATCCTTGATTTTTTATTGAAATTTCATGCTTGGGTGCATATGTATGGATATATGCAAGTTTAAGTTAAGTTGGATGTACAAAACCCTAAAATTGCTTTGTTTAGAAACTCTGTTTATTCAAACTTCCATATATTTTCGTGTACTTACTAGAATTGATTGATTCCAATTGTATATTAACCTGGACTCATATAGGTATGACATATCCGGAAATAATGATAAAATACCAAGAAATGAGTCTTTGGTGAGAGTTTGAAGATCGAGTATGAAATCTGCCCTAAGGGTGAAAATATGCCCGCCATGTGTTCGGTGTTTTGCTTGACATAGCAAACGAACCTTAAAAATTATGAAACTATAATTTAGTATTTTTCAATATGTTTACTGATGTTGGGTGAAATATCACATAAATTTATGATGTAGAAAAATTATGGAAATTCGTGGAAG
Source organism: Sambucus nigra (assembly GCA_949130495.1). Classification (NCBI taxonomy): domain Eukaryota; kingdom Viridiplantae; phylum Streptophyta; class Magnoliopsida; order Dipsacales; family Adoxaceae; genus Sambucus; species Sambucus nigra. The sequence continues at coordinate 688,209,497 of OX422207.1, read as the reverse complement.
TTGAATGAACGATAAGAGGGCCTATAGGGAAGATTTGCCATGTGGTAAAGAAATTAGCATATCTTGCTCTACGAGACCTAAAATGATGTACCGTCTTTTGTATTGGAATACTAATATGACAAGGATTGAATTTCCAAGAATAAATGAATTTATATTTGGTCAATGATTTGGATATGTTGAATATGCTAGCATGGATTTGGATGGAACTTCACTTGTGATAAACGATTTAAATGGAATCATGTGATGCTTATGGATTGAATTATGTTTAAATCGTTCTTTGGATTATTGATATTATTACGATGATACCAATATTTTAAGAATGATAGGAAGGGAAGAAGATTTGATTGAACAAGTACTGGATAAAGGCAAGGGCAAAGCTAGTTAAACTGCCAAGGTGAGTGTACTTATGATTTGTTTCATATATAAATATGAATATAGCTCTAAGAGCGGATTTGTTTGAATACTTCGGTATTCAGGATTTGTTTGGATATTAAAATATCCAGGATTTGTTTGGGTCTCATGATCCAGGATTGGTTTGAATACTTCCGTATTCAGGATTTGTTTGGATATTCAAATATCCAGGATTTGTTATTGCCAACGGGCAGAATTATTTGGATCTTATGATCCAGGATTTGTTATTGCCAATGGGCAGAATTATTTGGATCTTATGATCCATGATTTGTTATTGCCAATGGGCAGGATTGTTCGGATTTTATATCTACATATTCGATATAGAATTGTTATTCTATTGCAGGGAAGGAGTACCTCACTAAGCTTAATGCTTACAGTTTATATTTTAACAACTTCAGGTTCACACGCTGCCAGCTAGGATACCATATGACCGGTAGCTTTGAGAGTTGCACCATTGGAGAGAGCTGGGATTTAAAAATGGGATTTTATCGTTGTCACACTGAATATTTTAATATACTCACACATTGTATATATTGATTTAGTATGGATTGGGTTGATCATAGTTAATCACGGTATTGCATGTTTTCTTAATTATGACTCTGGTATTGAATTTTATGATGTAAGAATAATATTATGTTCACTATGTAGGAAAATATTGATGAATGAATCATATTTCCAATGGACTCAAGATTATGATCTAATTATTCCAATAACAAATGATTAGTATGGATATTGGGTTTTGGGGTGTGACAATTAGTGGTATTAGAGCGTGGTTATTAATTCTGGACGTGTGTGACGATTAGATGGTAGTATTGAGTTAATTTGATATTTATGAATTGTTTATGTACTAACCAATAGTTTAGTAGTATAAAATGTTTATAGTGGTTGTTAGAACTTTGTTGTATTACAGATAATTCCAAATGGAACCTGGGAATGGACAACATAGAGAAGAGGGAGTGGCTTCTCGTGCAGAGAATACTGAAGTAGAGCAAAGTGTTGCTGGAAGGGATAGAGATCAAGAGCAGCCTACAGAGATGCAAATAATGGCACAGGCAATGATTAGGATGGCAGAGCAATAAGAAAGAAATATGGCGCAAATGGCAGAACAACAGGCTAGATATCTAGAATCAAAGACCGTGGCCAGGATTGAGAAAGAGGCAAGGAAGGAAATGAAAGATTCCATGCATGAGAAGTTTTTGAAGTTGAATCCTCCAGAATATACAGGGTCAGTTGAACCTATAGAAGCCGAGATGTGGGTCAGGGATCTAGAAACTATCTTTGCAGTTATGAAGGTTCCAGATAACCAGAAAGTGAATCTAGTTGTGTTTAAGCTCAAATGAGAGGCCAAATATTGGTGGGAAGCCAGCAACCATTTAGTGCCCAGGATGGAAGGTACTAATGTTATTACTTGGGCTGAATTTATTAAAGCTTTGTATGTTAAGTATTTCCCTAAGGTTTATAGGAGGGAGAAGCTGAGGGAGTTTATAAATTTGACCCAAGGGAACATGTCTGTGAGGGAGTATGATGCTAAATTTCCTGCTTTGTCTAGATTTGCTACTAAGTATGTGCAGGATGAAGAAGATAAATGTAGTAAATTTCAAGATGGACTGATTTCGCCTATTCAAAATAGAGTGTCCACTTATGAGTTAGAAGATTATGCTTCTCTGGTAAACAAAGCCACGATAGCAGAAAGGCAAATGAACCAAGGGGTGGCAAGTAGAGAGAGTTTTAAAAAGAGTAGATTCGACGCATCTCACTTTAAGGGAGGTGAGGGTGGAAGTGTTAAGATGGAACCTCATAAATTTCAGAGAGGTGGTAGAGATAGTGGTAGAGGTCTGGGGAGATTTGGCAGAGATACTAGGGGTGGAGAATCTTCTAGTCTGGTTAGGAGGTCAGGAAAGGGTGAGGCACCGACAAGAGTTGTTACATGTTTCTTTTGTAAAGAGGAAGGGCATTATAAATCTGAGTGTCCTAAGCTTAAGGGATTGGAATGCTACCATTGTCATCAAGTGGGGCATATTAAGAAGAATTGTCCGCAATTGGCAGAGACTCCAGCAACACATAGTGAAGTAGCAAACAGAATGTTATCTCCGAGCAGTGCAGTGAAAAGTATGGTCAGAGGACAAGCTAGTAGTTCCAGGCCAGGTGGACGAGTTTTTACAATGAAAGAAGCTCAGATTACTCCAGATGTGGTGATAGGTACACTTTCTGTTACTGATAGAAGTGCTTATGTTTTGATTGATCCTGGTTCCACGCATTCTTTTGTGTCCTATGCTTTTGCTGTATACCTGAATAGACCATGTACTCGTTTAGATGTGGGGTTGGGTATTTAAATGCCTATGGGGGAAATGGTTGTAGCTGAATATGCTTTTCGTGATTGTGTTTTGACTGTGGGGGCTAGAGATACAGTTATAGATCTACTTCCATTGGATATTTCTGATTTTGATATAATTCTAGGAATGGATTGGTTATATAAATATCATGCATCTATGGATTGTTTATGTAAGGAAGTTTTTTTTAATATGCCTGGTGAGCCTGAATTTAAATTTGTGGGGGAAAGGAAAATTGTTCCCAGTTGCATCATTTCAGCTATTCAAAAGAGGAAATTATTGAGTAAGGGTTGTGAGGGTTTTATTGCATATGTTCTTGACACTGGGAAGGGAGATTTACAATTAGTTGATGTTCCTATTGTAAGGGATTTTCCTGAAGTGTTTCCTAGTGAGTTGCCAGGGTTACCTCCAGAAAGAGAAGTTGAATTTAGTATTGAATTAGCACCAGGGACAACCCCTATTTCTATGGCACCGTATAGAATGGCACCTGCTGAGTTGAAAGAACTCAAGATTCAGTTGCAAGATTTACTTAATAGGGGGTTCATGCAGCCTAGTGTATCTCCATGGGGTGCGCCAGTTTTATTTGTGAAGAAGAAAGATGGTACCATGCGTTTGTGTATTGATTATAGGCAACTGAATAAAGCTACAATTAAGAACAAATACCCTTTACCTCGTATAGATGATTTGTTTGATCAGTTACAGGGTGCTAAAGTTTTTTCAAAAATAGACTTGCGATCAGGGTATCATCAGTTGAGGGTGAAGGAGAGTGATATTTCTAAAACTTCTTTTCGCACTCGGTATGGTCATTTTGAGTTTTTGGTGATGCCTTTTGGGGTGACTAATGATCCAGCTGTATTTATGGATCTTATGAACCGGGTACTGCATCCTTTTGTTAATTCACTTGTGATAGTTTTATTGATGATATTCTGATTTATTCACGTGATATGGTTGAACATGAAAAGCATCTCATAACTATTTTGAATCTGTTGAGAGATAAGAAGTTGTATGCTAAGTTTAGCAAGTGTGAATTTTGGCTATCACAAGTTGTATTTTTAGGCCATGTTATTTCTGGAGATGGTATATGTGTTGATCCTAAAAAGGTAGAGGCTATTGTGAAATGGGAGAGGCCCAATAATGTGACTGAGGTGAGGAGTTTTCTTGGTTTAGCTGGGTATTATAGAAGGTTTATTAAGGGATTTTCTTCGATTGCCTTACCAATGACTAAACTAACCCGAAAAGATGTTAAGTTTGAATGGAATTCTGATTGCAAAAATAGTTTTGATGAATTGAAAAATAGGTTGGTAACTACACCTGTTCTTACTATTCCGCATGGTGGAGATGGTTTTGTTGTTTATACAGATGCTTCACATCAGGGGTTGGGTTGTGTTTTTATGCAGCATGGTAAAGTTATTGCCTATTCTTCTAGGCAGTTGCGTACATATGAACGTAATTATCCTACACATGATTTGGAACTTACTGCTATTGTGTTTGCTTTGAAATTATGGCGTCATTATCTATATGGTGAGGTATGTGAAATTTTTACTGACCATCAAAGCCTTAAGTATTTATTTACTCAGAAGGAGTTGAATTTGAGGCATAGGCGGTGGATGGAGTTAATTAAAGATTATGATTGTACAATTCACTACCACCCAGGAAAGGCAAATGTAGTTGCATATGCTTTGAGTAGAAAGGCTTCAGGTAGGTTATCTTGTATTCGATGTGATAGAGTTGCTCATATTATGGAGTTGAGATTGATGGGAGTAGAATTGCAACTAGTAGATGGGGATAGATTCTTTGCTCATGTAAGCGTGAGGCCTTTATTAGCTACCCGTATTCGTGATTTGCAAAGTCAAGATCCTTTCCTTGAGAAGAAACAACAAGATCTCCGAGATGGTAAGTCTGAAGATTTTTGTATTGTGAATGACGACACTTTATTGTATAAGCAGTGGTTGTGTGTTCCTAATGTGTGTGGATTGAAAGAGGAAATTTTAGATGAGGCTCATAATTCCATTTATACTATGCATCCTGGTAGCACTAAAATGTATAGGGATTTAAAGGAGCATTATTGGTGGAATAATATGAAGAAGGAAACAGCTGATTTTGTTGCTAGGTGCCTTATATGTCAGCAAGTGAAAGTGGAGCATCAGAAGCCTACTGGTCTGCTTCAGCCATTGCCAATACCGGAATGGAAATGGGATCATGTAACGATGGATTTTGTGGTTGGGCTTCCTAGATCTCAGAAGGGGTCAGATTCGATTTGGGTAGTGGTGGATAGATTGACAAAGTCCGCTCACTTTCTAGCAGTCAAGACTACGTATACAGTTGATAGGTATGCTAGATTGTATGTTAATGAAATTATTCGATTGCATGGAGCACCGGTATCTATTGTTTCAGATAGGGACCCTACTTTTACATTCAGATTTTGGGATAGCTTGCAGTATGCTATGGGTACTAACTTGAAGTTTAGTACGGATTTTCATCCCCAGACAGATGGGCAGTCTGAAAGGACAATACAGATTTTGGAAGATATGCTTAGAGCCTGTGTGCTTGATTTCAAGGGTAATTGGGATGAATATTTGCCTTTGATAGAATTTGCATATAACAATAGTTTTCAGTCTACTATTAATATGGCTCCATATGAAGCATTTTACGGTAGACGATGTCGTACACCAATATGTTGGGGTGAAGTTGGTGAAAGGAAGATAGAGGGTCCAGAATTGATTGAAGTCACCACTGAAAAAGTGAAGATTATTCAAGATAGAATGAGAACAGCTCAAAGCAGACAGAAAAGTTATGCGAATAAACGACGAAAAGATTTGGAATTCCAGAAAGGGGATTATGTGTTTCTTCGAATATCGCCATGGAAAGGAGTTATGAGGTTTGGAAAGAAAGGGAAATTAAGTCCACGCTACATTGGACCTTATGAAATCCTTGCGAAAGTCGGGATGGTTGCCTACAAGTTAGCGTTACCACCAGAATTATCTCGGTTACATGATGTTTTCCATGTTTCTATGTTAAGAAAGTATGTAGCAGACCCTTCACATGTATTGGTGGAATAACCTATTGAGTTGAAGGAAGATTTGAGCTACGTGGAAGAACCGCTCGCTATCGTCGATAGGAAAGAACAAATATTGAGATCAAAGGTGATCCCACTTGTGAAAGTTGTGTGGAGAAGGAATTCGATGGAAGAAGCTACATGGGAGAGTGAGGATAGCATGAAAATGCGTTATCCGTATTTGTTTCATTCGGACAATCAAGGTATGTCAATTTCGAGGACGAAATTTCCTAACAGAGGGAGAATTGTGACAACCCGAATATAATTATGATTAATTATGCTTAAATCATGCCTAGCTTATGTGATATGATTAGTGTGTCATTAATACACGTGATTTTAATTAATTATGTTTAGTCTAATCCTACCTTCAAAAAGCATGAAATGTCGAATTAGTTACAAATACAAAATTTTGAAGGTTTCGGTAGGAATGTTCATGTTTAAGGCTAGTTTTGACCTTTATCACATAACAATTGACTTGAGGTGAAAACTACATAGTTGTAGACAAGTTAGTTATGGTTGTAACACAACAAACGGTGTGTGAAACGGAGGTTCGAGTGAGAAGTTATCCCAAAATTACGAAACAAGGGCAAAGTAGTCCATCCGTTAAGTAGTATTTTGTCTTAATATGGCAACAAATGTTTTATTCTCATTGGTTAGGAAGGGTGGTGGCTTTGGCCGACCTTAAACCCTTAGAATTACCTCTTTATTCATCCAAAATGCAGCTATGAGAGATTTTAAGCTTAAGGAAAGAGAAGTAGGAAGTTAGGAAGAAAAAGTGAGGAGAAAATTGAAGAAAATTCATAGAAAATTACGAAAAAGCCCCTAAGATAATTCCAACCATGAATCTTGCTATTTTTCTTTCATTACGATTTATATGATATAAATCCTTGATTTTTTATTCAACTTTCATGCTTGGATGCATATGTATGGATATATGCAAGTTTAAGTTAAGTTGAATGTACAAAACCCTAAAATTGCTTTGTTTAGAAACTCTGTTTATTCAAACCTCCATATATTTTCGTGTACTTAATGGAATTCATTGATTCCAATTGTATATTAACCTGGACTCATATAGGTATGACATATGCGGAAATCATGATAAAATACCAAGAAATGAGTCTTTGGAGAGAGTTTGAAGTTCGGGTATGAAATCTGCCCTAAGGGTGAAAATATGCCCGCCATGTGTTCGGTGTTTTGCTTGACATAGAAAACGAACCTTAAAAATTATGAAACTTTAATTTAGTATTTTTCAATATGTTTACTGATGTTGGGTGAAATATCACATAAATTTATGATGTAGAAAAATTATGGAAATTCGTGGAAGTTGAATGAACGATAAGAGGGCCTATAGGGCAGATTTGCCATGTGGTAAAGAAATGAGCATATCTTGCTCTACGAGACCTAAAATGATGTAACGTCTTTTGTATTGGAATACTAATATGACAAGGATTGAATTTCCAAGAATAAATGAATTTATATTTGGTCTATGATTTGGATATGTTGAATATGCTAGCATGGATTTGGATGGAACTTCACTTGTGATAAATGATTTAAATGGAATCATGTGATGCTTATGGATTGAATTATGTTTAAATCATTATTTGGATTATTGATATTATTACGATGATACTAATATTTTAATAATGATAGGAAGGGAAGAAGATCTGATTGAACAAGTACTGGATAAAGGGAAGGGCAAAGCCAGTTAAACTGCCAAGGTGAGTGTACTTATGATTTGTTTCATATATAAATATGAATATAGCTCTAAGAGAGGATTTGTTTGAATACTTCGGTATTAAGGATTGGTTTGGATATTAAAATATCCAGGATTTGTTTGGGTCTCATGATCCAGGATTGGTTTGAATACTTCCGTATTCAGGATTTGTTTGGATATTCAAATATCCAGTATTTGTTATTGCCAACGGGCAGAATTATTTGGATCTTATGATCCAGGATTTGTTATTGCCAATGGGCCGAATTATTTGGATCTTATGATCCATGATTTGTTATTACCAATGGGCAGGATTGTTCGGATTTTATATCTACATATTCGATATAGAATTGTTATTTTATTGCAGGGAAGGAGTACCTCACTAAGCTTAATGCTTACAGTTTATATTTTAACAATTTCAGGTTCACACGCTGCCAGCTAGGATACCATATGACCGGTAGCTTTGAGAGTTGCACCGTTGGAGAGAGCTGGGATTTAAAAATGGTATTTTATCGTTGTCACACTGAATATTTTAATATACTCACACATTGTATATATTGATTTAGTATGGATTGGGTTGATCATAGTTAATCACGGTATTGCATGTTTTCTTAATTATGACTCTGGTATTGAATTTTATGATGTAAGAATAATATTATGTTCATTATGTAGGAAAATATTGATGAATGAGTCATATTTCCAATGGGCTCAAGATTATGATCTAATTATTCCAATAACAAATGATTAGTATGGATATTGGGTTTTGGGGTGTGACACAGAACCTATCCCTTGGTTAGCCTATGACACTTCTAAACCCCCACACATGATTCCAATAAACCTACACACATCCCCGAACCCAAGATCCATTCCAGATCCTCAAATTGTCCGAAAAACCAACACAAAGAAGAGGATTCCATCCGAAAGAAATGAATTGATTCTCTGGATGCACCGAATCGTTATGGTTATAAAATCAGTTAGCTCCCCCTATTGAACTGATTATATTTATTGGGCCACCAAAATGAACTTTTGATGGTATGTCACATTCTCCCTTCATCCATGGTTATCCTAAACTTAACTAAACCCCCATACATGAACCTTAAACCATTTCCAAACATAAATCGATAATTTTCAATGTAAAAGTTATCCCCTAAAATAAAAACCACCCATTAACAATTTATATCAAGAATCATGTAATATTATATCCTAGTTTTAAGATTCGATCTTTTCCTCTTAAATCCTTTAAGAACCTATCTTTCTTATTCAATTTATATCATATTCAACATATAATTATCCTTAGATCTATCTTCTAAAATTTATTTCATTCAAAACTCAGATTTACATAGTTTAACAATTCAAAATTTGTGTTGTTCTACACCAAATTGCATGAGCTAATGAAACTACTATGAATAATAAATCTAGTTAAATACTTGACTTTAAAATGAGTGTTATGAGATTTCCCTTTTGTGAACTTTTCTTAGAATAATGATTTTCAACTAAGAAACACTAGCTCTTCTCCCTGAATCCTTTTTTTTCTCCCTTTCGATTCACTTTTCTCAATTTTTCTCAAGCCCAAGACTCTTTGAGTGGATGGGTAGAATCCCCCTCTCTCCACCTTGATTATATATTAACTTAAAACACTTTAATCCTATAATAATTCCAAACTTCTAAAGTAGAAGCCAAGAGTTTGAAGATTACAGCATTGTCAGTTTATATGTCAAGCTTTTACGTCATCAACATTTGGATTTTAAGGTCCCTAAAGGTATGGATGAATATAATATATGGAGAGACTTGTTTAATATGCTATGGGTGTCTTTTTATAAATCTTTTGTCATAACGGCCTTTTAATTTACTCAGAAAATCATTTTAAAACTTTGCATAAAAGTTTGTGGGCCTAAAAAGCATTCTTGGTTTTTCTGAAATGTCGTTAGAACGATAACTTTTTATCATTCAAACGACTTATATAATGAGATTTTCTTTATTTTATCATTAGAAGTTTAATTCAAATGACATATCTAACAAGATTTATCACTGTATTTTTGTTAATAATCTCGTTCGAACAATGTCGTTCAAACGACCGACGTCAGTTTTTGACAGTTTTGCTTAAAAAACATCCCACTTTCCCACTACTTTTTTACCTGCTCTTAAGACCTCAGGAACAAATTTTTCAAGTGAAATTTCCAGACTTTAGAGAGGATTAGAGAGAAAATATTCTTATCCCATAAGTCCCATTTTGTGTTGATTTTTCATGGTTTAATTTCTAACAAAACACAAATTTTGCACACATATTTTAGTTTGATGCAAGTTCCTACATATATTATATTGTCTGAGATCATATGTTGGCACTGGTTTTCATCTGCAACTAAAAGGAGAAACTTTTTCTGCGAAGGAATCCGTTCGTTATTTTGTAGTTTTCATACGAATAAAGGTTTTGTATGTTTGACGGTAGCTGAGCCCCATCGGTGGATTCCGAGATTGTGGTGTATTCTGAAGTTATCAACTAGGAGGAGGTATAAGCAAGAAGAATCGCCAAGGATTGAGAGGTAGTCGAGTCGAGGAAGTAAGTCTTTTGTCTTGTTTTTGTAAAACCATGCCCAATGGATTTGTTGGTTGAGTCGTCTGAGGTTTTTCCTGTTACGGATTTTCCTTGTACATCGCGGCATTGTGTGTTGTGACTTCTTTTTATCTTTCAAAATTACTTATTTGTGTAGAATTAAAAAGTTAAAATCGGTTTAAATCACAACTTTAGTGTAATTTTGGTGCTAATTAAGTTTGGGTAATTTTAGTTTAATTTAATTCAAATTGCAATTATTTAAATTGGCAAAAATGAATGCTTTAGTTTGTTTGGCATAATTTAAAACTTAAATTGGATTAAATTTGTGTTTATGTGCAAATCCAAATATTTGTTTTGTTTAATCTCATTTTAATTTTTAAGAAATTAAAATTTGATTAATTTTTATAAGAAGTTTAAAATTTGGATATTTCGGGGACCATCACCCCTTTACAAATGGTATCAGAGCGTTTTTATTCTTTCAAATGGTATCAAAGCATTTTTTATTCTAACAAGTGGTATTAGAGCATTTTTTTTATTCTAACAAGTGGTATCAGAGAATTTTTTATTCTTTCAAGTGGAATTAGAGCGGGAACGCTAAATTATTGTGTTAAGATCCTTTGTCTAAATTTTTGCTTTAAAAATGAAAATTTTACCTTTTGCAAAATTTTATGTTTTTTATGGTTCCAACTACACGTATTGGAAAGAGCAGATGATGTCGTCACTTAAATCCTTAAATGAAAGAGTTTGGATATCGGTAGTTAAAGGGCACTACACCAAAATGGCCAAATTGTCACCTTTCAGCCGGTCACCCTTGTCAAGGTCATTGACCGTGACAAAAAACACGTGTTTTATGTCACGGTCATTGACCTTGACACGACCGTGACAAAGAATTGTCACGGTCATTGATCGTGACAAGGCCGTGACAAATTTACTTATCACGGACTTGTCACAGTCAATGACCTTGACACGACCATGACAATGTGGAGCAAAAACCCTTTCCCCCTTCTTTTTTCCCTTACCGTCGTTCCCTCCCTCTCTGTCTCTCTCGACGCTGCTCTCTCTCTCTCTCTCTCTCTCTCTCTCTCTAGTTTCAGGTTTAATTCTCTCTCTCTCTCTCTCTTCCATTTATATATATGTTTGTGTGTATATATATGTGTGTATGTGTGTATATATGTGCATGTGTGTGTGCGAGTGTGGGGGGTGGGGTAGGGGTGGGGCAGGGTGGGGGTTGGGGGTAGGGGGTTAAAAATGTAAATAAATAAGTAATTTTCTATAAATTTCCAAAAATAATATCCAAAAATGTAAATGTAAATAATACCCAAAAATAATATCCAAAAATGTGGTGGGGGGAGGGGGTGGGGGTGGAATTTTCTAACTAAAAATATGATAATATTTTGTTATAATTTGTTAAAACTGTGTAAACCTTAGTATGAATGCAAGGTTAGTGATAGTTAGAATTGTGTAAATGTTAGAAAAGTTCTAGAATTCATATGTTAAATTTAATTATATAAATATTTAAATTGATAATAATTTTATTCATGAAATTAATTCAATTAGGTAAAACCCTAGATAATGTTTTAACAGAATTTGATAATATTATATAAAGTTTAGTAAATTCACAAAATGTTGCCAATTGTATGTTTTTAGGAATATCATTAGTTACTTTCGTGCCCAACTATGTAGAATCCATACACATCCATGTTGTTAGAAAGTCTTAAATTTAATTCTCACTTTAATTTGTAGAATCTCTGTACATGGTTGGATTTATCCCTTTATGATAATGAAATTTATGCTCCAATTATAATTATCTCATGTCATAATTTTATCGATAAACAATAAATGTAGTTGTCACGGTCGTGGTGGGGGGAGGGGGTGGGGGTGGGGTGTGTGTGTGCGCGCGTAGGTGTGTGCGTGTGTACGTGGCGGAGGGAGGGGGGCAAGGGGTGTGGTGGGGATGGGGGTGGGGTGTGGAGGGGAAATTTTAACAATTGTATATCTTTAATTAAGAAATTGTATAGCTTTAATTGTAATTTTAATTGTATAGTTTTAGATGAAAGTAAATTAATAATTAGTGCCAATTTCATATGAAAGTAGGATTGTCCCTCATTGTAAATTAGTAAATTAATAATTGTAAACTTTAATTGTTAGTTTAATTGATGAAATGTTGGGTTGGTTAGTTTTAAAAGTGGTATGACGTGTGCGTGTGTGTGGTGGGGGTGGGGAAGGGGTGTGTGTATGTGTACTATTAACATTTTTTTTTATCTGTACTAATAACATTTTTTTACAGCAAAAATCTCTCCTTCAGATATTAAGGCGAAGATGATGATGCTGTTTATGATGATGTCATCTGGGCTCGGTGGTAGCGGAGGCGACGAGGGCTCCTCCGCCCCTATGCTCCCCAAATATGGAAAATTTGGGATTACCGTCGAGAACAAATCGGAGCTATTAGCGAGATCCCTCGAGCTGCTAAAGACGGTCATCGGCCCGGGGTTTATGAGTTGGAAGGAGGTGACATATGAGCTCAAGTTAGCTGTTTGGGCGGCACTACAGGAAATATATTTATATTTATATTTATATTTATATGAATATTTACATTTCAATTTCAATTTCAATTTCAATTTCAATTTCAATTTCAATTTCGATTTCGATTTCATATTTATATTTATATTTATATTTATATTTATATTTATATTTATATTTATATTTATATTTATATTTATATTTATATTTATATTTATATTTATATTTATATTTATATTTATATTTATATTTATATTTATTCGCAACTAACATTGTATTTGTTGGACAGGAACAATTCAACTTGGATCCAAAGCTACACGATCCCGTGTTGGAGCAGATTAGGGAGCAACTCAAGTCGTGGAAAAAAAAATATGCGGGTACGGTACTTTGGGAAAACACGAGAGTCGATTATCCAATGGCGTGAATCTGTCCCCCCCCAAGGAGCCGATCTCATTGGCACAATGGCAGAAGTTCATTGACAATGAGATCGAGGATCGACAATTGGCATCTCACCAATCGGGGAGGGAAAATCGAGCAAAAAAGATGGACGTGCACTAATCCGGCCGGACCTCTTACGCCGAGGTGGAGCATAGGATGCAGGTAAGATTTAATTTTTCTATAATTACAGAAATATGTTATTCTTCATTATTTTACTTTGCGGGGCCGATGCTAATTTTACTTTACTTTATTTTATTTCAGGGGGTAGGGAGTGGGCCAGGGGGTAAGCCGCATAGGCTCGATACTTATGTGGCTCTTCGGACGAAGAAGGGGAAGGACAAGGAGGTGTCCCCGAGCGTCGCGGCCACGATTGTAAGTAATCCGACAGTTTAATTTTTGTTAATTACGTTATAATTTTTTAGTTTACTTATTTTACTAATCATGTGCTTTTTGTCGTTTCAGGCAAAGCTTAAGGAAGTGCATGAGTCGCAGTCTGATGCCGACAAGGCATCTTTGTTCACAGATGCACTCAGCCAAGTGCTTGGCTCTGATCGCAAGGGGAGTACAAGGGGGGTGAGCTTGCGGGTGGCCAAATCTAGGATCATCAGATTGGAGACGAGCGACACCGGGTTGGCTCGAATGGTGGATTCACACGAAGCGAAGTTGTCCCGTTTGGAGGCGACGGTCCAAGATATGTACGCATTCATGAAGCGTACATTGGGTGGAGACCGTAAAGGGAAAGGGAAAGGGAAGGAGAAGGCGGTGGAGGAGGAGGTGCGGGAGGACGAGGCGCAGGATGACGAGGATGTGGACCTCGCTGCTTTATCACTGATACGTTCGTACTTCGATGATCCACTTCCCTATTTGGCGCCCTTCAACAGACCAATGCCAACACTTGGTTGGCCGAGCGTGTTCATATTGGACGTATTTGATGGCCAGCGGATAGGGCGGGGGTTGAGGGACCCGAATATCATCGAGGGTGGAATAGTTCATGGACGTGCGCTTCAAGAGATGGAGTCCAGAGTGCTCGTCACGCATGTCATACCCGGGAAGGAGAACTCCCTATTGTGGTTGCGCGAACAATGCGGCACGACGTATATTAGTGGGTGCGTCAATTCGTATGTCGTGTGGCCTACTCACCTCCTCAGTTTTACCCAAGACATGTAGTAACATTAATTTTAAGTTTGTCCATTTTAATTATATTTGGATTATAACGTCATGTATATTATTTCTATTTTGAATATTTGGATTATATCGTCATGAATATATATTTGCATTATCTTTAGTTTGTTTGGATATATGATGTTTGGAACAGGTACAACGTTGCTATAACAGGTACAAATATACTGCTGGGCAGTGGCAGTGGCCATACTGCCCAGCAGATTTTTTTTTAAATTCTGCCCAGAATTGTCACGGTCAATGACCGTGACAAGCGCATGACAAAAGGTTGTCACGGACGTGCCACGCTCATTGCCCGTGATAATTTTTTTAAAAAGGATCAAGGCTTTGTCACGGTTTATAATCGTGACAAACGTGTCACGGTCATTGACCGCGACACGACCGTGACACAAAACGCGAGTTTTGTGTCAAGGTCAATGACCGTGACATGACCGTGATAAAAAAAGTTGTCTTGCCTCGAAATGTCACGGTCATTGACCTTGACAAGTTGGATTTGTCAGGGTTAATGACCTTGACAATAGTGCAGATTTGGTGTAGTGGGGTGGACCACAGGAGAAGTTTGTGTACCTAAACCCATAGAAAGATGGAGTGAGACTAAGCTTAAGTTAGCTAATTTTAATTCATGTGGTTTAAATGCCATTTTTAGTGCCGTCACACCAGATGAATTCCATCGAATTATGTTGTGTGAAATGCCTAAGGAGGCATGGGTTATTCTCCAACTCACCCACGAGGGAAAAAATGTCGTTGAAGCTTCGAAACTCGAAAACCTCACCACTCAATTTGAAAACATTAAAATGTTAGAAATTGAGATGTTTGATGAGTTATATGCGAGATTGTCTGATATTGTGAATTGTTGTTCTAATTTGGGAGAAAAGATACCCGATAACCATGCCGTAAAGAAAATTTTGAGGTCATTAACCGATAAATTTATTCCAAAGGTGGCCATTTTAAATTCTTTAGGCACTTTGAACTCTATGAAACTAGAAGAGCTTGTAAATGACCTACAAACCTATGAAATTGACATGTTTCCCTCAAAGGATGAGAGGAAGAAAGATAAGGTCATAGCTTTGAAAGCCCTAAAGGAGGAAACATTGGTTTCGGATGATGAGTTAGAGATTGACTCGAAAGATATGGCTTTATTTTCTAGGAAGTTTAGCAAATTTCTCAAGACTAGTAAGGATAAACTTAAAAATAATTTTAATAAGTATGAGAAGTTTAAGCATATGAAATCCGAGAGATTCCCTAAAAATCATAATGAGGATTTTAATAAGGACGAGTCAAATAGGTGTTATGGTTGTGAGGGTTATGGCCATAGGACATTCCAGTGTCCCATTAAGCTAATGAAGGAGGTCAAGCAACCGATTTCATATAATGCCACGCTTAGTGATAGTGAATCGAAAGAGGGACCCGATTCCCCCATTGAGAGAAACTTCACCGCGTTCTTGGCATGTCATGTGAGCATTGATAATGCATCTTTACATGTCACTTTTAAAGCCGTTGTTTATGAATCATAAGAGTTTAATGGTAAAGAGAGTGGAGAAGATAGTGATAATTAAGAAGATGAGGAGGAGAGTGAACTTCAAGTAGCCTTTCGTGAGTTGTATGAGGAGTCGTTGAAATAAAAAAGGGCTAACTTGAAGTTAGAAGCTAAAATGAGAGACCGTGTCGTGGCTAATGATGAAAGTATTTTAGTTGAAGATATTAAGGCACGTGAAAGAATTCTTCGT
Source organism: Sambucus nigra (assembly GCA_949130495.1). NCBI lineage: Eukaryota > Viridiplantae > Streptophyta > Magnoliopsida > Dipsacales > Adoxaceae > Sambucus > Sambucus nigra. The sequence goes on along the minus strand of OX422207.1, from coordinate 688,193,575 downwards.
GAGAAGCTAGAGTTTGTAGAGTGTGAATGAGATAGCCTTAGAGGTTGAATGGATCCTATGAAGAAAGAGTTTCTTGAGTTTGAAGAGAGTAGGTGTTTATTTGAGTCTTGAATAGTGGAACTTGAAGAAAAATTAAAAGAGTCAAGTTCGGTCAAATTTGATTTGGAGTGTAAGTTGGAAAAATTAGATAAAATCTTAGGAATTGTCCAAATCAAAGACGATATGTGTTGTATTGTGTTCGATACTCAAGATAATTCTGCTAATAATGCCAAAACCATCGTTTTGAGAGAATCGTCTAAGATCACTTGAAAGATCAATCTTTAGGTAATACTTCTCATCGTGTTTTCACTTGCACACATTGTGGTCGAAAGGGGCACCTTAGGAAGTTTTTCTTTGATATTTGAAATGGTCCTAAAAAGTCAAAGAGTGGAGTCACCGAATCCTGAGAGCGTCCTTTTTCACTTGCGTGGGTGAGGTGATCCGATTTTGAGGCTTTATATGATAGAATTTATGATTCTCATTTACTTTCACATGATTCCTCACTTGATAAATCTAAAGGTCAATTATGTTAGTTTTGTTTGCATACATTATCTTTTGTGCTACATGATATATTATTGCTAGTTGTATGTTTGTTTGTCATTTCCTAGTCTTTGCTTCATCATATATGTGTTGCCAAAATTATTACTTGTGTATCTTTTGTATTTAATTTTTATTTATTGTGTCGTAGTTGAAAAAATACAAAAATATTTTTGTTTATCTTTTGGGTTACTTTTGTGTTCGCTTAAAAAATTTGAAAAACTCAAAAACTTTTTCTTTTTTTGTGTATTTTAGTTTTACACATTTTATGTGGCATATACTTGTGTTTGAATCCAGTATAATCCCCGCTTCCATGTGACTAGAACTTTTGGTTAAGATTTTTAATCCTTAAAGTGTTCTTTATCATGCTTGCATGGATTACTTTGACTTTGACTTGCTTAATGGATTCTCTTTTTATATGCCTCAAATCACACATGCACTAGCTCATTTGATCTTTAACTTCACATGTATATTTAAGCTAAGTGAGATGCTCTCCTATCAATTTAGTCATCTACATGTTGCTGTGACTATGGAGGATTTGTGCATGTAAGAACCGTTGCCCGGATTAAAAAAAATATGTTTATCCGGTGTAGTTATTTATCAATGGAATTGGACTATGGAAGACAAAACTACTTTCTGTGAAAAGCCACAAGTGAAATATGGCCTAAATATTTGGCATTGTTAAAATTAGCCAAGGACAAAGTAGTTTAGTTAGATATGAACATTCAAAAGGAAAAGAAAAAGATTATTATGTATGAGGAAGTTTGGATGGATATATCAACGGATTTGCACAATGACAATGCATCCTAATTATGTTATTTTTGTCATGACTCTATTGGCTTGTATAGTCATCAAAACTCTATGCTTGTGTGCATTGAGTATGTTTGTTCCATGAGTTCACTTTATATTGTCACATGAGGCTATATCGAAGTTGATAAAGTTTTTCATTCAAATAAGAACTCCGTGAACATGTTTAAGTGATTGGGTCTTAATTATTGTGTTGCTAGTTCACACCCCGTCACTACCGTTTATCACATATTATTTAGTCACATTTTTGCCATATGAGTGTGGAAATCTTTATATATATATATATATATATATATATATATATATATATATTACTTATATTAGACTACTCTATTTGGTATCATTTTCTATCGCATTATAGTTGGTATTTATTAATCTTTGTGCTGGATAAGTTGTTTCTCATGCCATGTGCTTTATTATTCTTGTTACTTTATTCACCATTGCATAATATACTTTCTTTTCCATTATTCCTATCCCTTGTTTCATTTAGAAGGAGTATTTGATTTAATTAGGGAGAAACAAGTTATTTAATGCATTTTAATCTTTTTCTATTCTGAACAAAAAGGTGGAGAAATGGTATCTAAACCTTTTAAATTGGGATATCTATCTTAGGAGGAGATGTCACTCTCTTAAGTAGGTCATGTTAGACAAAGGGGAAGTGTTTAATTATGTTATTTATCTGGTTATATTCCCTATGTGTTTGATTGTGTGTTTAAGTGTGCAAGTTTTCATCCTTAGTGGCAACCTTTTAAAAAGGCAAAGCATTTCATCCCATGTGTCTTGTCAAGCGTCTATAATTTTTTATTTTGGGAAGGATTTCTGTCCTTTTAGAATTACTTGATGGTCCATAGGATTTTTATTTTGGCTTTTGTCCTGGAATAGCCAAAAGGGGATATTTGTATGGGAAAATTTCCAACTAAGCCTATTTGTAGTGTTGGCTTAATTCCGGACAAAACTAATTGTGTCATAGGTTTGTACTTTGTCATATCCTTTAAAGCCTATGAAGTATGGCTTAAAGACGTAGCAGCCAAGAGTTTAAAGATTACACCATTATCGATTTATGTGGCAAAGATTTTACGTCATTAACACTTGAATTCCAAGGTCTCTAAAGGTATGAATGCATATAATATACATAGAGACTTTGTTTACGTTTTATGGGTGTCTTTTATAAATCTATTATCATAACGACTTTTTATTTTTCTCTGAAAATCATTTTAAAACTTTGCATAAAAGTTTCTGGGCTCAAAAAGCATTTTTGGTTTTTCTGAAATGTCGTTAGAACGATAATTTTTTCTCGGTCGAACGATCTAACGATATTTTCTTTATTTTCTCGTTACAATTTTCGTTCAAATGGCATATCTAACGATTTTGATCACTGCATTTTCATTAGTACTCTCATTAGTAAACTTGTTCGAACGACATTCAAAAGTCGTTCGAACGACCGACGTAGTTTTTGATAGTTTTTCTTAAAAAACTTCCCAATTTCCCACTACTTTTGTACCTCCTTTTAAGAGCTTGAGAATAACTTTTTCAAGTGGCATTTTCGGACTTTAGAGAGGATTAGAGAGAATATATTCTTATAAAAAAAGTTCCATTTTGTGTTGAATTTTTCATTGTTTAATTTCTACCAAAACATAATTTTGCACCCATGTTTTAGTTTGATCCAAGTTCCTACATATACTATATTTTCTGAGATTATATTGTTGGCATCAGGTATCATCTTTACCCAAAAGTATAAAAGTTTCTTACGAATGAGTCTGTTCATTGTTTTGTGGTGTGCATACGAAGAAAGGTTTCGTATATTTGATGGTAGCTGAGCCCCATCGGTGGACTCCGAGATACGGTGGATTCCGGAGTTATCAACTAAGCGGAGGTAAAAGCGTCAAGGATTGAGAGGGAGTCAAGTCGAGGAATTAATTCTTTTGTCTTCTTTATATAAAACCATACCTAGTGGATTTGTTAGCTGGGTCGTCCGAGATTTTTCACATTGTAGGTTTTCCTCGTACATCGCGGCGTTTTGTGTTGTGATTTCTTTTTATCTTGCAAAATCACCTAAATACATGTGTAGGATTAAAAAGATAAAAATTGGTTTAAATCACAACTTTTATGTAATTTTGGTGCTAATTATGTTTGGGTAATTTTAGTTTAATTTAATTCAAGTTGCAATTATTTAAATTGGTAAAATGCATGCTTTAGTTTGTTTGGCATAATTTAGAAATTGAATTGGATTAAATTTGTGTTTATGTGTAAATCCAAATCTCTATTTGTTTAATCTCATTTTAATTTTGAAGAAATTAAAATTTGATTAATTTTTATAAGAATTTTAAAATTTGGATATTTTGATGACCATAACCCATTTACAAGTGGTATCAGAGTGTTTTTATTCTTTCAAGTGGTATGAGAGCATTTTCCATTCTAACAAATTGTATTAGAGATTTTTTAATTCTATCACCTGTATACCATTCTACGGCTCTCCCTAAGTCTAAAAAGCCCCTGGAACCCAATTATAACCCCCAAGTACCAATTCAGGACTATTTCGACTCATTTCGGACCATTGGCGCGCTCAAAATTACCATCCAAGTCACCGAACAGTAAATTAGAGATCATTCATAACATGAATCTATCTAAGTGTCCCAAATGAGATACCGATAAACTCGTCGCTTTAACTCACTTGTGACGTAACATTATTTAATACCTTTTCATTTACTTATCACACAAGTAAATATAATATACATAAATATTAATTCTTTTGTTTGATAATTAATATTTATTTATGTCATTTTATTTCTCGATTTTTTTTAAAATTATGGGCAAACGTGCAATTCAAAAATACAACGTGTTACATACTTCCCCCTAGAAATGGAATTTTGTCCCCAAAATTCAAACATACATGTTACAAACAGCTTTGAATACTATTCCTGCATGTCATCCTCACGCTTCGAAGTCAATTTATCGACATTATGATGCTCCTACTGAAGACAAACTAACGGTACCACCTTCGACCGAAGCTTACGCTCGCTATGATACATCATGGAAATAGGTATCTCCTCGTACGAGATGTCTAGCTATAGGTAAATCTCCTCTAGTGGTATATGGTAGTAAGACATGTCACTCCAATGATACTTCTTCAACGACTACACATGAAACACATCGTGAATCCTATGCAAATGCTATAATACTGCGAGCCTAAATTCAACTAGTTCAATCCTCTCAATGATAGGGAAAGGCCCACAATATATTGGTGCTAACTTTCCTTCTTTCCCAATCGCATAACTCCCTTCATGGGAAACATACATAACAACACCTGATCACCCATATTAAAATCCACATGTCTCCGATCAACGTCTACATAACTTTTTTGCATGTCCTGATCTATCTATATAAGGCCCCTAATCGACTCAATCTTTGTAAAAGTGTCCTCAATCATATCCGTTCTAAGCAACTTGTTGCCTCCCAACTTTAACCAATGATGGGGGACGACAAGGTCTACCATTGATTTCCTCAAAAGGTTCCATGCTTATCGTGAGTTGGTGTGAGGTATTATAGGAGAACTCTACCAATGGAAGGTATTACTCATAGCCACCCCTGAAATCTAGTGTGCACATTCTCAGCATCTGATTAACACATTCAGTCTACCCATCTGTAAATGGGTGATTAGCCATTAATGGGTGATTAGTCGTACTTAATCAATATTAATCAGCACCCCATAAAACCTCAATATCTCCACAAACCCTATCTTCGATGTATCGTGCCTGGTCGGCCTTTACGTGAGAAAATAGGGATTAATATATATATAGCCTAGAAGAGAGAGATAGATAGATAGATAGATAGATAGATAGAGAGAGAGAGAGAGAGAGAGAGAGAGAGAGAAAGAGAGAGAGAGAGAGAGAGAGACTAAAAACATCAAATTTTGATGTCTCAGCGAGAGGATTAAGTAATTTGATGATATGGATCCATATTCATTAAATGATGTGGGTTCAGGTCAGCGACATTAATCAATCGTGTCTTTAAAACATCAAAGTTTGATATCTTTAGAGAAATCCATGAGATTTGGAAAAAAAAAATTGATGTATCTAAAGACATCAATCTTTGATGTCTCACTCTTATAGAAGTCCAAGTGGAACTTATAATAATATTCTATTTCTAGTATTAGTAATTATCCAATTAATTACGCACATATCTAGTATTGACAAAAAAACTACCCTATCTTGTGTCGTAAGTTCATGGAAAAATAAACAAACATAAAATTTTGAAAATAAAAAAAACATAATTTTTGGAATACTCACAAAAAACTAGGGGTGCAATCGGTACGGTATGGTCGGTAACGAACCCTTACCAATACCAAAACCACATTCTATATGGTAAAATTGTACCGTACCAATTTACCGACCAATACATCAAAACCAAAACCAAAACCAAACCGACTGATTTTTCGGTTTTTTCGGTATTTTTGGGTTTTTTTGGTTTCGATAATTTCATTTTTTTCCCGATAAATACAAGAATTTCAAATCGGTTTATGCATTCGGTATATCTTGTATATATTTCGATATACCCATTTCTAGCTGTTACAATTTCCAGCATTTCTAGCTATTATAATTTCTAGCACTTCTAGTTGTTTGGAACAATTAGAAACATACACAAACAGGTACAATTTCTTGCATTTGTAGCATTTGGAACAATAGATTTAAACAGATACGAGACCAAACTAACCAGTTTACTTTTGTCGGAGCCGGAGGAGAGTGAGAAGAGACCAAAATGACCGGTTTACCTTCGTCAGAGATGGATGAGAGTGAAACGAGGTCAAACTGTCCGGTTTGCCTCTACCGAAGCCGGAGTAAAGTGTGATGAGATGAGGGACCTGGTGCCTAAGGAGAGTGAGCCAAGATGATGAGCCTCAAAAAATGAGGGAGCTATTACCTGAAAAAAATTCCGCCGAAAAGTCAAAATCATTCACACCTCCAACACCGGAAAAACAAACCTTCGCCGGAAAAGCCAACTCGTCGGAAAAAAAAAATCACTGAAAAACACGGAGGGAACTCAGATCCGAATACAGCTGGGGCCGAAAAAAATTTCACCCGAAAACCGATCTCAAAACGAAGTAACCACACCAAATCGAAAGTCAAATCTCAAAACAAAAAAATGGTGTTCTCAAATAAAAGTCCCCAAAAATTTATTTCTCAAAATCAGCCCAAAGTTGAAGAAGAAAAATAAATGAGAGAGAGAGAGAGCTCAAACAAAAATTACGACCACAGTTTTTGAGAGAGAAAGAGGTAAAAAAATGAAATGGAAACCCTAAAAAAAGATCTCTACACAAACCACAATATAAAGCCCAAATGAAATAAGGGCAAAACGAAAATATAGCCAACAAAACATACGACTCTTTTTATTTTAACAAAATGTTGTCTAATTCATTTTGTGTTAAATGTTTGATTAATTAAACAAAATATATGTTTAATTAACATGATTATTTAACACTTAAACCAAATACTCAAATAAATAAATTTAAATTCAAAGAGAATATAAAAACTTACTCATGAGACATAAAGTAAATAGAAGTAGTATGATACCCAAAATAATTTGACACTGCACAAAAAGTTTGGTACGTTATTTCGGTACGGTAATTTTCGTACGATATCGGTACGGTAAATTCGGTAAATCGGTTTTTTGTATCTAAAAACCAAAACCAACCAAATTTTTTACGGTATTTTCGATTTCGGTAAAACCGATTTTCGGTATTTCATAATATGAACCCAAAACTATTTTTTTCGGACCAAAGCGGTACGGTACAGTAAAAACCCGTACCGGTTGCACAGCTAAAAAACCATTTTCTAAAAAAGTTACAAACAAAACTCTCTTTTAAGAACAATTATAAAAAAAATTACATAAGTTTGTTTTATATTTTTTTAAATAGATTTTATTTATAAAAATATTATTAATTTTTTTTAAATGTTACAAAAAACTTTTCTCTGAAGAAGTTAACAAAAAAATACTGTTTATAACTTTTTTTAACAAAAAAACCTTTTACCTAAAAAATTTAACAAAGTTTTTTTATAACTCTTTCAAGAAATAGTTTTTTTGAAACTTTTTAAATTTGTTTTATATTTTTATTAGTAAAGTACTGTTTTCTAATAATTAAAAAAGCCAGTTTTATATTTTTTTTAAATAGATTTTATTTATAAATAAATAAAAAGTAATTTTTTTATGTTACAAAAACTTTTGTCTAAAAAATTTAACCAAAAATACTCTTTGCAACGTCTTTTTATAGAAAATAAACTTGTCTAAAAAAGTTAACAAAAATGTTTTTACGAAATAGGTTTCCTAAACTTTTTAAATTTATTTTAGAGTTTTTATAATAAAATACACTATTCTTATAAATAAAAGAGTCAGTTTTATAATTTTTTAAATAGCTTTTCGATAAAAATATATATAAAAGAAAACTTTTTTTAAATGTTACAAAAAAAAAATTTGTCTATAAAATTGGCAAAAAAATAATGTTTATAACTTTTTTTAACAAAAAAACTTTTGTCTACAAAAGTTAACAAAAACAAAATTTATATATTTTTTACGAAATTGGCTTTTTGAGACTTTGTAAAAGAAATTTAGAGTTTTTTGAATAAAATATTTTTTTTCTATAAATTAAAAAACTCTATTTTTATAATAATTTTTTTTTATTTAACAAATATTGTTTTTAATATATTATGATTTCTTAAAAAGGACTATTTTTACAAAATACTATTTTTATTTTTTTTATTTTTTTATTATTTTTATAATAAAAGATTGTTTTCTTACAACCTCAAAAACTGATTGAGTTTTTTATTTATTAGAAAAAAGTTTTTTATTATATAAATATATAATTATAAGAGTTTCAAATCACCTATTTTGTAAAAAAGTTTATAAATAACTATTTAAGAGTATTTTAATTTTAAAAAAATTATGTTTTGGATGACAAAATATTATCTTTTTTTGAATTTTAGAGGAAGTTATTGTTTTAAAAAAATCATCTCGAGATTCCATTTTGGGTTAACTTTTTTAGACAAAAGTTTTTTTTGTAACATTTTTAAATATTTCTATAAAAAAATTGTTTTAAAAAAAATATAAAATTGACATTTTGTAAAACAATTTTTTTATAATTGTTCTTAAATAGAGTTTTATATATATTTTTATAAATAAAATCTATTTTTCTAAAAAATATAAAACTGACTATTTATTTTCTAGAAAACGGCATTTTATTATAAAAAAAATTCAAAAACTTGTTTCGTAAAATAGTTATAAATAAAGTTGGGTCATATACCAAATAGTCTATCCAGCAGTGGTAGGGTGGGGGTGTTGGGAGGTGGAGCGGGAATGTCGCTATCGCGGACCTTTAAAAATAAGAGAATATTAGTTTAATGAGTGTTTGAAGGACTTTTTCGAACAAAATAAAAACAATTTGACTAAATGTGTATTAAAAAATATTTGAAAGACTTTTTGGTAATTGATCCAAAAAAGTTTTTGTTAACTTTTTTAGACGAAAATTTTTTTTGTGAAAAAATTTATAAACAGTAATTCTTTTTTAACTTTTTTAGAGCAAAGGTTTTTGTAACATTTTTCTAAAAAAGTTTTTAAAAAATATTTTTATAAAATAAAGCTATTTAAAAAATATATAAAACTAACTTTTTGTAAAACATTTTTTGTTATTGTTCTTGAAAAAGAGTTTTTTTTATAACTTTTTTGAAATTTTTTTTTGTTAATATTCCAAAAATTATGTTCTTTTACCATTTTCAAAATTATGTGCTTAAGATCCAAGACTTTTAGTCCCAATTTTTTGGGCGGTATACGGGTTGAGCCTAAAATAAATCATGGGGAGGAATCCTTTCTTGTAACGGTGGCGTTTTCACACGCCAAAGTCCTCAAATTCATTATTATATTTGTTGGTGGGGTAAAACCGAAAAAGCGGTGTGTGATACCGATTTAAATTAATTCGTAACTTTCTACGTTGGCACACTTATTTAATTAGAATCTATTTTTAAACCAAATAAATGCATCCCCTAAACATGCATCTAAATGTCATAAATCATTCTAACCATGCATGAAAAATAAAGACGACCGATTTAGGAAAAAAAACTCTCGGGTAAAACCTTTTATAACACTTTGAAGAATTCACAAGACCTTTGACTTACATACAACCTGATAATCTCCCACAAGTGTGTAATGCACGGTGCCTTCAGCAAACCTTCAAGGATACGAGAGACAGCGAATTACCCTCCAGGTGTCGATTCGTCGTCTTCGGTTCATCCACACATAGAATGACTACGCTCGGTATCCACCGATCAAATATGGAGATGCCTTCTCCACAGAGGTCGAACAAAACCAAAGTATTGTTCTTGAACACCAAAAACAATTCACTAAAGTATATGGGAGTATTGTAAATTGAAAACAAAAAAGGGATTAAACAATAAAAGGAAGAAGCCAAAAGAATTCTGCTTTCGTAGTTTTTCTGTCTTTCAAAACGCTCGGACTTCTTAATGAAAATGAAACCATTTAATGAGTATTTATACAAAAATGTGCCACCTCGGAATACGAGCTCATTCGAATGAGATAAGGATATCGCATGAACAACGTACAGATGTCGTTCAAACGACATCTCGCGAAATCCATACGTCGCCCGAACGAGATAGCTATCTCGCTTGAATGACATGGGCGTCAAAATTGAGGTACGCTTCAGGACTTAGAAAAAATACTCATACACAAATTTTGACGAAAACGTCCACTCCAACACTTAGAAAATATTTTGTAAAAATATCCCAAAAGCTCTGAGTGGAAACTTAAGGTATTAAAAACATAGCCTTACCAAAGTAAATTTTGCGGAGTCTTTTTGATGAAGAACTTGATTAATTCGGATTCGTCTTGATGTATATTACTCTTAAATGTTCTTCAATAATATATCGACATATGACGTAATAAATTGATAACGGACTTATAAAAATATCTCCTTACAAATATCCCCCTATGTCTATGCCGGTACATACATAAAAAATATCCGAATTATCAAAAACCAAAATGCCTATACAAATCTACCCTCCCATGAATAAATTTGTAAGTTCTCAAACTGTTCTTCAAAAATCTTCGTCAAATCTTAAAGCTTTTCTCATCAGGGTGTGCAACATCATGATCTTCAATCTTTGTACCTACACACATGAGATAAAGCAAAATACCTTCATGATGCATTGAGTTTGAAATGATATAAGAATAAAACATTAATAAATCAAATCTCCCCCATAATGCAAAAACTCCCTCATAACAAGATAATTCTTTCTCCCCCTTTTTCTGATGTCCCAAAATAGACAGATAAGAAGAAACCATCAAAACATGGAGTGAAACAATAAAATTGCATAGCAAATATGAATCAATCAATGCGCATGCAAAGGAGTATCCCACAAACTTTCACAAACTATGTTTGATTTTTCAATTTTTCATACAAAAATAAAATACCAAAAAATCACACCATGGATTTAAGCTCAAACAACAAAGTCATGACAATGGAATGAATGGGTGTGAACACAATCAATCATATGCGCACGATGAATACGTGTACTCCTAACGAATGAACATCAAAAGTATCCTTAGGTGTAAAAATTTGTTGAATTTAGATGACATCATCTTAGTCAAATATACAAATCAAAGTCAAAGTGATTTCCACACCAAAAACGTCCAAAACTATTTAACGCTTTTTCAAGATTTTCAAGGATTTGCAAATCCATTTTAATTCTCCATCCAAACTCCCTAATATATATTTTCTTTTAGAGGTAATCTAAATTCTCAAACTTTGGAGAACTGGTGCAAAAACCTAAATGGCCCATAATTGGCATGAATTTCTTTTTATTTCATTTAAATTAAACCTATTTGGACCCTGAATAATAAAATTCCTTAATTTTTTAGGTCCAATTAAACGGTGGCTTAATCGCAAAGGATAGATGAGTACCTTTCATAGCCCTTCATCGTTATCAAATAATGCACACGAACCTCACAAACGACTCTTACATGCACAACTTTCTTATCAAGTTTTATCACGCTTGGTTCGTTCTAAGGATAGGATTGAAGTGAAAACACCCAACCAATATGTGATAAGACAAGCATAATAATCAAACTAAAAATCTGATACTAAAGTCGTTTAATATAAAATTAAACTATTTAAGTAACTTCGAACAGTTTTTTGAAGAAACTCTTTTCTTTAATATCAAAACTATTTGAACACAAGATGTGTTTAACAAAAGTATGTACGAGATCTGTTCAAGATTTGATTAACAGGTTTAATAAAACGGTTTAAAAACTTTAAACTCAGCACAACCAAGAATGAGATGAGGAGATGTAGAAAGATTAAGAACAAGGATTTTTTACATGGTAAAACCTCACCCAACTGAGGAAACATCCACGACTCCCTCTACGGAGTAAACCAAAAATTCCACTAAAATAAATTTTAACAGTTACAAACTATATAACAAACATGCATACACCTCAGACCTATATAAGTTTAGGAATGTACCCTCTGGTATCCTTGTAACTTCTCTGCAGTTCTGATTGTTGATGTTGTTCTCCCAGTTTGCTAACTTCCAATTTGTTCAAGTTCTTTACATCGACTCCTGTTCTCAAGATCTTATTACCAACACTTTTAGTGTGGTAGGGTGATAGTGTTTGTGTAGGTGCTTTCTAACACATGCATGCACACACACACACACTCTTTATACAACAAGTCCTAACAAATTACGTATAAGAACTATATGCTGTGATTTTTCTATTTCTCTCTTCTCATAAAACTTAACCTTATTTGACCTTTACAATAATCCCAGAACCACGGCTATCTTGCTCAGAAGACGTATCAAGATCTTAATCAATCTCAGGTTTTGAAAAGATTTTTGAGATTGAAAATCACCAAGTGAGATTCCATACTAGGTCAAAGGTCTTGTTTCAAGATAACTAGAAATAGAAAACATTATTGTTGATTTCAAAGTTAAAAACATTTATAGAAAAGAATCAACAATATATTTCTCAGGATGAGAAACAAAATATGTGAATCTAAGTGAAATGTAACATAAAGTACTCAGATCTGAAATTTCTATAAAGCAGAAACTTAGATCTAAGATAGATGTTTAAGTTGGACACGAGATCTAAGAACGAAGAGGTTACAGCAACAAACCAACTCTAAACCTCTCAAAACACTCAAACACTCAAGGTTGTGTTTGGTATATACAGGACTTGAAAATAGGTTTAGGTTTGAAAATATTTTGACGAGTTATGGTTAGGGTTAGGGTTAGTGTTTCTAACTCTTTCTCTCTCTCTCTTCTCTCTTCTCTATCTACTCTCTCTTTTCTCTCAAAAGGACGAAATGGCAAAAGCCTCTAATGGCTGAGTGAAGGGGTCCTTTTATAGGAGGCTAAGAAGATTCGAGAATAAGGTTCAAAATCAATGGTTCACATTGAGTCAAGGTTGATTGACTTTGATCCAAGGGTTCATGATATGCGGTGATTAAAACTCTCCTGATTGGTTCATATGGGGTTCACAGGGATTATGAAAGAGCGCATGCAGATCGTTGATAAAAACGATCCAAGGGTTGTAAACAATCACTGGATTACTCTCTATAAAGAAACACACACTCCACCAATCAGAAGACAACAGATGTTGGGCAACTATAAGAGATCAAACGTGCGTCTTAAAATAAATACAAACACACCTTGAAGTCTCTGCTGCTTTCGGATTCTATCCAAGGTAACTTTCAGCCAATATAACCATTAAAACTTAATTGCAGATTGACCCCAAAAACATTTTAAAAACAAATTTTAATTAAATAAAACTTATTTTAAATGATTATAAATCCCAAAAAAATATTAAAAATTAATTTTAGGGATTTAAACACACTCAACATATGTACACACAATTATATGCAATATGAAATGTATGAGATCAATTCTACTGTGTGTGAATGTTGGTAATATGGTCTAGATCAATCAATCAAGAAAGATGAAATAGCAAACCAAGCTCTGGGGTTCTTTGGATTCTAGGATAGACACAATTTTGTCACAATTTCCAAACTATATGAACACTTATACAATATAGAATCAAGTGAGTCAAGAGTATAAGGTTTATACAAGAGCAACGGACAGATATCTCCCATTCTTCAAGACCCTTAGGACAACTTTTGAATGGAATGACGAATGTGAGCAGGCATTTCAAGAATTGAAGAAATATTTGGGGACACCTCCACTATTATCCAGACCGGTTATGGGTGAAAGATTATACTTGTACCTGGCTATCTCGGAGAACACAGTCAATTCGGCGTTGATAAGAATGGAGGATGGAGTACAAAAACCCGTGTACTACACCAGCAAAGCATTCCGAGGAGCAAAAATTAGATATCCAAAGTTGGAAAAGCTGGCATTAGCTCTAATTGAAGCAAGAAGGACGATGAAACCTTATTTTCAGGACCATACCATAGAGGTGTACACAAATATGCCAATTAGACAGGCCTTGTATAAGCCAAAAAAGTTCGAAAGACTAATGTACTGGGCAGTAGAACTGGGCGAGTATGATATTGTTTATGAGCCAAGGTCCTCACTCAAAGGGCAGGAAGTAGCTGATTTCATCACAGAATTCACTTACCCAGATACCCCCGACCGGTAAGAGCCTAATGTAAAACAACTCATGGATGTTACAGAATCATCAAGGATAGTGCTCGATCAACTAACGGTGGCAGATTCATCAGAAAAGATGAATAACGAGCAACAAGAGTCATTGGGTAACGGTCCAGTAGTAAAGAATAATGAAAGGAAGTACCAAACATTCCATCAGAGAACCCTACCAGACCAAGAGTTTGATGAGGAGATACCTGTGTGGAACTTGTATGTTGATGGCTCCTCATGTGCAATAGGAAGTGGAGCTAGAATAATTCTTAACAGCCCCGATGGATTGGATGTAGAATACTCCTTGCGCTTTCAATTTAAAGACTCCAACAATGAGGCCGAATATAAAGCCATGATTATCGGCCAGAGTTTGTCAAAAACATTGCACGCAAAGTAAATAACCATGTTTAGTGATTCATAATTAATTGTACATCAGATTCTAGGGCCGTACGCAACAAAGGGAGACTTGATGTAAAGATATTCGTCAGAACTAAGGAGCTTATGTCCACCTTTACTGCGGTTCGGTTGTTCTTGATACCAAGATTAGAGAATGCCAAGGCTAATGCATTAGCTCGATTAACTTCAGCCACTCGCACCAAGCTACGAAGAACAATTCCTATCGAGATATTGACTGAATGGAGCATAGATTAAAATTTAAGGGTGAAATTCATTACCCTAGATATGGGGCCATCGTGGATGGATCCTATTAGGGCATACATCGAAGACGGGGTTGCACCAACTGACTAACTAGAACACAAGAAGTTAAAGTTTAAAGTTGCTCGATATGTACTAAATAATGGTGTTTTGTACCGAAGAGGTATCATCACAGGTTTACAGAGATGTGTACATCCTTCGGAAGTTAAAAACATGATTAAAGAGGTTTATGAAGGTTCTTGTGGAGCTCATGTGGCAGGACGGACTCTCCTACAAAGGATAATGATGTAGGGATATTATTGGTCGACGATGAGAGCTGACTATATAGCCTATGCAAAGAAATGTGATAATACCACTATTTATCTTCTGTCCGAAGAACCCCCCAGGCACTGTTAACACCCATTACATCCCCTTGGACGTTTTATATATGGGGTATAGATTTGGTCGGACCTCTGCCGACCACTAAAGGAAGGTTCAAATATCTGGTAGTCGCTATTGACTATTTCACCAAGTGGGTCGAGGTCGAACCTCTCATCGATATGTCGTATGAAAGGGTCTACCAGTTTATATGGAAGAATATTATTTGTAGGTATGGATTGTCACATGCCTTTATCACATACCATGGAACCCAATTCGATAATGAGGAATTCACTGCATATTATCGACAATCCAATGTTCAGAAGATCCATTTTGCACCCGATCATCCACAGAGCAATGGACAAACTAAAGTGATGAATAGGACTCTGCTGAACGGCTTGAAGAAATGACTGGATGAAGCAAAAGTAAATTGGATTAACGAGCTACACTTTGTGCTCTGGGCATATCGTACAACACCCCGCATAGCTACTGGTGAATCACCCTACATGCTAGCCTTTGGAAGCGAAGCAGTTATCCCAGTTAAATTGGGCCTGCCTACACACAGGGAACTCAATTTCAACTCTCCTATAAGTGATTTGATGAGACACTTAGACCTGGACATGCTCGAGGAAGTTCGGGAAAATGCGACAATTAGGAACGTAGCCTACCAACAGAGAACAACCATGTTCTACAACAAAAGAGTAAAGAAATATGACCTTAAGGAGGGGGATTATGTGCTCAAGAAGGTGATTCAAAAGCATAATAAGCTAGAGGCTAATTGGCATGGTCCCTACCGAGTAACTACAGTTGTTCACCCTAGGACTTACAGAATAGAAACTTTAGAGGGCGAAGAATTTAAAAATGCATGGAATGCAGAACATTTGTGCAAGTATTACCAGTAATACAGATTTACATGTACACATTTCTCCTTACATGAATAAAAGTGATGGTTTTTCCATATGTCTTCTTTTTGTTTAATTTTTGTTGGAATACTAGTGCTACACACTACATCAATTCCGGTTGATCAATATCAGCAATCACTAAATAAAGTTGGTCAGCATTCAACAACCACTAATAAGTTTGACCAACAAAGTTAGCATAACAATCATACAAGGCAAAGCCTGTTTGGTCACGGATGCTCTCAAGAGATATCCCAAACTAGGCAAAAAGATGGGTGACCTCACGGGGCATCTACTATCTAGGCACCAAGGTAATCCCAACGCGATTACTATAACTATATAGGAACATGGGATAAAAATGACCCCATTGATTAGGAACTAATAAGTGATAAGTCACTACAACTAGGCGGCAAATGGGACAAGTTCCATTGTCTAGGCAAAACAGGACAAATTGTCCCTATATATATATATATATGCATATATACATTCATAACAAAAAAAATGAGAAACCCGTTGTACAAAGACCAAATTTTCTTCATTAAATACAAGCAGACCACATAAATATGAATTTTGTTTCATTGAATACAAATTTCCTATTCTATGGGTTTATTTCCCTTTGATTTTGCCACAGGTTCCATCCCGACCGGAGGGTCATCTAACGCATAGGGAGAATTGATAAAGCTCATATCCTGTAGCATTCTGATATTGCTCGGACATGGTCGATCAAGCAAATGTTGAGGATGAGATATCTCAAACTCTGAATAAAGCTAGTAATCACCAAGATACCTAGAGATCAAACACCGAGGAATGGCACGAGCTAGAATCTAGCTGACATCGAGTTTAAAGGGTGGAATTGGCAAGTCAAGTAATCCAGGATCACACCAATCCCACAAGGATAGTCCTCGATCAACTTTCATTACACATAAGGAATTCAACCATCCCTATTTGTATCCCTCATTGTTGGATTGTTACAATCGATCATCGAGGTAGCATAAAGCTTCATTGTATCCCGCCATCCAGAACTCCCTAGGCTTCTTATTGAAATTGATTGGTCAATCTCTCAAGTTCCGCGTGGATATTCTTCACTAATATTTATTTATTCTCCAGAGAAAAGCTCGGGTTGGAGAATTGGTCAGTAAGACTCTAAAGGTTTTTAGACATCCTTGCCAAGGCCTGATTTTTCTTCGTTAATTGAATGACTTGATTTTCTAAAGCCAGTTGGGTCTTCGTCTCTTCAATATTAATCTGACCAGCCCTTGCTCGTCCACGGGTAGAAGGCCTCGCTCTGCCATGAGCAGATGGAGTAGGTCCAGTTCATTTTAAAGTCTCTAACTCTTCCCTTAAGGCAACGTTTTCGGTCTCTAGAAAAAAAAGCCTTCATCGTTAACTGGAACCAAGGCTCCCGAAGAAGATGAGGTAGCACATCTGAGTTGCTTCACTTCCTCTTCCAACGTAATATTTTCTTGCTCTAGCAGCTTGGCAATATTCATGTGCTCTTCGATCTCAAGCTTCAGCACGCTTTCCTTTTTCTCATAGGTAGATACGAACTTATCACAGCCCCTATCAGCACTCAATTGTTGGTATTTTTTCTCATAACCTTCGTGTAAGAGTGCAGTGGTTCTTTTGTGCTGAAATTGAAGTTCTTCGGTCACCCCTTGAAGGTCTTCTATTATTTCGTAATAAGCCACATTTTTAGCCACGGCACGATCAAGCAAACACTTCAAGTATTGGTATGCATCAACTGCTTGATTGAAAGCATCGGATCCAAGGATATCAGTTATTTGGGCTTCAGTAAAATCTGCATGACCCGCTTTAAAATAGTCATTACATTTTTTTCATTAACTCTGTGTTATGAGCTGATAAAAGTTCCATCCTAGCAATAAACTAGCAAGGAAAAATAAAAGCTCATCAATAATGATACAAACAAGAGCAAATCAAGGAGAGATTCAGATTAGACAACAATAACCCATTTTTTTATCGTAAGAGGAGAAAGTACAACCAAAGTTAGAAGAGAGAAAAGAAAATGCATAAGAACAACATAAATAAATAGATGAGCAACGCTACACCTTTTCCTTATTTCCTATAACATCATCAACGAGTTTGGACGAAGAAGTCGGTTTCTCGAGAGGAGTTTGATGTTGCTCGGTAGACGTTGATGCTTATTGAACCTTCTATGAGGGCAGAGGATTAGTAGCAACATGGACTTGTTCTACTATCATCATGGAAGACTCATCATATGTAACTTCATCTTCTTTTTCTTCGTGAATAGTAGGAGGAGGGCCATGAGTGTATCTCTGAAATAACTCGGAATCATCCACAACACTCAACTCTTTTAATGATTTGACCCACCCATCCCTGAAGTACTTCAGACTTACATACTCCATCTAGCAAGTAATCGAGGTTAAGGCTCTCTTCCATCCCTTATCCCAACCAGAGATGAACGATTTTTTCACCGCGGACTTCCACTTCGTCTTCTCACTAGAAGAACATTCTTTAACAAGCCTCACTTTCTCCTCGAGGTCTTTCTTATGTCGTTCAGCTTCTTCAAGATTTCCATCAGTCTCTTTCTTGCTGACAGCGGAAACCTTAATTTTCTCCTCCAACTCCTTGGAGGTACTTATGTCTTGGTCACGAGTTCACTCTACAGAAAGAAGTTTCTTCTCCCAAGCAGCTTTATCTTCCTCGTATGTCTTCTGGGAGTCCTTCAATTATTGAGATAACCTGGTAAAAGCTTCTTCAATACCGCTGGACGAAGTTGAAGCCTTGATAGCCTCATCCCTCTTCAGGATATTATTAAAGCACGTCATAAATTACAAAAAGAAAAGAATCTCAGATCATATTATGAAGATAGTATGAGGAAAAAGAAATGTTAGGTACTGCGATACTTACTGACGCGATATGTTAGGCCGCTAAATCAACGACCTTCTCCTGACAAAGGGAACCCCCAGCACCTCGATACTCCGAAATGGTCCAAGATTTTATTAAACCCCGGCTGAACTCGGGGTAATACCAGCTTGAGCGATAATCCCTGAGGAAGGACCTCCAACATCATAAGGTCGAGCAACAGTTTCTACATGTCTCTCTGTAAGACCTCTCCTCAATATCCTCAGAGGAGCATCTTCAATCAAAGATGCTGCCTCTTCTTGTGTAATAGCAGCACCTTCAATCAAAGGTGCTGCCTCTTTTGGGACAGCAGGAGGTTTGCTGCCGATTTCCTTGACAGGTGAAATTATTCATTTGGAGGATATATCATACACTTTCTTTTTCCCTTCAACTGGAACATGCCCTTTCCTCTTCTTCGCCGCTTCAGTATCAGGATCATCCTTGGCGAAGAACGTAGGCATTCTCCTCTTCCTCATCATCAAATCAGAGGAAGGCTCCTCGGCACTTGCTTGAGATGATGGTACTCGATCAATGTTGATTAACACATGAGGGGTAAGAGGACGAGCAATGAAAAAAGAGGTGGTATTTTTGTATCTCAGCAAATAAGAAGCAGCTCTAACGTGCTCCCCGTTAACTGATTGATGCAAACCCTAGATAAGTTTCAAAGCCTTTATATTAATATCGCTCTCTTTTGGGGGCTTTCTTTTGTTATCAAATGAAAAAGCAAATATAAATATCAGTGACGCATTTTATCAAACATAAACAGAGCTAAATCAAATCATTGAAAACAACTTATCCCATTGCCATAAAGTGGACACCTGGGACCTTGGTACACATCATTCCCTTTTAATGGAGGGTGTTGCCAATTTTTCATCACAACTCCATGATCAAAATAGTCCCTATTAGCATCGGGAAGATTGACTACTAAAGCTCTATTGGAAAACCTAGTTTTTAAATAAAATATGGTATCACTAGTAACCCATTAATAACAATACATAATTTCAGGAATCCCTAGACGAGTCCCGTGAATCTAGTTTAACCTATATACGCCATTAACTACCCTCCATGTATTTGGAGCTATTCTTGCAGGGACAATATCAAAATATTGGCAAAATTCCAAACACAGGGGATTAGGCAGAAAAGAAAAGCCACATTCAGCTATGAAAAGTGAGGGAAACCAGTGTCCCTCGGCCAGAGAAAATAAATCAGCTGAAGAAGGAAGTTCTTCTAGAATAACCCAAGAGGGAATTGCAAAATTGGCTCAAAATTTATCCAAAGATTCGACAAGATAAACCATGATGACTAAAGCAAAGAAAGAAGAAAGAAGAAATTCTTACAGAGAATTTAGAAATCTGCTAAGGTGGACAATGGAAAGAACAATAGTATAAAAATGGAGTGAGAAAACACAAAGTTTAGAAATCTGGGAGTGAAAAGTAGATGATGATCCTTTTCCTATCGCTTTTAAATGACTTGCCTCGGGAAGTAGGAAAAGAAATGATTACTGGAAAAGTCGATTGCGTTTCCGATGGTTAAATGATGGAAAAGATGACAATACCCAAGCATCTGGCGTAGATTCAAAATATTTACAAATATACCATTTCACGCTCAAATGACGATTTGTAAGTGATCAACATATACAAAGCTGTTCGAGAAACTTTCGAATAAAATATTCCACACTCTCATATCAAAACTTGACTGTGAAACATTGGGGGCTTCTGTTGATACAAAAATTAGTCAGCTGATGTGGACCAACTATATGAAGACATGTATCATCTTACGTGGCAAATAAATAAAAGCACATAGCTACACATCACCCCGAGGAACATAGCATGCCGACCTACTCAGCGTGCCTACCTACTCAGCGTGTAGAGCATCTGGATAGGAAGATCAAACCACGACTGTACGTTCAATGAACATCGGATTTAATGAACATTCCTATCATACGGATGTATATGTCAATTAAACAACGGCATCTTGTCTATTCATACTGATATCCCTAAGGCTATAAATACATTGTAACATTCCCTATAAGCGGGCAATTAATCTCTGGTAATCATCATTGACATTAAGGCACACATTGGCAATACAAGAACAGTGGACATAGGGCATTCTTATAGGGCTGAACCACTTTAAAAATCTATTGTCTTATTTTCTTTATTCCTTTTTATCTGTGATTAATTAATTAAATCGAATCTAGTTTTCTACATCAATAGTGATTGTATCCTTACAGGTTACAGGACTCCAGATAACTGTTACACAGTAAATTCGGGTAATGAGACTTGCAAGATTGCCATCTTGATGAAAATGAAATCTGGCATAATTAGTTGGGCCACATTAATTACGATAATCTTGGCAAATTGAGCTCTCAAGATATAGTTAGAGGGTTACTAAAAATAAAACCGATTTCAAATGTTGTTTGTGGGCCATGTTAAGAAGGGAAAATGATTAAATCTTCTCATAAGAAAGTTAAAGACATTTTAACATCCAAATATCTAGAGTTGATTCACATGGATCTTATGAATCCTTTGCGAAGCGTGAGACAATATGGTAATAGTTATATTTTAGTTATTGTGGATGACCTTTAATCAGTTCACTTGGTTAGAATTTTCAAAACAAAAATCCAATACATTTCGAGAATTTTTTAAAATCCTTTTTAACAATCAAGAATGAAAAAGATACCCAAGCTACTCAAATTCATAGCGATAGAGGAGGTGAATTTAATGACTCATGTGTAACAGAGTACTGTAGTGCTAATGGCTATCAGCGTGAGTTTAGTGCTCCTAAATCACCTCAACATAATGGTGTTGCCGAGCGTAAGAATCAATCAATCCAAGAAATGGCCAGGGTAATGATACATGCTAAGAAGTTGCCAAAATACTTTTGGGATGAGGTAGTTCAAATAGCGTGTCACATCATGAACTTTGGTATGGTAAAAACCTCCTATGAACCCAATCTGAAATATTTTTAAAAACCCAAATAGCGTGCATGGTAAAAACCCATATGAACTTTGGTATGGTAAAATACCAAACAAACCTCCTATGAACTTTGGTATGGTAAAAACCCAATCGGAAACATTTTTAAACTTTTGAGAGTACTTGTTATGTTTATTCAGACAGAGAATACCGATCTAAGTTTGAAACCTATGGAGACAAAGCCATATTTTTAGGTTACTACCCAAACAGTAGGGCCTATCGAATTTATTATTTGCGTATCAAAGTAATCATGGAATCGATAAATGTGATAGTGAGTGACAATTTTACATATGACTCTCCAAAGATAGTTTCCCCTTGAAGTACCTAATTGGATTTCTAAAGATCATCCTATTTATAGTGTTGTGGGTAACCTTGATGAGCTAGTGCGTATGCGATCCCAAGAACACAACGTGGCCTTTTTTTCATGCTTGTTTCTCTAGTAGAACCGAAGAATGTAAATGAGGCACTTAGTGACTCATTTAGGATCCGAACTATGAAAGAAGAGATAGTCCAGTTTAAGAGTCACGATGGGTGGAATCTCATCCCTAGGCCAGAAAATAAAAGGGTTATTGGCACTCGTTGGATCTTTAAATATAAAACTGACAAATTAGAAATGATAGTTAGAAATAAATTTAGGTTAGTTTCTTAGGGCTACTCTCAAGTTGAAGGCATAGGTTTTGAGGAGACCTTTTCCCCGATCACTCACCTCGAGTCTATTCTCTTACTCTTGTCCATAGCCTGTTACTTACAATTCAGCCTTTATTAAATTGATGTTAAATCCTCCTTTTTAAATGGTATTTTGATGGAGGAGATCTACATTGAATAGCCAAAAGGATTTATCAATCCGTAGTATCCAAACCATATCTTTAGGTTGAAAAAGGCATTATACTATTTAAAGAAAGCCCCTCAGGTGTGATAATGCGTGTCTAATTTTTTAATCTGTAAATATTTCGATGTGGCATAAATGACCATACATTATTTGTCAAACATTTTAATAAACAGGTCTTAATTGCTAAAGTATATGTCGACAACATTATATTTGGATCTACTTCTCCAGCTGAAGTTAAAGAGTTCTAAAAAATTATGCACGGGATAATTCAAAATGTCTCTTAAGGGGGAGCTTAAATACTTTTTAGGTCTTCAAGTTAGACAAAAAAATGATGGATTATTTATATCGCAGTCTAAATACGCAATTGAATTAGTTTGAAAATTCGATTTAGATAATGCTTAAGTTTTTAGGGTTCCCACGATCACCTGTACGAAACTATCCAAAGATGAGGATGGGAAACTCATTGATCTTACACTATATAGAAATATGATAGACAGTTACTGTATCTAACAGCTTCTCGACCTGATATTATGTATGTTGTTTATGTTTGCGCTCGTTACCAAAGTGAACCTAAGGAAAGTCATCTTATCTGTGTTAAATGCATAATCAAATATGTTAAGGGAACGGGAAACCTAGGTATATGGTACATAAAATACACCACAAGCACAATTATAGGGTACAACGATGCTGACTAGACCAGCTGTTCAGATGATAGCAAAAGAACTTCTGGTGCTTGTTATTACACAGGTAACAACTTAGTAGGGTGGAGAAGTAAAAAGCAGAAATGCATATCACTTTCCACAACTGAATCATAATACAAAGCAGAAGAAAGTTATTGCGCTCAGTGATTATGGATAAAGAAAATGCTTAGCGACTATGACATTAAGGTAGAAAAACAAAATTTCTACTGTGATAATAAAAGCGCGATCAATATCTCTAAAAACCATATTGAAGATTCATGTACTAAACACATTAAAATTAGACATCATTTTATACGAGAACTTGTTGAGTCTAAAGAATTAGAGATTAACTATTTACCAACTGAACATCAATTAACTGACCTGTTCACCAAACCTTTGGATAAATTACGTTTTGAATCTTTAAGGAAATCAATCGGTACGATTATGCCTGATTAGATTTCTATCATCTATCATATCTTCTGGTTACCATCATACTTATAATTTGTCTTTGAGGATATAGGGCACGGTCAATTGTTAAATGACAAAAGACGCCTCATATCTCTATTTTATGTAGGAGACCCCTGAGGTGAACCATTGTTTAATTTAGGTTGATAGAATGATGTTTACCTTGATTGTCATATTCATGTTATGTTTTTCACCCTTTGTACAATTGAGATAAAATGGAGGAGAGATATTTGAGTCCATCGAGATAGTTATTGTAAGACTTGACTAATTCTTAATCTTTTCCATTAGTTGTTGTATTATTCTTTAGGAATCATCACCATCAGATCTTCTTAGGGCTTTGGTCTATTCATAGTTGAGTTATGTACTTTTTGGTTTCTAGGAAATAGGGTAATTAGAATTTTTGTATAGGAAGAAGTTTTTCTTATTTTTTTTATCCCTATGCGTCCTAGATGACTTAAATGAGATTTTGGCTCTCATTTCCAAAGGGGGATATTGAAACACACTACATAGTTGACTCACTTTAGTATGCACTATATAGAAGCCTCAACTAGTTTGGAAATATTGATAAAATTGAGTCCCTCCTTCAATTGCATCATAGTCTCTTCATGTGGTGCATCAACATCAGCAAAGATCATTCATAAAGGTAGTATTCCAATACACTCAAAACACATAGGATTGAATTTCATATCATAATTGATTGGTGTGTGTTAATTGGAATTAAAATGAATTTTCTATAATTTTTGGGAATTTTAAAACAATTAAAATCTATTTTTAAAATAATTAAAATATTGCTTAGATTATTTTGGGGTTGAAATTAGTATTTTATTGTTCCTAGAAATTGGATTAGGTAGAATCCAAAATTGTCACAAACATATGTGAAAGAAAATGTGATTTTTAACAAATCTAAAACACACGTTTTTAACGAGCCTTATCACTCCACGTGTTAAATAGTTATTGGCCCATTCTTTGTTTCTTTACTCTCACATATTAGCGCATCATTTATATCCATTGGATCAAAACTAAATAACGTTTTGCATGTGTTTTAAGGCAATCCAAGTGAAATCCTTTGGAGCCAATCAGAGTAAGCTTTTGTGCGGTTGTTTTATAGCCCTTGGATTTGAATTTTAAATGTTGCAATGATCTTAGCTGTCCAAAGCCTTCGATCTTCTAGACCATTCCATACTTGGTATAAATAGATTTCTTAGGGTCTCCATTTGAGAACTTTTTGAAAGATCGCCTTTTTGAGAAAAAAATAGAGAAAAGAGAAAATATTGGAGAGAATAAGGTTTTCGTATAGAAATTATGTGAAAATATTTTTAGAAAAATATTTCTTTCAAATCACAGATTAGTTATTTGACTTCCTCACTGTTTTAATCTCTCTCTTAACAGCCTCACATGTTTTTTTATCTCATTTCCTTTTAGAATTTTGTAGATCTAAAACCAGTGACACAGTTCACGTTTTAGATTCTAGGCTATTTTGATTTCTTTGTTTGAGAAATCTCCTCTATTGTTCGATTCGGCTTTGAAAAAGTTTTAAAAAGCGTTTTGAAATACAATTTCTCTTGTTTTTACAAATTGAAATAGAGACATGCATGTTTCAGATCTGAAAAAAAAAATCATATAGAAAAAATAGTGTTTATAAATAATTTTTAAGGATCTTGTTTTGAAGATCCAAAAGAAAAACAGATCTTGAAATATTTTACACGAAAGAATGAGTATAAATTCATAAGTGTAAAAACATATCTCATTTGTTTGATCTGTTGTAATTCATAGGATTTGTCTGTATTAAGTATATGTGAGTACATGCATAGCGTTTAGGTATATCACTCATTACACATTCACCCACAAACACTAAAGTGTGTTGTTGGTTGAGAGATTTTGACTACTGAGTTGAAATCAAGTAATGGATAAAGGAAGAAAGACTTGTAAACAAATAAATGACTAACAATTTGCTTAAAGAAGTTAGAAGACAATACTACATAAGGTTTGGATTCTCGCTTAGGTATAATTCTGGACATATAATAGGATTGGTTGTATGATTTATTGTATATGCTTGTAACCTGTATCTAATTATAGTGGATTTTGTTTTTGTGGCGTAGAGGTCACCCTGAATGTTTCCCCAACTGGGTGGAGTTTTACCACATTAAAAATTGCTTGTCTCTTGTGTATGCTTTTTGATTCTTTATTGCAACATTCTGCAAATCAAACTTAGGTTTAACTTAAAACCTATTTCCAAGAGATTGAAATAATTTGTTCTAAACTATTTTACACATCTTGTGTTTTTATAAATATTTATGAAGTGGTTTCCTGAAAAAGTAATTTCAAAACTCATTAAACCATTTTAACTTTTGTTAAAATAACATAGCGAGCGATTTTGAGATGTGAGTGTGAGTCCATATAACCTGCTTGTTTTAAATCTTTGGTTTACAGGGGAATACCTTACCAAACAATAAACACGAAAAATGATATACTTAATGAAAAAGTTTATACTTAATTTATCGAATGTGCTTTAACGAGGTATTGTACTTTGACATCATGGTATAATACCCTTAAAGAACATTCTATAAATTACGGGAGAACTTTTTCGGCAACAATAATGTTGCTCAATAAACATGTACAGTTAGAGAAGATTCAAGGTGGTATACTAGCGAGAGTGGAATGATGTAAGAAAGCAGAGTAAAAAAACTAAAGGGTAGTATAGAACCTTATTTAGTAAGTTCTATTACCATATTTAATATACAAACACATTCCCCAGCTATCATTTTGTCCATGTAAATCAAAATTTTATCCAACCACACATACCAACTCACTTTTATCACATCTCACTTTTTATTCAACAACCTTCCACAATAGCTGTATCCTTAATTTTTGCAAACAAAAATGTGTTGTGTGTCTCAGTGATGGAGGGAGTAATAACATAGGAAGCATGTAGACTATTGTAAATAAACTAAAACAATATATATTAACCTATAGAACATAAGAAGAAGAAACTGTTAACTATTGGGATCAATAAAAAAGGCAACACAAACTTTATATTCACAAAAACTTTATCTCCATTGCCTTCAACTTCCCCATATCTACAAACAAACAAATATGATACACATATTGGTTTATGTTATGATAAAAGTACATCAATGTATAGTAAACTTTAAAAAGATACCAATTTATTACAATAAGCAATACAATCAAAACTAAGAGAAAAAGCAGTACTAAATGAGAAGGTAATAAGATCCACTGTTTGACCTCTTTCTTTGGACCATGGACACATGAGAAGGAATAAAAGTCAAAGAGAGCTACAGAATGTGAAAAATATGTTACATAGTATATATAAGAATTACAGAGCTAAAAATACATAACAATATGTTATAATATCCCAAGTAGGGAAAATAAAAAGTGATTTAACAAAAGGATATTATGATTAACATGATAGATATTCGCCCTGTATAAAAGAAAACATTAACATATAATCAAGAATATGTAATATGTCTTCATTGACATTGACTTGCCCCACTTGGAACTGGACCATACTAAAACTTTTCAGTGGCTAGGCCAAAAGGGTCCAAACATTGCAAAAGGTTATGTTATATAGTTAAAGCGAATCATAACATGATAGAATTGGGCACGACTCTCACAAGACATGATGAATAGAGAATTTATTAAAAGTAGGACCTTTTCACTAACTATTATCAAGATCTTATATTTTAACCATAGATGTACTTCGTTAATTATTACCGATGTTGCCCACTTTCAGAATTTAAAATACCGAGCTGTCCTCTTCTTCTTTTTTACATATTGTTAGGCAATGACTACAAAACTACAAAGAAGATATGATACACATATGGGGAATGTGCATGATTTGCATTTGAAAGGGTAATTTCTTAGAGAATATGCTATCATATCCCAATTTTAAATTACCAAGAAAAGATGGTCCACAATATATTCCAAATTGAAATTTCTTTTTGATTTAGGAATTAAAGTCCACAAATTTTAATTTCTTCAAAATTAAAATTAAGTCAAACAACAAAAACAAATATTTGAATTTTTCTTTTAATCTCAATTAAACAACATTAATTCAATTCAAGTTAAAATTATGCCAAACAAACTTAAGCATGTATTTTGCCAAATTAATTATGCCAACTTGAATTAAATTAAACTTAAATTAGCACCAAAATAAACTAAAGTTGTGATTTAAACCATATTTTATCTTTTTAACCTATGCATGCATCTAAGTGAATTTCGTAAGATAAAATAAATCACAATTACACTACGCGGCGATGTACGAGGAAAGCCCACAATGGGAAAAACCTCGGACGACCTAGCCTACAAGTCCACTAAGTATGGTATTTTTATAAAAGACACGATAAGGGAACTTACAACAACGACTTGATTTTCAAGCCTTGATGCTCCCTCGCTATTCAACCTCCGCTTAGTTGACAACTCCGGAGTCGATCGAAGTCTTGGAATCCACCAATGGGGCCTAGCTACCGTCAATCCACACACGGTGCCTTTTACCGTATGAGTACGCCGCAGCAAACGTAATCTCCTTTTTAGGGTAGAGAAGGAACCCAAACCTTCCCCTTAATGGGTAGAGAAGAAACTCGGTACCAAATGATCTCAAGTAAATATATATATAACTAAAACTTGGGTGTAAACTTGTGTTCTTTGATAAATAAATCTATAAAGATGATGAACACTCAAAAGGAACTTTTAGATTAAGAATATTTTCTATTGAAGTAAAAGGAAAACTCCAAAAAATTCTATAAAGAAATTTGTCCACGTCCCTTTTTAATGAAAGTAAAAGTAGAGGAGAAACTAGGAAGTTTTTAGAGAAAACTATCAAAACTGACGGAATGCCATTCGAATGACATTTGCAAGTCATTCGAACAACAAAGTTCAAACGAAATTAATAACGAGATTTCAGAAACATTTTCATTCAATATTTCGTTTGAACCAAAGTTCTAACGAGAAAACAAGTGATATCTCAAAAAATGTCATTATAACTTCGTTCGAACGACTAGACAAACTCGTTTGAACAAGATGCCCAGTTCGTTCGAACGACTTTGCAAAAAATATCAATTTTTTATTTTAAGCCCGAAACTTTTATTAAAAAGATGTAAAAAGATTTTTTGATAGAACTAAAAAGTCGTTTTGACAAAAACATATAAAAGAATACCCACTAAAATTATCCAAGACTCTCTATGTATATTATATGCATTCATAACTTTTTGAGACCTTGGAATCCAAATGTTGATGACACAAAACTTGGCACGTAAATCGGATATGATGAAATCTTCACTATGCTAAGCTTCTACGTCTTCAACTATCTTCTCATACGATCAAAAGGATACAATAAACAACTATCTTATGACACAATTAGTTTTGTTCGGAATTAAGCCAACACTACAAATGAATTGATTGGAAATTTGCCCTCACAAATATCCCCCTTTGGCTATTCCGGGAGAAAACCCAAAACAAAAATCCTAAGGGCTGTCAAGCTTTTCTAAAGACACAAACCCACCCAAAATTAAAAATACAACACTTGACATGACTCATAGGAGAGACGTTTTTCCGCTTTAAAATGTTGTCGCTTAAGATGATAACATGCACACTTAAACACATCATTAAATGCATAAGGAATATGAGAATATAAAGTGCGTAAAAATAAATACTCCCCCTTAATTAATACACCCCCTTTATCTAACAATGATCTTCCTAGAAAGATGTCTCCCCTTAAGTTATATCTCCCCAAATTCCAAAGGACTAGATAACATTTCTCCCCCATTTTGTATAGGAATAGACAAAGGATAAAGAATCATAAAATAACTTATTTCTCCCCAATTAAAGCAAAATACTCCCCCTAAAGGAAACAAGGGAAAAGTAAAATGGAAAAAGAAGTTTATCATGCGATGGTGTAAATAGTGACAAGAACAATAACGCATATTGGCAACAGTGAAAATCAACTAATCCACAAAATAGCAATAGATACCAACTACGATGCAAAAAAGATTATACCAACTAAAATGTAGTAATCATAAGCATGTAATATCATACAACCATCGCAATAAGATCGATACTAATTTGAACAAGATGCATACATGGATTAGATGCTAAGTCAAAGACATAAAACAAAGAAATACCATATATATATATATACAAAAATATACCAATAACTCACACATACATATACATAGGTATAAACAGCACACACGACATAAAATACATTAAGCCTTCCACACTCATATGACAAAAATGTGTCTAAGTACATGTGGTAAACGAAAGTGAAGGGGTGTGAACTAGAGACTAAAGAAATATAGACCCAATCAACTAAACATGTTTAAGGAGTTCTCATTTGATGGTAAAACATTTTCAAACTTAAATATAACCTCATGTGAAAATATAAAGTGAACTCAATGAACAAACATACACAATGCACACAAGCCTAGAATTTTGATGATTATACAAACCAATAGAGTCATGAAAAAAATAGCATAACTAGGATACATTTTCATTGTGCAAACTCATTGATATATCCAACCAAACGTCCTCATTAATATTCTTTTTCTTTTTTTTCTTTATGAACATACCAACTAAACAAAGAAGGCCTTGGTTAATAATTTTTTTTAATACCACATTTTTTAGGCCAACTTTTAATGGTGGATTTTCATGAAAAATAATTTTGCCTTTTATACCCCGATTCCATTGATAAACAACTACACCGGATAAATATATATTTTTTAAATCTGGGAAATGGTTCTTACATGCACAAATCCTTCATAGTCATAGCAACATGTAGATGACTAAATTGATAGGAGAACATCTCACTTAGCTCAAATATACATCTGAAGTTAAGTTTCAAATGAGCTCATGCATGTGTTAATCGAGGCATATAAAAACATAATCCATTAAGTAAGTCAAAGATAAACTACTCCATGTAAGTATGATAAATAACACTTTAAGGATTGAAAATCTTAACCAAAAGTTCTAGCCACATGGACGTGGGAATGATATTGGATTCAAACAGAAGTATATGCCACATAAAATGTGTAAGACTAAAATACACAAAAAACATCTTTTTGAGTTTTTCAAAAATTTTGAGCAAAAAAAAAAAATTTAACATAAAAGAAAATAAAAATCTTTTTGTATTTTTCAGTGAGACACAATAAATAAAGATAAATACAAAAGATACACAAGTCATAATTATAGCAATACATATATGATGAAGCAAGGACTAGAAAATGAGAAACAAACATACAACTAGCAAAAAAATCTATCATGAAGCACAAAAGTTAGTGTATGCAAATAAAGCTAACACATTCAACCTTTAGATTTATCAAGGCAGGTATCACGTGCAAGCAAATGAGAATAAAAAATCCTATCTTGTAAAGCAGCCAAATTGAATCTCCTATCTGAAGAGGCTATTTTCTTAATGTATATGTTTTGATACCCCAATTTTAAATTACCAAGAAACGATGGTCCACAATATATTTCAAATTAAAATTCCTTTTGATTTAGCAATTAGAGTCCAAAAATTTTAATTTCTTCAAAATAAAATTAAGTCAAATAACAAAAATAAATATTTGAATTTTTCTTTTAATCTCAATTAAATAACATTAATTCAATTCAAGTTAAAATTATGCCAAATAAACTTAAGCATGTATTTTTCTAAATTAATTATTCCAACTTGAATTAAATTAAACTAAAATTACCCAAACTAGTGTAGAGTGATGCTCTTGGAATTTAGTAACTCTGGTGACTTTACCCTTTGATTTTCTAGGACCATTTTGAAGATCAAAACCAAACTTCCTAAGGTGACCCTTTCGACCACAATGTTTACAAGTAAAGACTCGGCGAAAAGTAGTACCTAAGGATTGACCTTTTAAAGTGTTCCTAGAAGATCCTCTCAAACAAACGGGTTTGACTTTATTGTTGGAAGCAGTTTGAGTATCAAATTCAATACCACACGTGTCATTTTTATTTGGACGGTTCCTAAGATTTTATCTAATTTCTCCGACCTACACTACAAATCAAATTTGACCGGACTTGAGTATTTTAATTTCTCTTCTAAATCAAATATTTTTACTCAAGTAAACACCTACTCTCTTAAAATCCAAGAATTTCTTTCTTTATAGCCTCCATTAAACCTTTAAAGCTATCTCTCTCACTTTCAACGTACTCAAGCTCCTCACGAAGAGATGTCTCACGTTCCCTAAGATCTTCTACTAAAACACTCATTATTTTCCTTCACATGTTCTCTGAAAAAAGCTTCTAACTTCAAATTAGCGCTTTTTAATTTTATCGATTCTGCATACAACTCTTGAAGGCGACTTGAAGCTCACTCTCCATTTCCTCCTTATCATTCTCACTATCTCCTCCACTATCTCTACCATCAAACGTTTGGTATTCACAAGCAATGGTCTCAGAAGTGTCATGTAAAGGAATTTCTTCATCGGAAGATTCTTTATCGGTGCTCAAATTACTTTCCAAGAACATGGTGAAGTTGCGCTCAATGGGGGAATCGGGTCCCTCTTTCGATTCACTATCACTAAGGGTGGAATTGTATGAAATTGGTCTATTGCCATCCTTCCTTACTTTAGTGGGACATTCGAATGCCCTATGACCATAACCCTCACAACCAAAATATTTATTCGACTCATCCCTATTAAGGTCTTTATTATGATATCAAGGATTCTTTAGGCTTTGTTAGGCTTAGAATTATCAAATTTCTTAAAATCCTTTTTAAGATTGTCTTTATTAAACATAAGAAATTTTCTACACTTCCTAGAAAACATAGTTATATCCTTAGAATCCATTCCACTCTCATCATTCGAAACTTATTTTTCCTCCTTTTGGTCTTTCAAAGAAATGCCTTTATCTTTCTTATTCTCGTCCTTCGAGGAAAACATGTCAAGTTCAAAGCAATGCCTTTATATTTCTTATTCTCCTCCTTTTTCATCTTCATATTTTGCGTTCATCGCCTCTTCGGCGTTCATCACCTTTCTCGTTATTTCTATTAATTCAACTATCATCTTCGGGGGATCTTCGGCAATCTTCCATAATAACTTCCCCTTCTGGAGTCCCCCAATGAGGGCTATCATGGCTATACTCTCCTCGTCATCCTTGACCTCTAACTTTTCTTTGTTAAATCTAGCTATGTAGTCTCTTAGGCTCTCGTTCTTCCCCTTATTAATATAGAGCAGGTGTGTGGTTTTCTTCTGCGGCCTCAATTCGAAGAAAAAGTTATGGATAAATCGGTGTGCTAACTGCTTAAAGATTTCAATGGATTTCTTCGAAAGAGACATACACCAGACATGCGCGGCCCCAGTCAGGGTGCTAGAAAAGGCACGACACCTCATCTCATCTGAGATGGAATATATGTCTATCGCTGATTGGTACATCTCAATATGATGGACACGGTTGGTACTCCCGTCATACCTTGGGGTGACCATAGGTGGGATGGCATTGGGAAGTTGACTATCTTCACCATAAAGGGTGAGCCTATGGAGTACCCTCTTTGAAGGGGATTCCTACTTTTCAGGATATCACCAATTTTATCCTCTAGCCTTTGGATCGAGTCGTTCCAGGGCCTTATAGGGCCGGATTGGCCAATGTTATCCCATGCCGCCTCTTTGAGGTGAACGGAGGGTTCTGCTGCGACAGGTCTGTGTCGGCTATTTACTTCCCCCTGGCCATCGTCCCGTCCATAGGGTCGGCCCCCGTGGGGTGGGCCCAGCCTCTCAAAGGTCATCCCCTACTTAGACCATCAAAAGCAGAGCCTCTCGGGCGATCGTCGGGATTTTTCCTTCCACACTTCCCTCTGCTCTCCTGGATAGGTCGCACAGTATTATTGAAGACCTCATACGGCTCCCAGCATTCTATGGGGGCCTCTTCCACTTCCAGATCATCATATTTATTTTCTGGGAAAGGGTTTTCTTGCCTTACCAGGCGTAGACTCAGGGGCTTAGCAACATCCCTCCGCCATTGTGGAGGTGGTAAGTCTTTGCGTGCTGCCTGGGGTGGTCCCCTGGCCTCATGCTACCCTAGAGCTCCTACCGGAGTAATCATTTTAGGTGAGACTCCGGGTGGTCTGAGTACGTTTTGGTTAAGAGCTGTAAATTGCTCCTGCATAATCCGTTGGCTTGCTACTAAACTTCAGGGCGACCGCCACATCATCCATCTCAGACTGAGGTGGTGCATGATTGGAACTATGTATTATTCCACTATCCGGTGGAGGAGGTGCTGGTGGAATCTCCGGTGCCATATGTTTGAGCTATGAAGAGCTGACTGATCAAAAGACTAATGAGCTTCAGAACCTTAATGGACCTCTTTCAATGGTGATACAGCTCCACACTAAGGGGGAGAACTGGTTCACCACCAGAGTTTTCGGTGAGGTCAAGCTGTATAAAGGAAGAGATATCTTCTCGTTCCCACAGACGGTGCCAAACTGATGATGCTAGGATTTAGCACCACCATATAAGAGGTGAAAAGCTCAAATAGTAACAACAATGGTAGCAATAGAGTTAGATATGTGTATAAGTATATATAAGGGGATGAGTATAAGAGGAATGAAGACTAATGTATAGTGGTTTAGCCAATCAGGCCTACATCCACTGTGAGTGTGTAATCCACTAAATATGGGCACTAATGGCCTTAAATACAATGCACATAAGCTCTTATACTTATACGAGCTCTTCAAGTTTCCTAGAGTTTAAAGTGTTTAAAGAATTTAAAATGGTCACCTTAGCATTAAATCTCTCCCATAAAGACCTCAAATTTTCTTTATAACACGGTTATCGGGTATCTTTTCTCCCAAATTAAAAGATGAATTAATAATTTCAGACAATCTAGCATAGAACTCATAAAAAGTCTCACTTTTTAGCATTCTAATGGTTTTGAATTGAGTGGTAAGGTTTTGTAGTTTTGAATCTTTCACGACATTAGTTCCCTCATGGGTGAGTTGGAGAATATCTCTTGCCTCCTTAGATGTTTCACACATCATAATCCGACGCAACTCATCCGGTGTGACGGCACTAAAAAGGGCACTTAAACCACATGAATTAAAATTGACTAACCTAAGCTCAGTCTCACTCCATCTTTCTATGGGCTTAGGTGCATGAACCTCTCCTTCTAGGCATGTTAGTGGGGGGTCCACCCTCTAACTACCGATAGCCAAACCCTCTCATCTAAGGACATAAGTGCCGATCTCATATGCGCTTTCCTATAAGTGTAATTGGAACCATAAAAAATAGGAAATTTTGTAAAAGGTAAATTTTCCATTATTAAAGAAAAAATTTTGACAAATGATCTTAACACGATAATTTAGCATTCCCGCTCTGATACCAATGTTAATGCAAAAATTCTCCATCTACGAGGACCAATCAGAAAAGGACACATGTCATCCTACGTGGCAATATTCGACACCCGAGGAGAGTTGGTCGGCACCCGAGGAGTGTTAGTCGGCACCCGAGGATAGTTAGTCGACACCCGAGGAGAGTTAGCCGGCACCCGAGGATAGTTGGTCGGCATACCAACAGGGAAGATCAAAGGATAACTATGCATTTAATGATCATTAATGTACATTTATACTGTAGATGACAACACATAGCATACCAAGCAATTCAACAATTAGATTCGTTGAATGTAGACATAATGTATAAATGTCTACATACAATGAATCTATTTATCTCCCATCACTATAAATACATGTATTCCCTTAGCCAAAAGGGGGAGATCCAAGAAAACCAAGAACTGAGAGACACCATACACAAGATCCACACTTTTTTCTCTCTCTACCACATTGTGCTATTGTAAACCCCTGGGAATAAAATAACAGTGGAGATAGGCTTTTCCTTATAGCCAAACCACTTTAAAAATCTTTGTCTCTTATATGTTTTATGTGAATGTTTATCTTCACCTTCAATCTCATCCTCATCATTTATCTGCTGTTGATGCCACTAAAATGGCAGTGGCCATTTTCTGTCTTCAACAGATTGGCGCCGTCTGTGGGAACGTGTTACAAGCATTGTTCTACATCAAATGCTAAGTTTTTATACATACATCTTTTGATTCAATCATGATTTTTATGTTTATATACATAAATTAATTGTCCAATTTTTATCTACAAAATGTTGCATATCATGATTTTTAAATCATAACTATTAGATTAATTCTTATTTAGAAATCTGAAAAATAGTGGATTTCATAAATCATAACTTTTGCTTGATTCTCAAGTTTTAATTTTATATCATGTAATAAATATTTTAAATGATTAAATATACCAATATATACGACAATGATAAGATTTGATCATTTTCATTGTTGATTTTGAAATAAATTTTGTAAGATCTTTGATGTCTATTCAAATTCCCATCATATTTTTAATAAAAGAATGGGAAAAGGTTAAAGACAATAAAAAGTTTTCTCATGGAAATCATGGCCCAGATCTATTTTCTCTCTTCAAGTTCGAGTCTCTTTGCATTCATTTTTATGAACTATATATTTAATTTGGTTTAGCTTCCATTTATGTCAATAAAGTCAAATTGATTGATTTTTGATATAAATTTGGTAATAACTTTAATCATTCACCATATTTTTATCTCTCCAAATAGGGAATAGGAAGGGATCAATATAAAAAATAATTTTCTCTCACCTGAAAAACCCACTAACTGTAGTTGGTCGACGAGGAAAAAATATTCCAAACTGTATCAACGTAGTTGGTCGACGAGGAAAAAATATTCCAAACTGTATCAACGTAGTTGGTCGACGAGGAAAAAATATTCCAAACTGTATCAACGTAGTTGGTCGACGAGGAAAAAATATTCCAAACTGTACCAATGTAGTTGGTCGACGAGGAAAAAATATTCCAAACTGTATCAACGTAGTTGGCCGACGAGGAAAAAATATTCCAAACTG
Source organism: Sambucus nigra (assembly GCA_949130495.1). Lineage (NCBI taxonomy): Eukaryota > Viridiplantae > Streptophyta > Magnoliopsida > Dipsacales > Adoxaceae > Sambucus > Sambucus nigra. Next base: position 688,156,891 of record OX422207.1, on the reverse strand, counting down.
TATCAACGTAGTTGGTCGAAGAGGAAAAAATATTCCAAAATTTACCAAGTATGGTTAGTCGGGGATCAACTCCCACTAACTATAATTGGTCAACGAGCACAATTTAACAACCTTGGTTGGTTGGAAAAATTTTAAACATTTTTATACTCATTACTTTATTATTAAGTGATCGAGCAACATTACTAATACTTGTAACTTTTTTATTACTAAGTTGGTCGATGAACAACACAATATTGTTATCTTTTTAACTTATACATATGCACAGATGTAGAGTATTTTACAAGACAATAGCAATTAAGATTGCGAAAGTCTTTCATTAAAATAAAAGATAAAATACATTGAGAATGAAAATGTATACTAACTATTACATTGAGATTCCTACTCTATTGGTTTCTTTCCCTCCTCTTTTGAAACAGGTTCCTCTCCAGCAGGAGGATCATCCAAAGCATAAGGTGAGTTTATGAAGTTAAGATCTTTCAGCATTCTGATGTTCATCACAGATGGTCTATTCGAGCATCTCTTGCTCGCCCCCGAGAAACTCTTGCTCGTCCCCGAGAAGCTCTTGCTCATCCCCGAGCAGGATGTTGCTCTTCAAGACTCATGATCTTCTCGGACATCTCAGCCAAGGCCTGGTTCTTTGCCATTAGTTGGAAGGCTTGATTCTCCAAAGCAGATTGAGTTCTCTGTTCTTCGACAGTTACCCGAGCAGCTCTTGCTCATCCCCGAGAACCTCTTGCTCGTTCCCGAGCAGAGGTAGAAGTCAAAATCAGCATCTACAACACTGAGATCTTTTTCTACTATTGTCTCGACAATTAATGAAGAAGAAGTTGTGTGAAAATGTTTCGAAGTCCACCACTAGCTTGGTACTAATCAGATTGAAGAGTTGGGTTCAAAAGCTAGTATGTTACTCGACAAAGTATTCAGAGGATCATAAATCAGAAGAATCAAGCACGTGAAGTTAGCACTCAGTTACTCGGCACAGGAGGCAGTTGGTCGGCTAGCAAACCAATCAACATACTTGAAGATTATGACAAGCTACAAGCTACAAGCTGCATACTATGGCATGGCTGTATCCAAACTCCCAGGGGTGATACATAGCACACGGAGTTCCTCAAAAGAAAGATTAGTAACCATCGATCAGCCTGCATCATATGTCGTCTAGGAGATAATGCACTTTATGTTAAACAAATAAAGAAGGTAGATCAAGAATTTCACGAGCACCGAGCAACACTGCAGAATAAATACTCCATCCTTTCAAGTAAACCATCAAGAATGGAGCATTGGGGGCTTCTGTTAATGCAAAAATTCTCCATCTATGAGGACCAATTAGAAAAGGACACATGTCATCCTACGTGGCAATATTCGACACCCGAGGAGAGTTGGTCGGCACCCGAGGAGAGTTGGTCGGTACCCGAGGAGAGTTAGTCGACACCCGAGGAGAGTTGGTCGGCATACCAACAAGGAAGATAAAAGGATAACTACGCATTTAATGATCATTAATGTACATTTATAATGTAGATGACAACACATAGCATACCAAGCAATTCAACAATTAGATTTGTTGAATGTAGACATAATGTATAAATGTCTACATACAATGAATCAATCTCCCATCACTATAAATACATGTATTCCCTTAGCCAAAAGGGGGAGATCCAAGAAAACCAAGAACCGAGAGACACCATACACAAGATCCACACTTTTTTCTCTCTCTACCACATTGTGCTATTGTAAACCCCTGGAAATAAAATAACAGTGGACGTAGGCTTTTCCTTATAGCCGAACCACTTTAAAAATCTTTGTCTCTTATATGTTTGATGTGAATGCTTATCTTCATCTTCAATCTCATCCTCATCATTATGAAAGGGTGTTTTCTTAGAGAATATGCTATGATACCCCAATTTTAAATTACCAAGAAAAGGTGGTTCACAATATATTCCAAATTAAAATTTCTTTTTTGATTTAGGAATTAAAGTCCACAAATTTTAATTTCTTCAAAATTAAAATTAAGTCAAACAACAAAAACAAATATTTGAATTTTTCTTTTAATCTCAATTAAACAACATTAATTCAATTCAAATTAAAATTATGCCAAACAAACTTAAGCATGTATTTTGCCAAATTAATTATGCCAACTTGAATTAAATTAAACTAAAATTACCCAAACTAAAATTAGCACCAAAATAAACTAAAGTTGTGATTTAAACCATATTTTATCTTTTTAACCTATGCATGCATCTAAGTGAATTTTTATAAGATAAAATAAAGCACAATCACACTACGTGACGATGTACGAGGAAACCCCACAATGGGAAAAACCTCGGACGACCTAGCCTACAAGTCCACTAAGTATGGTATTTTTATAAAAGACACAATAAGGGAACTTACAATAAAGACTTGCTTTTCAAGTCTTGAAGCTCCCTCTCTCTTCAACCTCCGCCTAGTTGACAACTTCGGATTCCACCGAAGTCTTGAAATCCACCAATGGGTCCTAGCTACCATCAATCCACAAACGGTGCCTTTCACCGTATGAGTACGCTGCAGCAAAGACAATCTCCTTTTTAGGATAGAGAAGGAACCCAAACTTTCTTCTTAATGGGTAGAGAAGAAACTCGATGCCAAATGATCTCAAGAATATATATATATATATATATATATATATATATATTAAAGAACTTGGATCAAACTAAAAGTTGGGTGTATACTTGTGTTCTTCGAGAAATAAATCTTTAAAGACGATGAACACTCAAAAGGAACTTTTGGATTAAGAATATTTTCTCTCTAAGTAAAAGGAAAACTCCCAAAAGTGCTGTTAAGAAATCTGTCCACGTCCCTTTTTAAAGTAGGTAAAAGTAGTGGAGAAGGTGGGAAGTTTTTAGAGAAAACTGTCAAAATTGGCGAAATGTCGTTTGAACGACCAGGTTCAAAAAACATTACTAATGAAATTAATAACGAGATTTCAGAAATATTTTTGTTCGAACCAAAGTTCTTAAGAGAAAACAAGTGATATCTCAAAAAATGTCGTTAGAAGTTTGTTCAAATGACTAGGCAAACTCGTTCGAACAAGATGCCCAGTTCGTTCGAACAATTTTACAAAAAATATCAAATTTTTTATTTTAAGCCCCAAACTTTTATAAAAAAGATGTAAAATGATTTTTTAATAGAACTAAAAAGTCATTTTGACAAAAAAATATAAAAGAACACCCACTAAAATTATCCAAGACTTTTTATGTATATTATATGCATCCATACCTTTTTGAGACCTTGGAATCCAAGTGTTGATGATGCAAAATTTGGCACGTAAATCGACAATGGTGAAATCTTCACTATGCTAAGCCGCTAAATCTTCAACTAACTTGTTGTAGGCTCAAAAGGATATAACAAACAACAATCCTATGACACAATTAGTTTTTTCCGGAATTAAGACAACACTACAAATGACTTGATTGGAAATTTACCCTTACAACATTATTTTTATACTTCAACCAAACATGTACTTTTATAAAATCCCACAACTAAATAAAATATCCTCAAAAAATATAATAAAGAACTATACATATTAAATAATATCAATTTCAACCAAAAAATATATAAATAAACCCACTATCCAATATAAGGTGATGCCATTTATTCACCTCTCAAATAACATGTTTCTCCCAAGTTATCCTATTTGTTAAAGTATCAAATTACAATTAGTTTGTTCAATGAATTTTCAAAAGGATATAAATGAGAATGTTGAAGGATATTTAACATTTCTAAAGGCTATGAATAAACTAGAAACACCACACATCTATTACCTAATCAAACCCCATTTATTAGATTCTCAATTCAAAACCAATTGTGAAGAAGGCATATAAAATTGTCAAAGTAGAAAAAATGTAACCTAAAATGTTGTACAAAAATGAGATCAATATGCTCAACCATGTCATTTTATTCTCCAACCACCTCTTCAATTACGTGTTCAAAACCCTTAATTATTATACTTGTAAGGAAATCTACAAAATGAAACCATGGGAGAAAGAATGCCCTCGAGACAATGTTGGTGTTAGTTCACACTTATAGCTCCAAACAAATCCTGAAGGCAAAACACTAAGTGATGAATGCTAGTGATCTAACTACGAAGGAAGATTGCAGAAAATGGTTCAAGCTCACCATTTTGTTTGAAATTCAATGGGAATGCAAAAACAATTGGACCAATATGGTTATTTTCCGCTAATGTATTCATGTACCTGAATTAAAATAGTAAGATCAAAGTATAAAATCAAAATTACTAAAATAATCAACCTAACATTTTATCAAACACTAGAGAGGCAGGTCACTAACAACCATAATTTGTCCTAAATCTAACATATAAATTTAAGCAACTATTTCACACAAACATCACAAATTAATAAAAAAAAAAGACACAAGCTTTAATTAAACAAAGTTGTAACGAAAAATAATTAGCATCTAAAGTTCAAATTGATATTACCTGGTCCATTTTGAAAACAAAGTTGTGATGACACCAACACTTCTTAATCAACCATAAAATAAAGAATAAGAAAACTGTAATCTTTATTCTCCAACTCAAATTCGAACCAAGGTTCAAACATATTGTGTGCGCGTGCTAGTATGTGTGTGTATGAAAATCGCAGATCTCTCTCTCTCGCTTTCTTTGTGTGTGGGGTGGGGGTATTGAGAGAGTTTATCTATGCATGTGTGAGATAGATGGGAAGAAGGGGATGAAAAGGAAGAAGGGAGGTAGGAAAGTGAGAGGAAGAGAATGAGTAAGGGATCAAGATGAATGAGGAAAAGGTAGAAAATGAGCGATAGAGGCGGGGTAGGGTATGCGTGAGTGGGAGAAAGCGTAGGTGTGGGTGGGAGCCAATTGTACATGTGGGTGCATGTTGAACAATTAGATTTAAATCCCCCACATTTAATCCCAACCATTAGTTGGGGGATTGCATATGGAACTCGGAGACAAATGAAGAGTTTGAATCCAAGTGGCTTGATATTTGATAGGAGTGGGTAAAATGAAAAAAAGTGGCTTAATTGCATATATTAAAATCATTCGAGATGGGTCCCGTCATACCTGAATCATGTTTTATCTCCCAATATGTCCAGTAGTCAACGAGCGCAAAGTGCCTATTTATGTTCTCAAAATATATTTCAAAAAATAACTCTCTTATTGATTTTATGATCCAGTTTCGTATGGGCTAATGCATCAACGTCAGGAAAAGTTATTGGCAATCAAAAAGATATGACAACGAAGTCAAAACTCAAAATCTTGCATAATGTTTTGGTGAAAGTGGTTGACATTTATACTCGCTAAATATTCTAGAAATTTCAGGATGAGATGTGGGAAAGTATGAATCATAAGTTTGAATTTGTGAAGGAGGATTAAAACAAAATCTTATACAAAATTCGAAGGACACAAAGGTGTGAGAAATTATTTACAATAAGTTTTTGAATTTTGCCTCATGTTCTTGTAAGATTTTTGAGAGCTTGGGTATCTCATGTAGACACATCTTAGATTATTTTTAAAAGTTTCATGATTTTGACAACTTACCAAGCTAATAAATCATGAATAAATGGACTAGAAGAGATAAATCTTCAACTATAATCTATTCAAGTGTAATTAAGATAATGGATGGCAATCATACTTACTTTAATAGAATCGACTTATCTAAAGTTTTTTAGATGTGGTTGAAAAAGCCGTCGTTAGTCCAGAAGCAACAAAAATTTATAACGAGGCTTTGAATATGACACTTGAGAAAATCAATGTAGTCGTTGATTTGGCAAGGGCACGATAAAAGGAATTGTATGATTCTCAATAATATGTATGATTTAATCAAAATATACCTCCATTATTTATGTTAAAAATGCCATAAAATTGACGAATTTTATTTATATTTTTTTGTAGGCTTGTGGATCCAACTCAAGATGATAGTTTATTTAGTGACAGTTATTCATCCAAGGAATACTCAAATGAATATTCTATTTAGTGGAGAAATTAATAAATTCATCAAGTTTGTGGACCAATTCAATAACGTTTTTTTGGATGTTTTTGGGTTGTAATGCAATTTTAAAATTCAGCAGTTTGTAATGCAATACAACAATTTTGTAATGCGACTAAAACATAGCAATGCTATTTTTTTGGTTTGTAATACAATTCAATTCTCAAATTTATCAGTGCTCTTTAGATGTTTAGTGTGCAATAGAAGTTTTGTAATGCAATTTAGTTCTCAAAAGTAGATGTGCTCTTTAATTGTTTGGTGTGTAATAGCAATTCTCAAAGAGCTATAGCAGTGCTTTTTCATCTTTTTTTCCAATTGTTAAATGGATTTTTTTGGTGTATAATGGCAATGGATTCGTTTGGTGTGTGATGGCAATGCAATTCTTTATAGCAATGCTCTTTTTTTCAGCAGTGATATAGCAGTACAATTTAGTTTTAAAACTTGAATATGTAGTTGTAATAGGCAATGCATTTCATTCTCAAAATATGACAACAACAAATTACAACAAACAATAATCCCATTCAATATCAAACTAGACCATTTTTTAATGCCATAAAAAGAGATACATTCAATACTCCACTATATACAAATCATGAAAACAATAAATGCGAACATTGCACAATTTAATCGCAATGTTAACTTGTCAAACAACTCTAATTTGTCATATTTATCATTAAATTTATCATATTTCACATCTAATTTGTTAATTTCTCATGTGTTTTTGCATCCATACCATCACATTGGCAAACATTTGATTTAATTCCCCAATCTTCATTGACAACTCGTTGTATTCGTCATCCCTTAACTTGTGAATATCGACCCACTGAAAAAATACCAAGAACCAATTTCATAATTAGGATGCCCTAGAAATCTTCTGCTTGGAGTAGCAATCATGTTTGATGTCTTTATAAGGCGATATGTTGGCAATCATGACACATGTGAATTAATTAAACCACTTAGTGCTATTAGCTAATAAAAAAATCGGTTCACAAATAGGGTTTTAAATACACAAATTCCACTTGCTAAAATTTTTTAAAAAATCAATTTATCGTAGACAATTTTTAAAATAGGTTTCAAATGAAAAACTGAATCGTTGTAAACATTCGAACAATTTTTAAATTAGGCGGCACACCGTTTATAAGTGAATAACATAATCTTTGGGAGATTTCAAGGAAAAATGAAAAATTATGAATGAACGATTGGATTTTTCAACTCCATAAAAAGGACCATGTTTGGCTTCCCTAGGATTGGCTGAACGATTGGATTTTCTACATCCAAAATGGAAAAAACCAACAAAAAATAGAAACTACCAAAGGAACCCACAAAAAAAGTAAATTTACTAGGGCTCACTGAATAGCTTTATTGGATGAACAGCTATAGGTTTTGAATGGTGGGGCATCTTTCGAAGGAACTAGGTCTCAACCCACGCGATGTGCGGGTACGTTTAAAAATAAGAAGTTTTATAAAATTGTGCATTGTAAAATATTTCATCGATACATATATATAACAAAACATCAAATATTGTGTAGAAAATATTACAAAATCTGCCCGAATCCAATTATGTGATCCAACAAATGAGGATATCATCATTGTATTTGTAAAGACTTTTTATGCTTCAATGGTACAACCACATTTGGAGTACAAATTTATCAGATTGTTGGATAAAACACGATTGCCTCGTACCCTTGTTTTATCATATAACACTAAATTTGAGTCCCTCTCTTCAATTCTCTTTGATCAGAGCATGACCATAAAATAGTTGAGAGTGTGAACTCATTAGAAGATTGAATCAAATCCACGTCCCTATTGGAAGAAAATTGAGTCTATTTGTGAGAAACTAACAAATGATTTAAATAGACCATACATAAAGAATATGGAAGGTTTAATAGAGATGAAGAGTCTATATAAATTAAAAGATTATCAATGAAAGTAAAGGGAAGAACAATGGACACAAAAATTTTGGTTGTGAGAGAAGCAATTATGACGGGAATAATGCTATCGGAGAAATAATATCAGGCTTTTGGGGTATTATGACATGTCCACAAGAATAATGTTATCTGATAAGAAGCAAATAGCAGTTAATCGGTAGATATTAATCAAATATATGTGGCAATTTATTAGAGAAGATACAATGGTTTCCGCCTGGATACGCTAAATAAACAGGAGCATATGACAAAAAAAAGGTGATCATATTACATGAAATAGTAAATTGAAGTGGGAAAGAAATTAAGACAGCCAAAGTGAGTTTAACGAGCCAACAAATAATACAAAGTAATAACATTATGGATCCGACCACAATATCCACTAAAAATGATGCACATCAATGATAAATGTCACAAAGCGTGACCTGAAAAATATTTGATATAAGATTCTAACATTAACATTAATTCACATTTCAAGTGATACCTTTAAACTGAACACAATTATTAAGATGTGTAGATAACTTCAAAAAAATGTTTAACAAAACTAAGATTGAAGACCCTATAACATGTGTCTTTCATAATTCACATAAAAAAAATCAATTCTTAGGGCAATTAGTTGAAAGTCAATGACATTTGAATTAAAAACATGCATAAAGCTTATACGCTCTATCAGATAGCTTACGTTTCAATATCATGAGACACTCATTTCCCTACAAAATGATAAAAAAAATCAACCCAATATTATGTTTGAGGCACTCTTCACTATTGTGATAAATCAAGACCAATCAAGATACGAATAATGTTTGTTAGAGATATATTATATCCAAGTAAATCCACACGAAAAATTAATAAAATGCTTGGTCGAAAAATAATAACAAATTATTCTTTTGTTGATCTCATGCCGCCACCTCCTCTAGATGTTGTGGTGTAACCTCCTAATAGCCGACAAAATTATTTGTCATAATTGACTTCTAATGCACAACTAAACATTCAAAACTTTTAACCATAAATGTATGAGTTCAAAAAATTGTATCAATTTGATTACACGACAGGCTTCCATCTTCAACAAATTAAAGATTTAAATTACATAATATCATCGCGTAAATAGGTGTGACACCCCGCCCAATTAAATATAGGGTGATCAGTCCTTTACCAAATTTTAAAACAGGATATACGGTCGGTTCATTCTTAGCATCACTGTCGAAAACAATATAATCCATATTAATCACCTATAATATAACTAAGATAAGTGTCAAAACATTTTCCCTTTTTAATAAAACCATTTAACCACAACATTACAAAAGTAAATTATAAATCATTCACCATACATAGGAATAATAAGTACTGAACAAGAATTTAATACTGAAATTAAATAAGACTGGGTAAAACCTCCCAGTACAAAACTCTAAACCATAAAAGAAACTAAATACAATATCTCTGATAAAAGACCAGAAGCGGGCGACATATGCCCTAAATAGGAAGTCTAAGAGAAACTGAATGAAAAGAATAGATTATGTCTACTGCAAGGACCAACAGCTTCCACAATAGTTGCAGCACGTCTTACCATCAAATCTCTAATTCTGGTACCCCTACAGCAGAGCACCTGGAATAATATATATATATAGAAAAAGAGAAAAAACATGCAATAAACGGGTCAGGGCCCGAGGTTTAAAAAAATGATTTAGCAAGTATTTAAAACTGGTTCTTAAAACAAGTCTTATACGCATGTTAGTTATCGAATTCTCACATGAGCTTCTCACCTCTCATCTATAGTGCACGCCTAACGTACATCTAATCGTCCCCCTAGTTATACCACCCATTATAACTAGTCTGAAGTCATTCTAATGGTACCTATACTCACCAATAGTATACCCGTATTGCCCATACAATACGCTTTCAAATTAGCCTATGTCGAACAGCTAATTAATATGTTTTTTCGTTTTCATAATAAATCAACTATACTCTTAGGATTTATTTTATATATCAACATTTTTATCTCTACTAACTATACACAATATAATGATTCTCAAGTTTACGTGTATATACATATAGTCACATCTTCCCTATATATATTCTACTACTACGCCCCCGGGCTAAGACCAATTAGCGTAACTAACCATAATAATACTGCACCCCCGAATTATCATCCATTAGTGCACCTATAACAATAATCTTATACCCCGGGGTTATCACCCATTAGTACACTTATAATAATATTCTTGTACCCCGGGGTTATCACCCATTAGTACACCTAACAATGGAATCCATGCACCCCCGAGTTATCACTCATTAGTGCACCTAAAAATAAGATTCTTGCACCCTCGGGTTATCACCCATTAGTGCTCTTGTTAATTATATCACATAATAGGCATACACATATCCTTTTATAATTTATAGGTATTTCTCCAACCTACATATATACTTCTCATACATATTTTAAATCTCAACATTACGTATAGTATAAATATTTAGAATACTATCTCTCTCTAATATTCAAGGGACATTCTCTCTATACCAAAATAATTAAAGCATTAAGTCTCACGTCCTTTTCCCGAAATTTTGTATCGTTTAAGTTTACTATTGGTCATTTTCTCTCACTCCAAGAAACTCGGTAAACCCAAATTTGGACTAGAAGAAAAATCCCAGAAATTCCCTCTGTCGCTCGAACCAGATGGCATGTCGTTTGAACCACTGCCACATGCCATTCGAGCGACTTCGCGCAAGATGCCATCTCGCTCGAATGACTTCGTGCGAGATTGTGATGTTCGTCTTCCTGCCTAGATTTTCATCATTTCTCACCATTTTAGAACCTAAAAACCTCTAAAATTCAATTCCCAACACCTCATCATCAATTCTCATCAACACATATTTGATCATAAGTCATTCCTAACATCCTATGATCCTTAATTTGTCATTAATCATCATAATTATACACAAAACCCCCAAATTAATTCACATGAACCCTAGTTTCCAGAATTTCAATTAAAGAACCTAATCAAGTCAGATTCGTTCATCAATACATGATTCAATTTCATAGTTTAACCTCTACATACATGAAGGAATATCAGCAACTAATTAACCCAATCTCGATTCATCATTTAAACTCAAATTTTCACCCAATTAACATGTAAATCAATGGTTAATTACACCTACTCTTACATGAGTATGATTATTGATAAAGAAAGCAAGTAATAAACACTTGCCTTAAATCGAAGGTCTGAATTCTTTGGTGATGTTGGTATAGGCGCGTTCCTCTCTTCTCCATCTATGCGTTGGTAGTGACGGTTGTGCAAGGTGATGCTAATTAGGCCTTTACTCTTGGAAATCGGTTCTCCCTCACACCCTCTGTGGTCGTCCTTGATTTTTGTGCAACTTAACCCTAATGGAACTCCCGTAGATGATATAATTAATCTCTAATTTTCATCCATTTAATTTTTCCCAAAAGTCCAAATTACAAAACTACCCCTACGGGGTGCCGGTTTGGCCTAAAATCTCTCAGAATCCAAATAAAATACCCGGGTAGAGTTTTCTGACTATTTCAACCCTCCCGGACTCAACGGCACACTCGAAATCACCATACGAGTTACATAAAAATAATTTATCTTTATATTCCATTCAATTAGTCCCGACACGACTCACACGTGTGTCAGAGTTAAATTACCAAACTGTCGTATTATTCACTCTCGATAATTTATCAAAGTATATAGTTCCATATTACATATCACACGGTAATATTAACTCAATAAGTATTAACCCTTGGCATGCTAGTTAATATTTATTTTTAAATTCGGATTAATTTAATAATTAAATTCTCACATTTTAATTCAATTAATCCCACAATAATAATTACTCCCATAATTCTTTAAATCATCAAAATATGGGGTATTACATACTTCCCCCTAATAATGGAATTTCATCCCGAAATTCGAAAAATAAGGCATACCTGGTACGAATAAATCTGGATATTTCTCACTCATATTCGCCTCAAGCTCCCAAGTAGACTCCTCCACATTGTGTTGCTGCCACTGCACTCGTACAAGTGGAACTACCTTTGACCTCAGCCTCCTCTCACTATAATCTAGGATAGCCACCGATCTCTCCTCATATGAACTGTCGGGCTGTAACTCAATCTCCTCAATCGTGATGTGAGTGTGTGCCAACTCATCCCGAAGATACGGCCTCAGTGACGAAATGTGGAACACGACATGGATACAATGCAAGTGTTCCGACAACCCAAACCTATATGCCATTGGTTCGATCCTCTCGATAATAGGAAATCGTCCTACATATCTCGGAGCCAATTTCCCCTTTTTCCCAAATCTCATTACCCCCTTCATCGGAGATACTCTCAACAAAACCTGGTCCCCTATGGCGAACTCTCTGAAGGACCACTTAGCATCGACGTAGATTTTCTACCTGTCCTGCGCTACCCGTATGCTAACCCGAATCATCTCGATTCGGCTCAATGTGTCCTGAATCACCTCTGGCCCAAGTAGTTTGTTATCCCCCACCTCTAGCCAACAAGTCGTAGAACGATAAGGTCTACCGTATAATGCCTCGAATAGGGCCATGCCAATCGTAAACTGATAGGAGTTGTTATAAGCAAACTCCACCAGTGGAAGGTACTTCTCTCATCCTCCACCAAAATCAAGGACACGCATGCGTAACATATCCTTAAGCATCTGATTAGTGTGCTCAGTCTACCCATCGGTCTGTGGGTGATACGCTCTACTCAATCGGAACTCGGTGCCCATAGCCTCCTGGAAGCTCTCCCAAAAGTGAGATACAAACGTCTTGTCTCTATCTGACACGATATTAAGAGGCACACCATATAGCCTCACTATCTCTGTAATAAATAGCTAAGCATATTGTCCTGTTGTGTAGTCTATCCTGACGGGCAAAAAGTGGGCTACTTTTGTCAACCGATCCAGAATAACCCATATAGAATCGTGCACACTCGGCGAAGTGGGAAACCCGATAATAAAATCCATGGAAATGCCTTCCCATTTCCATGTAGGAATCTCCAATGGCTGAAGCAAACCTAGTGGTCTCTGGTGGTCCACTTTCACTAACTGGAAAGTATTACACTTAGATACGAACTCTGCAATATCCTCTTTCATTCCTCTCCACCAATACTGCCGCCTCATATCCTGTTACATTTTGTCCCCACTGGGATGTACTGCAAATTGAGACCCTTGCGACTCTTTCATCACTGCGTATCGAAGGTCCTCCTTCTCTGGAACAATAATTCTCCCATTGAAGAGAAAATCGCCCTCGTAGCTTACCGAATACGACTCGGCTCCACCAGTTAAAAGTTGTCTAATCCTTTCCTAGCAAAAAGGATTTGTCGCCTGTGCTTGAACCACCCTCATCACTATTTGTGATGTGACGGTCACAACTGACCTGAAGGACCTGACAACTGCATCCTGGTGCCCCAATTCCTTCCATTTCGCTTTCCATACCTCGACTGTCTCATCTACTGGCCTACGGCTCAATGCATCTGCAACTACATTATCCTTCCTCGGGTGATAGTGTATCTCAAACTGATAATCTTTTACAAACTCAAGCCACCTGCATTGACACATATTTAACTCTTTTTGCATGAACAAGTACTGCAGTGACTTGTGGTCTATAAATAGGCAAAACTGTTCCCCCAATAAATAATGCCTCCAAATTTTAAGCGCAAACACGACTGCTGCCAGCTCTAAGATGTGGGTGGGGTAATTCTTCTCATGAGGCTTAAGCTTCCGGGAAGCAAAAGCTATAGCCTGCTCCTCCTGCTGGAGTACTCCCCCAATACCCTATAAGGAGGCGCCCGTATAAACCAGGTACTCGACCCCTGCCCTGGGAAGTGCTAATACTGGTGTTGACGTCGACTTATCCTTCACCTCATCGAACGCTAACTGACATGCATCATCCCAAATAAACGGCACACCCTTACGAGTCAGATTCGTCATCGAACCCGCAATATTTGATAATCCCCGAATAAATCATTTGTAGTACCCGACTAATCCCAGAAAACTCCTCACCTCCGTCGGTGTCACGGGTTGTCTCCACTCACTCACCGCTGACACTTTGGTAGGATCCACCGATATCCCTATATCTGATACAATGTGTCCCAAAAACTGTACCTCCCACTGCCAAAATTCACACTTCTCATACTTGGCATACAACTCGTGCTCTCATAAGGTCTGTAGAACCATATGTAAGTGCTCGTCATTCTCCTCCTCGGTGCGGGAATAAATCAGTATGTCATTTATGAAGACAATGACATACTGATCTAGGAACTCTATGAATACTCTATTCATCAAGTCCATAAATACCGTTGGGGCATTGTTTAGCCCAAATGGCATAACCCTAAATTCATACGACCCATACCTCTTCAGAAAAGCAATCTTAGCCACGTCCTTCTCCCTGATGCATAGCTGATGGTACTCGAATCTCAAGTCTATCTTCGAGAAGTGGGTTGCTCCTCTCAGCTGGTCGAACAAGTCATCGATGCGAGGCAACGGATACTTATTCCGTATTGTGACTATGTTAAGCTCCCGATAATCAATACAAAATCGTAGGGACCCATACCTCTTATTCACAAACAGAACTGGGCACCCCAAGGCGAGGTACTCCTACGGATGAAACCCTGTCCCAATAACTGTTCTATCTGATCCCGTAACTCCTTCATCTCTAACGAAGCCATACGATAAGGTTCACGTGCTATCGAACGAGTCCCCGATGTTAAGTCTATCAAAAACTCGATCTCCCTACTCAGGGGCAACCCCAATGTATCCTGAAATATATTACAAACTCGTAGACGACCGGAATTGAATCGAGTGGAACCACTACTGCAGAGGTGTCATCCTCTATATAAAATAAGTGAGTGGATGACCCTCCCTCGGAACGAGGCATCGCCACTAAGAACATCTCCTGGATCGGAATGGTGAACACAATACTCCTACTAAAGTAATCAATCATGGTCCTATACTCGACTAGACAATCCATGACAATAATGGCGTCGTACTCAGACATATCTAACACTAGCATACAGCCAGAAAATCAAGCTGCCAATCTCTATGCCTACTCCCCGGCATATGAAGAAAATCAGTGACCCACTACCCAATAGTGAGTCTACACATGTCACTGTACTTTCTGTCGTTCCTAACAACCCAGTGGCCCGTGCAAAGCTAGTGGTTATAAAGGAGTATGATGCCCCCCGTGTCAAATAAGATACGACCCAAACTACCATGGATAGAAAACTTACCCTCCACAGCGGGTGGTGCCTGTGGAACTGCGGCTTGGTGGACGTTATAGACACATCCATACTGCAACTTCCCCTGATGCATCAGAACTGCGGGCAAAGCTGGAACTGGAGCTGGTGCTGGTAGGGCGGCGGGAAAAATAGGTCTTTGGGGCTCCTGGTGAGCACCCTGCTACCGAGGAACTCTATCCTTATCGGGGAACTCCTATTTCTTATGGCCAGTCTTGCCACAAGTATAACATTTCCCAATGAATTTTCCTCCCCTCTATTCCTGATAAGCTCAGCCCTGTTGGCCGTTACCACCCCTACCCTGGCCCTGCTAGCCTTGTTGTCTTCTCTGTTGCTGGCTCTGCTATTGGCCCTGATGGCCCTACCTCCAACCCCCATGGACATGCCTAAAACCTCCAGAACGAAACCTCTTAGCAGACTATCCCTGCTAGGAACCCTGCCTCTGACTCTACTCAACTGGTGCCCCACTGGCACTACCTCCCCCTGTCTTGCCCAACTGGTTGGGATCTCCCCCTCACTTGCTTCCCTTAGCATGGAAGCAGTTGTCCTGAAAATGTAACGAGGCTGCATTTAGAACATCTATATATGAGTGAAGGGAAAGGTTACCCAAGAGATGCTGGCATATCCTCCAAGTAAAGCCATCCATGAACATCTTAATGCACTTCTCCTCAGTAGACACCTCATCCGGTACCATGTTGGTTAATCGCGTGAACTCCTCCTCGTATTCCGCAACTGTTCTCCCTTCCTGGGTGAGGTCCAAAAGTTACCTCCTTATCTCAGTCTTGATGATGGAAGGAAAGTGCTTGCAGTCGAACCGCACACAAAAGTCACTGATCGACATCAACTCTCGCTCCTCGGTAGTAATAGTGGACTCCCGCCACTGTAAGGCTTCCCCTCTCAGCTTAAAGGTATCCAAAACTTGCCTCTGAACCTCAGTGCACTCATACATATGAAGGTGTCGATGTATGTATTTCTTGCACTGACTAGCAATAACCACATCCGAACTGCCCATGAACTTTGGGGGACATGCCCTCTGAAAGGACTCTCTCACTCTTTCCTATGCAGTGGTAAACGGATGCACTAGAACTGGTGCTACTGCCTGAACCTAGGGTAGGGCCTCCTGCACCACCACTAGGGTTGCATTCATCGCTTGTGAAACTATCGCGGCTACCTCTATTGCGTTCATTGTCCCCTGAGCCTGTACTGTCGGCTGATTTGGCTGGGCCTATTTATCTCTTGGTGCACGTCGAGGAGGCATCTAAGACGAGAAATAATTTTATTAGTCCAAAGTTATTACTAAATCCCAAATAGTTGAAGACGTAATCGCAAAATTAAGATCACAACAGTCCAAATAATAGGATTCTATATCAAAAGACGCAAAGATGAAAACATAGTAAGCCGTACAGATCCCAAAAGGACTCTAGAACCTGGTGCTCTGATACCACCTGTGACAACCCGCCTAATTAAATATAGGGTGATCAATCCTTTACCAAATTTTAAAACAGGATGTATGGTCGGTTCATTCTTAGCATCACTATCGATAACAATATAATCCATATTAATCAACTATAATATAATTAAGCTAAGTGTCAAAACATTTTCCCTTTTTAATAAAACCATTTAACCACAACATTCCAAAAGTAAATTATAAACCATTCACGATACATAGGAATAATAAGTATTGAACAAGAATTTAATACTGAAATTCAATAAGACAGGGTAAAACCTCCCAGTACAAAACTCCAAACCATAAAAGAAACTAAATACAATATCTCTGATAAAAGACTAGAAGTGGGCGACACATGCCCTAAATAGGAAGCCTAAGATAAACTGAATGAAAAGAATAGATTGCGTCTACTGCAAGGACCTACAGTTTCCACAATAGCTACAACATGTCTAACCATCCAATCTCTAATTCTGGTACCCCTATGGCTGAGCACCTAGAATAATATATATATAGAAAAAGAGAGAAAAGATGCAATAAACGGGTCAGGGCCTGAGGTTTAAAAAATTATTTACAAGTATTTAAAACTGGTTCTTAAAATAAGTCTTATGCGCATGTTAGTTATCCAATTCTCACATGAGCTTCTCAGCTCTCATTTATAGTGCATGCCTAACGTACATCTAATCTTCCCCCTAGTTATACCACCCATTCTAACTAGTATGAAGTCATTATAATGGTACCTATACTCACCAGTAGTATACCCATATCGCCCATACAATACGCTTTCAAATTAGCCTACGTCGAACAGCTAATTAATATGTTTTCTCGTTTTCATAATAAATTAATTATACTCTTAGGATTTATTTTATATATCAACATTTTCATCTCTGTTAACTATACACAGTATAATGATTCTCAAGTTTACATGTATATACATATAGTCACATCTTCCCTATATATATATATATATATATATATATATTCTACTACTACGCCCCCGATCTAGGAACCATTAGCGCAACTAACCATAATAATACTGCACCCCTGGATTATCATCCATTAGTGCACCTATAACAATAATCTTGTACCCCCGGGTTGTTACCCATTAGTACACTTATACTAATATTCTTGTACCCCCGGGTTATCACCCATTAGTACACTTATAATAATATTCTTGTACCCTCGGGTTATCACCCATTAGTACACCTAACAATGGAATCCCTGCACCCCCGAGTTGTCACTCATTAGTGCACCTAACAATAAGATTCTTGCACCCCCGGGTTATCACCCATTAGTGCTCTTAATAATTATATCACACAATAGGCATACACACATCCTATTATAATTTATAGGTATTTCTCCAACCTATATATATACTTCTCATACGTATTTTAAATCTCAACATTACGTATAGTATAAATATTTAGATTATTATCTCTCTCATAATCTCCAAGGGACATTCTCTCTATACCAAAATAATTAAAGCATTAAGTCTCACATACTTTTCCCGAAATTCTGTATTGTTTAAGTTTAGTATTGGTCATTTTTTCTCACTCCAAGAAACCCGGTAAACCCAAATTTGGACTCGAAGAAAAATACCAGAAATAACCTCTGTCGCTCGAACCAGATGGCATGTCATTTGAACGACTGCCACGTGTCGTTCGAGCGACTTCGCGTGAGATGCCATCTCGCTCGAATGACTTCGCGCGAGATTGCGTTGTTCATCTTCTTGCCCATATTTTCAGCGTTTTTGGCCATTTTAGAACCTAAAAACCTCTAAAATTCCATCCCCAACACCTCAACATCAATACTCATCAACACATATGAGATTATAAGTCATTCCTAACATCTTAGGATCCTTAATTCGTCATTAATCATCATAATTACACAAAACCCCCCAAATTAATTCACATAAACCCCAGTTTCTAGAATTTCAATTAAAGATCCTAATCAACTCAAATTCGTTCATCAATACATGATTCAATTTCATAGTTTAACCTCTACTTACATGAAGGAATATCAACAACTAATTAACCCAACCTTGATTCATCATTTAAACTCAAATTTTCACCCAATTAACATGTAAATGAATGGTTAATTACACCTACTCTAACATGAGTATGATTGTTGCTAAAGAAAGCAAGTAATAAACACTTTACTTAAATCGAAGGTCTAAATTCTATGGTGATGTTGGTATAGGCACGTTCCTCTCTTCTCGATTTACGCGTTGGTAGTCACGGTTCTGCAAGGTGATGCTAATTGGGCCTTCTCTCTTGGAAATTGGTTCTCCCTCACACCCTTTGTGGCCGTTCTTCATTTTTGTGCAACTTAACCCTAATGGAACTCCCATAGCTGATATAATTAAACTCTAATTTTCCTCCATTTAATTTTTCCCAAAAGTTCAAATTACAAAACTGCCCCTACGGGGTGCCGATTTGGCCTAAAATCTCCCGGAGTCCAAATAAAATACCCGGGTAGAGTTTTCTGACTATTTTGACCCTCCCGGACTCAACCACACACTCGAAATCACCATACGAGTTACATAAAAATAATTTATCTTTATATTCCATTCAATTAGTCCCGACATGACTCACGCGTGTCAGACTTAAATTATAAAATTGTCGTATTATTCACTCTCAATAATTTATCAAAGTATATAGTACCATATTACATATGCAGGGTAATATTAACTCAATAATTATTATGTAATACCCTGTAATTTTGGTGATATTTATTTATGGGATTAATTCAATTAAATGCGTATTAATTGGAAATTAATCCGGATAAAAATACTAGCGAGATGCGAGTTGGTATTTGATATTTATGAGTATATATGTCTATATATGAATATTGAACTATGGAACTTGTCGTGAGATTGAAATAGGACAATTTGGGAATTTTGTTGAGACGCGTGTGACAGTCGCGTCAGGTATATATTTATTTTAATTAAAAAGTGAATTTTATTTCTATTAATCGAATGGTCGTTTTGAGGGCGCCAACACGTCCGGAAGGGTCGAAATAGTCAGAAAACACTAGCCGGGGGTTTAGTTTGGGTCCCGGGGCATTTTTAGGCCATACCGGCAACGTATAAGGGTAGTTTGGTAATTTTGGATTTTTGGGAATTAAAACCTACGAAAATTGGGAATTAAAAAGCTGACTTGGTAATTACCCACTAAACCCACTAAACACATCTTAGGACTTAATGGGCTACGGGGGTTATTAGAAATTGTTCCAAAAGTTCCCTAGTCAAAAACCCTAGCCACCATTGTTACTTAGAGAAGAAAGCTCGTAGAGAGAGAAGAGAGGAGGATTCTGCAGAGAGAGAGAGAGAATACTCCATCAAATCGACATCAAAATCAGAGATTCAAATAAGGCAAGTGGTTTAATTTTGTTATTTTGCAGAGAATGTTTCTTCCATGTGTAGGAATTGATAAAATCTTATTGTTATTGGGAGTTAATGAAAATCCCATTTTAATTGGAAGTAAAAATTACATTTTTGATGAGGAATCGCATGTAGATTTGTATTTAGATGATTATTCGGATGATATTAAAATTTGGATGAAATAAAAACGGATTTAATTAGGCTTTTGGATGATTTATAAATTCTAGGGTTCATGTTCTTAAAATTGGGGGAAATATGAAGAGATTTGATAATTGAATGAGGTTAGAATGAATTAACCCCACAAATCACGTTAGTATATGACCTAAATAAGTGTAGGGATGATTAGTAGCTTTGAGAAATCTTTGGATTAATGTTTGGATGAGATTTGAGGTGTAGAGAAGTTGGAAAAATGAAAATAGGAAATCTGGGCACGAAACTGGCCACTCGTTAGAAGACCTGCCCAGGTCGTTCGAACGAGCTCGTTCGAACGAGCTTCTAACGAGTTGAAAGTCTGACTTCTAATGAGAGGGATGTTCATTCGATGTATTTCGTTCGAACGAGATCTCGTTAGAAGGCCCAGTTCGTTCAAACGGAATCTCGTTCGAACAGCCTCGTTCGAACGAGACTTCTAACGAGCTGACAGTTTAGGCTTTTTAGCCTGTTTTGATTTTGCGTGTCCCGTAACCTTACTTAATGGTAGAGATAACCTTCCCTTGATGATAAATTGATATATTTGGGATGTTTGGGATATAATGAGGAGTAAAACCTAGAAGTGTAGTTTGAACCTAAGGGGAATTATGGAATAGGACGTGAGTGTCTATTACGGTGCGAGAACTATTGACGGCCTAATTTATTATATTAACCGGGAACATATAAATTGTGTAGTATTATATGTCGGTACGAGAATGAGAAGGGTACCACCAACATATTATGGTGATTACTAAGATGTGTGCATACTTAGTATATGTATTGATTTTATGTGTACGACATACCTACCATACTTGCTATCACGGGGGGTTTATGTTCGCTTAGGGCCTTCTAATCCTTGTGTTGCCCGGATTTAAATTGGTTACCTCGATGAACATAGGTCAGAGAAGGACTTATTGGGATATTAATAAGTCTGCTGATCGTGGGAGCGTAGGTATGTACGTGACCCATGTGATGTGACTGTGTTCACCTCCATTATTTGTGATGTTGTTATCTGAGAACGATTCCTGAGAGATTCGGAATACATGATCCTTATGTACGTGATGTACCAGGATGGATAGCAGAGTATGCGTGCACCGCAGCTTAGTCTCGCGGTGCTTGTATTGTATATTTATGACGTGAATAATATACTCTTAATTAATGAGAACTTTCATGTGATATTGTGTGTATAAATATGGAAACGTTTCGAGAAAACATAACGGGTTAACCGATAGTGAATTGTATTACAAATTGAGAATCTGAGTTTAAGTAAAGATCTCTATTTAAATTGATAACGCTAGAATGTAATATGGGGATCGAGTAGTAAGGGGTAGAACTTATTACGGTTTGGTTAGATATGGATGTCATTTAGATGGATACGGTACGTTAGGAGTGCACATGTAGTCGAGAGGTGAGAATTTCATGTGAGTGCACGTCCTAACATGTATTTTGCATTTAATGTTTTAATGTTATTAAAACACTTGCTGTTTTTAAAATGATTTCCACTTTCGGGCTCTGACCCATTTGCTTTCAAATCTATTTTTGTAAAAACCATTTTAGGTGCCCAGCCACAAGGACACCATGCTTAGGATCCTCATTCAGGTGACGAGCTGTAGCTATTTGTGGAAGTTACAGGACTTTGCTTGTAGACGCTTCTTCTATATTGACTCTCTATTCAGCATTTATCAGTTGTAGGTCATGTCGCCCATTTCTTTAGAGACTTTTCATTTATTTCAGTTATTCAGACTTCAGGCATGTAATTAATTCAGGATTCAGACTTGTCTTATTATTTTCATTTGTGGGATTTTTGTGAGGAGTTTTCCTCCGGACTTCTTATTACTATTTGTTGGTTATTCCATTACTTCGTTATGGTGAATGTATTATGTTGTTCTTGCATTATTCTTTTATTGCATGTTAATCAGACTTAACTTAAAATTTGGCAACTTACATTTTAAATACTATGTGGTTAGTAACTATTAAAATGTTTTCGACAGTGATGCTATTAACTGAACCAACTTGGCATTTTGTATTGATTTAATAAAGGAGTAGCTACCCGGTATTTAATTAGTCGGGGTGTCACATATTAACCCTTGGCACACTAGTTAATATTTATTTTTAAATCCGAATTAATTTAACAATTAGATTCTCACATTTTAATTCAATTAATCCCACGATAATAATTGCTCCCATAATTATTTAAATCATCAAAATATGGGGTATTACAATAGGTTTATGAATGATGGAGAACAAACACATACATGAATTAACAATTTTTATCTAAAAAATAATATGAATAAAATAGATTAATAGATAAACCTAAACAAATATAATATTAAAAAAATTCTCATAAACAAACCCATTTAAACAAAGAGTAATACAAAAGAATTTCTTCTTTTGAAAGAGACAAAATTGAAATCACATCTGTTGTGGTACCTGAAAGACAAAAAGAAAAAGAAAAAGGTAATTCAACCATTGGTTTAAAGATTTAACTCCCAAATTTGCACATTAAGATCCTTAATTAAAATTTATATCACCCTGAGTAAATTCCCAAACCCAAAAATCCACATGGAATTTTTTAAAGATTAACTCAATGAAAGGGCAAAACAAAAGTGTCTTAGAATCCTAACTTGAAACTACCAAAGATTCGAATCACAAAACTCACATTATATCTAAAACAAATTGATCTTCAAACATGAATAAAAAAAAAAAAAGAGAACATCAAGGCAGAGAAATAAAACACCAAAATGATAAAACATGAGGCATTATGAGAGATGGAGAAATCATACGAGGATAGAGAAATAAAGGGGTTATAGAAAAGTATATATTGATGTAGTTTATCTTACTCACATAAATCAATGAAACTAAACAGTTTATGAAATTCATTCATTAAAATATTAGTGAATTTTTACAGATTACCAAGTCGGCTTGTCCTGCAAAGATGCTAGCCTTCTTGCCTCTTCAAGCTGCTTCTCCCTTACTTTCATTTTGGCCTTCTTACACCTTGTGTTGGGTAACCTAGCCCGAGCCTCCACCAATAGAAAACCATCATAAACCGAAATCATTTTGTGAAGAAATTGAAATCTAAATAAATCATGAAGAAATGCAAACCAATGCAAAAAAAAAGTAAATTGTTTGCATAAGTTCAAACCAAACAAAAAACCCAAATCGTTTATGAAAGAGAACAAAATATTTATGTTTACTCTCATATTCAGATAAAAAAAGAAATCATTTAATTTTCATCCATGAGAAGGGAAAACTTTGACGGGGAGATAATGAGAAGAGAAATGGAGAAAGAGAGAATGCTGTAAATTTCATAGAACTCTGAAGGGATTTAAATATATCAAAGGTAATTTTTATAGAGCTATTCACTTCTGTGGGATGAAAGGTATGAAAGGACAAAAAAGATAAATGAAAGGATGTGTAAGAGTTATTAGATATGGCTATTTGTTCAAATCTTATGATCTTTTTGGGAAAATGAAGAAACAATGGAAGAAGACTCGGGTGAAATGTATTTGATATTATCAATGTAGAAGGCTCGGGTGAGAGAAAGCTAAAATTTACTTTGACATGACATGTGAATACGCTAGATAAGAAGGATTTTTAAATGTTGTATATAATTTTATAGTATATAAAAGATTGGGTCTTAAAATCATAGGTATTTTTTTAATTTACACATAAACATTTCTTACCCTTTAACCCAAATGACATAACATGGAGTCATTTTGTTATGCCCATTTAAGACTGAACAGGAGGACCGCAAATGTGAGCCTCTCTCTCTCTCTCTCTCTTGAGAGAGAGATAGAGGTAGAGGGAGAGAGAGAGAGAGAGAGAGAGAGAGAGAGAGAGAGAGAGAGAGAGAGAGAGAGAGAAGAATCAGTCACTTAACGCCCTTTTAAGGATTATTTTTTTATAATAAAAAATTATTTGTTTGAGTTTTTTTTTAGATATTTAAACATTTTAACAAATCTTTCAAAAATATCATCTCACAATAATTTATTTTTAGGGTTTTGCTTAGATGTTAACATATCTAAAAAAATCAGCTTAAAATAATTTATTTATATTATTTAAAAAAATAAGTTATTAACAAGGCTTTGTATATATATTTGTCCAAATAGCTTTTTCAAAATATCCGTACGTATCACTCAATCAAACAATTGGGGACATTTTGTAAATTTTTATCTAGTCTTATATTGTATTTTAAGAATCAACAATCTGGTTGACTTATTGTTTATATGTATTCACGACTTTTTTTTAAAACCGCTCCAATGGTTCAGAAAAAAATGTAGATATTTATGACAATTGACCTTATTTATTTATTTATATAATGATATTTAAAAAGAGCAATGATTGTTATGGTATAAAATGTAACTAGTGCAAAGTATTATTACCAGTATCCAAATTTCTTTTCTTCCCTTATGAAACCTAGGAGACTCCTTCCCTAAAATCGAGGCAAATGTTGTGACTTACAATTTTTTATATCATTTAAATTAACTATTAAATAGTAATAATTATTTACATAAAAAATAAGAATCCAAGCATGTTTTATGAACTTTGGATCCACTTTCCTTTTTTACTCATTAATTTAATCTTATTTGGATCTCTTTTTCACGTCATTTTACTCTCCTTCAAAACTGTTATTCGTTGTGGATCAAAAGTTTATAATTATAATATTTGATTGTTTTTACTTCATTACCCCTGTCAATTAAAATAGAAAAGTTCTAAATTGATACATAATTCAAACACATTTTGATAAATATTGACGTTTTGTGTGGAGTTTTGAATGATAATAAGTGAACTGCAAACAACAATAAATACAGACACGATATGTCAATTTATCAAACAAAATGTGTTTGAATCTTGTATCGATTTAGCATTACTCATTATAATATAAATTTAGGCATACATTTTTAATATGTAAATGATAATAATATATCCTTTAGGCGCATATCTTGAATATCAAAATAATAAATATGAGCTCCACATTAAGTATTTGTATCATACTGAACAATAAATATGAGGACGTTTTTAGTATTACCTCTAAATAATAAACATGGTACAAAAGAAGATGAATTCGTGTTTCTAGTAGTTAATGGGATATATTTTTGGCCAAAAAAAATGTTGATACCTCTACGACATCAAAAGAATGATATCTTCCAATCAAAGTTATCTAGTTGGTACAAATAAAGGTAAAACAAAAACATCAAAATCCATGTATGTTCTATTAATGACAACTAATAATCATGTACTTTATCTCTCCACCAGCAACTTGCATGCAACAAAATGTACTTACATGTATATTCATTTTTAAACCTAAAAAACTATTTCTCTTATATTTGTGTTGTAGTTTCACTTTTGTACAATATCAAATAAATATACATGTAAAAATATAACATTTACACATTAACATTGAAAGTGCGGAAGCCCCAATTTTTAAATTCAACTATAATGAAATGGATCAAATTTTAATTTTCCAAAAGTTATTTAAAATTTTATTTTCTTAAAGAGAACAAACCAACTTATGAAAAAAATAAAACTAAACTAAAAGTGAAATTAAAACTACACACACAATTTTCATTTCGACTTAAACACACATTAATCCAATTCAAGTTAAACTTGCATGTCATCAAGATAAAGTAATTTTACACTTGAATTAAATTGAACATACCCAAACATTAAATTTGCACCAAATTAAATAGATTGTGATTTTGAACTAATTTTATCTTTTAGTCCTAAGCATGCATCTAGATGATATAGCAAGATAAAATAAATCTCAATCGCACTATGCCGGATGTACGAGGAAAACCCAAATGGAAAAAACCTTGGACGACCCTAGCCTTAAGTCCACTAAGTACGGTTTTACAATTACAAGACAGATGACTTACTTCTTCGACTCGACTCCCTTCAAGCCTTGACGCGTCTTCTTGTAAACACCTCTGCCTAGTCGATAACCCCGAAACTCCATCGAAATCTTAGAATCCACCAATAAGACTTTTGGACAATTGACAACCCTCAATGAAGCCTTTCTTCGAGTGGGAATGTCACATCAAACAAAGCTCTTCTCCTTTATGAGGTGAAAAGAAAACTCAAACTCTCTTCTTCAATGATGTAGATAAAACTGGTGCCAAACACTCCAAGCAATATATATATGTTGAAATTTGGATATAGAAAAATATATGGGTGTATATGTGTTTTGAAAGGAATTTACTCCATAAAACTTAACACAAAAAAAGGAACTTTTTCTTCAAAGTATTTTTCTCTAATGACTCTTGGAAATGTGAAAAGTTGTCTTCAAAAAGTTAGTTCCCGCACTTAAGAAGTATGTCAAAATAGAAGTGGGCCAAAGTAGTGGAAAAATGGAAAAAACTAGCTTAAAACTGTTCCTGCTGTTTTTTCATTAGAAATCTCGTTCGAACGAGACTTCTAATGAAGAGATAGAAAGAAAAAAAATCTCATTTGAAAACTTGTTCGAACGACTTCTCGTTCAAACGAGGTCGTTCAAACAACCTATCTAACGAGATCTTAGGCCATGGTTCTAGATAATTTCGATACGAATGCGTGGCCGCCAGTTTCATATTTTCTGATTTTTTTTGGATTTTGTATGATTTTTCTACTGAAAGGTGTCCGATAACAAAATATTTAGAATTAGGAATCCAAAAAAAGTTTAACAAAAAAAATACTAACACCCAAAATAAATTTCTAAAATACACCCAATAAATAATGTTCCAAGCTCCTATATATATATATATATATTAAAATGCATTCATACCTTAGGAGCAATGGAACCATGTTGATGACGTAGAAACGAGGCACAACACACACGTCATTTGATGAATCTTTAATATCTTGGCCGCTACGTCTTCAACAAACACGTCATAGGCTTGAATGGATAGTCTTGAACTTTATCCTATGACTCAAATATTTTTGTTCGGAATTGAGCCAAAACTACAAAGGACTCAATTGGAAATTTGTGTCCTTACAAATCTCCCCCTTTGGCTATTCCAGGATAAAAACAAACAAAAATCCTAAAGGGCCGTCAAGCTCTACTTAACTAAAAAATATCCCACCAAAAATAAAAATACAATGCTTGACTCAAACAGCCTAAGGATCAATATCTTTGTCCGATGATGAACGTTGCCATTTTGAAGAATTCCTGCACACTTAAGCAAGCTATCAAACGCATAGGCAATATTAATATATTAAATGCAAAAATAAATACTTCTCCTAAACATATTCTCCCCTTTTAACAAACAAATGACCTACTTAGAAAGACGTCTCCCCCTAAGATAAATCTCCCTAAACTAAGATACAATTATAATAGGTTTAGATACCATTTATCCCCCTATCATTCTCCCCCTTTTTGTTTAGGAATAGACAAAGGCTAAAGAATAAAATATTAACTTATCTCCCCCTATTAAAGCATATACACCCCTTAAACTAAACACGGGATAAATAAAATGGGATAACAAGCTAAACATGCATTAGTGCATAAAGTGATGAGAACATTAAAGCACATAGGCAACTAAAATTCAACTAATCCAACAAATAACATCGGATACCAACTAGGATGCAATAAAATGATACCAATATGATATATAAAGTATTAAGCATGTTATATCAACAAAGAATGCAACAAGATGGATACCAATTATGAATTAAATCATAGATGGACTAGAAAAGCAGGGTAAAGACCAAAAACAAAAACAATATCACATATATATGTATACACAATATATTCAAACTAAGCATAAGTACACACATATAGATATAAACACCAAAATGACACAAAAAACAATAAGTTTTTCACACTCGTATGGCAAAAATGTGTCATATGGAAACGGAGGTGTTGGGTGTGAACTAGAAACAATTAAATTTAGACCCAATCACTTAAAACATGTTCACGAAGTTCTCAATTGATTGCAAACTTCATCACATTTGAATATAACCTCATGTGACAATATAGATTGAACTCAATGAACAAACATACACAATGTATACAAGCCTAGACTTTTGATGATTCTACAAACCAATAGAGTCATGACATTGAAAACACAACTAAGATAAACGAGCATTGTGAAAACCGTTGATATATCATCCAAACTCCCTCAAAAAGAATATATATTATTCTTTTGAATGAATAAATCAACTAAACATAGGCCTTGACAATTATTTTTCTGTTTAATGCCATATTTTCTTTTAGGCCTTTGGACCGCGTATTTCTTTTAGATCCAAACAAACGGTGGCTTACTATTCGCAAAGGATAATAAATCCTTTCGGAGCCCTTCTTCATGCACATTTATATATCACATTTTTTATATCTCACAAATCTCACGTGCAACGGATTTTGACATGCACTAGTCCTCCTAGGTCACATAACTTGTACATGATAAGATTGGTAGGAGAACACCTCACAAAGCTCAAATATACATATGAAGTTAAAATTTCAAATGAGCTCGTGCATGTGTGAATTGAGGCATATAAAAATTGAATCCATTTAAATCAACACAAAATCCAACTACTCCATGTAAGCATGGTAAAGAACATAATAAGGATTGACAATCTAAACCAAAAGTTCTAGATACATGGGAGCATAAAAGATGGGATTCAAACACAAGTATATGCCACATAAAGTGTGTCAAACTAAAATACACACATAATAAAAATCTTTTTGAGTTTTTGAAATTTTTAACCAAATATAAAAAATATATACTCAAAAGACACAAAAATCATTTGTATTTTTCATTAATCTTAAATTGCTAAAAAGATAAAATGCTAATGATAAACAAAAATCTTTTTGTATTTTTCATTGAATGCAAACAAAAATGAAAGAATTATAATACAAAGATAAACAAAAATCGTTATTCTAGCATGTGATTAAGCATGAAGCAAATACTAGAAAATGACTCAAACGATCATACATTTAGCATGATAATGTAGCATGAAGTACAAAAGATAAAGTATGCAAATAAAACTAACACATTCAACCTTTAGATTTTGCAAGGGAGGAAGCATGTGAAAGGAAATGAGAATCAAATACCTTATCCAGTAAAGCTACCAAGTCAGATCTCCTAACCTAAACTAACGACGAGTGACTAACTCGGGGTGTAGGAATCTTGGCTACCTCGGTTGCCTTATGAAAGTATTTTCTAGGATCTCTTTTAAGATCAAAACAAAATTTCCTGAGATGACCTTTTCGACCACAATGTGCACAAGTAAAAACACGTCGAAAATTGGTACCTAAGGATTGATCTCTAAAGGCTTTCCTAGGTGATTCTCCTAAAATATGGGTTTTGGCTTTATGAGATGATTCATTACAAGTATCGAAGCGTAAACAACAAGTGTCATTTTTTATTTGGACCATACCTAATATTTTATCTAGTTTTTCGGACCTACACTCCAAATCAAATTTGACTTTACTAGAGTCTTTTAATTTCTCTTGTAATTCTAAAATGTTAGACTCTAATAAAATATTGCACTCTTCAAATGCAAGAAATTCCTTTTTCAAGGATTCCATTAGACCCTTAAGGCTATCTCTCTCGCCTTCTAAATATTCAATCTTCTCACGAAGAACTCTCTCACATGTCTTAAGGTCCTTAATCAACACACTATCATCAACGACCTTGACACGCTCTCTTAAACTCGCTTCTAACTTCAAATTAGCTCTTTTTAATTTAATAGATTCTTCATAAAGTTCTTAAAAAGCATTTTGAAGTTCACTCACATCAGCCTCTTCTTCATTTTCACTCTTTATTTCTTCTTCACTCTCACTACCATAAAAAATAAGAGAATCATAAACTTTAACCTCGGAAGTGTCATTCATGTGAAGATTCATTATCGGTGCTAACATGACTAGCCATAAAAGCCACAAAGTTGGGCTTAGTTGGGGATTCGGGTCCCTCTTCATTATCACTATCACTAAGGGTTGCATTAAAAGATATTGGTTGCTTACCCTCTCTCCTTAGTTTAGTGAGACACTCTTTTGCCCTATGGTCATGCCCTTCATATCCAAAACACTTATTTGACTCGTCCCTATTTAAGCTTTCATTAATAGTTTTAGGGATCTTATCGGCTTTGTCATGCATAGATTTTTCAAATTTCTTAAAATAATTTTTAAATTTATCTTTGTTAAATTTAAGAAATTTTCGAAACTTTCAAGCAAACATAGCCATATTTTTCGAGTCACTATCACTTTCGGTCTCTACAACTTGTTTTTCCTCTTTCCGGGCTTTTAAAGCAATGCCCTTTTCAATTTTCTTTTCGGTTTTAGAGGGAAACATGTCCAGTTCATAGGTTTATAAATCACCTACGAGATCTTCTAATTTAGTAGAGGCTAAAGTTGGTAAAGAATTTAAAACGGTCACTTTTGGAATAAATCTATCAGGTAGGGACCTTAACATTTTCTTTACAACTCGGTTGTCGGGTATTTTCTCTCCCAAGTTAAAAGATGAATTAACAATATCGGAAAGTCTAGCATAAATTTCATCAAAAGTTTACTTTTTCGTTTATTTTGATGGTATCAAATTGAGTGGTGAGGTTTTGGAGTTTCGAAGCTTTTACGACACTTGTACCTTCATGAGTGAGTTGTAAAATATCTCACGCTTCTTTAGCGGTCTCATACGTCATAATGCGTCGGAATTCATCCGATGTGACAGCGCTAAACAAGGCGTTTAAACCTCGGGAATTAAAATTTGAAACTTTAAACTCATTCTCACTCCATCTATCGGCGAGTTTGGGAACACGATCATTATCTACTAAATGAGTTCGTAGAGACCACCCGTTAACTACAGATAACCAAACCCTCTCTTCGATAGATTTAAGTGCTGATTTCATACGCGCTTTCTAGTACGCATAATTAGAACCATCGAAAATAGGAAATTCTGAAAATGGAGGAAATTCCACTTTAGCAAAAAATATTTCAGATCCTTAACGAAATAATTTATCGTTTTGGCTCTGATACCATTTTGAAAGTGCGGAAGCCCCCAATTTTTAAATTCAAATATAATGAAATGGTTCAAATTTTAATTTTCCAAAAGTTATTTAAAATTTTATTTTCTTAAAGAGAACAAACCAACTTATGAAAAAAAATAAAACTAAACTAAAAGTGAAATTAAAACTACACGCACAATTCTCATTTCGACTTAAACACGCATTAATCCAATTCAAGTTAAACTTGCATGTTATCAAGATAAAGTAATTTTGCACTTGAATTAAATTGAACATACCCAAACATTAAATTTGCACCAAATTAAATAGATTTTGATTTTGAACTAATTTTATCTTTTAGTCCTAAGCATGCATCTAGGTGATATAGCAAGATAAAATAAATCTCAATCGCACTACACCGGATGTACGAGGAAAACCCAAATGGGAAAAACCTCGGACGGCCCTAGCCTTAAGTCCACTAAGTACGATTTTACAATTACAATACATATGACTTGCTTTCTCGACTCGAATACCTTCAAGCCTTGACGCGTCTTCTTGTAAACACCTCCGCCTAGTTGACAACCCCGAAACTCCACCGAAATCTTGGAATCCACCAATGAGACTTTTGGACAACCGTCAACCCTCAATGAATCCTTTCTTCGAGTGGGAATGTCACATCAAACAAATCTCTTCTCCTTTATGAGTTAAAAAGAAAACTCAAACTCCCTTCTTCAATGTATAGAGAAAACTGGTGCCAAACACTCCAAAAAATATATATATGTTGAAACTTGGATATAGACAAACATATGGGTGTATATGTGTTTTGAAAGGAATTTACTTCATAAAACTTAACACAAAAAAAGGAACTTTTTCTTCAAAATATTTTTCTCTAATGACGCTTAGAAATGTGAAAAAGTTGTCTTCAAAATGTTAGTTCCCGCACTTAAGAAGTATGTCAAAAAGAAAGTGGGGCAAAGTAGTGGAAAAGTGGAAAAAACTGGCTTAAAACTGTTCCCGTTGTTTTTTCGCTAGAAATCTCGTTCGAATGAGACTTCTAACGAAGAGACAGAAAGAAAAAAAAATTCTCATTTGAAAACTTGTTCGAATGACTTCTCGTTCGAACGACCTATCTTAGGAGATCTTAGGCCATGGTTCTAGATAATTTCTATACGAACCCGTGGTCACCAGGTTCGTATTTTTCTGATTTATTTTTTATTTTATATGATTTTTCTACTGAAAGGTGCCCGAGAACAAAATATTTAGAACTAGGAATCCAAAAAAAATACTAACACCCAAAATAAATTTCTAAAATACACCCAATAAATAATGTTCCAAGCTCCTATTTATATTAAAATGCATTCATACCTTAGGAGCAATGGAACCATGTTGATGACGTAGAAACGAGGCACAACACACACGGCATTTCATGAATCTTTAATATCTTGGTTGCTATGTCTTCAACAAACACGTCATAGGCTTGAATGGATAAACTTGAACTCTATCCTATGACTCAAATGTTTTTGTCTGGAATTGAGCCAAAACTACAAAGGACTCAATTGGAAATTTGTGTCCTTACAAACATCATTCTTTTTGTAATGAATTTTTTGGGCGTAACACACACACACACACACACACACACACACACACACATATATATATATATATATATATCAACTAAAATAAAGATAAAATAAAAAAAATTACTATTTAAAAAATTATTGTATCAACTAAAAGAAACATAAAAATAATTTTTTTTGTAATTATACCATTAAATGCAGATTGCGATCAATTGCCTCATTCAGTTGGACCGTCAAATGTGCCTAACAACATACATGTATGATTAAAAAAATTGTTAATTATTACATTTATTACCTTACTTATATTTTCCCATAATAAAAATATTTTGAAACTGGAATTTGTCGGTCATGAGCAAAATATGAACAGTAGAATCGGATTACAACTAGATTTTTTATATATATGTTAAGCCCAAAAACTTCATTACGGCAAGAATGGTGTTATTGTGTTAAGGTGTGCTTGTGTGTGTGTGTGTGTAATACCCCATATTTTTTCTAAAATATATAATGAAATAATATTTTCTGGAATAAATAATTAATTTCAAAAATTGGACCAAATTAAATCTTTATTTAAAAAAATTGCACAGTTGAAATTTTTTGGTTAGTTATATTTTGTGTGACTAATTTTGTATGTGCATGAATATGGCATTTACATATAATGAAGAAAAATACATAATTAATGTGCGACATAAATTAAAACTACCTATTATTGACATAAATAATCAAGGGCATATTTCGGGACACATATGGGCTCGTTTAGATTATTTAGGCCTTTAAAAATAGTCTTGGGTCAATAGTATATAGGTTGGGGAACTTTTGGGCTAGTTGGATTATGGATTCGGGTAAAAGTTGGGTTATAGGCCCAACTCAGGATTAGTCAATTTTGTAGTGTTTAAGTGGGGGTAAACCACTCCACCACTATCATTACCGATAACCTAAATTAACAGTTAACGGGAGAGAATAGGAGAAGGTCCAAAAGAGAAGAAAAGGGCAAGAAACCAAGGGAAGATCAAGGGAATTTCAAGATACTTTCTCCTATGATTCATTAAGGTAAGAATTATCTTACTTAATTTATGCTTTTCAATATATTTCTTGATGCATGTAATGACCCCTTAAATTTATAGGATTTAGGCTTGAATATTGAAGAACGTGTGTGCTCGCGTTCAAATGATCAAGTTATATATAAAACCCTTTTAACACAAACAAACCCTAAACATGCAGCAGTATGTGATTGAATAAATTGATAATCTAAGCAAGAACATTCAAACACATGCAATTAAGGAAGAATCCCCCACAGGGGCAAAACCATTTATTTTCACTATAATTTGTAAGAAAACGGCTTACAATCGGATTACAATGAAAATACAAGTTGACTAAGAATTACCCTCGGGTATCGGATTCGGTAGTCGCGGCTAGAAATATCCCTTTCCAGGAGGGCTGCAATGAAGAAGAGAAACGGCTTCTCCACAAGTGTGTGACACAGAAATACCCGCAGGTGTCGGTTCCTATGTCGGCGGCTGGAATTTTCCCTTTCCAGTAGGGCTGCAATGAAGAAGAAGAAGAACGGTCTCCTCCACAAGGGTTGAAAAAACCAAAGTTGTGTTCTTGGGTTGCAAAAGGATTCACAAATATTTGGCAAGGATGTGTGAATCAAACCATGAGTCTTGGGACTCAAAAATATGAAGCCTAGGTGTATTTGGACTCTCAAATTCGTCTCCTAAAGTCTTGCAAAACAACTCTCCCGAAGTTGGTATTTATAGGGAAATACATGAAGAGACCCACGATTTTAAACTGCTGAAATTCTATCCAACGTACAGGTACCCCAAACCGGTTCGGGTACCCCTGCGAACCGGTTCGCCCCCCCGAACCGGTTTGGGTCTGGGTTCGGGAAAGTGTGCTGGAAAAAGGCTTTAAACACTTAGAAAAATTTCCAGACTTTTCAATGAACATATCTCCATTTTCAACGGGCCGTAACTTGTTCACCGTAGCTCAGATTGAGGTGCCGTTTCTTCCAGTATCTTTGCTTCGGCAAGCTCTTCAACTTTCCAATTGGCCGGTCCTTCGGACGGTGGCTGTAAAATTACCAATATGCCCTTGAACATCCCTATCATGCCTTGTTTCACTGATTTGACTTCTCTTGCGTTCCACTTGCATTACGAGCCTACAATCAAGGTACGTGAAGTCGTTGATGCAGATGAGGGACATATTAGTGGAGATAATGCATGCTTGATTCCCAGAATTCGGATAGAGGCCGTCATGTGAGATCGTGAGGTGACGTGCCAAATGTAGCGGCGTACGACATAAATAAATGAAACATTTCGGACATGAGAAAAATGTCCTTACAAATCTCCCCCTATGTCTATGCCGGTACATACATAAAAAATCTGAATTATCAAATATGAAATTTCCTATACAAATCTACCCTCCCATAAACCCAAAACTAGAAAAGGTACAAATAATATTCTTCATCGTTTGTTCTTCAATTCTTCAGGAATCTCAAAACTTTTCTCATCAGGGTGTGAAACATATAGATCTTCAATCTTCATACCTGCACACATGAGACAAAGCAAATACCACGTGACATATCGATTTTGAAATGAGATAACATGGATATGAATATATGATAAAAACATAAGCAACATCTCAAAAACTCCCCCAAAATCCCCAAAATTCAAACTCCCCCATAATATGATAATTCTTTCTCCCCCTTTTTATGATGTCCCCAAATAGACAAATGAGAGAAATAAATCAAATAAGCAAGTGCGGGGTGTCACTAGGATAAAAACACACCATGAATAAACAGAAAGCAACCAAATCGATGATAGCGTAAATGAAGTGGTGTGATCAAATTCGATAGGAAAATCAATGCATACAAACATGACATATGTGCACGATGAATATTGGATATTCCTAGCGAATGAAATCAAATGCTTCCTTTGGTGTAAAATAATGAAAATATAAGATATTGACTCAATCAAATCAACAAATCAAAGCTCAAAATGATTTTCACACCAATAACGTCCAAAATGATTTTATGCTTTTTCAGGACTTTCAAGGAAGTGCAAACCCGTTTAAAGATTCTCCAACCAAACTCCCTCAGATATAATGTTGAATAGAGACATTCTAAATTCTCAAACTTTGGAGAATTGATGGTGAAACCTAAGTGGCCCATATTTGGCATGAATTGCTTTTTATTGCCTTTAAATTTTTCGGGCTCTTTTAACCTCTTTGGACCTCGGATATTAAAATTCCTCCATTTTTAGGTCCTTTTTAACGGTGGCTTTTGCGCAAAGGATAGATGATTACCTTTCGCAGCCCCTCCCCGTTATACAAAAACACACAGTCTCACCAAAACGGTTTTTACATGCATTCCAATCTTATCAAGTTTTATCGCATATTGTACATTGTATAGACAG
Source organism: Sambucus nigra (assembly GCA_949130495.1). Lineage (NCBI taxonomy): Eukaryota > Viridiplantae > Streptophyta > Magnoliopsida > Dipsacales > Adoxaceae > Sambucus > Sambucus nigra. The sequence continues at coordinate 688,120,790 of OX422207.1, read as the reverse complement.
GATTGAGATGAAAACACGCAAGCCAACATGAGATAGACAAGTGCAATAATCAAATATGGTCGTGCATGTGTGAAATAAAGGATATAGGAGTCAAACATGGAGGAAGATATCACTAATTACATCTCAAAGACTCCAATCAATGTAAAGCACATGGATGAAATGATGTAGCCTCTCAAATCTCTATCAAACAGTCACATGGATAAATGGAATGAAGTTGTGACTTGGCTATCTTACATGCTCATCCATAAAAGAAGCAAAATACAAAAATCTTTTTGGATTTTTCAAAAATTTTGTCAAAATAAAATCTTTTTGTGCTTTTCTTAAAATTTTTCTTAAAGGAAAATCTTTTTGTATTTTTTCAAAAGAAATATAAAAAGCAACAAGAATAAAACAAAGATGTAAAACTAAGCAATGGTACATATAAAACAGACTAGCAATAGGAAGCATATGATATGAACATGAAGGAGCATCCTATTCTAGACATAGACCAACCCCTCAGTCAACTGTGCAAATCCCTAAAGATTTCCTAAGACTCTCAAATCTAAGGGCATCTAAAGGTTTCGTGAAAATATCGGCTAACTGATGGTCGGTAGGGACAAAACTCAGGGATACGACTTTCTCTTCAACTAACTGACGTATAAAGTGCTCACGTATCCTGATGTGTTTTGTGCGCGAATGCTGAACTGGATTGCGGGATATGTGTATCGCGCTCGTGTTATCACAGGAAATGGTCATGGTGTCCTGTGATATCCCATAATCCTCCAGCATTTGCTTCATCCATAAGAGTTATGTGCAACAACTCCCGGCGGCTATGTACTCAGCCTCCGCAGTGGACAAAGAGATGGAATTTTGCTTCTTGCTCAGCCAGGAGACAAGAGCAGAACCAAAATAGAAACACCCACCAGAAGTTCTCCTACATCCATCTACATCCCCAGCCCAATCGGCAACCGAATAGGCGAACAGACGGTCATCGGTATCAAAGGAATACCAAATCCCGTATGAGAGAGTCCCACTTACGTATTTAATAATACGTTTTAGAGCAAGTAAATGTGACTCTTTTGGGGATGCCTGATATCGCACACAGACTCCAACACTAAAGGCGATGTCGGGACGACTGGCAGTCAAGTAGAGGAGACTACCTATCTTACTCTGATATAAGGTTTGCTCTACGTCCTTGCCTGAAGTGTCCTTACTAAGCTTGGTAGTGGTACTCATAGGTGTACGTGCATGCTTAGCGGAGTCTAAACCAAATTTCTTCACTAGGTCTCTAGCATACTTGGATTGGGAGATGAACATCCCATCCTCTAGCTGACGAACCTGGAGACCAAGGAAGAATGTAAGATCACCAACCATGCTCATCTCAAACTCACTTTTCATCTCCTCCTCAAAGTAGTGAGCATGCTAGGAGCATGTGGATCCAAAGACTATGTCATCCACATAGACATGGGTAACCAAAATAGCACCGTCATCTCTCCTGACGAACAACGTCATATCTACTCCCCCTCTCTTGAAGCCACGAGCTAAGAGATAGGAAGTAAGCCTCTCGTACCAAGCACGGGGTGCTTGCTTCAAACCATACAAGGCTTTCCTCAGATAGTAGACGTGCTCAGGATGCTGAGGGTCTTCAAACCCTTTTGGTTGTTCCACGTAAACCTCCTCCTGTAGAATGCCATTCAAAAAGGCACTCTTGACATCCATCTGATACACCTTGAAGCGCAGCTGACATGCGATGGCGAGCAGAAGACGGACGGACTCAAGCCTCGCAACAGGAGAAAATGTCTCCCCAAAATCTACACCCTCTATCTGTGTGTAGCCTTGAGCGACCAACCTAGCCTTATTTTGGATTATGGTACCATTTTCATCCATTTTGTTCTTAAAAATCCACCGAGTACCTATCACATTAATCTCACTAGGTCGGGGGACAAGTTCCCAGACATCATTCTTTTTAAACTGAAGAAACTTATCCTGCATAGCAGATATCCAGTGTTCATCCTTAAGTGCTTCTTTATGATTCTTGGGCTCGACTTTGGACGTGTAGCAGAGATGGCTAACAACGTTCTCTAGCTGACCACGAGTCTTGACCCCTAGAGTGGGATCACCAACAATGGCAGAAGGGTCATGACTTTTGTGAACCCAAACAGGTGTGTCCCCTAACACAAGAGTAGGGTCCACAGAGTGTGAGAGAGGAACAGGTAAATCACTGTCAGAACAATCCTCATCCTCACACTTAAGGTTAGGATCAATAATCGTCGAAGGTTCGTCATCTTGCACGGTAACGTTTATTGATTCCATAACCCTAGAGCTCTTCAGGTTAAATACCCGGTATGCTCTACTATTCGATGAATATCCTAGAAATATTCCCTCGTCGCTCCGGGAGTCGAACATTCCTAATTGCTCTCTATCCCGTAGGATGTAGCATTTACTCCCCAAAACACGGAAATACGCCAGGTTGGGCTTCTTGCCGGTCCACAACTCATAAGGAGTCTGTAGTGTGTGTGGACGCAAATAAACCCTATTCACCGTGTGGCATGCAGTAGACACTGCCTCTGCCCAAAATCTCCTAGAAACTTTACGACCTAGAAGCATAGATCTAGCCATCTCTTGGATCGTTCTATTCTTTCTCTCAACAATCCCATTTTGCTGAGGAGTTCTCACAACAGAAAACTCATGTTTGATCCCAAGGCTATCACAGTACAAATCCACCTTTGCTTCCTTAAATTCAGTGCCCTTGTCACTACGTATTCTGTTAATAGTGACACCGTGTTGATTTTGCAGGACACGGAACTTAGTCGTTAAGAAATCTACAGCATCGGATTTCTCTCTTAGAAAACCTACAATGGAGTACCTGGAGAAATCATCTACCATCACGAGGATGTACCTCTTACCACCTAGACGCTCAGTACGAGTGGGACCCACAAGATCCATTTGAATCAACTCCAGAATACGAGAGGTGGTAATGGAATGCAACTTCCTATGAGGACTACGAATTTGTTTTCCCAACTGACAGGGTCCACAAACGGTCGAAGTTGACTTTCCAAGAGATGGTAAGCCACGTACTAGGTCCTTTTTAGATAAACGATTGAGATCTCTAATGTTCACGTGACCTAGACGTTAGTGCCACAGATCCATAGGAGTGATCGTGGCGCTGTTACAGACAAGTGAGGATGTGGGCTCAGTCCCATAGCAATTATCCTCGGTCCTCACCCCTTGCATCAAAAGTTTACCGGCTTGATTGTAGACTTTACACTCGTCCCGGTCAAACTTTACTGCAAAGTCAGTGTCGCACAACTGGCTAATGCTGAGAAGGTTTGCTTTCAAACCTTTGACGTACAAAACATTTTCTAGCTTAGGAAAACCAGGTAACTCGATAGTACCTCGTCCTATAATGCTATACTTACTCCCATTTCCAAAGGTAACTCTGCCATCCTGATAGTCCTCAAGAGTCGTAAAAAATGAGGCATCACCTGTCATGTGTCTGGAGCACCCACTATCAAAATACCACTGTGAGGTATTATGTGCTTTGAGAGCAACATGAACAACAAAGGCCTTTTTATCTTTCTTAGGCACCCAAGCAGAGATGACCTTTTGTTTGCCTTTGTTGTTGTTGGTTTTAGCTAGAATGTAAGAAGCATTCACTAACGGCGAAGACATCCGTCGGAATTCTTTTATCAAACTCTGAGTCGTGGCAGCTAAGAACTCAACTCGCTCTCTCAGACAAGAAAATTAATCAGTATGACGTGGTGGAGCAATAGTACATCGCGTCCGACCCATGCTATAGCAAGTTTCCCTAAGGTGGCCTTTTCTATTGGAATAAGTACAAAAGAGCACAGTCAAAAGCGGACCTTGGTTTTCTTTTCTTGGTCGAACTCTCCTTAGAGGTTTTTTACGGTGACCATAAGGAGTTGTAGTAAACTCAAGAACTGGTCCAGGTGCAATTTGGGACGTGGAGGCACCATCCTATCCAATTCCTTGACAATCACCAAAACCTAAAGCGGGGCCGAGGAGCATCTTTCCCATCTTCCCAGATCTTTCCTCGATTTTTACCTTGACTTCCCGTGCTTTCTCAAGATCATGAGTCAGCTGGGCAACAAGGGCTTCAAGTTTCTTCCGAGTCTCTACGGAGGAATGGAGTTGACTCGTAAGACTAGCCACTTTCTTGATCAAGTCCCCTCTTTCTTTCTCTAGAATACTCTCTCTCTCTCTAAACAAATTCTCATTCTCGACACATGTAGATTCTCTCTCTCTCAGGGCGGTGCAGGTGGAGAACTCTTTTTCTCTCGCTTTCTTTAAATCTTCCTCTAAGCAGGTGATCTTAAGAACTAACGCTTTTTAATTTTAAAAGACTCAGAATATAAATCAGCGTAGGCGCGTTGTATATCACTCTCGCTCTCACTTGTGTCATCCTCCCCCTCACTCACATCAATCTCACTGTCGAGGTGTCCCTGTGAAGCATCATCCTCAACGTCGTGAGGAGAACTAGGAGTGCTCACTTGGCTAGCCATGAATGCAGTGAAGTTACACTCATGCGGTGACTCATCTCTAGAATCCACCGTCACGACCTCACTGTCGTCACTAACGGTAGCATTAAGGACAGCTTTCCCTTTCTCTCTATTCAGACGATTGGCACACTCAAAATCTCTATGACCCCTACTGTCACACTCAAAACATCTCTCACTTTCTTTCAGAGGAGGATTTTTGGAAACTTTTTCATTTTTCTTTTCAAACTTATTTTTCTCAAATTTCTTTTTATCTTTAAAATTGTCATTTTTCTTAAATTTGAGAATCCTCTTGAATTTTTTTGCGAAAAGAGCCAAGTCATCTAAGTCAAAATCGCACTCAGAATCTGACGTGTCAGTCTCTCTCTTTCTAGATGACTCTACCCTCTTTCTAGCTGACCCCTCACTCCTTCTCTCTTGGGATTTAAGTGCAATTCCCTTATCTTTAGATTTAGCATTTTTAGGGAACATATCAATTTCATAAGTTTGCAAATCTCCTACAAGTTCTTCCAATTTTAGCGTATTTAAATTACCCATAGAATTTAGCACAGTGACTTTAGGGATAAAACGCTTAGGCAAAGAACGAAGAATCTTTTTAACAACTCTAGCATTTGGAATATGTTCACCAAGATTAAAACTAGTATTCACAATGTCAGAAAGTCTAGCATAAAATTCATTAAAGCATTCAGAATCATGCATGGTGATTGTTTCAAATTGAGTTATCAAGTTTTGCAACTTAGACTCTTTTACAGCATTAGTTCCTTCATGGGTGAGTTGTAAAACATCCCATGCTTATTTTGACGTGGTACACGTCATTATGCGTTTGAACTCATCAGGTGTGACAGACCCAGAAATAGCACTTAGACCCTTAGAATTAAAAGATGTCCATTTAATTTCTTCATCAGACCAAGAACTGTCAGGTTTCAAGTTGGTCACATTATCAACAGTCACAGTGGGAGGAGTCCACCCTCGTTCAACCAAAATCCAGACACGTTCATCAATGGATTTTAAAGCCAACCTCATACGGGCTTTCCAATAATCATAATTTGTCCCGTCAAAAACAGGCATTTTATAATATGACTTCTCCATTTGAACACACAGTTTTTCAAAAATTAATTTTTTCAGAAAATTGATATCTTAGAAAAATTTTGCGGAAAAAGGAATACGCGATAGATTAGCGTAACCTACTCTGATACCAATTTGAAGAACGTGTGTGCTCGCGTTCAAATGATCAAGTTATATATAAAACCCTTTTAACACAAACAAACCCTAAACATGCATCAGTATGTGATTGAATAAATTGATAATCTACGCAAGAACATTCAAACGCATGCAATTAAGGAAGAATCCCCCACAGGGGCAAAACCATTTATTTTCACTATAATTTGTAAGAAAACGGCTTACAATCGGATTACAATGAAAATACAAGTTGACTAAGAATTACCCTCGGGTATCGAATTCTGTAGTCGCGGCTGGAAATATCCCTTTCTAGGAGGGCTGCAATGAAGAAGAGAAACGGCTTCTCCACAAGTGTGTGACACAGAAATACCCGCAGGTGTCGGTTCCTATGTCGGCAGCTGGAATTTTCCCTTTCCAGTAGGGCTGCAATGAAGAAGAAGAACGGTCTCCTCCACAAGGGTTGAACAAACCAAAGTTGTGTTCTTGGGCTGCAAAAGGATTCACAAATATTTGGCAAGGATGTGTGAATCAAACCATGAGTCTTGGGACTCAAAAATATGAAGACTAGGTGTATTTGGACTCTCAAATTCGTCTCCTAAAGTCTTGCAAAACAACTCTCCCGAAGTTGGTATTTATAGGGAAATACATGAAGAGACCCACGATTTTAAACTGCTAAAATTCTATCCAGCGTACAGGTACCCCGAACTGTTTCGGGTACCCCTGCAAATCGGTTTTCCCCCCCGAACCGATTTGGGTCTGGGTTCGGGAAAGTGTGCTGGAAAAAGGCTTTAAACACTTAGAAAAATTTCCAGACTTTTTAATGAACATATCTCCATTTTCAACGGGCCATAACTTGTTCACAGTAGCTCAGATTGAGGTGCCATTTCTTCCAGTATCTTTGTTGCGGTAAGCTCTTCAACTTTCCAGTTGACCGGTCCTCCGGAAGGTGGCTGTAAAATTACCAATATTCCCTTGAACATCCCTATCATGCCTTGTTTCACTGATTTGACTTCTCTTGCGTTCCACTTGCATTACGAGCCTACAATCAAGGAACGTGAAGTCGTTGATGCAGATGAGGGACATATTAGTGGATATAATGCATGCTTAATTCCCGGAATTCGGATAGAGGCCATCATGTGAGATCGTGAGGTAACGTGCCAAATGTAGCGGCGTACGACATAAATAAATGAAACATTTCGGACATGAGAAAAATGTCCTTACAAATATATTTGATTTGATGATGAAAAACGCATGTATAGAACTGATTTTTAGGTAGAATTTGTCCCAAAAATTAGGTATCGTAAATCTAAAAATTGATGATAGAATCCGAAGGATTTTTGTAGTTAAATCTGGGATATTTTGACTAATTGAGGTAGAGATGTCAATCTTAAATAATGGACTAAAATCTTGATGTGGATCCCTTAATGAATGTCCTTGATTGTAAATTAAATATTGTTGGAAACTGGAAGAATGTCTCAAACGAAGAAACCCTTAATAGATGAAAATTTGTTGGATTTGAATATATAAATTATGGGTTTAAGTTTCTAAGATTTATTATAACTGTTGTTAGGTTCGTAATAGTTCTGGGTTTTAGAATTCGAGCTGGAAAGAATTGATAAGGAGAAGTGTGGGTAAGAAGAAGGAGGTCGTTCAAATGACATGATGTGTCGTTCGAACGACATGTGATATCGCGCGAATGACCATACCCCTCGTTCGAGTGACGCTAAGTGGCGTTTGGCAGGTTATTCCTTCCACGTATGGGCCTGTGTTTGGTTTGATTAAATGGGAATGGTTTGGTTACTGAATAAAAATAAAAGAGAAATTAAAAAGGGAAACTTTGACTAGATGGTTAAGTAAGGATGTGGATGTGTCCACATTTAATTGATAATAATTACAAATAACTAGTTGGTTAAGTAATTATTTCAGGGAATGCAATTGTAAATTATTAATAAATGGAAAATGTTGTGGACTCTAGTTGGAATTTGATGATAACTACAGAGTAATTACCTATACATATTATATGGAACAATAATATGTACTATTATATATTTGTGTGAATATACCAATATTCGTGAATTGTCCTATCGGCTCTGGGGTTCGCGCGTTTGGATCGAGTACCACACATCAGCTTAGGTGGGCTTGACGATGTGTAGGTAATATAGGTACTACGTGGAGGTGCCACCTATTAGAGGTAGGTGTTGACACTGACCCATCTTATGTCACCGCAGGGTATGGGTCGTGCACAGGTATCTTGCGTAGGGACCGCCCCTAATTTATGTGTGTGTTTTATGTCTGCTTAGGATAAGAGATTCCTTTGGACTTGCCGATAGGGAAAAAATTAGACACCAACGGTATATGCCTTTGTGTGTCAAATATATGGAAGGACATTGACGTAAATGACGTGAAATGGGAGCAAGAAAAGATAATTATCTCTCAAACTCTCCCTAAATCACATCAGACATATATAGATAATTATCCGGACTTGAATGAAATAAATTTAATTGTCTATGAATGTGGACAATAATTATATTTTGATCCTATAATATATAATAGATTTTTATGCCTTATATGTGAAACTTATGAGACTGGGATAAATGGGTGTTGGAAATTAAATGTAAAGGTTGCATTTAAATAATTAAGTATTGATATATCCATTTTTATAAACTTGATACGATGTCATAATCATTACTTGAGACATGTTCGGGATGCGATTAATATCACACTTAGATGATGGGTGAGGTGTTAAACGTGTGTGAGTGAAGAACGAAGAATATTTATTTTGCATCGAGAGTATTATTGCATCGTAAATTAATTAAGTTAATTATTGCACACCTCGAGCGCTGACGCAAATTTAAATATTTTTACCCCAGGTGCTCCTAGACAAGGATAGCTGGATTATTTTGTAGTAGTCCTGCAGTCTCACTTGCTCTCCTGACTTCCAATCATTCGATTGTAGTATAGGTGCTTTTCCTGCTGTAGTATATTTTTTATTTGGAACATTTTTAAGGGCATAAGCCCGAGACTTCTTTACTTTATGTTGGTTGATATTTTGATTACACTCATTGGATTTATTATTTTATTTGTGGTTGTTTGGATCTATTTATTTATTGTTGATGTATTCGTGATATATCAAACATGTGCCTTAAATAATAATTATTTTATATTCGCATTTATGCTAAGAATGGTATTAATTGACAAGCAAGCCCTATCTTCAGTGTATCGTGCCTGGACAACCTTTACGTGAGAAAATATGGGTTGTTACAGGTGGTATCGGAGCACGGTTCTAGTGTCCTTAGGATCTATGTTGCGCTCATTACGTTTTGTGTTGCGTTATTTGATATGTAGGGCATATGTTTAGGATTCATTGTATTCTTACAATTGGTACTAATTTGAACCTTATTTTCTTTCAGATGGAAAATGGATGGAGGGGCAGACCAAGGCGAGTTATTCCACAGGTTGAGGAGGAGGAGGCTCACCCGGAGCCACCACAGGCCCCATAGGCCCCACAACTTATTAATCATGCTGAGATAGCCACCACCGTGTCTCAAAAGGTCTCTACAACTATGGTAGTCATGCTTCATCACTTTCCACCTTCGTAGGCACCTCAGCAGCCACCACCACAGCAGGTGGCTATACCAGTACAGGCACTAGGTTACATGTGGGACAGAGCGAGGGAGTCCTTTTTTAAGGGCCAGCGCCCAGAGTTCGCAGGTGATTCCGATATATTGGTTGTGAGTCGGTGGAAAGAGGATATTGTGAGCTACTTACGTATGGTTGAGTTCACACCGGTTCAGAAGCAGATGCTAGCTTCATTTAAATTTATGGGGGCAACTCTTCAGTGGTGGGAGGAGGTTATGACTGTTGCGGAGAGGGGCAACCTCACTATTGATCATTTTTGGGAGAGGTTTAAGGGGAAATATTTTCCCCTAGCGATGAAGTATAAGATGTAGACCAGATTCACATAGCTTAAGAAGGACGGGTGTATTTTCACTGAGTACGAGGAGGAGTTCGCCGCCCTCTCGTACTTTGGAAAGGAGGACGTTTGTCCTGAGTAGATGAGGATGGATAGGTTTAGTTCGGGATCGTCATGGCACATCAGGAATGTTCTTCTGTAGAATCCAACCTTCACGACATATTATCAGTTAGTTAATGATGCACTTATCCACTACCAGGATCACAAGGCATTTCTAAAAACGAAAGGGGGAGAAACTTCATGGAGGAGAGTCGTCGAGCCAACAAGGCAAGGCGAGTGGGGGGAGTGGATCTGGGGCCTAGCAGAATAGGGACACCCCATCCACTTATCGGAATAAGAATTTTAGGGGTACAGATGAACGACAGAGTTAGGGCCAGGGTCAGACAGGACAGGGCCATCAGGGCTAACAGTACAAAGGCTAGCAGGGCTAGTAGTACAGAGGCCATCAGGGCCAAGGACAGCAAGTTAGAGGCCAGCAAGGCCAACGGTTTGAGCGGGGTCCATTTCAGGTAAATTTATATGCATGTGGTGAGAGGGGCCACACTTCGAAGAATTGCACTCGAGGGGATCAGGCAGCCCAGGGGCAGGAAGGTTTTAGAGGACAACAGGCGCCATAGGGACAACGCTCACCATTTTTGGCTCAGGGAGCCGCTGCACCAGCCGCTCCAGCACCTATTTCCCCACCTCAGGGGAAATAACCATTACAGTATGGGCGGGTCTATCATGTTACAGCATTAAATGGGCCAGCACACCCACAGGCAGTCGAGGGTATGTTTCCCATTTTTGGCCATATTGGTCGCATTCTTTTCGATATGGGTGCATCTCATTCCTTTGTTAGCACGGCGTTTGCATGGGATATGGGTATAGTAGATTTTTCATAAAATATTATTTTACACATAGACTCACCATGATGGGGTATCATTATTGAGATAGGCGACGCACCTTTGTTGTTGATTCACTAGTGCTTGACATGCACGAGTACGACATGATTTTAGGGATGGACTGGCTAGCTATGTATAGAGCATGTGTGGATTGATATGGTAAGTCCATCATCTTCTCCATTTCGGGGCAGGAGATGTAGCTAGTTACGATGTCACACCCCAAGAGTGGGTCGAGCACGCATTTGTATTACGTCGAGGAGGATACTTCTTCAGAGGTTGTGGTGATGCTAGATTCCATCCCCGTTATGAGTGAGTTTTTTAATGTTTTGGGGTTACCACCTAGTCGGGATATCGACTTCATGATCGAATTATTTTCAGGCATGCGACCTATTTCCCGTACTCTGTATCGGATGGCTCCGTTGGAGATGAGGTAGCTACGAGAGTAGATTGAACAGTTGTTAGGGAAGGGGTTTATTAGGAGGAGTACTTCGCCCTGGGGTTCTCCAGTGTTATTCATCAAGAAGAGGGACAAATCTCTATGACTTTTTGTCGACTACGGGGAGTTGAAGAAATTCACTATTTGAAATAAATACATGTTGCCATGTATAGATGATTTATTCGACCAACTTAGGGGTGGTGTGTATTTTTCGAGGATTGATTTGAGGTCGGGTACCACCAGTTAAGATTCAGGGAGCAGGACATCTCAAATATAACCTTTCTTACTTGATATGGATCGTACGAGTCTTTAGTAATGACATTCGGGCTAACCAATGCACCGACAGTATTTATGGACTTGATGAACCGAGTGTTCAGGGACGATTTGGATCAGTTGGTTATCGTATTCATAGAAGATATTTTTATTTATTCTGAGACCATGGAGGATCATGAAGATAATCTATGGGTGGTCTTACAAGCTCTTAGGGATCATCAGTTATATGCGAAGTTCGATAAATGCGGGGTTTGGCTGATAGAGGTACAGATCTTGGGCCACATTGTGTTCGAGCGGGGGATATCCGTGGACCTAGGGAAAGTTTCTTCCATGATGGATTGGGGACAACCCACTACACCCACCGAGGTGCACATTTTTTAGGATTAGCCAGGTACTACCATCATCTAGGGATTCTCCAAGATAGTCGGTCCTCTAACGAATTTGACGAGGAAGGGGGTACCATTGGTTTGGGATGAAATGTGTCAGCAGTCATTTGAGGAGATGAAGACTAAATTGATTACAACACCGATTATGGTGTTGCCTTGGGCAGTGGTTAATTATAGAGTCTATACAGATGCGTCCCTAATGGGACTTGGCCGGGTGTTGATGTAAGAGGAGAGGGTGATAGCTTATGCTTCTCAAAAGCTTAAGACTCGCGAGGGACATTACCCCACCCACAACTTGGAGTTAGTATCCATGGTTTTTGCCTTACGAGTGTGGAGACACTATATCCTTGGGGAGAAATTTCTACTTTTCATATACCACAAAAGCCTACATTACTTGTTCATACAACGGAGGGTGAACATGCGACAGCGGAGGTTGCTAGAGTTTGTGAAAGATTACCAGTTAGACATTCATTACCACCCGGGGGAAATAGAATGTTATGGTGGATGTGTTGAGACACAAGACATTTCTAGAGTTGGCGTCAATGTGGAAGGCGAAGTGCAAGTCTCTTTGTGGGGAAAATGACCTGACCTAAGCATTTATGGAAGTTCTCACCATCACCCCCGAGATTATTATTCGGGTGGTAAAGGCACTGACGAAAGATCATCTTTGCTAAGAGAGGGTGAGATAGTTTCTAGTCGAGGGGTGGAGCAATTCTCTATTGGGTTGGATGGTGGTTTGATATTCCAGGGGAGACTGGTTATTTGAGATGATGAGGAGTTGAGGCGAGCCGTCATATCGGAGGCTCACAGTTCACTTTTTATGGTACATCCCAGAGAGGATAAGATGTACCACGATATGAGGTGTCAGTGTTGGTGGGTCGATATGAAAATGGATATAGCCAAGTTTGTATCCAGGTGTGCTACTTGTCAACTGGTGAAGGTTGATCACCAGCGTCTTGCAGTTATTTTAGAGCCTTTTGAGATCCCGATGTGGAAATGGGAAAGCATCTCCATGGACTTCATCATTGGGTTACCTACTTTGCAGAGGGAGCATGATTCGATATGGGTGATTGTCGACAGATTGATAAAGGTGGATCATTTCTTATCGGTCCGAATAGATTATATCTCTGAGAAGTATGCCAAACTCTTCCTTATAGAGATTGTTAAAATTCATGGAGTACCGCTCAACGTATTATCAAACGGGCACAAAACGTTTATGTCCCACTTTTGGAGGAGATTTTAGCAGGCCTTGGTGGCAGAGTTGAGACTGAGCACATCATATCATCTTCAGGTTTATGGGAGGACGAAGAGGGTGAACCTGAGGCTGGAGGATATGTTGCGGATGTGCATTTTGGATTTTGAGGGGAGCTGGGATAAGTATTTTACCTTAGTGGAGTTTGCCTACAATAACAGTTACCAGTTCAAGATAGGGATGGCACTGTTTGAGGCACTCTACAGGAGACCTTTTCATTTACCCTCATGTAGTTAGAGGTGGGAGAGAACAAGTTACTTGGGTCAGACTTCATTCAGGACACCTCAGAGAAGGTAGAGATAATTCGGGCCAGGATAAGGTTTGCCTAGGACAGGCAAAAGAGTTCTGTAGATGCGAGTCGGAGAGACTTAGACTTCGATGTTGGAGACCAGGTGTTGATTTAAGTTTCTCCCTGCGTCCATCCCGATCGGCGCGGTGTTCGCTCTGAGGGGAAGGAGGAGGATCCCTCGAGGAAGAACTGCGTCGCGGTCTCTCGCACCCTTATCTTCGAAAATGGGCTTCGGTCTTCGTCGGTGTGGGGTGAATGTAAAGAGATAGAGTTACCAGCCTATTTTGCTCAAAACATGCAAAAGAATATGTTACCACTTTGAGAGAGCGTCATCAAGGACAAGCTGATGCATACGAAACCAATAGATCGGAGGTTCGGGAGCTAAGTTACGAAATGGAAAAGTGTTAGGCACCCATCCCGCCCTTTCGATCTCTCATGGACAAATGTTAATATTTTCCTTTATCCCTATGAAGTGTGTGCATGTGTTTATATAATGGAGATTGGAATCGTTCGGACCATATCATGGATAATATAGGGTGAGGTCATCCACAGGAATATTCCCAAAATAGTGACAAATGTAGAAGATAGAATATGAGTGTTCATCGCGATATCGATCGTTATTGGGACACGATAATATGTGTGGAATAAAATGTGAACAAGCATATATTTTATATATATGTGTGTGTGTGTGTGTGTGTGTGTGTGTGTGTGTGTGTGTGTGTGTGTGTGTGTGTGTGTGATAATAATGAGGGATTTTGAGAAATTTGGAAAATAAAAGAAATTAGAAAATTGAAAAGTTGGACTCGAGTCTCAGATTTTAATCCCAGATGCCTACACAGCCTATAGAGGCATAAAATTCCACGTAGTGCGAATATAGAATAGGGTTGGGGTTTATCCCATAGATTCAAACGGAACTTTATTTGGTTTGTGCGTGTAGAAAATTTATTTTTGGTTTTAAAAAAGTGTGGTGGAAATTCCGTTCGGAATTTACGGGTGTAACCCTCTTTTACTTGTTTTTGGTTTTTTTATGAAAAATAAAGTATGTGAAATATACTAATAAAAGCGTAGATGTTAATGTGTGTGAACTAAAGTGAAACTAGATTATGAATCTAATGTAGTTTATGCAAAAATGAGTGATTTTAAAAGAGAGGGAGAAGGAAATGGAACTTCCTTGGATCTTGAGCTTGGATCTTGGATAAACTCCTTTGAATGTTGATGGATGTTGATGAGAGAGAAGGATATTTGCAAAATTGGGTGTGAAAAGGATGGGTATTTAGGTTTGAATGGAACTTCTCATATGGAACTTCGCTGACTTCGAGAGAATGTTGCTGAGATAACTAATATTGATGGGTTTGATGTGTCTTTTGGGAGTGAGCTCATGGACCTTATTTATAGAGGAAAAGGGGGGTGTCGATCGGCCTACCCCAGGGGGTGCCGATCGGCAGGTCACCCTCGACACTGTGCCGATAGGCAGGGTTCAGGACCTACCAATTGGCAGTCTCGTGCGAACTTTTTGGAAAAAATGATCATAGCGCACAAATCATTAATCCGAATTGCACACGGGGCATACCATTAGAAAGGTATCTTAGAAGCCTTCAACAGTCCTTTAGGAGTTGAATTTAGGTCAAATGTGACTCGAAAGCGCATGTTGGTCCTTTGGACGGGAGATCACCGGACCCAAACTGATCATTCGTCCGTATGGTAAGTCAAAATCGGAAATGGGTCAGACTGTTGGAAAGGTAAGGAGATGTACTTCGACATTCCAAAGAGTTTCACTTGGTTTGGAAAGTTGACCTTGGTCAACCGGGGCCCAAAAGCACCCGGTGATCTCTTAGAGTAAAACGGATCGTTTATCTATACTGTAGTTCTTAATCGCGCATGGGGTGGATCGTTAGAAAGGATATTCAGTGCCCTTTGGAGATTCATTCAGTCTCGTTCAAGTTGAAGAGTTGACTTTGATCAAATGCAGTCTGGGAGCGCCCGGTGGACTTCAGATCGATTTTTGGGGGAAAACTGATCGTTCGTTCGAACGGTTATCCTATTTCGTGCACGGGGAGGATCGTTAGAAAGGGATTTTACTGCACTTCAAAGATTTAAAGATATTTTTCTTTGATTGAAGAGTCGATCAGAGTCAAATAGGGACCGAGGACGCCCTATGGCCTCTAGATCGGTACTCGAAGTGTGACCTAGGTTTACGGTGGAAGGGGGAGTGCTAAGGATCTAAGGAGAGAATTTGGGGGTCCTAGAATGTGGCGTCTATAGATCCCCTCGACGGGTGACATTGGAACAAGTGATGGCCATCGAATAGACACCACATGATAGAGGGAGGTTAATTATGTGGAGCTAAGGATGTGGATGACTGATTCAGATGGTCGGAGTCAATTCTGACCTAAAATAGGTGACAAACGAGGACCGAGGTAAATTTTGGCCTAATTAAGGTGATGATCCAAGATCGAGGTCAATTTTGACATAGAAGAGGTGAGGATCGAGGTCAATTTTGACCTAGCTAAGGAGACGATCTAAGATCGGGGTCAATTCTTACCTCAAAGAGGTAACGATCGAGGATCGAGGTCAATTCTAACCTACTAAGGTGATGATCCAAGACCGAGGTCAATTCTGACCTAAGAGGGTTGACAACCGAGGATCAAGGTAAATTTGACCTAACTAAGGTGACGACCCAAGATCGAGGTCAATTCTGACCTAAAAGAGGTGACAACCGAGAACTGAGGTCAATTCTGACCTAACTAAGGTGATGATCCAAGATCGAGACTGAGGTAAATTATGACGTAAGAGAGGTGACGACTAAGGACCGAGGTCAATTATAGCCTAAGAGAGGTGACGATCGAGGACCGAGGTCACATCTGACCTAACCGAGGTGACGATCCAAGATCGAGGTCAATTCTAACCTAAATAAGGTGATGATCCAAGACCGAGGTCAATTCTAACCTAAAAGATGTGACGACCGAGGAACGTGGTCAATTCTGACCTAACTGAGGTGACGATCTAAGATCGAGGTCAATTCTGACCTAAGAGAGGTGACGATCAATAATTGAGGTCAATTCTGACCTAACTAAGGTGACGATTCAAGATCGAGGTCAATTCTGACCTAATTGAGGTGACGATCCAAGATCGAGGTCAATTCTGACCTAAAAAAGGTTATGACCGAGGGCCAAGGTCAATTTTAACCTAACTGAGGTGATGATCCAAGACCGATGTCAATTCTAACCTAACTAAGGTGACAATCCAAGATTGAGATCAATTTTGACCTAAATGAGGTGACAATCGAGCACCGAGGCCAATTTTGACCAAACTAAGGTGACGATCTAAGATTGAGGTTGATTCTGACCTAAGAGGGGTGATGATTGAGGACCGTGGTCAGTTATAACCTAACTAAGGTGATGATCCAAGATTGAGGTCAATTCTGACCTAAGAGAGGTGATGACCGAAGATCGAGGTAAATTCTGACCTAACTGAGGTGACAATCCAAGATCGAGGTCAATTCTAACCTAAGAGAGGTTAAGATCGAGGACTGGGGTCAATTATGACCTAACTAAGGTGATGATCTTAGATCAAGGTCAATATTGACCTAAAACAGGTGTACTTTCCTTCGAGAAATTTAGGGACTCCATTGTGGATAAAGATTGGATTTTAGATTCCGCTGGGGAATGGTGAATGATTCGAGGATTTTGTAGCTGGGGGGAAATTCAGAGTGTCTTTTACAGAAGTTGTTGGGGAGAATGATTCTCTGGAATTCCGCTGGGGGTGTAAAAAATGTTTTCCTTTGTGAATAAGGTGCTAGAATGGATTTGGCAATTTTAGGAGTTTTTGGTAATTGTTCAGTATTTTTTGGTATTTTGTCAGACCTTTCGCACGAAATTTTAAAGGATGTGCAGACCAGCATGGATGAAGGTGTGCCAATCATCATTGGTATGAACTTTTGGGGTGCCTCGAGAAGGTGAAAGTCTCACTGTCGATCGGTGGGTGGAGGGGGCTACCGATCGGCATGACCCTTAGCCTCCTATATAAAGGGGGCGGGTTCTCCTCATTTTGTATAGCTTTCTGACTTCTTTTCTTATTATATAAACGTTTGCAAATCGTTCTAACGTCCGAAATGGAAGACTTCTCAAGTAGTGTGACCCATAAGGCATGGCTTAAAGCCGATGTCTGGGTGAGGTTGGAGTGGAGGGCTAAGGTTCCCCTTGAATTGGGTATGGAGAACTCTTTCGACTCATTTGAGCCAGTGAAGGACGAACATACTCTTTTGATTGAGCCTTCGTGTCATCTTTCTTCAAGGGTGGTGAGCCCTGGTGGCTATGTAAGTATTGTATGACTCTTGGTATTCCTTTCTTCTTTTATTGACAAGATTGTTTATTTCATGAATCTGACAAGGATTATCTTCATTTCTTAACAGTCTGATGTCTCCATGTCGACTATTCATGCCCGCAGTATGATAGGGCTTAAGGCTATTTGGAAGCACCTTCCTTCTATGGTGCACTGGATGGTGTCTTCTATGGGTTTTAGGAGGCTAGCATCGACTTTAGATGAGACACCCCGCTCCACTGCGGTTCTATGTGCTTTGGGAGAGAGGTGGTGGGACACTACCCACACCTTCCATTTTAGCTTTGTGGAGATGATGGTGACTCCCATTGATGTTTAGCAGTTGCTGGGGCTAGATTGCGAGGGTGCCTAAGTTGAGGTGGATAGAACATTGAGGGTGACGCCAGAGGCGGTGACGGTGGCTATAGGTGACGTGGAGAGGGTTGTTTATAGAGATTCCCTCTACTTGTCGTCTTTGAGGGAGATTTTGCTAAGGATTAAGGTTGATGAGAATGGCGGTCAACTGGTACGTCAGATGGCCCATTTGTTTATCTTGCTGGTGTTAGGCGGTTTTCTGGTTGCGAGGAGTGGCGACATCGTCCATTTTGTGGTTTTTGCCATTTTTGAGGGTGTTTTCGAACATCCACTTCTATGATTGGGGGAGACTGACTTTGGGGACCCCTTACTATTCTTTATATTCATTCAGCTGGTCCTGCTAATTGACTTTTACTAGGGCCAAGTATCTTCTGGAGGTATTCTTTATTTTGCACATTCTCCTTTATGCATTCGCATTTTTCATTCATACATTTCTTTTGATTTCTTGAATGCTGATCCTTGTTCTTTGCAGACGTGATTCTATGAGCTGATTAGGTTGAACACCCAACTCATTTCTTTGAAGGATGATTCTATGGGGGACTTCTTCCAGATGTTCCGATGGCGGAGTTCCAATCGCCAATCGAAGAAGAACCTTTCTCTGGAGGTAGTATGTCAGGTCTTGAACGGCCTAACGAGTGAGCGGGTAAGCCTTCTATTGTTTTTAAGACTGTTCCTTTCATTTGATTTGATTTTATTGATATTGATCCTTCACTTTTTCTGGGGATTTGCAGGTGAACTTTTATCCCTGAGGGGTGGCTATTCAGCACACTGGGGTGACTGGGGGACATACGCAAATGCGGCGCCTGGTGGCGTATGAGTTCGGCTACTCCTGGTATCTTGAGGAGAGGGTAGTCCGAGAGATTTTGGAGGACAAAGTTACGGTGTCATCGGCAAGGCAACCTATATTAATGAGGCATGTGCAGGAGATGTGAAAGAGTGGTCCTTATGCGTGTGTTTCAAATCAAACCAATTTTCACCAAAAATTATCCAACTCTTAATTAGCACCAAACCAAGTTGTGAAAAAAAAAATCTTAATTTAAACCAATTTTATCTTGATTAATCCTAACCATGCATCTAGTGATTAAATAAAGTAAAGTAAAGAATACTCACAACGACGGATGTACGAGGAAAAAACCCAAAACGGGAAAACGACAATCACTATGAACAGAGGTTTTAAAAAGACAGATTAGCATTACTCAATGACTCAATCCCCACAGGTCTTAATGCTCCTTCTGATCATCTAATGTTCTTTAATAGTGACCACACAGAAATTTTGTCTTCCGCAATACATGTCCACAACACACGCATCCACGTATGTCTCGGTGTCCACCGAATGGCTTTGATACGTCTACGATGTCGAACAAGATGTCCTTCTCTTTTCTTCACCACGAAACCCTGATGTTCAAGTGTAGATCAAACCTTCTTAGTACAACAAGATCACATAAACATATAATAATGATAACTCGGATCTTTGCAAACTCTAAGGATGTGTTTAAGCTTTGAAACCTTAGAAAAACATATGCAAATAAGTTTCTGGATCGTAAACATTTTTTCCAGAATGCACACCCTTTATTTCTGACGAAACCACGCTTTAAATGGGAAAAGATCACTGTCTCCTAAAATGTTTCGTTTGAACGAGAATGACACGTCGTTCGCGCGACATGATCATCTCGCTCAAACGAGCTCTTATGTCATTTGAACGATGCCACGTGTCATTTTAACTTTTTGACTTTTTTTTTAAAACGTCTCTTCCAAAAGAGATCCAAATCAGTCAAACTCTTTTTCGAGCTTATCGGAATAAAACGTAGTGTAAAACTCTTAAAACATTTTAAAACATTTTTCTTTATAAAATTACATCCTTATCTTTTATAAAAACAATTCCGAGCACCATTAATTATATGCATTCATACCTGTGTCATCTCGGAATGCAATTAGCATAAAGACGAATAAACTTGCACCAATTTAAACTTCAGCATGTTTAATTCTTTGAAGCTTTGTCGTAACGTCTTCAATTTCTTCAATACGTCATAAACCAAGTGAGATCGTGACAAAATAAAATCTCCCTATGACATATTCCAAACACATTTTTGCTCACGGAATTATGTCAAAATAATACAGGGACTCAATTGGAAATTTATGTCCTTACAAAACTCCCCCTTTGACTATTCCGGGACAAAACTAAACTAGTTAAATGCCTAAGCCAGGTCGTCAAGCCGTATGACGCCTAAATCCCATCCCATAAACCCAAAATAAAAAATTATAAGACACGGACTAGTATATGAAGCACCGGCAAGCATGAACTGTCTGAATATGATGTAGACTTGAAATCTTGAAACTTTGAATCATACCTACACACATGAAACAGACAAACAAATACCCAGAGAAGTATGGAGAAACAAATGAAACCAATATATATATATATCCAAATGATACCAATTTTACAATAGATAACAATATGAATAAACTATGAAAAATCATTTGTTAGATAATTGAGCAACAAAAAGATACCAAATTTAAACTGCCAATTTTTAATACCAATTTGTAAAATATGTAATCAAAAAAATATGAACATGCTCAACAAATAAATCTCAAAACTCCCCCTACATCACATACATCTCTCCCCATTTTTTTGTCTCGAATGGACAATCCAGTGAAAAGATAAACTAATCAATCAAGTATCTAGCATGAGAATATACCAATCTGAAATTTGAAATCGCTAGATAAACATGAAACAACCATCCAATTATGATCAATAGATGACAAATCTGTAGCTAGTAAACCAATGAATCACACAAATAATATACCAATCTAATCAGGTGTGATAAAGGGATCATATTCAAAATATCAATATGAGACAATAAAACCTGCATATGTAAACCAATTAGTCCAGAACGCTTCCAGCAGTACCAAAAATATCACCAAAATAAACTAGTGGACTGCAAACCAATCAGAAGCAAAAATCTAGGCTGTCGTTCGAACGAGCCAGGGACGTCGCTCAAATGAGATGAGGACATCTCTCGAACGATACTTCATGCGACATGGTAATGTCACTCAAACAAGGTCTTCTCACGACATGAGGTATCGTTTGAACGACTTCTCGAGACATGCCAAACTTTCCCAGATTCCCAAAAATAACATATATTTTTTCCCAGTGAAAAAATTTCCAGAAACAAATACCAAGAAGGTCCTGATACCAGCAAAACAGTGCTAAAATAGTAAGATTTTAACAAAAAACACAAAAACTCATTAAAACTAATAATGCGAGTTACATGCAAACATAGTACCGATGTGTTAAAAAATGGACAGGGAATGTATGGACGTGAAACTACAACAAATGAGTCACAATTCCAACACATCAAAAATATCAAGAAGCTCTAATTGATAGCGATAAATCATCAAACTTTATCATAGCCATATAATAATAGAAGTGTGAGCTTAATGAACTAAACATACTACATGCACACAAATCCAGAATTTTGACGATTCTACAAACAATAGTGTCAAATTGCAATGTTTCAACATTAGGATTAGTTGTGCAAACCCGTTTAAATTTTGTCCAACCAAACTCCCTTATAAAAATATATTTTTCATGTTCTTTTGAGGTTTCCAACATTCTCAACTTAGCGAAAATTGTATTGTCCCTTTTTCTTAGCATATTCCTTTTCTTTTGGGCTCTTTTAAATGGTGGTTTTCACGACGAGCTAATTTTGAACTCTCGCAGTCCTTTCCCATGAATCACTCATCATTTTTTTCTATTAGGAACCAATTCAAATCCTCACGGTAAACGATTATTATGCACACTTCTCCTTAACTCTACTTAAGCTTAGATGACAAGATTGAGATAAGAACACCTCACCAAATTCAAATATGCAAGAGAAGTCAAACATCCATATAAACTCGTGCATGTGTGCAATGTTGGCATATGTACAAATTCGAATCAAAATGCATATCAACTTCGAAACAACCCCATATAAACAATGGTTAAGATCATTCTAAGCATCGATAATAATGACCAAATGTCCTAGCAACATGGATATGAAACGATGGGGGGGGGGGGGTCAAGCACACCAATATGCCACATCAAACATGTAAACTCAAAAACAAAAACCTAAAATCATTTTGTCTTTTCAAACATATTTTGACTCAAACAAAAGCAAAATCTTTTTGGTTTTTCAAAAGTTTTTTCAAAAACAAAATCTTTTTGTATTTTTCAATAGGACTCAAACAAATGAAAACTATAATACAAAATGATACACATGTTATAATACTAGCAATGAATATATCATGAAGCAAACTAGTATATGAAAAACATGGCAACACTATCAACCTTTAGATTTAGCATGGGAAGAATCAAGTGAACCCAAACGAGAATCATGAAGTTTTATTCCTAAAGCCACTAAATCCGATTTTCTAACCCAAGTAGGTGTAAAACGACGCATGGGGGTTTGGGGAATAGGGGAAACTTTATTCCTAAACTAACTAGGAGCTTGTCTAAGGTCGTAAAAATAACGCCTAAGGTTACCTTTCCTACCACAAAATGTGCAAGTGTAGCGACGGTGGGATGATTACCTTTATGTGGACCTTTTCTAACCTTCCTTGTGTTTCTCACACGTGCGGGGGGAATTGGAACTACTCTCTCATCAAAACCTATACCTCCCCTATCTCCCTTAATTTGGATGGTGCCTAGGATCTTATCTAACTTCTCCGACCTAGCCTCCAAATTAAACTTAACTCTAGACGAGTCTCTCAATCTCTCCTCCAACTCATGAATCCTAGAATCAAGCAAACGCCTAGACTCCTCAAATGCTAAAATCTCCTTTTTCAAAAACTCCATCAAACCACAGAGATTATCTCTCTCTTTCTACACAAACTCTAGTTTCTCCCTAAACTTCTTCTCTCATTCCCTAAGATCCTCTATTAACGCATCATTATTTTCTATGGCACGCTCATTCAACTTAGCTTGCAATTTTGAGTTAGCCTTTTTCACCTTTACCATTTCGGGATACAACTCATTAAATGAATTTTGTAATTCTTTCACATCTATCTACTCCTCGTCACTCTCTTCTCTCTCACTAACATATGATTTACTCAAAACCTCCTTGGAAGTGTCATGCACATGAGAATCGCCGTTGCTCACATGACATGCCATAAAAGCAAAAAAGTTACGATCAATGGGGGAACTCTCTCCCTCTTTCGGATCACTATCACTTAAGGTGGCACAATAAACAATGGGTTCCTTGCCCTCTTTCTTAAGTCTAGTGGGACACTCCTTAACTTTGTGACCGTACCCCTCACACCCAAAACACTTATCCGACTCATCTCTCTTAAGCTTCTCAAACTTATCCTTAGAGGTGGGATCAACTTTGTTGTTCTTGAATTTTTCAAATTTCTTGGCATCTTTCGATTGCTTTTGAAACTTAATAAATTTTTTTAAATTTCTTTGCCAACAAAGCTACATCCTTAAAATCTAAATCGAAATCAGAAACTTTGATCTCCTCCTTCCGGGTTTTCAAAGCAATACCCTTTTCTTTCTTAGGCACTTGATTGGAGGTAATCATGTCGATTTCATAGGTTTGTAAGTCACCTACAATCTCTTCTAGTTTCGTCGACTTTAACTTACCCAAGGAGTTTAAAATGGTCACTTTCACATCAAATCTACTAGGCAATGACCTAAGGATTTTCTTAATGACACGGTTGTCAGGAATTTTCTCACCTAGGTTAAACAACGAGTTGATAATATTGGACAACCTAGCATAAAACTCATCAAAAGTCTCACTCTCTAACATCCTAATGGTCTCAAACTGTGTAGTGAGATTTTGAAGTTTTAATGCCCTAACCGTGATAGTGCCCTCGTGAGTGAGTTCCAAAATATCCCAAGCCTCTTTTGATGTTTCCCAAGCCATAATTCTATTATATTCTTCCGGTGTGACATGTGAAGAAATAACGTGCAACCCCTTAGAATTATATTGTGACAGTCTATGTTCAGTTTCGGCCCACGACTCGACAGGCTTTAAACTAGTCACCTCACCTAAAATAGTGACAGGGGGTGTCCAACCTTTCTCAACTGCTAGCCACACGTGCTCATCAATTGATTTTAAAGAACTTTTCATTCTCATCTTCCAATAGGTGTAATTAGTGCCATCAAAAATAGGAGTTCAAAAAAGTTCGTTATTTCCAAAATTCATCTTTGAAAGCAGACGAGATGACAAAATAAATAAATTATGTTTTCTAGATCTGATACCAATTTGAAAGAGTGGTCCTTATTCGTCTGTTTCAAATCAAACCTATTTTTACAAAAAATATCCAACTCTTAATTAGCATCAAACCAAGTTGTGAAAAATAAATTCTTACTTTAAACTAATTTTATCTTGATTAATCCCAAACATGCATATAGTGCTTAAAGCAAGTAAAGTAATGTAAAGAATACTCACAACGCCGGATGTACGAGGAAAAAATGCAAAATGGGAAAACAAAGTCGAACAGCCCAATCCAGACAATCACTATGAACAAAGGTTTTACAAAGATAGATTAGCTTTACTCCATGACTCGATCCCCACGGGTCTTGATGCTCCTTCTGATCTTCTACCATTATTCAATAGTGTCCACATAGAAATTCCATCTTTCGCGATACCTATCCATAACACACGCATCCACGTATGTCTCGGTGTCCACTGAATGGCTTTGATATGTGTACAATGTCGAATAAGAAGTCCTTCTCTTTTCTTCACCACAAAACCCTAATATTTAAGTATAGAACAAACCTTCTTGGTGAAGCAAGATCACATAAACATATAATAATGATAACTCGGATCTTTGCAAACTCTAAGGATGTGTTTAAGCATTGAAACCTTAGAAAAACATGTGCAAACAAGTTTCAAGATCGTAAACAGTTTTTGCAGAATGCACATCCTTTAATTCGAACGAAACCACGCTTTAAATAGGAAAAGATCACCACCTGATAAAACGTTTCATTCGAACGAGAATGACATGTCGTTCGCGCGACATGAGCATCTCGCTCGAATGAGCACTTATATCATTTGAACGACGCTGCATATCAGTTTGACTTTTTATTTAAAACGTCTCTTCTAAAAGAGATCCAAATCAGTCAAATTATTTTTCGAGCTTATCAGAATAAAACATAGTGTAAAACTCTTAAAACATTTTAAAACATTTTTCTTTATAAAATTATATCCTTATCTTTTATAAAAAAAAATCGAGCGCCATTAATTATACGCATTCATACCTGTGTGACCTCGGAATGCAATTAACTTGAAGATGAATAAACTTGCACTAATTTAAACTTCAGCATGATTAATTCTTTAAAGCTTTGTCGCATTGTCTTCAATTTTTTCAATACGTCATAGACCATGTGGGATCATGACAAAATAAAATCTCCCTATGACATATTACAAACATAATTTTATTCACGGAATTAAGTCAAAAAAATACAGTGACTCAATTGAAAGTTTATGTCCTTATAAGATGTCTGATGATGCCCAGGTGGTTGTAATGATGGGAGAGACATATTCCCTGTACACTGACATAGTGGTGATGTACGATTATCTGGACTTCGTCTCGAGTTGGCTCATACCTCCTAGCATTTATGATGTGATGCCTCTCCCTAGGGCGGGCTCGAGTTGGCAGGTGGGGTCCTCTCATAACGCAGGTGGTGCGGCTATGTCAATGGCGGCAGCGATGACGTTAAGGCCTTCTTTTGTGCATCTCCATTCCCCTAGTTTCAACCTTCGGCGAGCTGATGGGGGATCTGTGCGTCTACAGCATCGTCTTCATGCGATGGACCCGTAGGAGTTGGGTCTGGCGGAGGAGGTCCTTCGACCTACGGTATGTCTTTTCCTTGATTTCTTTCTCTTTCCTCATGCTTAACTGATTTGATCTTTTCCATTCTTCCTCCCAGCATATCATTATTTCGACCACCTGGATGAAGGACATTAGGGATTGGATATCTTCAGCAACTGCTCATATTCATGAGGCAGTTCAGGTCCCTTATTTCTTGGTGTCGCCTGCCTCGTCTGGGGAAGGGTCAAGCTCTGGAAGTGGGGGCACGTCGTCTCGCCATAGGGGGAAGAGGGCGCGTCGTACGGATGGAGGATCCTAGAGAGAGAGAAAAGAGACAGGAGAGAGAGACAGAGAGAGAGAAATTTGATTCGAGCTGAGTCCCTTTGTTTTTCTACTTTTTGCTTTTTCTTTTCCTGTAAAATATAAATGTAATGCAGCAAAATATATGCAAATGAAGGAGAATTTTTTGTTAATTTTCTTGGTTTAGTGATTAATGCACATGCTCTTTTTACTTTGTTGTTAAGACCGTAAAAAGAATTTTGAAGATTGATTTGAGAATGATTTTATTAAAATGAGATTAGTAAAAGCATAAGTATGAAGGGAATTTGAAATTTCCTTAAGATAAAAATTATTTTATTAAGTTTTTTCTTTTTTTATTTTGACAAAAGAGGAAAAAAGGAATTTTCCAAATTAGCATGTCAGTTCAGTTCGATCGGCATGACCCCTGTTCTTCCTATCAGCATGTCAGTCCAGTCCAATCAATCCAAGGCTTTGATTACACTTTCTTCAATTGCTTAGTACTTGGTGGGGAAAGTTTTACTCCGATTTCTGGAGGGTTACTTATTTTTGCTTGAGAGTTTCCAAGTATTAAAGGGGGTGTGGATGGGGCTTTCCTCCTGACACTTTCACTTTCTCCCCTTTTCACATTCTTACTTGATAATTATCTCTTGGTTTTGAAAGATGGCTCTCCCTGGTAGCATTGATTTTGCCAACTACCTCGACGCTTTGGAAGCAATGTGTTCTTACAATATTGATTATGATGTCTTTCACATGCGGCGATTCTCTTTGTAGCGTAACCGACCCATTAAGTGGAACATGCTGATGGCTGTTGTTGAGTCTTGGTATCCTGAGGATCATGTCTCCCTCTTCGGGTTGGATGAGATTTGTCCTACCTATGAGGAATTTTCTGCCATGCTGGGGATAAATCCCAGTGTTGCTGTAGCTCTACCTAAGTTTTCTCGTTCTCCCAGGGAATTACTGGCTGGACTTTTTCATATTTTGCCATCGACGGCTAGGCCATTGGTTATGGGGGAAGTGATTTCCCTTCCGGTATTATTTCAGTTCGTGTATTCGCAGGACATGGGTGATGCTGGATATGCCAAGTCCATCATCCTAGGCATTATTTCAAAAGTTCTATTGGTGACTGGGGAGATGCTAGTGGACCCCAACTAGCTTGTATTATTTCTTGGATGTCATACCATCGCAATCCTGTGGCGGTGATACTGGCAGAGACCTTGAATGGCCTGGATGCCTAGCGGGAGGGTCGTTATGACTTTATGAGGGGTAGCCCCGTGATGTTATTTATGTGGCTTTCAGAGAGGTTTCGTATGGAGGTACCACCTGAGTATCCTTTATTGGCGGTGCCAAACTTTTTCTTGCGTTATTTCATTAGCGTAGGCCTGGACATTGAGAGTTGGGGAACTATTTTATAGAGCACGGGGCTCGAGGCTTACGCTGGTATGTGCCTTGGTGGGGGGAGTTTCTTCTCATTCTGGAACTCGGAGAGTACCAATCTATCCGGTTAGTAGGCCTCAGGCAGACCTCTTTCTACTTTACTTGGCAGCTGTTGCGCCAATATGGTTGGGAGAAAATTGTGCCACCACGAACACCAAACTTCTTTCTTGTGGAGGACCTGACAGAGCGTATGTGCATGTGGCTTGGTTTTTTATGGGAGAATCATCGTCTGTCGATCGGTCCTTATCAGTCTACTGAGCGAGTCTATCATGTCTTTGATGACTACATGAAGTGGTTGTGGAAGAAGGTAATGGACAAGATGCTAGCTGTGGAGAGTGGTTAGAGGTGGTTTTCCATATCTGACACCATAGAGGGAGGCGTTGTGCTCTTCCCCAAGCTAGTTTGGGCTTATCGCTCTATAGAGCATCTTCGATAATCCATTCAGGCATGGGATATTTGGGGATTCCAGGATGCAGGTGATGATGGTGTTGGTTCCTCTGGCAGATGTGGGTAGGGATTTGTGAAGCCTTTTGTAATAGGTGTGGCTTTGTGCTTTGTGGGAATAATTGGGGTATGATTTTTAGGAGTAGTGGGGGTAGTTATTATTTGGGTTTTTTAGTAGGTGTAGTGTTGACTAGGGAAGTCGTTTGACTCCTTATGCCGATGTAATCGTACGAAAACTTCAGATAATGAAATAAATAATTTTATGATCATCAAGTTGTGCCTCTTGATGACTTTATGCATTTTGAATTATCTATACTAATCGCTAAGGAATACATAATCCTTTGTTCATGTATACGTTAAAATGAACTGTTGTTCTCAAGGATAAGAAAAGAATAGCATTTTATAAAAAGAAGAGGACCGCGCTCATGTAAAGCGAATGAGCTGCTTACGTACCTTTGAGGGTTTTAAAATTTTTGAAAATTATTTTTAGAGGATTAGTCCCACGTAGTTATGGGTAGAGGAAAATAAGATACTTTTTTTTATAATAGAAGGGAGATGAGAAGAGTCGTAGTGCATCGAGATTTCAGACTAGGGTAGAATTTTTTGAGACGGTCCAGGTTGACTGGACGCACTATTTCCTCTCCGTCGAGGTCGATGAGCACAGCAGCACCACCTGATAGGATCTTCTTCATAATGTAGGGGTCATTCCAATTGGGATTAAATTTCCCTCTGGGGTCCCAGATGGGCTCTACTATTTCTTTGAGGGATAATTCCCCTTCTCGAACATCGCTATCCTTGACTCTCTTATTGAAGGATTGCGCTATACGGCAATGGTTACCTTGTATGTGATAGAGATCTTTCAATCTTCATTCGCCTAAGAGGGATAGCTCGTTAAGATGGCTTTGGTACCAATCTTCTCCGTCGACCTCGCATTCAAGTATGATGCGCAGCGAGGGTATTTCCAGCTCCACGGGTAGGACTGCCTCCATGTCATATACTAGAGAGTATGGGGTAACCCCAGTAGAGGTTCGAACTGAAGTGCAGTAGCCCTAGAGGGCGTAAGGGATCCTATCAACCTAATCACGATAACTCTCAGTCATCTTGTTGATGATGGCTTTGAGATTCTTATTGGCTGCTTCAACTACTCCATTGGTTTGAGGTCGGTATGGAGAGGATTTATGTCTTTTAATCCCATACTCGTCGACCACTTCTGTAACCTCATCCTCAAAATGTAACCCATTATCTGATACCATCTCGTGTAGGACCCCATATCAGCAGATGATGCTTTTCTTAATAAATTTGGCCACTTTCTTGGCATTCAGAACTATGTATGACTCGACTTTGACCCATTTAGTGAAGTAGTCAATAGCGACTAGGATGAACTCATTCCCATTGGATGCCTTCGACGTAATGTTCCCTATGATATCGATGACCCATGTGGAAACGTCCAAGGAGAAGTCATGTTGTACAATTCTCGCGGAGGCAGACGTTGTGGGTTAGAGAACCGTTAGCATTTGAGACATCTTTGAACGTAGGTTGTGCAGTTCTGAACCATGGGAGTCCAGTAGTGCCCCTGTCGAATGATCTTTTTTGCGAGCATATGGCCGTTTATGTGGGGTCCTCATTCCCCGCTGTGGATTTTCTACATCATTTCTTCAATGTCAGCCCCTGCGATGCAGTGTAAATGGGTTCCATCGAAGTTTCTCTTAAATAGTGCTTTATCACAGACAATGTACTGGGCGGCTAGTCTACAGAGAGTTACTTGGTCCTTCTTGTCGGCTCCTTAGGGATACCTACCGTGTATGAGGAGGCACCAAATGTCATAGTACCAGTAGTTGGCTATTTTGGATTCTTCCTCCGTGCAGAGCTCGATGTGGTAGTAGTGGTTTCATTTTTCTTGTTTCTCGATAAGGAAGGGGGCTATGGTTATTCCTTCAGGCATGTCAATCATGGAGGCTAAGGTGGCAAAAGTGTCAATCAGGTTATTCTTTGCTCGGGACAGGTAGTAGAAGGTGATTTCTTGGAATTGGGAAACTAGTTCTTCAAGGTGGGCATGGAAGGGTAAGAGTTTATCGTCCTTAACTTTCCACTTCCTGAGTACTTGATTGATGATGAGGACTGAATCCCAGTAGACATCGAGGTATCAAATTCCTTTTTTAAGGGAAACTTTGAGGCCTACCGTGCACGCCTCATATTCAGTCATGTTGTTGGTGCAAGGGAAATCCAATTTGATGGCAATGGGAGTGTGGGAGTCATCAAGGGAAATTAGAAGGATTCCAATATGATATCCTTTTTTTTTCAGTGCCATCAAAGAACATTTTCCATTAAAGATCTTTTTGGGAGGCACAAAGGATATTCTCAACTGGGAACTAGAAGATCTAGACATCGACTTCTTCCATAGGGTAGTCAACAAGGTAGTTAGATATGGATCTTCCTTTAATGGCTTTCTATGTGACATAGGTGATATAAAACTCATCTTTAAGCATCAGCCAATGGGCTATTCAGTTGGATAGGGCAGGCTTCTCGAGTAGGTACTTGATAGGATCCATTTAGGATACAATTCTGATGGGGAAGGCAAGCATATAGTGCTGTAAGTTTTGGGTAACCCAGACAAGAGTGACACATGCTTTTTCCAAGTTGTTGTAGTTAACTTCATAACTGGCTAATTTTTAACTGACATAGTAGATGGCTTTCTCTTTGCGGGTTTCTTCAAGGTACTAAACTAGCAAAGCCCCGGCTGTAATATCGATCACGGTTAGGTATAGGAGTAAGGGAAGACTAAGCTGTGGTGGCATAAGAACCGAAGGTCGGGTTATTTATTTCTTAATTCGATCGAAGGCTTCTTGGCAAGCTTCGGTACGGACTTTGGTTGAATATTTTTGAAGGAGTTTGAAGATGGGTTCACAGATGGAAGTCAACCACCTAATGTACTATAATTTCCCAAGGAATCCTCGAACTTCTTTCTCCATTCGGGGATGCAGCATCTCAAGTATGGCTTTCAGCTTAGCAGGATCTTCTTCTATCCCCTTCTTACTGACCATGAATCCCACGAGTTTCCCTTTGGTAACGCGAAAGACACATATATGCAGGTTAAGATGCATTTGGTATTATCGCATTCGTTTAAAGAATTTTCGGAGACTGGGAATGTGACCTTCTCTAGTCTTGGACTTGATAATCATGTCATCTACATAAACCTCGACTTCCTTATGTATTAGATCATGCGAAATGGTTATGGCAGGTAGCCCTTGCATTTTTTAGACCTAATGGCATGACATTGTAGCGAAAGGTTCCCTAAGGGGTGATAAATGTAGTTTTCTCTTGATGATCAGGGTGCATCTTGATCTGGTTATATCTGGTAAAATCGTCAATGAATAACTTGAGAGCGTGGTTGGCAGTGTTGTCCATAAATATATCAATGTTGGTTAGAGGGTAATCATACTTCTGAGAGGCCTTGTTTAAGTCTTGGTAGTCGACATACATACGTACCTTTACTCCTAATTTTGGCATGGGTATGATATTGGCTACCCATGTAAGATATTCAATTACTCAAATGAATCCCACGTTCAATTGCTTGACTAATTCTTCTTTTAATTTGAGTGACCATTCGGTGCGGAGATTTTGCATCTTCTGTTTGACTGGTTTACATTCTGGGAGAGTTATAATCATATGATGTGCTATCTCAGGGTCAATGTCGGGCCTATCGTCATAGAACTATGCGAAGACATCCATGAATTCCTTCAGTATCTCTTCCAGTTGTGCGTGCTCATGCTCATTAAGGGTAGCCCCTATCCTAATCTCGCGCATTTGGCTACTAGAACCGATATTAATAACAACAGTTTCATCTTCATTTACTTGAACACGACTATATTATCTGTTATTAATCTTATTTAGATCAATTAAGAATTTTTCATTTATAAAGTCATCATCATCAAAAGTTTGATTAGAATCAAGAAAATTAATGTAAGGCATAACAAGATACTCAAAATCTTCATTTATTTCATTGATAGGAAAAATAGAATTAAGAACCTCATCAAAGGAGGTCTCAATTACATCAGAGTGAGAGGAAACAACTACAGGGGAAAGGGGATAAACATCAGGGTTAGGTTGAATATCTGTAGGTGGCACAGGTGCAGCATGCCAGTTGAGAAGAGGTATATCAGCATCTTTAATAAGGTAGGATGGATCTGATGATGTAGTCCCTAAGTGGATTATGCAGAGTGCCAGCCCTAGTATTTACAAGCTGAAAGAATCCTCAGAGTCGTTGTCCTCAGAATCCCTGGTATCAGTTATGGTCTCCTTAGTGAGTGGTTGTACATAGTGTTGGGAACTTTCGTCCCCTGGATAGCTTTCTTGAAAAAAAATTACATTCATGGTTATATCTTCGTGTCGATAGGGTCATACCAAGGTTCGGGAAAGTTGCAGAAGGGAAATATTCACCCTCTCTGATGAATATTCCATTTAGGGAATCTCTCGAGATAGTTTTGGCGCCTTCTAACTTTCTCTTCAGTTGAGGCTGACAGATCAATCTGGGTTCTTCTTCTGATGGTTGATAGCCCAAGCCATAGGGAGGAAAGTCCTCCTTCAACACAATAGATTCAGTTATCCCTTGTTGTCTTTACCCTAGCTCTAGTCTGGGCATAAAGTGAATGTTTTTAAACATTTGGATTACATTAACATTTCCATGAGGATCATATTCTAGACAAACCATATCCTTAAAGTTGCCCCTACCGGGAGTAGGAGTGGCTTGACCTGGAAGCCTGATCGTAGCATATCGTTTACCCCGTGTTGTATCTCAAGTATCGGATTACTGGTGCTCGCATTCTCAGTATTGTCACTGTCTCCCAAGATGGTGATAACTTGTCCATTGGTAAAGAACTTTAATTTTTTATGAAGGGACGAAGAAACCCCTTGGATGCTATGGAGCCACAATCGTCCAAGCAGCAGATTGAAATAGGATGGGATGTCAATGACTTGGAAATCAAAAACAGGATTTATAGGGCCAACCCTTATTGGAATCTTGATATATCCCATTATTTCTCAGCGGGTGTTATCATAGGCTCGCACAACAGCAGAGATTGGATTAAGGCCACTCACTTTTAATCCCAAACAGTTAAGGGTTCTTAGAGGGCACACATTCAGAGTTGATTCGTTGTCGAGGAGTGAGAGGGGGATAATTTTTCCCATGACTTCAATAGAGATATTGAGAGCATGGTTGTGGTTAGGACCAGACTTAGGGTTTTCTTCGAAGAAGAAGAAGAGCATTCGAGTAGAGGTCAAGGATCTAACTAGATTCACTTCTTCTTCTGGTGTGGTTGAGGGAGGAACTGTGGGTCATGTGAGTAGCTTGATTAGGTCATTTTTGTGTAGTTAGGAAAACATGAAATGTCCCCATAGGGTAATGTTAGCTTAAGTCTTTTTCAATTGACCAAGGACCTTACTTTCTTTAAGAGTCATGTCTGGCATAGGGAGATTATCAACACCTTTCCCTTTATCGCCTACTGATGGTTGTAAGTTTGGATTCTAGTAATGTCTCCCCGACCTGGTCATGTGGTTCACGAAAGAGGGAAAAAATACAAACCCTATTTCTTTATCGATATCGGGTTACTCAGCTACCTGGTTGATCTCTCCTAGCAGCTCATTGAATGATAGCACTCCGTATAGGTTAGCTATTAGACTAGTCTTTCTTGAATCTAGCTCTTCATCTAAATCTTCGGAATCATCCCCTCATTCGATGGAAACGATATTGTCTTTCTATGCATATTCAATACACTCTACAACTTCAATGGCTTCTTCGTATAATTCTCCCCATTCAGCAGGGAAATGTAGGACTGAAGGGACCGGGTGCCCTTGTAATTTCAAAGCATCGAGCAGCTTGGATATGCTACAAATATCACCAGTCTGTCGAAACAAACCTTCCATGATCTGGACCAGGTCATCTATACTGACTTCGTCGGCTGGCACTACCCAGCTGTCTGACTCTCGGGCCCATTTTTGAGATTTTAAGAACGACCCACTGAATCTCTGACAATTGATGATCATTTGGGCAGGCAATTTCAGTCCGAACTATATGAATTGGTTTAGCACTTCTAATAATTCCCTATCTTTAACTCCAGAACGGGTACAAACAGCAATGCAAGCTCTGGTGAGGAGTGATATCAGTAAGGTTAATAGGGTTTAAGAGGAAATATGGGCATGTTCGGAGAGGTTTAAGAGAGTATATGGTTATGGCTGGTGATTTACGTGGCATGATTTGGGTAGATGGGTCGAGTTCTAAGTCTTCTTCGAGGAAGATGGCATTTACATGATTCGGGAGTGGATTATGGGTAGTTTTTGGTTTAGGATTGGCTGGTGGGGGGATGATACCCCAGTCAATCAGGATTTGGATTATGTTTTGGAGATGGAAACATTGGTCGGTGGTATAGCCAACAGTTTGGTGAAAGTCACAATGGGCATTGGGTTTGAAGTTTTTCGAAAGTGGGTTTGGTAAGGGACGAGGGTCTAAGGTTTTATCAGGTTTCGATTCAAGAGAGCCTGGTAGACTTTGGAGAGTGGAGCATAAATCTTGGTATATTCCTTCCGAATTGGGTTTGGGAAACTTTCTAGTGCCCGTGAAGCGACAGGCTGGGAGATGTTGTTGATAGTAGGATTTGTGGTATTAACAGGCTTTTTAAACTTTCTAGGAGCAAACTGTCGAGAGGTTTTCTTCGGTTCAACTTTTATCTTGGAAAGACCTTCTTCGATTTCTAATCTTACTTCTCGAAGGGCTCAAAATTTAGGGTAATACTGTCCTCCCATTATTGCTCAGACATGGGGTAGAAAGCTCTTCTTCTCAATGTTGACTTGTTCTTCTTCGGAAGGTCGATTGGTCATGATAGCTGATTTTTCTCTCCATCTTTCTTTAAAGTTACTGACTGATTACCCAAGATTCTGTTTAAGTATCTCTAAGTCATGATGGGTAACCTACAGCTCCTCGTTGTACTTGTACCATAATTTTGAACTCACGGGCAACGTCTTCCCAACTGTGGATTATGGATTCTTCAAGGGATAGGAACCAACGTAATGCGCTATCTTTCAGAGTCTGCTGGAATATCTGAGCCATTATTTCTTCGAAAGACCCTAGGAGAGTCATTGCTCGGTGATAGCTATGGAGATGAACGATCGGGGGTCTACTGCCTCCAAACTTCTCCATATTAGGCATCTTGATTTTTTCTGGTAACCTGGATTTAGGATAGGGAGACATATGGGTGTAGTCCATGTAGTTCCCAAAGATTCTGACCTGGTCTAATTTCTTGGTTAGCATCTTGAGGTCTTCCTTGACCCTGTTTATTTCTTCTTCTTTCGGATCAACAGTTACAGGTAAATTATCCTCGGTCTGAGGATGGTTTGGCATAGGAAGCTAGGCTGGTGGAGGCCCAATAGTAGGAGGAGCACATGGAGCATGATGGTATTCTTCAGGAACCTAGATAGGCTCGGGTACAGGCAGACCCATGGCTCGAGGGAAAATGACCTCAGGATCTTCGGGGACAGGGACCCGATTTCTTTGCATCTTATGAACCTCAGTTTGAAAGTTGTCAATTTTAGCTGTGAGATGAGCCAGAACAATTAATAAATCCGGATGTACATTTGGCACTTGATCTGTGTTCTCCATGGAAGGCGAGTGAGTCTCAGACTCGAAGGAAGTAAGGGGACTAGTAGAACTTCTGGGCAGATCGACTAAAGACCGAAGCCAATAGGGTCCAGGCTAAGGGTATGTGATCGACCTGAGAAGGAAAAAACATTGGAATTTTTTTCGAAAGAGAAGAAGGGAATTTGTTATTTTTGGAAAAGTAGGAAAATATTTTTGACATTTTTGGAGAAAATGAAGACAAAAATGTTTGTTTTTCTTTTTGTTTTGAGGAAAAAAGAGGGAAAATATTTTTGGTATTTTTGATAAAAGAGGGAGAAATGTTTTTGAAAACTTTTTAGAAAAAGAGAGAGGAAAAGACTAGAGACGGTTCTCAGCATGATTATTATGTTTATTAGGTTCTCACTTGTATTAGGTTTACCTAAATGCAAAATGAAGTGCCGGACGGGAGCCGAGCCTAGAAAAATTGGGTTTGTAGCACATGTAAAGCTATGGTTGGACTTGTAACCATGCTCACGGGTAGGACCCATTTTTAAAATCACGCAAAAATTTAGACGGCAGACCGACCCAAAATTTCGGTAGAGTTTTGGGTTGAAATTGACAATCTAACATGTGTGTCCTAGGTTTGACACCCATATATGGGTATGAAGTTTTGTTGTGTGAATGGGAAAGAATTACCCCCTTTGGCGTGACTTCCACGATATAGGTCTCGCCTTTAAGGGTAATCGGTACGTGTGGACAAGCCATTTGATATACCTAAGTGTATGTGAATTGCCTCACTATATACCTCATGGGGATGGTACATGTGAGAGAGAATTTGATATACTCGACGTACCTGAATGAGTTTTTTACGATATAGCTCCCGTCATGACTTCGGTCAGATGGTACGATGTGGGGGAACCGTTCGATATACGTCAAAGGTACTTGGACAATGGAAGGTGAGAGTCATATCGCTTAGACTAACTGTAACCTGCCGGACTAACGCCCATCACGAAGTGACTCTCCAGTTATGGGATGATATTTGGTCAATAACAATGCTCCTTGGTGATGTCGTGTGAATCATGCATGATTCATTTATTAGTATCTTATGGAGAGAGTATTTTTCCTTGATTATGCCAAATAGGGAGCAAAGTACAAGTACCCATAGTAAAGAAATACCAAGCGTGGATAAGCGATTTGTAACTATCTATAGGTGAGTGTGTGATAAGTGAGCATGGATATATACAAGTAGGTGTGTGTGTTGGTGATACCTAAGCATGGATTTCTAAGTGATGTGTGTAACATGTGGATATATGTGATCTTAGGTGCACGTGGTGTTAAGTGTACATGGAGAGTATTCTACAAGTGTGTGAATAGTAGTATGAGGTACATATGACTAATAAAAGGGAACATGGAAATACTGGAATATACAAGAAAATAAAACACCCATGTAGATAGAGTCTAGCCCTCTTAAAAATCATCCCAGCGGAGTCACCACTGTGGTCATCCCAGTTGGAGCGGTGTTCATTCCGGGGGGAAGGAGGAGGATCCCCCAAGGAAGAATTGCATCGCGGTCTCGCACCCTTATCTTCGAAAAGGGGCTTTGGTCGTCGTCAGTGTGGGGTGAATGTAAAGAGATAGAGTTACTAGCCTATTTTGCTCAAAACAGGCAAAAGAATATGTTGCCACTTCGAGAGATCGTCATCAATGACAAACTGATGCATACAAAACCAATAGATCGGAGGTTCGGGGGCTAAGTTACGAAATGGGAAGGTGTTAGGCACCCATTCCGCCCTTTCGGTCTCTCATGGACAAATGTTAATATTTTCATTTATCCCCGTGAAGTGTGTGCATGTGTTTATATAATGGAGATTGGAATCGTTCGACCCATACCATGAAAAATATAGGGTGAGGTCATCCACATGAATATTCCCAAAATAGTGATAAATATAAAAGACAGAATATGATTGTTCATCGTGATATCGATTGTTATTGAGAAACGATAATATGTGTGGGATGAAATGCAAACAATCATATTATGTATATATATATAATTAGGGATTTTGAGAAATTTGGAAAATAAAAGAAATTGGAAAATGGAAAAGCGGGACTCGAGTCTCAGATTTTAATCAGAGACGCATCAAAGCCCACGTAGTTTCAAATGAATAATAGGGGTGGGGTTTATCCCATAGATTCAAACGGAATTTTATTAAGTGTGTGCGTGTAGAAAATGTATTTTTTTGTTTTGAAAAAGTGTGCTGGATAATTTCGTTCGAAATTTACGGGTGTAACCCACTTTTATTTGTTTTTGGGTTTTTTAAGAAAAATAAAGTATGTGCAATATACTAATAAAAGCGTAGATGTTAATGTGTGTGAACTAAAGTGAAACTAGATTATGAATCTAATGTAGTTTATGCAAAAACAAAAGATTTTAAAAGAGAGGGAGAAGGAAATGGACCTTCCTTGGAGCTTGAGCTAGGATCTTGGATGAACTCCTTTGAATATTCATGGATGTTAATGAGAGAGAAGGATATTTTCCAAATTGGGGCTGAAAAGAATGGGTATTTAGGCTTGAATGGAACTTCTCGTATGGAACTTCGCTGACTTCGAGAGAATGTTATTGAGATAGCTGATGCTGATGGGTTTGCTGTGTATTTTGGGAGTGAGGTCATGGCCCTTATTTATAAGGGAAAAGGGGGGGTGCTTATCGGCCTAGGCAGGGTTCAGGACCTGCCAATTGGTAGTCCCGTGCGGACTTTTCTGAAAAAATGATCGTAGCACACAAACTGTCAATCGGAATCATGAACGGATCATACCGTTAGAAAGGTATTTTAAAAGCCTTCGATAGTCCTTTGGACCACTCCCGGGTCCGGAAGTTGACTTTGGGTCAAATATGGCTCGGAAGCGAATGTCGATCCTTTGGATGGGTGATTGTCGGACACAAACGGATCGTTCGTTCGTATGGTAAGTCAGAATCGTGCATGGGGCAAATAGTTGGAAATTTTAGGAGATTTACTTCAACATTTCAAAGAGTTTTGCTTAGTTCGAAAAGTTAACCTTGGTTAACCAGGGCCCGGAAGAACCCAGTGACCTCTCGGAGTAAAACGGATCGTTCGTCCGTACCACAGGTCAGAATCGTGCATGGGGTGTATCGTTAGAAAGGGTATTCAGTTCCTTTCAGAGATTCATTCAGTCTCATTCGATCTGAAGAGTTGACTTTGGTCAAATGGAGTCCGGGAGAGCCCAGTGGCCTCTAGATCGATTTTCAAGGAAAAATTGATTGCTCGTTCGAACGGTGATGCTGTTTTGCGCACAGGGTGGACTGTTGGAAAGGGGTTCAGTTCCATTCATATTGAAAGAGCTTTCTCTCTGATGGAAGGGTTGTTCGAAGTTAAATGGGTCCCGAGGGTGCCCGATGGCCTCTAGATCGGTACTCGGAGTGCGACCTAGGTTTGCGGTGGAAAAGGGGGAGTGCTAGGGGTTTAAGGATAGACTTAGGGGATCCTAAAATGTTGTGTATACACTCCCATAAAGAGGGTGATGAGATTTGGGATGAAGGAAAAATTGGCTCCTCGATACGTGGGACCATTCCCTATTCTGGCGAGGATTGGGCCGATAGCATACAGGTTGGGATTACCAGATCACTTACAGTGTATGCACGATGTTGTTTACATATCTGCACTATGGAGATTCCTTACAGATGAGGTGGCATACCAGCACATTGATATCGACGAGATTGAACTCCAGTCAGACGCTACATACAAAGAGAGACCGACAACCATTTTGGACCGATGGGAGCATCGACTTCGATCCAAGGATGTTCCTTTAGTTCGGGTGCAACGGGGACACTATCGGGAGGACGAGTATACTTGGGAGAGGGAGGAAGACATGCGCACATAGTATCCTGAACTCTTCAAGCTAGGTACGTACTTTTCTTGATTCCGAGGATGAAATCCCGTTATTAGGTGGAGAATGTAATACCTCCTATTTTCTTCTAAAATAAATAATGAAATAATATTTTTTGGAATAAATAATTAATTTTAAAAATTGGACCTAATTAAATCTTTATTTTAAAAAAAAGGCACAGTTGAAATTTTTTGGTTAGTTATATTTGGTGTGACTAATTTTTATGTCTATGAATATGTCATTTACATATAATGAAGAAAAATGCATAATTAATGTGCGACAGAAATTAAAAGTACATATTATTAACATAAATAATTCAAAGCATATTTTGGGACACATATGGGCTCGTTTAGATGATTTAGGCCTTTAAAAATAGTCCCGAATCAATAGTATATAGGTTGGGAAACTTTTGGGCTAGTTGTATTATGAATTCGGGTCCATTTGGGGGTCCAAGAGTTGAGTTTTAAGACCAACTCGGGATTAGTCAATTTTTAGTGTTTAAGTGGGGGTAAACCACTCCCCCACTATTATTATTAAAAACCTAAATTAATAGTTAACGGGAGAGAATAGGAGAAAGTTCAAAAGAGAAGAAAAGGGTAAGAAACTAAGGTAAGATCAAGGAGATTTCAAGAGACTTTCTCCTACGATTCATTAAGGCAAGAATTATCTTGCTTAATTTATGCTTTTCAATATATTTCTTGATGCATGTAACAACCCCTTAAATTTCTGGGATTTAGGATTGAATATGTTTGATTTGATGATGAACAACACATGTAGAGGAGTGATTTTTATATAAAATTTGTCCCACAAATTAGGTATCGTAAATCTAAAAATTGATGATAGAATCCGTAGGCTTTTTGTAGTTAAATTTGGGATATTTTGACTAATTGAGGTAGAGATGTCAATGTTAATTAATGGACTAAAATCTTGATGTGGATCCCCTAATGAATGCCCTTTATTGTGAATTAAATAATATTGGAAACTAGAAGAATGTCTCAAGCATAGGAACCCTTAGCAGATGAAAATTTGTTGGATTCGAATACATAAAATCTGGGTTTAAGTTTCTAAGATTTATTATATCCATTGTTAGGTTTGTAACAGTGTCTGGATTTTAGATTTAGAGCTGGAAAGAACTGAGAAGGAGAAGCATGGGGAAGAAGAAGTAGGTCGTTCAAATGATGTGATGGGTCATTCGAACGACATGTGATGTTGCACGAACGACCATACTCCTCATTCGAGTGAAGCTAAGTGGCATTTGGCAGGTTATTCCTTCCACATATGGGCCTAGGTTTGGTTTGATTAAATGGGAATGATTTGGTTACTGAATAAAAATAAAAGAGTAAATTAAAAAGGGAAATTTTGACTAGATGGTTAAGTAACGATGTGTCAACATTTAATTGATAATAATTACAAATAACTAGTTGGTTAAGTAATTATTTCAGGGAATGGAGTTAAAATTTATTAGATGGTAAATTATTAATAAATGGAAAATGTTGTGGACTTTAGTGTAATACCCCGTATTTTTATGGCTTTTAAATTTAGGGATTTATTAAATTTAATTGAGATAAATTAATTTAATTTTAATCCTGAAAGTTGTTTTAAATATTTACTAGCGTGATGAGAGTTAGTAATTATTGAAAGTTTGTTGATTCGTTAGCTATTAATTATTGAGTAGAGTAATATGTAGAATTCATTTTTGTTAAAAATTGTCACGAGTGAATAAAGTGGCAATTATGAAAATTTAAGTCGGGACGCGCATGTATCGTGTCAGGACTAAATTATTATTATATAAAGTGAATAAATTATAAGTTGCCCGTATGATCATTTTGAGTGCGCCAATGTGTCCGAAAGGGTCGAGATAGTCAGAAAAGTGTACCCAGGGGTTTAGTTTGGGTCTCGGGGCATTTTTAGGCCTATTTGACATCCCGGGAGAGTATTATAGACATCTTGCATTTTTGGGTAATTAAACACACGAATTTAATTAGATTATATCATCCATTTAGAGTTATCTCTTAGGGTTAGTAAACACAAAATCAAAGAACGACCATTATAGAAGGAGTTGGAGATCTTTCCAAGCAACTCAAGGCCAAGGACTCACTCGTTTGCACCGCCGCCACCACCAAAGCATAGATCGCGCGACGAAGAACGCAACCATACCATTTCATCCAAGAAATCAGAACCTTGAATTTCAGGCAAGTATCTATCTTGCTTTATTATTGGTTAATGCCTCACCCATGTTAGTTTAGGATTACCAAGATCATGTTTTATGAAAGAAATTGTTAATATAGAGACTTTAAATCCCATGTTTAGAGAGATTCCATATATTCTGGATATACCCATCATATGTAGAGGATTACCAGCGAATTATTATGAGTTTAGAAACAAGAAATCTGGGAAATAATTAGAGGAATGTATATTTCTTTCAAAATTAGGGTTCTTAAAGATTATGTCAATTTTACCCCATTAATTCGATATCGTTGATGAATTTATACATGTTTCACGTAGAAAATCTTGTATATATGTATATAGATCTTGGAGTGCTGTTATTTGGGAATTCTAGAGTCATTAGTGACATTTTTGGAGAAATTGGAAGATGAAACCCGTAGGTTTAATTTGCAGTTTCTGGGTAAGAACTGCTTGATCGAGCGAGCGAGCCAAGATCATCGATCGACCCCTCCTGGAAAACTGCATATTTCTCATTCGTTAGTTTGATCCGATTAAGATGTATGGTAACGCTTGATTGTTATTGTTGGAGTATAATGGGATATAGAGATGACCAGTAGCGCCTAGGTAGACCCCGTTGAGTAACATTTTAATGTAGGATGAGATTTTGGGTAAACGAGGAATGATTCATGTGTATAAGAAATGATACGTATATTTAATAAAAAGATTGGGGCTCGTAAGGGAGTTAGACTGGAACGTAAGTGAGTGAATGTCTACTAAAATTATACTTAGAATACTTCGAGAGAGGAGAAGTTAGTATGAAGTGAATAATAAATGAGAATACAAATAACGAGTCCGTGATACGAAATAATTGAGTAAAATGTGTAATAACGGATAATTATAATTATGGGTCGTGAGCGCACTTAATTTATCACTGTGGATGTGTGTGTGTGTGTGTGTGTGTGTGTGTATATATATATATATATATGACTGTGTGATTGTGTATATATTATATATCCGGATAAATATCATACTCGGGCTACATGCTATCACGGGGGTTTCCGCATCGGGACGGTCTTATCTCGATGGGACCTTTATGGGGGATATTGACTCGTACCCTAGAATATAGGATTCCGTGGTACA
Organism: Sambucus nigra; assembly: GCA_949130495.1. Classification (NCBI taxonomy): domain Eukaryota; kingdom Viridiplantae; phylum Streptophyta; class Magnoliopsida; order Dipsacales; family Adoxaceae; genus Sambucus; species Sambucus nigra. The sequence goes on along the minus strand of OX422207.1, from coordinate 688,078,143 downwards.
GGCTATCCGATTGATAGTCAGACGGTCCTAAGAGATGTGAGGGTATGTGCTGACCTCTTAGTGACTTGGAACTATGCTTCGCCTCCATTCGTATGTGTTTTATGTTAATGCAGTTCGAGAGTGATTCCGAACTAGCAGTTCCCTAAATATGTGTGATACAGGGACTTGATAGCAGAGTATGCCAGCACCATAGATTGTATGTGGGGCGCAGATAGTATATATATATATATATATATATATATATATATATTATATGAGTGATTGGTATAAATATATCTACTTATATATGGAAACTTTGCACCATAGATTTTATGTGGGGTGTCGTTAGTGTATATATTATATGTGTAACTAATATATATACGTATATCTATAAGGGAACTTTCTACTGTGCGTATAAGTAGTTAAGTAATGAATAAATGTTGCAACTTTCTTAATGGGTTCGGGAACTTCATAACACTACCGATTTTCTAAATAGTGTAAGAAAGCTTGAAGAGATTAAATTTCTCAAACTAAATATTATCACCCTGTTAATTCTTGAGATAAAACTTTATGGAGAATAATTGAGATAAACTTTTGAGATTTAGTAGTACGGTAGACGTGCACACTAGATGATAGGTGAGAATTCTCAAGAGAGTGTCGCATACTAGCATGGTTGTTGCATTAGCAGGTAAGCATTTTAAATACTTGCTAAATTATTTTTAAAACTGTTTTACAACCGGTTTTTGACAGGGCCAATTCGGTTTGCCCATCGGTTTTTGACAGGGCCGATTTTATAAGGGCCGGTTTTTGACAGGGCCGGTTTTTTGAACTCAATATGCCTTTTTTTATCTGCTGTTTTTTTATTATGTGTTGTTTTTTTCAACTTTCTAATATACAGTTTTTTTCAACTTTTAATATGCTGTTTTTTTCAACTTTTAATATGCTGTTTTTTTACATTTTATATTTATTATTTGTTGTTTCTTTATAATATGTTTTTTTTTTATTATATGCTGTTTTTTTTTCAGCTTTCATTATATGTTATTTATTTCAAAATTCTTAATATGCAAATACAAATAGTTCTAAAATTACAATGATTTCAGATTATGATGAATTACAATGATTTCATATTACAATAATTTCAGATTACCAAAGTTCCAAACAGTCCCAAAATATAAATGAGTCCAAATTAGAATACATTCCCAAAGTCTTAATAAGTCCAAATCAAAATCATCCAAAATCTAGTTATTACATTCCAAATGTAAAATGCAAATGTCATAAATCAAGTCCCATAATGGGTAATCTGCTAAAACAAGCTTCCAAGTTCCAATTCAAACATCATCCTTCAATGTCTTTTTCTTTGTCTTGGCATCCCAACAACTCTGAAAAATAAAACAATAAAATATTAGCATCTTAACTTTGAAGTATCAAATATATTGAAACAAGAAAAAATACTTTTGAAACATAAAAATTACCCGAATCAAGTTTCTCATATTCCTCAATCTCATCCATTGCATCACGAAGACTAATCGGGGTGGTTGAAGTTCGAATCCAATTTTGTGTGCAAATTAGGGCCTCCACCGTTTTAGGCAACACTGAGCTACGAAAAGAATCAAGTATACGACCACCGGTACTAAAAGCGGATTCGGATGCAACGGTTGAAACCGGAATGGCTAATATATCACGCGCAACATAAGAAAGAACTCGATACTTGGAGGAATTAATCCTCCACCAACCCAAAACATCAAAATTTGCTAAGTCCTCTTCACATCTTTCGGCCAAAAATCTATCAACTTCGGGCCTTATATGAGCCCCTATCAACCTTTTTAGTCAATAAAGGATTTGAGCGTGGTGGCAATGACCAGACATTATTTATTCAGAAATTTTTTCACAATGTTTTGATTACACAAGTTTACGTGGATGATATAATTTTTGGTTTTACTTTACCTGAACAAGAAAAGTAATTTTCTAGTATAATGCGTGGTGAATTTCAGATGTCCTTGATGGGGGAGTTATAGTATTTTATCGATTTACAAGTTAAACAATGTAATGATGGTCTATTTATATCTCAGTCTAAATATTCATGTGACCCGGTTAAAGAGTTTGTTCTTGATAATGCTAAAACTGCACGAGCACCCATGATAACTTCAACTAAAATATCTAAAGATGAACATGGGAAAATCATAGATCCTACTTTGTATTGAATCATAATAGGGAGTTTATTATACCTTACTGCATCTAGACCTGATATTTCCTTTATTATATGTGTTTGTGCACGCTATAAATGTTCACCTAAAGAATGTCATTTGTTGTGTGTAAAATGAATTATAAAATATGTTAAGGGCACACTACAAGTGCTATAGTTGGTTATGCGGACACTGATTGGGCAGATTTCTCAGATGATAGTAAAAGTATGTATGGTGCCTACTAATATGTAGGAAATAATCTAATTAGACGGAGTAGTAAAAAATAGAATTGTATAGTCCTTTCTATGGTTGAATCCGAGTATATACCAGATGGTAGCTGTTGTGCTCAATTAATATGGATCAAACAAATGATGTGTGATTATGGTATTAAAGAAGACAAAATTACAATATTTTTTGATAACCAAAGTGCTATTAATATATCCAAAAATTCAGTTTAGCACTCACGCACTAAGCATCAAGATAAGACATCACTTTATTAGAGAACTTGTTGAATCTAAGGAACTTGAAATTGAGTACATCAATAAAAAAAATAACTAGTTGACCTGTTCACGAAACCATTGGAAAATATTAGGTTCGAGTCACGTAGGAAAGCCATTGGGATGATTGTACTTATATAATAATTATGCATAATTGTTATTTTCTCAGTATATATCATGCTTATAGGTGGTTTCTAAGGATTTGGGGTATAGTAGTTTAAAAAATGGTAAAACACGCCTTCTTTATCTTGATAATGTAGGAGACCCTTAATATTACCCTTGATTATGACAATTTTTGTGTAGAATAATTTCTTTTATCTCCCATATATATATTTTGACCCGTTGTCTATTTGAGACAAAATGGGGGAGAAGACCTTGAGTACGGCTTTGATTTATCATGTTATATCTCCCTCTGATTCAACTAATATGCCTTCAAGTGTTTTATTTCAGGCATCCTTATACATATCCAATGTATATTCTTACAAATTTTGGTTTTGATCTATAAAGAGTTGAGTTATGTATTTTTGATTTATTTTATTTTTGGCTCTCGGATAGGGAATAGGTATAATAGTTATTTCGTATAGGAATCTAGGATTTTAATTTTTACCCACGTGTACTAAGTACTCAAGGGAATTTTATTTCTAATATACAAAGTGGGAGATTGAGAACACACTATAGGAGTGTATGCCATATAGGAGTTCCAACTAGTTTGGATACATAGACAAAATGTTTTTAGATTTTTGATCTCTTCTCCATGTGTACTATGATGAATACAATCAAGATCATCATCATCCTCTAAGTCTACCAAATAATCCTAAAGGAAAGTTAGAAAACACACTCTAGGAACACAAATTCATATTATGCATTGTGTGTGTGTTAAAATATTTTTAAATATATCTTATGAGTTTTTAAACATTTTCAGAATGATTTTTTAACATTTAAATTAGGATTCAAAATGTTTATTGGCTAAAACTGGAATTAATACTTTTCGCTAAAAACTTCCTGGGTAGAATCTAAAATCAGGTGAAAGATTTTTGGTTCAAAATGGGATTTTATAAAAATACAAAAAAGCATTTTATATCTAATAGTCGCTTGACACGTGTGTATGCTTGTCTCACTATGATTGGTCAAAAGTGTGTTTTCTTACACTCACAAACTTAAAATTGTTCATCATCTGTTAGATCAAAACTCATCAATGATCTGTATGTTTTATTTAGTAATTCTAGTTCATTCTCTTTTAACCAATCATATTACTTGTTTATGCGGTGCCTTATGAACCCTTAGATTAGAAGTTAAAAAGTCATTTTAATCTCATCCATTCAATAGCCTCGATCGTCCAGATGCTTCCTATACAACTATAAATAAGTGCCTACGCTCGCCCACTAGAGAACTTTTGGAAAAAGTAGGTCTGAGAGGAAAATAAGAGAGAGAGAGAGAGAGAGAGAGAGAGAGAGAGAGAGAGAGATGTGAAATCAGTGAGGAAGAAGAGTGTTTAGAAATCTCCAAAATAAATTTCCGTACATATCTTCCAAAAGAAAACCTAGGGTTTCATATTGAGTACATTTTTGGGTAAAGAATGGGATAAAATTCACCGCCGGAGCTCAGATGGATGGTGACCCAAATAATAAACGTGTTTTTCAAAATAAGAATGAAATTCCAAAAAAATAAGAGGATTCCGGACTTACGGAAGAAAGTTGTTTCAACAACTTGGATAGTAAAACAACTTTGTAGACTTCTAAATCTTCACCTAATAATTAGGAGATTATCATAAAGAAAGTTCAATATACATCGGATGTCTTCTCAGCAGGTAAAGATACAAAAATAAATTAGGTTCATGCTCTTAAATGTCGAAACAAAGTGTTGAACATGTTTTGACCAAAATTTCAAATAAGTCTATGATTTTATGTGGGACTGAATATGAGGTGGAAATTGAAGAAACTCTTTCTCCCCAAATATCATATCAAATAAGGCTCCAAGTTGATCAGTTGATTAAGTCGATTCCACAAGGCTTGAATAAGCCACGCGAAATTGTTGATTTTACTATTGAAAACTTAGACGATTGTAATCAATCTCCAAAAAAGGATAACGCTAATACTGAGACACATGAGTCAAATTCTGAGGATGAAATGTCCTTCTAGAGGACATACCCAAATTATTTAGTCATGAAGTAAATTTATATGTCGAGCTCCCCAAATTTGATTTAGGAATGAGTCCTAATTCCACCAAAGCTAGGGCTTTTATTAAAGATTTGATTATTAAAAAACGGTGTGAACATTCTTTTTTAAACTCAAGTTAGCAAATTTTGATATCCTTGTCAACCTTGAAGATGATTTGGTGGACAAAATTACTAAAAAATTGAGAAATATGAATTATCAAGTGGATTTTCCAACCTTAACTTATGAGGAGAAATCGACTGTTAAAAATAATTTAAAGCCTTCTTCTTCCCATTTAAGATCTCGTAAATTTTAGTGTTGTTTAATTTTTTTCTTTTAGCACTTGTAAGAGCCATTAGGAGAGGCTTCTTCTCCTATTTGGTTATTAATAAAATTTATCTTTTTGTTTAAAAAAAATTCAAACATGGTTAGGGTTTTCTAGGTTTAGACGTTTGTGTTTTCTTACACTCTGATAATAGATTCTCTCTTAAAAACAGCCTCTCGTGTTTTTTATCATATTATCTTTACAAATTATGACTGTTGATGACGATAAGATATCCTGGCATCAACAATGAACTTAACCTAGAAATACAGATTCACATTTATATCTTAGGTTGTTTAATAATTTCTGTGACCAGAATCACTCTCTTTGTTGGATCTTGTGATTTTGTTGTATATTTTTTTTAATCCAACACTTTTTGTTTTCAAAATCCTGAAAAAGAGACTTAAAATGTTCATATTTTTTAGATCTATAAATTTCTGTAAATGTTACATTTTGTAAAATTTATTTTTTATATAAATAATATCCTATTTAGATCTGATTATTTGAAGATAAAAAATAACTCTGATTATTTGAAGATAAAAAAATAACTCCATATGTGAAGATATTTTTACAAACGAAGTCTGATATTCTATGAAATTGAAACCTCTCATACTCATGTAGAAGACCTTGTAATTCATAGGACTTGTTTGTATAATCTAAGAGAGGGTGACACTGTATATTGCATTTAAGCACATCATAGTCACTAGACAATCTCACACATAAACACTTAGAAAAAATATGTTTTTTTTAGAGAATCGATTTGACTGAGTCTGCTAAAAGGAGCAAAGAATTAAAGATGAAGAAATCAGAACAAGAGAATCAACGCAGACATAAATAGTACCATAGGTGGAGATTTTGCTCTTTAGGTATATTTGTTATCTTGCTTCCAATTTTGATCATTCTGGTTTATTGCTTATAATTCTTGTTTGATTATAATGGATTTTTTTATTTTGTGGTGTAGAGGTCACCGTGGAGGTTTTCCCTAATTTTGAGTTTTACCACGTAAAAATCTCATGTGTACTTTACTGTTTTCTATTCTTACTTCTTACATAACCGGTTTAGGACTTAATAAGGCTTTTATTTTAAACGCCTGGTAACGAAGCAAGTTAAGTTTGATTATGTACAATGTATTACACATCTTGTGTTTTTTTTTAATTCAAAAGGAGTTTCGTTAAAGAGTTTATTAGGAGTTTACCTAATCATTAACTTAGGTTAATAACTTGGTTAACGATTTTCATATTTGACGTGTCCAAGCCATCAACAATGATGTTGTCTCAATTTATTTTCTATACAAGCAACTTTTACCATTTTATAAATTTTTTCATGTCTAATTTTATCATTTTAGAATTTGCCACAAATCCATGTTAGCATCTGCATCTCCCCCACACTCATTTTTTGCACATTTTATTTTTTGGTTACCTATAGGCCCCTTTTTCTTTCGAATTGTGTTATAAGGACGATAAAACCAACTTTCTTTTTGAAAACCTTAGAAAACTTGTGCAGAAAACGTACTGTATGTAAAATGTTTTTCAGGTTCTACAACTTACAAAATTCTGAGAGAAACACTCATTAAATAGAAAAGTTGAGGCGATGCATCGTTTGAACGAAAACTACATGTCGCTCGAACAAAATGCACAAGTCGTTCCAACGACATTGGCATCTCACTTAAACGACTTGCAAGGTTGTTTGAACCACTGAAAATAAGAGTTTGTGAAATACACAACTCTAAACGATCTTTATCTTAGAATAAACTAAGTTTACATATTTTAAAACACTTTTTAACATTTAAAAAACACTTATTTAATAAAATAACATCCTAAAACATTTTTTGAGTCCCATTAACATTACGCATTCATACTTGAGCGGTCTTGGAATGCAATGAAGACGTGAAACGTGCACCAAAGTAATCTCGACATGATTTATCTTTGAAGCTTGGCCGTAACGTCTTCAATAAACTTTATGTCATAGACTGTGTGGGATCGTGACAATAAAAAATTTATCTATGACTCAAAAATAATGTTTTTTTCCGGGGCTAAGTCAAATACTATAATGGAGTCAATTGGAAATTTTGTCCTTACATTACCCAACACTTCTTCCCATATAAAATGTCAGGTCTAATGGTTTCCCTATAGATATTTTCTCTTGTCCATTGACCCAACCTTCTTTAATCCTATGAGTAATATCATCACAAATATTTATATATTTTTGGAGTACCGAGCCTAAATTATGAAAATGATCATTTCCAGGTAACTCTTGATCCTTAAGTTTCACTACATTCCTATTTGTCCTCCTATTATTACTAAAATTACACTCTACATATTATGTTTTAGTTCTACTTATTTAAAACCCTCTTGTTTCTAGAGTTTCTCTCCAGAATCCCAATCTAGCATTACTCTTTGCCTTAGTTTCATGTATTAAAACAATATCACCTTCTAATAACATGCATCGCAGGACTTCATCTTGCATTTGTCCAACCATCTCATCCATAACAAGATCAAATAGATAAGAAGTCAGTACCAAAAGAAGTACGTTAAATGTAGAAATGGGCGATGACGCGAATTCATTAAAAATGATAGGGTCATTTTTCACCAAGTACGCTAAGAAGTTAGGACCAAAAGAAGTGATTATCCTACGTCTTATACTCTTTGTTAGTTAAGTTTCTTCCGAATTCGAAGATTCATTTCTAGCTTTAGGTGCCACTAGAATAGAATTACTAGTCCCCTCAGTCCTCTCTTTAAAAGGAAATTTGTCCTTATAAAATTCAGCATCTCTTAACTCAAAAATAGTATTTTTATATATATACTAATTTTCATAATCGATTAATAAAAAAACTCTACGCGTTACATTTTTCTATCATAACCTATAAAAACACAATCAATTGTCTTTAGGCTAAGTTTAGTTCTCTTAGGGACTGGAATTGAAACCTTAGCAATACACCCCCAAACTTTAAGGTGTTTATAAGATGGCTTTTTATTTTTCCACATGTCGTAGGGAGTTTTATAATTTTTCTTAAATGGTATTTTATTAAGAATATAACAAGCAGTAAGAAGTGCCTCACCCCACATATTCGTTAGTAGTCTAGAAGTGCTTAACATCCAATATACCATATCCTAAATGGTTCTATTTTCATCCACACCGTTAGACCGGGATTAGTATGGAGGAGTGTCTTGATGAATTATTTCATTTTCTTTAAAAAACTTATCAAAATCAGCAGTCCCTTCCTATATCGAATCTTAAGGTTTTAAGAGATTTTTACAATTAATTTTTAATTTTTAATTTATACAAAATAAATTTAAAGAAGCTTTCGTCCTTGCTTGTAAAAATATAAATATAAGGGTCGCTATAGTAATCATTGATAAAAGCAACAAAATATTTATCTTTGACATGTGTCACATACGATTTTAAATCCCAAAGATCAGAATATATTAAACTTAAAACAATTGAGCTTATTTCAACACTAGGGTAGTTTTTTTAAAAATATTTTGATTAAACACATATTTCACATTTAAAGTTTGAAGAAATATCGAATTTTGGTGGGTTTACTAAAAACATTAATTTTTAATACAATCCTTATTTACATGACCAAGTCTGAAATACCACATATAACAAGAATCAATCAAATAAGAAGACTAAGTAGATGTTTTATTATTATCAAAAGAACCTCATGAACATAAACTTTACCCACAAATCACCTCCCTTAGTCACAACTACCTTATCACTCTCTAGAGGAATTTAAAAACATTTCTTAACTAAGACAAAACTCGACACCATATTCTTTCAAACCTTAGGAACATTCAATACATATTTCAAGGTAAGAACATTTCTTGACCCACCATATTAAAGGTAGTTAAGGCATCTCTCATGCCACAAATATGTTTGATTGCTATAGAATTAAGCCACTAGTCTTTCATGTTACTCATAATGTTTTCGTCGATTACCACAACTGAAAAACTATCTTTCGCGTTTACCCTTTCTTAAGGCATCGGGTTTTAACTCTTTATATGCTTGCAATCTTTAGCGTTTGACCCGATTTTCCACACATGAAGCATTAACCTGCAGGTTTAGATTTAAACTGAGGTTTAGAATTTTTATTCTGATCATTAGGTTTGAATTTATGGTTAGACCTCGAATTCAAGTTTGGTTTATGGCTTCCATGTTTCTAGTTAGGCTTAAACTAATTTTGCTTATAGTTACTTAACGAGTTCCCCTAAACGAGATTAGCCTTACATTTAAATCCATAATTTTTCTCCTTATGTTCTTCATTCCTATATTCTTCCTCAATTCTCATACGAACTATCAAATCATCTAAAGTCATCTCCTTTTTCTTATATTTAAGATTTTTTTTGTAATATTTGCAAAAAGGTGGAAGTTTTTAAATTATATAACACACTTGAAACCCCTCACATATGCTATAACCATCGGCTAAAATTTCGTGAATAATAAATTGCAATTCTTCAAGTAGAGATACATGGATTTGTTATCTTCTATTTTATATTCTAAAAAATTTCGTGACACCCAATAAAATTCATAAATAGATTGATCAGGTCTAAAACAAAAATTATGGGAATAAAAAACATTTTGTAACATTCTCAGCATAACGAAACAACTAAAATGAGAATAAGTAATGAAATGTGATAATAAAAAACTGAATAACACAAAACCAACTCTGATACCAATCACTTCCAATACAAGTGAACCAACACTAGAATATAAAATGTAACTCATACAAATATCTAACTCGTAATATAAGGTTCACATTCACAAGCTTACTAAAACCAAGAACTACAAGAAGAGCATGAGCTCCTCTTGCTCAACTCCTATAACCTAGGATTAACGAATAGAATATCGCTAGAAATGCTCCTCTAATGAACCCATTTTACAGGAATCACCGCAACATAAGACCTGTGAAAACTGATATAATGACAACGTAAACAACAATTATATGTAGAATAAAATTATAACTAAATTTGGGCCACATGATAGCTACACACCTCCCTCTTGTCTTTTAGTAGATTTTAAGTTATTAGTTACCCAACCCAAGAACATAAAATAACATTCATCTCTGAGTCCCAAACCCATATGTATCCCATATGATTAAAGTTATACTTATTCATCTTTATTCTTTACAATTATAATATTATGTTAGTTTCTTTCATTATTAATCACATGATGTACTAAGGTCTTAAACCTAAGGTACGTCTCAGTTTCAAAAGGATAGGACCCCAATTTTTAAAATCTTTACTACAAAAAGTAATTTCCTTTTAGATGCGGAAGCGAGATGGTTCAATTAAACAAACTGACTAATTTTAATTTCTTTCAAATTAAAATTAAACACAACTTAATGTGAAATTAAATTTATTAACGAATGCAAATTTCACTTAAACCAGCTAACTCGACCTAAGTCCTAGAAATTTGCCTAAGTCATATTTTCAATATTACCAATTTAGTCCAAACTAATTTTAACAAATTAAACGATGACTTGAATTGAATTAAATTTTACCCAAATTATTATATAGCACCAAATTAAACAAGAGTAGTCATTTAATCCAAATTTTATCTTTTTACCTAAGCATGCGTTCTAGGTGATTTTTCAAAAGATAAAATAAATAAAGAATCACTACGCCGCGATGTATGAGGAAAAACCCACAAACGAGAAACAACCTTGGACGGACCTAGCCATAAGTCCACTAAGTATGGTATTTGACAAGTACAAGAAAAAAGACTTACAACACTCGACTCGACTCCCTTCAAGCCCCGATGCTCCTTTTTGTACCGACCTCCGCTTAGTTGACAATCCCAGAACTCCACCGGAACCTTGGACTTCTCCAATAAGACTTTAGGAACACCGTCAACCACACATGGTTCCTTTCACCATGTGGGAATCTCATAGATAAAACACTTACTTCTTCTTTATGGGATGTAGAAGGAAACCCAAACGAACTCTTCAAATGATAGAGGAAAAATTGGTGCCAAAACTCCAAACAAAGTATATATATATTGAAACTTTGATTAAAACAACAATTGGGTGTAACACAAGTGTTTAAGGATTTTTTCCTGAAAACAAAAACACTTAAAACATGAACTTTTTCTTTTGAATTTGAAGCTCTCTAAAACTCTCTCTAGGAGATAGAAAGTTGTGAAAAAGTTGGTTCTAAAAGTTGGTTCCCGCACCTTATCAAATCTGGAAAAAGATAGTGGGGAAAAGTAGTGGGAAAAGTGGGAAAATTGTCAAAAACTGGCCAAAAAATTTCCCACCAAAACTCGTTCGAATGACTTTTTCGTTCGAATGACTTTGCGTTCGAACGGATTTACTAACGAGGTTCCAGAATGAATAAAATTAAATTGTAAAAAATCTCGTTCGAATGACCTAGCAATCTCGTTCGAATGAGATTCCAGTGTGGATCGAACGACGTGTCAGAAAAATGAAATATTAATTTTAAGCCCAAAACTTGTATGTAAAGTTCTAAAAAATATTTTTCTGATTAAAACAAAGTCATTTAAAAAAATTATAAATTACACCAAATAAATTTTCAAGCGCCTATATATATATATCAAATGCATTCATACCTTAGGAGCATTGGAACATTGTTGATGGCGTAGAAACGAGGCACACTAAATCGGCATTTGATGAAGCTTTATACTCTTGGCTGCTACGTCTTCGACTGTAGCATGTCATAGGCTTGAAGGATGGTAAATAACTCTATCCTATGACTCAAACGTTTTTGTCCTGAATTGAGCCAAAAAAAACAAAGACGCAATTGGAAATTTGTGTCCTTACAAATCTCCCCCTTTGACTATTCCAGGATAAAAACCAACAAAAATTCTAAAGGGCCGTCAAGCTCTACTAGACAAAGAAAAATGTCCCACCCAAAATAAAAAAAAATACATAGCTTGTCTCAAACAACCCAAGGATCAATATCTTTATCGACGATGAAAGTTTCCACTTAGAAGAATGCCTGCACACTTAAGCAAACTATCAAACGCATAGGGAATATCAAGAATATTAAATGCATATAAATTAAATACTCCCCCTAAATTAATTCTCCCTTTTATCAACTATGATCAACCTAAGAAGATAGCGACTCCCCCTAAGTTAAATCTCCCAAACTAAGATACGATTACAATAGGAATATATACCATTTTCCCCCTAGCGACTCCCCCTAAGTTAAATCTCTCAGACTAAGGTACGATTACAATAGGATTAGATACCATTCTTCCCCCTATCATTCTCCCCCTTGTTGTTCAAGAATAGACAAAGGCTAAAGAATCAAAACATAATTTATTTCCCCCAATGAAAGCATATACACCCTCTAAATTAAACAAGGGATAAATAGAATGGGATAACAAGCTAAACATGCAATTGTGCATAAAGTGATGAGAACATTAAAGCATGTGGGGAAAAAATCATAACTAATCCAACAAATAATAAGGGATACCAACTAAGATGCAAGAAAATGATACCAATATGATAGATAAAGTATTAAGCATGTGATATCAACAAAGAATGAAACAAGATAGATACCAATTATGAATTAAAGCATAGATGGACTAGAAAGCAAGGCAAAGACTAAATAAAAATATCATATATATACATACTCTAGATATATCAAAAATGCACACGCACATATATATAGATATAAACACACAAATGACACAAAATAAGATAAGCTTTTCACACTCGTATGGCAAAAATGTGTCATATGGAAACGAAAGTGTTGGGGTGTGAACTAGTAACGATTAATTTAGACCCAATCACCTAAAACATGTTCACGAAGTTCTCAATTGATTGCAAACTTCATCACATTTGAATATAACCTCATGTGACAATATAAATTGAACTCAATGAACATACATACACAATGCATACAAGCCTCGACTTTTGTTGATTCTACAAACCAATAGAGTCATGACATTGAAAGTACAACTAGGATAAACGGACATTGTGCAAACCGTTGATATACCATCCAATCTCCCTCACTCAACATATATATTTGAATGAATATATCAAACAAAATTAGGCCTTGGCAATTATTTTTCTTTTTAATGTCATATTTTATTTTTAGGCCATTGGACCACGTATTTCTTTTAGGTCCATTTCAAACGGTGGCTCACTATTCGCAAAGAAAAATATTTCCTTTCGGAGCCCTTTCCCGTGCACATTTATATATATATATATATTATTTTTTATATTTCACACAAATCTCACGTGCAACGGATTTTGACATGCACTAGTGTAATACCCTGTGTTTTTGCACAATTGAAATTAAGAACGAAAATACCTTTTATTTAAATTACGTGAGTAGAGTAATTTAATATGAAAATGCATTTTTATTTAAATTACATGAGTAGAGTAATTTAATGTGGTATGTTTTAAATTAAATTACGTGAGCAGAGTAATTTAATGTGACGTAATAATAATTATGATTATTAAGTGATTAATTAATCATTATGGCTATTAGACATAAATTGAGAGTTAGATACTAATTAATATGACGATTAAAATTTACTAAGTGTAAATAGTAAATATGGAAAGTTGATATGTACGGCCTAGCGATTTAAATGGACTTACCTGAGATTATATCGACCGAGTGTCGCGTGTAGACACAATTGAAGGTGAGATGAGAAATATATTTTTAGAAACTCAAAAGATAATTTAGAGTCTACAGCTGATTCCGAAAGGGTCAAATTAGTCAAAATAGTGTACCCGGGGGTACTAGTTGAGTGTCGGGTCATTTTTGGGCTAAATCGGGACCATACGAGGGAATTTTGGTCTCTTTAGAATTAAGGGTGAGGAGACCTACGAATTTTGTAACCCTAAGTCAGATTATAAGAGCCGGAGGCTAGGGTTAGAGAGGAGGGAAATACACCATAACCATTAGAGAGAAGAGAGAGACAATTTCCTAAGGCAAAAGAAAGAAGTAGGAAGCAATCAAAGGAGATTTCATTACCAACTTGTTAGGAAGAAGGATTGAAGGATAAAAATCATCAATCATGAACAACAACCACGAAATCAGACCCTACAGTACATAAGACAAGTGGTTATTTGCAAAATAAAGTTGAGTTATAATACCCATATATGAGCTTTAGGAAGAACATGATTTTTATGATATTTTTGGAAGAAAATACTTGAATATGATCCATGATTGATAAGGATTGCATGTAGAACGTTTTTGATCTCCAAATAATCTGATATCATAGAAGACTTGATGATTAAATCGAACTAAAAATATGGGCTTAAGATGAAAAGATGGAAAGATTGTATTTTTAGGGTTCTTGAATGATAGGAAGATTTTTAGTTAATCTGGACGAAATTTGTAATGATTTTGTTGTTTTAAATCGTTAGTAATCATCCCTGAATATGTAGGAAAGATTAGAAATCGTTAGTTGCAAGTATGGTGAATTACCATGGGAGATTATTAAACAAAAATGGTGTAACCCGCATGAAGAAGATGATCTGGGTCTGCCACTGCTCGATCGATCGATCGATCGACCCTTGATGTCAATCGATCGACCATATCCCATCGATCGATCGACCCCGGTTGTACTTTAGAGAATTTTGTGAAAATTTCTTTTCAATTATCGTGAAATTTGGAGAAATGGACCGACGGGAAAGTAACCGATTGAGTTGGGTGTCGGGAATGTGAGAATTTAGTTACGGAAAGAGTGAGAGCCAATTCCGGAAATATACCAGTAGGTTAGAGATAGCTTAACTACTGAATCAAGGGAGGGGTAACTAGGACCCTTAGAGTTGCGTGAATACTCGAATAAATGCGATAGTGAAATAAATCATAAATTTATAAGTAGGGTGAATATAAGTAAAATATATTACGTACGGGCATGATTTGATAGGTCGGGTGTGTACCTACTAAATTATATGAATTTTTGGGTTAAGAGAATTATACCTAAATTAATTATGTTAAGGTCGATGATATATTCTGAACTAACATAAAGTTACTATATGTTTGGGGTCGATGTAAAATGCCGAACCAAACCTTAAAACTGGTGTCACGATGAAAGAGTCCCGAACCAGAATATGTGTGTATATATATATATATATAAATAGTTGGGGTCGATGGATCATTCTGAACCAACTCTCACTTAGGGTTGATGAATCATTCTGAACCAAGAGTCCTTTATGTGTGTTAAAAAGGATATATTAGTGATAACTAATATTTAATACATGTTGTGTGATAAAATATATTCCATATGCATAATCTATTGACTTAAGTTAGTAGATAATTAGATAAATTGAAAATATCTTAGTAATAATTAAACAACGTGATATAATCATTACAAGAATAAGGATAATGAGAAGTAAGTAAGTTACCTACGTTTATAACATATGAGATATGGACTATTAAATTACTGCGAGTATGTTATGGGGACTTAGCAAGGGAATACGTGCAGTGGGGTATTCTGATCTAGTTAACTTGGGTAGTACAACTAGGTGAACTAAGTACCATCGTAAGGTGTGCACTATAGAAGAGAGGTGAGGAAACTCAAAAGAGTGTGTGAAGTCTTAATATGTGTAATCAATAACTCAATTGTGGTAACTGCTTGCAAAATATTTTTAAATGTTTTTGAGTACTAACTCTTGCTATGTAAAAATCTTTTAAAAACCTTTTAGGTGCCCAGCCACAGGGACACCTAGCATGATTTCATTCCAGGGATTTGAGAGCTGCAACACGTGTGGATGTTGCAGGGGTTGTTTAGACGGCTTCTATTTTTCAAATCTAGTACAGGACCTCAGTTTTAGTACTCTCTGTTGGGACATGTTGGCCAATCTTTACTTTTACAGTTATTCTGATTTTGGATATTGAGTTAGTTTTCTTGGCCGTGGTTTTCGGCAAGACTTTATTTTATTCAGTTATTTATGCGAATTGGTTTAATACTGCTTGTTATGTATCGTTCTGCATGAGTTGTTTATTTCTATTTAAGGAAGATAAAATTTGGCACTAGCTTAATGTCACTTAGGTGATTAGTAATTTAAAAAGGCTTTCGACAGTGATGCTAAGAATGAACCATTTAAGAAACCTGTTTTAAATTAAATTAAGGCTTGATCACCCAAGGTTTAATTAGGCGGGGTGTCACAGATGGTATCAGAGCATCAGGTTCTAGTATCCATTGTATCTGTTCGGCTTACAATGTTTTCGCGTAACATTTGATTGTATTAGAGCCCTACTATTAGGACTGTTGATTCACTTTTCGCTTTTGGGATATCGTACATCTGCTCTTAAAATTTTGTATAAACTGTGTAGTTATACAATTTGATCTAATTTCAGATGCCACCGAGGAGACAGTGAGTAGAGAGGGATGAAGCTAGAGATGAGGTGAGGGAGGCTCATCAGGAGCCACAAGTTCCGCTGCCCCCCCCCCCCCCCCCCCCCCCCCGCCCGAGTTAATTTCCACTACTTAGGTTGCAGAGATAGTGGCTCAGGCAGTCGAAATAGCGATGAGGGCAATGGCAGCCCATTTTCCTCAACCCCAAGTACCACCTCCCTTGGCACCGGTAGTTCAAGCCCCAGAAGGGACATTTGCTTCGCAGCGAGTCAGAGAGACATTTCAGAAAGGGCATCCCCCCGAGTTCCAGGGTAATACTGATGTAGTGGATGCGTGAAACTGGAAGAAAAATATCCAGTGCCACTTGCACATGCTAGAGTGCACCGAGGTACACAAACAAATGCTAGCTACTTTCCGTCTCTCGGGAGCGTCCTTACAGTGGTGGGAGTCAATTACCACCATCGAGGAAAGGGACGCAATGGCAATTTCTGAGTTTTGGGTGCGGTTTGACCGCAAGTATTTTCCTACAGCAGTAGAGTCAGAGATGAGGAAAAAATTCTGCGAAGTGCTTCAGGGTGATCGCTCAGTTGCTGATTATGAGGAGGAGCTTACCCGTTTGGCTAACTTTGTGCCAAATGAGGTGAGCGATGAGGAGCGAAAGAAGTCAAGATTTATGGATGGCTTGACCTGTAGAATCAGACAGCATTTGATCGGCAATCCGGCGTTGGTAACTTACACAGATGTCATTAATACTGCTCTACTACACTGTCAGGATCACCGCTTTCATGCGAAGGGAAATAAGAGAGGTGATCCTAGGCAAACGGGCAAAGTTGATGGAAGTAGTGACAGCAGCACATCACAGCAGCAAACGGGGGGCCAGCTAGGGCAGGATTCCCGACAGGGGAACTCTGCCAAGAAGTTTAAGCATGGGAGGCATCGCTTTGATAGATAGGGCACAACAATAGGGTGCCCAATAGGGGAAGCAGGCTCCGTTATCCCTAGCAGCAGCACAGGCCCTGCAGCCAGGCCAGATGCACTACGGGCGTGTGTTCAACGTCCGTGACATTCTGTTTCAGCCAGCACCTCCAGCACCACCGGCAGTCACGGGTATGTTTTCTATCCATGGACTTGAGGGTAGTATTTGTTTTGATACGAGGGCGACACATTCGTTTAATGCCACTAGATTTGCACGGGCAACCGGCATCTTAGTGAAAGCTGACACTCATCTTATGTGCGTGGAGTCACCGATGGATAATGGGTCCCTTATACATTTGATATGTAAGAATGTGGACATTATGGTCGGGAGTTTGAGTCTAGCGAAAGACCTTTTAGTTCTGGGTATGGAGGGTTATGACGTCATCCTAGGCATGGATTGGCTGGCGCATTATAGGGCAATGGCAGATTGCTACGAGAGGACTATCGTGTTTTCCATCCCGAGGTAGGAGATGTTCCTTGTGGAGATACCTCTCCCCGAGGGAGGATCGCGCACTCATTTATACTATATCGAGGATGAGAACTCACATGGGGTTGTCGTCTATCTGGACTCAATCCCAGTTGTGAAGGATTTCGAATACGTCTTTCAGGAGATACCAGGGTTACCACCCAACAGGGAGATAGAGTTCGTTATTGACCTAGTGTCGGGGACGAGACTGATTGCCAGAGCACCGTATCGCATGTCTCCTTCGGAGACACGAGAGCTAAGAGAACATATTAAACAACTCTTAGGACAGGGATTCATTCGACAGAGTACATCACCATGGGGTGCACCGGTATTATTTGTAAAGAAAAGGGATGGTTCACTTCGTCTGTGTGTAGATTACAGGGAGCTGAACAAAGTGACGCTACGTAATAAGTATCCATTATCGAGGATTGACGACTTGTTTGACTAGTTTAGAGGGGCTCCGTACTTCTCAAAGATCGATTTAAGGCCGGGTTACCACCAATTGCGCATTCGTGAAGAGGATGTACCTAAGACCACTTTCCTGTCGCGGTACGGATCATACGAGTTCAGGGTAATGCCATTTGGGCTCACTAATGCGCCTACAGTATTCATGGATCTCATGAATAGGGTATTCAGGGAGTTTTTGGATCAATTTCTGATTGTATTCATAGACGACATTCTAATCTACTCTCGCACGAAGGAGGAACACACCGAACATTTATGACTGGTTCTACAGACATTACGAGACGATCAGTTGTATGCCAAATTTTAGAAGTGTATATTTTGGCTTCGAGAGGTTTAATTACTAGGCCATGTTGTATCCGACAGAGGCATTATTGTTGACCCGAGTAAGGTATCGGCAGTGAGGGAGTGGGGACAGCCCACGACACCAACCGAAATTCATAGCTTTTTTTGGGTTGGCCAGTTATTATCGTCGCTTCATCAAGGGGTTCACAAAAATTGCCGATCCTTTGACGAACTTGACTCGTAAGGGAGTGCCCTTCGTATGGAGTGACTGTTATCAGTTAGCGTTTGATGAACTAAAGGACAAGTTGACATCAGCACCCGTTCTTGCCTTGCCTAGGAGCGGAATGGAGTACCGAGTCTATACTGACACATCCTTACAAGGGCTTGGGGTGTGTTACATCAGGAAGAGAAAGATATAGCTTATGTGTCCCGAAAGCTTAAGCCACATGACAAGAATTACCCCACCCATGACCTCGAGTTGGCAGCAGTCATTTTTGCATTGAGGATATGGAGATACTATCTTCTGGGTGAGCAGTTCACTCTATTCACGGATCATAAGTCACTTCAGTATCTTTTCACATAGAAGTATCTAAACATGAGACAAAGGAGGTGGCTTGAATTCGTGAAAGACTACCAGTTTGATATACAGTATCATCCTGGTAAGGCTAACGTGGTGGCAGATGCGTTAAGCAGAAGGCCTACCAGAGAGTTGGCAGAAATATGAAAGGCGAAGTGGAGTGAACTTCGACACGAGGATGAGATAGCTAGAGCATACATGGCAGTTTTAGCTATCACTCCCGAGAGTGTTATGCGGGTAGTGAACGCATAGGCCGAGGACCCATTTTGTCAGGACAAAGTACGATAGTTACTGGCCGAGGGGGCAGAGTCCTACTCTATCAGCTCAGAGGGCGGACTACAGTTTAATGGTAGACTGATAGTACCCGAGGATGACGATTTGAGGCATGCCGTAATGACGGAGTCGCACGGGTCAAAATTCTCGGTACATCCAGGTGGGGACAAAATGTACCAGGACATGCGACGAATATACTGGTGGTCGGGTATGAAACGAGACATTTCAGAGTTTATCTCAAGGTATGTTACATGTCAGCTTGTAAAAGTTGACCATCAGAGACCTTCGGGGATGCTACAACCACTAGATATTCCCGTGTGGAAGTGGGAGAGTACCTCGATGGATTTTATTACTAGGTTACCAACGTCGTAAAAGGGTCACGATTCCATATGGGTGATAGTGGATCGGCTGACTAAGGTAGCTCACTTCTTGCCGGCTCGTACGAACTATGATACGATGCGGTATGCATAACTATTCATTTTAGAGATCGTTAAGCTACATAGAGTTCCTATTAATATTGTGTCTGACAGAGACAAAATATTTGTGTCACATTTCTGGCAGAGCTTTCAGGAGGCCATGGGCACCGACTTGCGATTGAGTACGATAAATCACCCACAGATAGACGGTCAGACTGAAAGGGTAAACCAGATGTTGGAGGATATGTTAAGGATGTGTGTCCTAGATTTTGGGGGAGCATGGGAACAATACTTTCCTGTGGTAGAGTTTGCATATAACAACTCTTACCAATTCACTATCGGTATGGCTCCATTCGAGGCACTTTATGGGAGACTTATCGTTCGCCCACCTCTTGGTTAGAGGTGGGGGATAACAAGCTATTGGGACAAGAGATGATACAGGAGACTTCTTCCAAAATAGAGTTGATTTGAGGACATATTCGAATAGCTCAGGATAGGCAGAAGAGTTATGCTCACGCCGGTAGGAGACACGTGGAACTAGATGTGGGCGACCAGGTGTTAATTCGGGTATCTCCTATGAAGGGGATTATGAGGTTCGGTAAAAAGGGTAAGTTAGCACCGAGATATGTGGGACCATTTCCTATCATTATGAGGGTGGGACCGGTAGCTTACAGATTGGGACTTCCTAAGCATCTTCAGTGAATACACGATGTATTCCATGTGGCATCACTGAAGAAATACAAGAGAAGTGAGAGAGCCTTCTGGCACATACCACTGGAGGAGATCGATTTGCAGGCAGATGTCTCATATGAGGAAAGACCCGTGGCTATTCTGAATTATAATGAGCACAAGATACGATCCAATGTGGTACCCTTAGTGCGAGTACAGTGGGGACATCACAATATGGATGAGTCTACTTGGGAGCGGGAAGAGGATATGTGAGAACAGTATCCAGAATTATTCACCGCAGGTATTTTCTAAATTTCGACGACGAAATTCCTTTGTAAGGGGGGAAGTATGTAATACTCTGTGTTTTTGCATAGTTGAAATTAAGAAGGAAAATACCTTTTACTTAAATTACGTGAGTAGAGTAACTTAATATGAAAATGCATTTTTATTTAAATTACGTGAGTAGAGTAATTTAATGTGGTATGTTTTAAATTAAATTACGTGAGCAGAGTAATTTAATGTGATGTAATAATAATTATGATTATTAAGTGATTAATTAATCATTATGGCTATTAGACATAAATTGAGAGTTAGATACTAATTAATATGACGATTAAAATTTACTAAGTGTAAATAGTAAATATGGAAAGTTGATATGTACGGCCTAGCGATTTAAATGGACTTACCTGAGATTATCTCGACCGAGTGTCGCGTGTAGACAAAATTGAAGGTGAGATGAGAAATATATTTTTAGAAACTCAAAAGATAATTTAGAGTCCACAGCTGATTCCGAAAGGGTCAAATTAGTCAAAATAGTGTACCCGGGGGTACTAGTTGAGTGTCGGGACATTTTTGGGCTAAATCGGGACCATACGAGGGAATTTTGGTCTCTTTAGAATTAAGGGCGAGGAGACCTACGAATTTTGTAACCCTAAGTCAGATTATAAGAGCTAGAGGCTAGGGTTAGAGAGGAGCGAAATACACCATAACCATTAGAGAGAAGAGAGAGACAAATTCCTAAGGCAAAAGAAAGAAGTAGGAAGCATTCAAAGGAGATTTCACTACCAACTTGTTGGGAAGAAGGATTGAAGGATAAAATCATCAATCATCAACAACAACAACCACGAAATCAGACCCTACAGTACATAAGGCAAGTGGTTATTTGCAAAATAAAGTTGAGTTATAATACCCATATATGAGCTTTAGCAAGAACATGATTTTTATGATATTTTTGGAAGCAAACACTTGAATATGATCCATGATTAATAGGGACTGCATGTAGAATGTTTTTGATCTCCAAATAATCTGATATCATAGAAGACTTGATGATTAAATCGAACTAAAAATCTGGAGTTATGATGAAAAGATGGATAGATTGCATTTTTAGAGTTCTTGAATGATAGGAAGATTTTTAGTTATTCTGAACAAAATTTGTAATGATTTTGTTGTTTTAAATCGTTAGTAATCATCCCAGAATATGTGGGGATGATTAGAAATCATTAGTTGCAAGTATGGTGAATTACCATGGAAGATGGTTAAACAAAAATGGTGTAACCCGCATGAAAAAGATGATCTGGGTCTGTCACTGCTCAATCGATCGATCCACCCTTGAATGTCGATCGATCGAGCATTCGATCGATCGACCATATCCCATCAATCAATCGACCCCGGATGTACTTTAGAGAATTTTGTGAATTTTTTTTTTCAATTACCGTCACTTAATGGGAACCTTAGTGATGAAATTTTACCTATGAAGGGACTGAATAGATACCAGTAGATGTACCGTGAGATTTCTTCATAAATGATTGAGTGAAATTTGGAGAAATGGACCGACGGGAAAGTAACCGATTGAGTTGGGTGTCGGGAATGTGAGAATTTAGTTACGAAAAGAGTGAGAGTCAATTCCGGAAATATACCAGTAGGTTATAGATAGCTTAACTACTGAATTAAGGGAGGGGTAACTAGGACCCTTAGAGTTGCGTGAATACTCGAATAAATGCGATAGTGAAATAAATTGTAAATTAATAAGTACGGTGAATATAAGTAAAATATATTACGTACGGGCATGATTTGATAGGTCGGGTGTGCACCGACTAAATTATATGAATTTTTGGGTTAAGAGAATTATACCTAAATTAATTATGTTAGGGTCGATGAGATATTCCGAACTAACATAAAGTTACTATATGTTTGGGGTCGATATGAAATGCCAAACCAAACATTAAAACTGGTGTCGCGATGAAAGAGTCCCGAACCAGAATATGTGTATATATATATATATATAAATAGTTGGGGTCAATGGATCATTCCGAACCAAATCTCACTTAGGGTCGATG
Source organism: Sambucus nigra (assembly GCA_949130495.1). NCBI lineage: Eukaryota > Viridiplantae > Streptophyta > Magnoliopsida > Dipsacales > Adoxaceae > Sambucus > Sambucus nigra. The sequence continues at coordinate 688,055,270 of OX422207.1, read as the reverse complement.
AATCATTCCGAACCAAGAGTCCTTTATGTGTGTTAAAAATGATATATTAGTGATAACTGATTATGCTAAGAATCAGCACCACCAGATAAGGTGTTTCCAAGCTCAATATATGAAAAACAATGGCGACACAGCTATATAAAGAGATAAGAGAAGGAGATGAGGATATGAGGATATGAGGAATCAACACCGGAATATAGGTGGTTCAGCCAATCTGGCCTACGTCCACTGTGAGTGTGTGAGTAATATCACTGAATGAAGGCACTAATGGCCATGGATACAATTCTCTCAAGCTTTCTCTCTCTATTGTATATTTAGACAGAATTTTAGCTAGGGTTGAATAGCTGGGATCCCTTTGCAAGGTAGGGGATGACCCCTATATATAGTACCAAGGGTGTCTAGTGTACCCCCCATGCATGCAATGAGCATGAGTGTGATATCCTCACCAATGTGGGAGTACCATCTGTCATTGTCACCTGTAAGGAATGATGATGAAATATTCTCCCCATGTGTGGAGAATAATCTTATTACAACTGATTTGTGCCCATGTGTCCTTATCCAAATGTCAACAGATGCTCGGTCACCATATTGGTGGATGACCTCGGCCTAGGAGAGGCCGAGCTGTAAAGTCTTGATGTCCGTTCAATCCGAGATATGTCATAGGGAGTCTCGGCTTGATCTCAGCCGAGACATTATGTTGGGGTCGGACCCAGCCGAGGTTGGACATATAGCGTGCTGATGATTACTATGTATTCTTCTTGTCACCTCGGCCCAAGCCGAGGTTGGACTGGGTCCATGTTGAAGGTTACCAAGGCTCCTTGTCACCTCGGCCTACTCTCGGCCGAGGTTGCCATACCCAGGTATACGAGAGTGTTGTTGATGCCTGTGATGCGCAGTGTCCATTGAACATGTGGGTGATAGTGTTGCCCTGGGCCAACCTTGGTCTGGCCGAGGGATGATATCGTGGGCTCTTGGCTTATCTAGGGTTGATCAATATCTCGGCCCAAGCCGAGGTTGGCATATCAAGGCCGAGGTTACACTTGGGGCATATCAATCACCCCCAGCCCTTAGTCATATGCGAGAGCAAGTGGCTAGGGGATCACTAAACCTCCGAGGCCCATCCGTCCTCAACTAATACCTGTGTGACACATGTCCACGCTAGAGCGTACGTGCCTAGATAGCGTGTGCTGTCATCCATCCTTTGGGTTTCCCAAGGTAATGATGGGCCTTGGGAAACGTGCCCAAGTATTTAAGGGTTTAAACCCTTCTTTTTCTTCCTCCATCTCCATTTCACTCCTGCGAACCAGATTTTCTTGTGATTTCTTTCTCTCAAAAGCTCCTTCAATCCGCGCTCCTATGCAGAGTTTTCTTGCGAGTTTTCCTCACTTTCCCTCATCGTTCCACTTCCAAGTATCTTCTCCCTTTCATTTCCTCGGTTTCTCATATTTGGTTTGCATTTTCCGGCGTGTTTTTGAGTTTTTCGATGAGTTTTTAAGTTTTTCGGTGAGCTCCATTGTCTCAGGCGAACTGGGTTTGCTTTTGCCTTCCAAGTTTGATCTTTTAACTCCTTTATTTTATAAGTCAATCGTGTTTGTAGTTTTCGGAATTTTTCCCAAGTTTAGGGTCATCCTCTGATGCTCAGACCTTTATACCAACTTCTTGAGGATTTCCCCTCTCTTAGAGAGAAGACTCTAGAAAAAATTAGGCAAATAGAGAGAGCTCAAGAGGAAGATCGTAGGTCACAAGAGTTTCCTATTAGACCCTTGTTTCCACCACCTCTGAGCGTTATATATCCTGACCCCCCAAAGAACTTCTATTATACAGGGGTGCCTGCTGATCCAACTCCTATGTCTGAGTCTGAAGCTTCTACCTCAGACCCCATGTCAGTGGACTCCTTCCAGGAAGCTGTGGATTTCACACATCAGCCTGATCAGGCCCCTGATCAGGCCGAGGTATCCAGCTGAGCTTCATCCCATAATGGGTCCAGCACCTCAGCCTCTTCTTTAGAGGTTGAAGTGATTGAGCCGAGTGTGGCTGTGCCACCCATTCTTGATGCCATCCCCCTGTCGATCGTCACAGGGGAAGAGTTCGCTCAGAGATTCCCTAGTAACCCGTCTAATCTGCTTCGGCCGACGTTGAGCTTGATGATGACGAGGATGCTGAAAGCGATGTTGATACCTCTGAGGCGGCCGAGTTCGAGAGCACAGTCACGGAGGTTGATCTTCTGTGCTTCAGATACTTGTACTCCATTAGTCCTTCCATCAAATTAAGGAGACCTCTGAGGGAAGAGAGGGCCTATCACAGCTGAGATGGAGAAATCTGCTTGTACGAGCAGATGTTCAAGTTAGGGTTTCACCTACCCATTCATCCCATCATCAGATCCATTCTCTCTTTTATCAACTTGGCCCCCTCTCAACTCTCTCCCAATGCCTGGAGAGTCATTATAGGGTCAATTATCTTGTGGAGGGCAGTCCACCACTCTGACCTCCCAGTTCAGGTCTTTGCTGGTTGTTATGTTCCAACCTCGGCCAAAAACCATCCGAGCTACTATCATTTTATGGCTCGAAGGCCTGAGAAGAAGATGCTCCAGATGACTCAGACCTCAAATCACAATTGGAAACCCCGATATTTGTTCGCCTCAGGGCCATGGGAATTCAGCTCATATGTTCCCTCTTCCACTCTCGGGCTGAGGATACCCCTCAGATGGGGTAAGGTCACCATGTCTGCAAGGGCCGATCCTGGTCTAAGTCTTCAAAATATCCAAAAGGTGAAGGACCTGCAAGACCAAGGGGCACATGGTCTGTTTGTTAAGTTCGAGCATTTGCTGACCCCTCAGTTTCTCTCGGGGACGAGCCTGGGTGGAAGTCCCCTTGTTGACTTTGGTAAGGATTTTTCTTTTTAAGTCTAACCTCTGACCTCATTCATATCTGATCTCTAACCCTTATCTTTTAACTTTTGCAGAGCGACCACCAGGTGTCCTAGACGAACTGTGGGAGATGGCAGCTCCGAGCTTGGCGAGGCTTGCAAAAAAGGCTGGTTTGAATGCTCCTCCTCCAGCTCCCTCAACATCCAAATCCAAGAAGAGGGCCCCTGAAGCCCATCCCTCTAAGGATCAGAGGCCGACAGTGAAGCACAAGAAAGCCTCAGATGTTGCACTTCCAATTTCTTCAGCCGACATCCTGACAACTCGTCTGGATCAGCTGAAGTTAACCGATAGTGTGGTCGGCAATAGCAGGCAGGCCATGGACGCACTCGCCTTTGTAATGATCGAGGCCGACAAGAGTTTCTACAGAGCTATGGACACTTCCCTGCTGGTTGAGTTTGGCCTTCACAGAGCCGTCCAGGTATGATTTATTCCTTTATCAAAATTTTATAAGTGTAACATCTGACTTTTCTCCCGTTTAACCTCTTCATTAAATGTGCAGGGAGTGACTACTATGTACCAGCTGTCGAACTGGGGTATTAAGAAATTGCCCCTTATTCAGAAGGGGCAAGAGGCTGAGAAGGTTGAGAGTGCCCTAAATGCCGAGGTAGACCGTCTGAAGTCAGAGCTGAAGAACTTTGAGAATAAGGTCAAGGGCTTGGAGAAAGATGTCTCTCTTCACGCTAAAGCCCTGAAGGCCAAAGATGACGCTCTACAACAGAAGGTCAGCGCGGCAGTCAAAGCTACCCTTGAAGATGCCACCCCCAAAATAATTTCTGAGTACAAAGGCTCAAACGAGTTCTTTGGTTTTGGCTTTTAATATCTTAAAAGAGGTATAAAGGCCACTACCAGATGAGCTGAAGTCCGAGAGAAGGAGGTTGGCACTCTAAAGGCCTCTGATTTTGTGGGTCTCAGCTTTGCCGACCCTCAGTTCGCACAGGCTCTTCAAGAGGTAGAAGACGAGGCTGCTTCCCCTGCTGAGACTGCTACTCTGGGAGGGACTGAGCTCGGAGGGACTGACCCTGGTGATGATATGGCTGAGGTGACCAACGCTGATCAAGTCAACCCAGTTGAGACTATCAATGCTCCCCCCTCAGACCTTTAACTTGTAACAAATTTGTATTTTGTAACTTGTAATTTTTAACCTGTAGCTTGTAACTGAACTTGTAATTTGTAACACCTCTGAATGCTATATGATCTCTTCCTTTTTCTGAATGGCAATCTCTTCTCTTATTTTGTTGTGGTGTTCTTATTTATATTGTCAATAATTCTGATCTCACTACTGAATTGCTATTAGGCTCTGAAGTCATTTCATAATATGCTCTCCTCATAATAGTTTTCACCAAATTAATGATGTTAAGAGTCTGAGGTCCTCTGCTAAGGTGTCTGAGCTCAGACCTCGTCACCATCGAGTGATGTTATGAGGGTTTGAGGCCATCACCTAAGAGGTTATCCCCATAACAAATTTCACCAAATTAATGATGTTAAGGGTCTGAGGTCATCTATGAGGGTGTCTGAGCTCAGACCTCATCACCATCGAGTGATGTTATGAGGGTCTGAGGTCATCACCTAAGACGTTAGCCCCATAATACATTTCACCAAATTAATGATGTCAAGGGTCTAAGGTCGTCTACTAAGGTGTCTGAGCTCAGACCTCGTCACCACCGAGTGATGTTATGAGGGTCTGAGGTCATCATTTAAGACGTTAGCCCCATAATAAGTTTCACTAAATTGATGATGTTAAGAGTCTGAGGTCGTCTGCTAAGGTGTCTGAGCTCAGACCTCGTTACCACCGAGTGATGTTATGAGGGTCTGAGTTCATCACCTAAGACGTTAGCCCCATAATTCACCAAATTAATGATGTTAAGAGTCTGAGGTCGTTTGCTAAGGTGTCTGAGCTCAGACCTCGTCACCACCGAGTGATGTTATGAGGGTCTGAGGTCGTCACCTCAGACGTTAGCCCCATAATTCACCAAATTAATGATGTTAAGGGTCTGAGGTCGTCTGCTAAGGTGTCTGAGCTCAGACCTCGTCACCACCGAGTGATGTTATGAGGGTCTGAGGTCATCACCTAAGACGTTAGCCCCATAATAAGTTTCACCAAATTAATGATGTTAAGAGTCTGAGGTCGTCTGCTAAGGTGTCTGAGCTCAGATCTCGTCACCACCGAGTGAAGTTATGAGGTTCTGAGGTCATCACCTAAGACGTTAGCCCCATAATTCACCAAATTAATGATGTTAAGAGTCTGAGGTCGTCTGCTAAGGTGTCTGAACTCAGACCTCGTCACCACCGAGTGATGTTATGAGGGTCTGAGGTCGTCACCTAAGATGTTAGCCCCATAATTCACCAAATTAATGATGTTAAGAGTCTGAGGTCGTCTGCTAAGGTGTCTGAGCTCAGGCCTCGTCACCACCGAGTGATGTTATGAGGGTCTGAGGTCGTGACCTAAGACGTTAGCCCCATAATTCACCAAATTAATGATGTTAAGAGTCTGAGGTCATCTGCTAAGGTGTCTGAGCTCAGGCCTCATCACCACCGATTGATGTTATGAGGGTCTGAGGTCGTGACCTAAGACGTTATCCCCATAAGATGGTACACTTACTTAAATTTCTGATCTAAGAATGAAGCAATAACTGATATGGAAGCTGTTCTTTATTAATAACCTCTTTTCAGTAAGATAGTACATTTACATAAAATTTCATGCAACACTTAAGATGGTCCGCATTCCATGGGTTAGTAAAAGGTTCTCCTTTTAGGTTTTCTAGCCTGTAAGTGCCAGGTACAACCTCTTCCGTTACTTTGTAGGGGCCATGCCAGTTTGGGTGTAGCTTGTTTGCCTTCTGTAGGGTCTTCTTTAGCACTAGGTCTCCCACTATAATGGGTCTTAACTTCACCCTCTGGTTGTAGAATCTCGCTGCCCTCTGCTGGTAGGCTGCTTTCCTGACCTCTGCGTCTTCTCTTCTCTCTTCGATAAGATCCAAGTCTAGCCTCCTCTTTTCCCCATTGCTGTCAGGGTCGTAGGTCTGAATCGGATAAGTTGTTAGTCCTACTTCCGTTGGTATGACAGCCTATGAGCCATGTGCTAGCATGAATGGGGTTTCTCCTGTTGGTGCCATGGTCGTAGTTCTGTAGGCCCATAACACTGCGTAGACCTCTTCTGTCCATCTCCATTTCGCGTCTTCTAACCTCTTCTTGATTCTGTCCAAGATGGTTCTGTTTGTGACCTCGGTTTGGCCATTTGCCTGAGGTCGACCAGGAGATGAGAAGAACTAATTAATCCCCACACTTTGGCAATACTTCTCTAAGGAGGAGTTCTTGAACTGGGTCCCATTATCCGAGATGAGAGTGTTTGGGAGTCCATATCTGCATATGATGTTCTTTCAAATGAACTGGAAGGTCTTCTGCTCTGTACTTGTTATCATCGGTTTTGCCTCTACCCACTTTAAAAAGTAGTCAATGGCAACTATCAAGAATCTATAGTTGTTGACAGCTCTTGGCAAAGGTCCTACTAAGTCAATTCCCCATACCACAAATGGCCATGGAGAAGAGATTGACGTCATAGGCTGATGAGTTTGATGAGGGATAGTGGCAAACCTTTGACATTTGTCGCACCTCTTAACATAGTCTGCAGCGTCCTTAGACAAGGTAGGCCACCAGTATCCCTGAGTGATGATCCTCTTGGCTAAGGGTCTTCCCCCTATGTGGCTAGAGAAAGAACCCTCATGAACCTCCTGTAAGATCTGGGGTACTTCCATGGGATGCACACATCTGAGGAGAGGCAACATAAACCTCTTTTTGTACAAGACGTCTCCTACTATTGAAAACTTGGCAGCCTTGTACCTCATCTTTCTCCTTTCCATCTTGGACTCCGGTAGCTCTCCGTCTCTTAGGTATCTGACGAGCGGGTCGATCCATGAGTCTCCAAGGTTCACATTGTGACAAGGGCTACATACCTCATCCTCCTCGATGCTTGCTTTTCCTAAGACCTCGATTGGAATGGTCCTTCCCAAATCTGTCTTCATTGCCGAGGCCAGCCTTGCCAATGCATCAGCGTGGTTGTTGCTCAGCCGAGGCACTCTCTTCAGCTTTGCTTCTTCAAAATACTCCAACAACCTTCTTACCTTCTTTAAGTACTTGGCCATCCTTTCATCTTTGTCCTCGTATACCCCAAACACTTGATTGACAACTAACTTTGAGTCGCTATGGAGTAGGAGCCTCTTTACTTGAAGAGTTGTTGCCAATAAGAGACCTGTTATCATGGCCTCATACTCAGACTCGTTATTGGAGGCCTGGAAGTTGAATCTCAAGGCGTATTCAATGTTGGCGCCATCTGGAGCCGAGAGTACTAGCCCCGCACCGCTTCCACTGTCACAGGAAGAGCCATCAACGAAGAGGCTCCATACGTCTGCATCTGATGAGAAGACCCTTTCTCTTATAACCCCCTTCTTGAAGAGGTATCGATCCTCTTCGTTCTCTTCCACTCTGCTCTGGGTTTTGCCTGGGCCGACCTCTTCTCGGCCTCGGAAGACGTTTGGTGCAGTCTCTTCTGAATCTCGGAAGACACTATGGTTCGTGTCTTCATCGTCATCTAAGCCTTTCTCTGTCTCGGCCTCTTCCCAGGTGAACTCTGCGACAAAGTCTGTGAGGGCCTGCCCTTGATGGGTGTCCTAGGCTGGTAGGTAAGATCATATTCTCCTAGATCGATGGCCCAGGTCATCAATCTTTCGGACTTCTCAGGCTTGTGCAGAACCTGCCTTAGTGGGGAGTCAGTGAGGACTACCATGGAGTGAGCTTGGAAGTAAGGCTTCATCTTCCTTGAGGCATGTATTAGGGCATAAGCCAACTTCTCCATTCGGGGATAGTTTTGTTCAGACCCTTGAAGAGCCTTACTGTTGAAGTACACAGGCCTCTAGATTCCATCCTCTTCCCGTACGATGGCCGCGCTGATGGCTAATTCAGAGACTGCCAGATACACAAATAACCTTTCCCCCGTGATGGGCCGAGACAGCAATAAGGGAGACCCTAAGTAGGACTTGAGTTGGTTGAAGGCTTTTACACTCTCTTCGTCCCACTGGAAGGCCTTTCTTAGGACTTTAAAGAATGGGAGACACTTTTCCGTTGCCCTAGAAACAAACCTATTAAGGGCTGCCACTCTTCCCGTGAGTCTCTGGACATCCTTGATACTCCTAGGAGTCTTCATGTCGAGCAAGGCCTTGATTTTCTCAGGGTTTGCTTCAATCCCCCTCTGATTAACGATGAACCCCAGGAACTTCCCGGTTCCTACCCCGAAGACACACTTCGCTGGGTTGAGCTTCATTCTGTACGAGTCCATGACGTCAAAGGTCTTCTCAAGGTCCGCTATGTGAGTGGAGGCTTTCAGGCTCTTCGTTAGCATATCATCCACATACACCTCCATAGTCTTACCTATTTTCTCCTCGAACATCTTATTGACAAGACGTTGATATGTTGCCCCCGCATTTTTCAGACCGAAAGGGCATCACCTTGTAGCAGTACGTCCCTTTGTCAGTAATGAAGGCTGTCTTCTCAGAGTCTTCAGCATCCATGAAGATTTGGTTGTAGCCTGAATAAGCGTCCATAAATCTCATGAGCTCGTGCCCTGCCGTTACGTCCACCATCTTGTCTATCCTAGGTAAGGGATAGCCGTCTTTCGGGCAAGACCTATTCAGGTTAGTGAAATCTACACACATTCGCCACTTCCCATTGGCCTTAGGCACGATGACTGCATTTGAGAGCCACTCCGGGTAGGTGACCTCTCTTATGAACTCAGCCTCTTCCAACTTTTTTACCTCTTCCCGGATGACATCATACTTCTCCCTGGAGTACACTCTTCGCCTCTGCTTTATTGGCCTGGCATCTCTGTCTACGTTGAGCTTGTGGATCATGACCTCAGGGTCGATACCAGCCATGTCTGCCTGACTCCATGCGAAGACAATTTGTCTCCTTCTGAGGAATTTTACCAGCTCTTCCTTGATCCCTGGCTCTAGGGCCTTACCGACCTGGACGGTTTTTTCCGGCTCGTCCTCATTGAGGACGATGGATTCTACCTCTTCCGCAGCCTCGCCCTTCTTTAATTTTGTTTCGTCTCTCGAGTCAAGAGTGTCAATGCGGTAAGTGGCGGTTGCTCTCTTATGGGCCTCTCTCTCTTCGGCCGAGTTGAAGTAACACTCCCGCGCCGTGGTCTGGTCCCCTTGCACTTCCCCTACTCTATAAGGAGTCAGGAATTTTAGCATCTGATGGACCGTAGACGGCACGGCTTCAAACTCTTTGAGGGCCACCCTTCCTACGATGAGGTTGTAGGCCGAGAAAACGTTTTCATCCATGACGAAAAAGTTTATCTTCTTGGTCAGCCTCTTAGGCCACTCATCCCCCATCCGTACATCCATTTCATACATGCCTAAGGGGTGCACCTTTTCACCACTGAAGCCTATCAATGGGTGATGGTAGGGTACCAGCCTTGCCCTACTAAGACCCAGGCTCTTGAAATAAAGCCAGAACATCACGTCTGCTGAGCTTCCCCCGTCTATGAGGATCCTCCCTACCTCGCACCCATGTACCCTTGTTGTTATGACCAAAGGGTCATCATGGGGGGCTAAGATACCCTTGAAGTCGAGTCTATAGAACCCCACTACGAGGGTGTCCACGTCTACCTTCTTCCTCTTCTGTACGGCATCGGAAGATGTTAGATTAATAACCTCGGTCTTGGCCACTGATTTGGCCTCTGCTACATGGGCCTTCCTATCGGCTACCTCAGAGCCACCTCCTGCAAATCCCCCACATATGGTGCTAACACCAAACGAGATCATGCCGACCCTCTTCACTGGGGTGTTGTCATCCTTTGGCGGAAGATCCGGGTCATCTTCATCATCTCCCTCTGAATCATTGTCTCTTATGGCCGGGACATCGCCACGACATCTGTCATTCCTTTTCTTCTTAGGGTCTTCTCTTCCACCCTTTGGAGCTTTGCCATCCACATACTTCCTTAGCTTCCCAGATTTTAGCATCTTCTCAATCTCGTCCTTTAGAGCGAAGCATCTATCTGTGACGTGGCCATGATCCTGATGGAACTCACACTAGAGATTTTTGTTCCTCTTATGTGGTGGGGCCTTCAGCTTTTCTGGCCACCTCAAAGTCCGGTCAGTCTTAATCGCATTAAGGATGTGCTCACAGCTCACAGTCAGAGGAGTGTAATGAGCAAACTTGTCATCTCCTAACCTCTTCTTCCCCTCTTTCTTACTTTGGGACTTTCCCGCGCTACCGCGGTTCTCCTCTTCATACTTGGCGTCCATTGCTTCTTCCGCATTCATCACTTTCCCTGCGGTGGCCAGCAGCTCCGCCATAGACCTGGGGGGGTCTTCTGCCAATTTCCATAGTAGCTTTCCCTTCTAAAGGCCTCCTATAAGGGCGGTCATGGCTATGCTCTCTTCATAGTTTTCTACCTCCAACTTCTCTTTGTTGAATCTTGCTATGTAGTCTCTTAGGCTTTCACCCTTAGCCTGTTTGACATATAGCAGGTGGGTAGTCTTCTTTTGGGGTCTCACCCCAAAGGAGAAGTTTTGGATGAACTGCTCAGCCAAGCCTTTGAAGTTCTCAATTGAGTTCTTCGGAAGGGAGGTGAACTTATTATGAGCTGCCCCTGTCAAGGTCCCTGAGAAGGCCCTACACTTCATCTCATCAGGGATCGAGTAGATGTCTGCTGCCGACTGGTACATCTCGATATGATGCACAAGGTTAGTGCTGCCATCATACTTAGGAGTCACTCTAGGAGGCTTGAACTTGGCTGGGGTTGGGAACCCCACTATCCTGGCCACAAATGGGGAGCCCTCTGAGTAACCCCTCTGCAATGGGTCCCTGCTCTTAATGAGGTCTCCTATCTTCTCCTTAAGGCGTTGGATAGAATCATTCCAGGGTCTTATGTCATCAACTTGGCCGAGGTTATCCCCTGCCACCTCCCTGCGATGGACAGAGGGTTCCCCAGCCATAACACATTGATTGTTGACCTCTTCCTGTTCCCTGGCTCTTCCTCCACAGGGTCGGCCTTCGTCTGGCCGACCTTGCCTACCTCCTCTCTGAGAGCCTGCTGTGCTCCTCGACCTTGATAGCCTCTGTCTTATGTCATTCACCGGGCCCAGCCTCTCGAAGGCCGACCCTCTGCTCAACCTGTCAAAGGTCTACCCTCTTCATTGGGCCTCTTCTCTTCTTCGGTCGACACATCCTTGACTCTGCCTAAGAGGTCGTACAGTGTTATCTGACACCTCATACGGCTCCCAACAGTCTTCTGGGGCCTCTTCAGCTTCTAGGTCATCATACATGTCCTCTGGGCAAGGGTTTCCTTACCTCCCCAGGCGCAAGCGCCTAGGGTCAGCAATGTCCCTCCTCCGCTGGGGTGCAGGCTGGTCCTTCATTGGCGCCTGGGGTGGTCCCCTGGCGTCAGGATGAGGCTGAACTGCCATCGGAGTTATCATGTTCGATGAGACTCCAGGTGGCCTCATCATCATGGTTTGGCTGAGCTGGGCAAATTGTTCCTTCATGGCTTTTTGTGTTGCAGCTAAAGATTTCAAGGCTGCTGCTACCTCCGCCATTTCGGACTGGGGAGGAGCCTGACTGGAGCTATCCCCTCCACCTCCAGGCGGTGGAAGAGGCGGTGGTAATTCTGGTGCTATGTGTTAACAATAAAGAGCTTGAGCAGCAAGTGAGCTTAATACCTTAAAGGACCTCTTTCAATGGTGAAACAGCTCCATGCAAGGGGTGGTTCCTGGTTCACCACCAGAGACTCTGATGAGGTTAAGTAGAAAAAGAGGAAGAGATAGCTTCTCGATTCCCACAGACGGCGCCAAAATGATGATGCTAAGAATCAGTACCACCAGATAAGGTGTTTCCAAGCTCAATATACGAATAACAATGGCGACACAGCTATATAAAGAGATAAGAGAAGGAGATGAGGATATGAGGAATCAACACCGAAATATAGGTGGTTCAGCCAATCTGGCCTACGTCCACTGTGAGTGTGTGAGTAATATCACTGAATGAAGGCACTAATGGCCATGGATACAATTCTCTCAAGCTTTCTCTCTCTATTGTATATTTAGACAGAATTTTAGCTAGGGTTGAATAGCTGGGATCCCTTTGCAAGGTAGGGGATGACCCCTATATATAGTACTAAGGGTGTCTAGTGTACCCCCCATGCATGCAATGAGCATGAGTGTGATATCCTCACTAATGTGGGAGTGCCATCTATCACTGTCACCTGTAAGGAATGATGATGAAATAGTCTCCCCATGTGTGGAGAATAATCTTGTTACAACTGATTTGTGCCCATGTGTCCTTATCCAAATGTCAACAGATGCTCGGCCGCCATATTGGTGGATGACCTCGGCCTGGAAGAGGCCGAGCTGTAAAGGCTTGATGTCCGTTCAATCCAAGATGTGTCATAGGGAGTCTCGGCCTGATCTCAGCCGAGACATTATGTTGGGGTCGGCCCCAGCCGAGGTTGGACATATAGCGTGCTGATGATTACTATGTCTTCTTCTTGTCACCTCGGCCCAAGACGAGGTTGGACTGGCTCCATGTTGAAGGTTACCAAGGCTCCTTGTCACCTTGGCCTACTCTCGGCCGAGGTTGCCATACCCAGGTATACGAGAGTACTGTTGATGCCTGTGATGCGCGCAGTGTCCATTGAACATGTAGGTGATAGTGTTGGCCTGGGCCAACCTTGGTCTGGCCGAGGGATGATATCGTGGGCCCATGGCTTATCTAGGGTCGATCAATATCCCGTCCCAAGCCGAGATTGGCATCTCAAGGCTGAGGTTACACTTGGGGCATATCAATCACCCCCAGCCCTTAGTCATATGCGAGAGCAAGTGGCTAGGGGATCACTAAACCTCCGAGGCCCATCCGTCCTCAGCTAATACCTGTGTGACACATGTCCATGCTAGAGCGTACGTGCCTGGCTGGCGTGTGCTGTCAGCCGTCCTTTGGGTTTCCCAAGGCAATGATGGGCCTTGGGAAACGTGCCCAAGTATTTAAGGGTTTAAACCCTTCTTTTTCTTCCTCCTTCTCCATTTCACTCCCGCGAACCAGATTTTCTTGCGATTTCTCTCTCTCAAAAGCTCCTTCAATCCGCGCTCCTCTGCAGAGTTTTCTTGCGAGTTTTCCTCACTTTCCCTCATCGTTCCACTTCCAGGTATTTTGTCCCTTTCATTTCCTCTGTTTCTCATATTTGGTTTGCATTTTCCGGCGTGTTTTTGAGTTTTCCGGTGAGTTTTTAAGTTTTTCGGTGAGCTCCATTGTCTTAGGCGAACTGGGTTTGCTTTTGCCTTCCAAGTTCGATCTTTAAACTCCTTTGTTTTATAAGTCAATCGTGTTTGTAGTTTTATAACTCCTTTGTGATAACTGCTTGCAAAATATTTTTAAATGTTTTTGAGTACTAACTCTTGCTATGTAAAAATCTTTTAAAAACCTTTTAGGTGCCCAGCCACAGGGACACCCAACATGATTTCATTCCAGGAATTTGAGAGCTGCAGCACGTGTGGATGTCGCAGGGGTTGTTTAGACGGCTTCTTTTTTTCAAATCTAGTACAGGACCTCAGTTTTAGTACTCTCTGTTGGGACATGTTGTCCAATCTTTACTTTTACTGTTATTCTGATTTTGGATTTTGAGTTAGTTTTCTTGGCCGTGGTTTTCGGCAAGACTTTATTTTATTCATTTATTTATGAGAATTGGTTTAATACTTCCTGTTATGTATCGTTCCGTATGAGTTGTTTATTTCTATTTAAGGAAGATAAAATTTGACACTAGCTTAATGTCACTTAGGTGATTAGTAATTTTAAAAGGCTTTCGACAGTGATGCTAAGAATGAACCATTTAAGAAACCTATTTTAAATTAAATTAAGGCTTGATCACCCAAGGTTTAATTAGGCGGGGTGTCACAATTAGTCCTCCTAGGTCGCATGTATGTCGATGAGAAGATTGGTAGGAGAACAGCCCATAAAGCTCAAATATAACATGTGAAGATTAAAGTTCAAAAGAGCTCGTGCAGGTGTGAATTGAGGCATATAAAAATGGAATCCATTATATCAACAAAAAATCCAACTACTCCATGTAAGCATGGTAAAGAACATAACAATGATTGACAATCTAAAACAAAAGTTCTAGCCACATGGAAGCATAAAATAAGGGATTCTAACACAAGTATATGCAACATAAAGTGTGTCACAACTAAAAATTACCACACAAAAAAAATCTTTTTGAGTTTTTCAAAGTTTTTAACTGAAAATAAAAATATATACTCAAAAGACAAACAAAAATCATTTGAATTTTTCATTAAGCGTAAATTACCAAGAGATAAAAACCCAAATGATAAACAAAAATCTTTTTGTATTTTTCATTTAATGCAAACAAAAATGAAGAAAATATAATACAAAAGATAAACAAAGATCATTATTCTAGCATATGATTAAGCATGAAGCATAGAATGGAAAATGACTAACAAGCATACAATTAGCATGATAATATATCATGTAGTACGAAAGCTAAAGTATGCAAATAAAACTAACACATGAAACCATTAGATTTTGCAAGGGAGGAAGCATGTGAAAGCAAATGAGAATCAAATACCCTATCTTGTAAAGCTACCAAGTCGGATCTTCTAACCCAAACTAATGATGAGTGACTATCTCGAGGTGTAGGAATCTTGGCTACCTTGGTTGCCTTATGTTGGAATTTTCTAGGACCTCGTTTAAGATCAAAACAAAATTTCCTAAGATGACCTTTTCGACCACAATGTGCACAAGTAAAAACACGTCAGAAATTTTTACCTAAGGATTGATCTCTAAAGGCTTTACTATGTGATTCTCCTAAAACATGGGTTTTGGCTTTATGAGTAGATTCATTACATGTATCGAATCCTAAACCACAAGTGTCATTTTTAATTTGGACCGTTCCTAATATTTTATCTAATTTCTTCGAACGACACTCCAAATCAAATTTGATTTTACTAGAGTCTTTTAATTTATTTTGTAATTCTAAAATGTTAGACTCTAATAAAATATTGCGCTCTTAAAATGCGAGAAGCTCCTTTTTCAAAGATTCCATTAAACCCTTAAGGCTATCTCTCTCGCCTTCTAAATATTCAATCTTCTCACGAAGAGCTCTCTCACGCGTCCTAAGGTCTTCAATCAACACACTATCATCAACGACCTTGACACGCTCTTTTAAACTCGCTTCTAACTTCAAATTATCTCTTTTTAATTTAATAGATTCTTCATAAAGTTCTTGAAAGTAATTTTGAAGTTCACTCACATCAACCTCATTTTCACTTTCACTCTCTCTTTCTTCTCCACTCTCACTACCATAAAAAACAAGGGAATCATAAACTTTGACCCTGGAATTGTCATGTGTTAGAATTTGATTAATAGAAGAGTGCTCACTATCACTCACATGATTAGCCATAAAAGCCATAATGTTGGGCTTAGAGGAGGAATCGGGTCCTTGTTCATTATCACTATCACTAAGGGTTGCATTAAAAGAAATTGGTTACTTAACTTCTCTCCTTAGTTTAGTGGGGCATTCTTTTGACCTACGGCCATACCCTTCACAATCATAACACCTATTTGACTCGTCCCTATTTAAATCTTCATTAATAGTTTTAAGGATCTTCTCGGCTTTGTCATGCATAGATTTTCAAATTTCTTAAAATTATTTTTAAATTTATCTTTGTTCAATTTAAGAAATTTTTGAAACTTTATAGCAAACATAGCCATATTTTTCGAGTCACTGTCACTTTCACTCTCTACTACTTATTTTTCCTCCTTTCGGGCTTTCAAGACAATGCCCTTATCTATTTTCTTTTCAGTTTTAGAGGGAAATATGTCTAGTTCATAGGTTTGTAAATCACCTATGAGATCTTCTAATTTCGTAGAGGCTAAAGCGGGTAAAGAATTTAAAACGGTCACTTTTGGAATAAATCTATCGGGTAGTGACCTTAAAATTTTCTTTAATACTTGATTGTCGGGTATTTTCTCTCCCAAATTAAAAGATGAAGTAACAATATCGAAAAGTCTAGCATAAAATTCATCAAAAGTTTATTTTTCATTCATTTTGATGGTTTCAAATTGAGTGGTGAGGTTTTGGAGTTTCGAAGCTTTAACGACACTAGCTCCTTCATGAGTGAGTTGTAAAACATCCCAAGCTTCTTTAGCGATTTCACATGTCATAATGAGTCAAAATTCATCCGATGTGACTACGCTAAACAAGGCATTTAAACATCGAGAATTAAAGTTAGCAAGTTTAAATTTGTTCTCACTCCATCTATCGACGGGTTTGGGAACATGTGCATTATCCACTAAATGTGTAGGTGGGGACCACCCATGAACGACAGAAAACCAAACCCTCTCGTCGATATATTTTAGTGCTGATTTCATCCGCGCTTTCTAATACGCGTAATTAGAACCATCGAAAATAGGAAATTTTGAAAATGGGGAAAATTCTATTTTTGTCAAAAATATTTAAAGGATCTTAAATGCAATAATTTAGCGATCCTGCTCTGATACCAATTTGAAAAGGATAGGACCCCAATTTTTAGAATCTTTACTACAAAAAGTAATTTTCTTTTAGATGCAGAGGTGAGATGGTTCAATTAAACAAATTAACTAATTTTAATTTCTTTCAAATTAAAATTAAACACAACTTAAAGTGAAATTAAATTTATTAACAAATAAAAATTTCACTTAAACCAATTTACTCAACCCAAGTCCTAAAAATTTGCCTAAGTCATATTTTCATTTTTACCAATTTAGGCCAAACTAATTTTAACAAATTAAACGATGACTTGAATTAAATTAACTTTTACCCAAATTATTAGGTAGAACCAAATTAAACATGAGTAGTGATTTAAACCAAATTTTATCTTTTTACCTAAGCATGTGTTCTAGGTGATTTTGCAAAAGATAAAATAAATAAAGAATCATTACACCGCGATGTACGAGGAAAAATCCACAAATGGGAAACAACCTCTGACGGCCCTAGCCATAAGTCCACTAAGTATGGTATTTTACAAGTACAAGAAAAAAGACTTACAACACTCGACTCGACTCCCTTCAAGCCCCGATTCTCCTTCTTGTACCGACCTCTGCTTAGTTGATAATCCCAAAACTCCACCAAAACCTTGGACTTCTCCAATGAGACTTTAGGAACATCGTCAACCACACATGGTTCCTTTCACCATGTGGGAATGTTGCGGCTAAAACACGTACTTCTTCTTTATGGGATGTAAAAGGAAACCCAAACGAACTCTTCAAATGATAGAGTAAAAACCAGGAAAACTCCAAGCAAAGTATATATATATTGAAACGTGGATTAAACAACAATTGGGTGTAACACAAGTGTTTAAGGATTTTTTTCTTTGAAACAAAAACACTTAAAACATGAACTTTTTCTTTTGAATTTGAAGCTCTCTAAAACTCTCTCTAGGAGATAGAAAGTTGTGAAAAAGTTGGTTCTAAAAGTTGGTTCCCGCACGTTATCAAATCTGGCAAAAGATAGTGGGGAAAAGTAGTGGAAAAAGTTGGAAAACCGTCAAAAATTGCCCAAAAAAATTTCGCGCCAAAACTAATTTGAACAACTTTTTCGTTCGAATGACTTTCCGTTCGAACGGATTTACTAACGAGGTTCCAAAATGAAAAAAAGAAAATTGCCAGAAATCTCGTTCAAACGACCTGTCACCTCGTTCGAACGAGATGTCAGTTCATTCGAACAACCTGGGAATCTCGTCCGAACGAGATTCCTGTGTGGATTGAACGACATGTCATAAAAATAAAATATTAATTTTAAGCCCAAAACTTTTATGGAAAGTTCTAAAAAATATTTTTCTGAGTAAAACAAAGTGGTTTAGAAAAATTATAAATTACACCCAATAAATTTCCAAGCTCCTATATATATATATCAAATGCATTCATACCTTAAGAGCATTGGGACATTGTTGATGACGTAGAAACGAGGCACAGTAAACCGGCATTTGATGAAGCTTTATACTCTTGGCCACGATGTCTTCAACTATAGCATGTCATAGGCTTGAAGGATGGTTAATAACTCTATCCTATGACTCAAACGTTTTTATCTGGAATTGAGCCAAAACAACAAAGGACTCAATTGGAAATTTGTGTCCTTGCACAGTTAAATAAAATGCTTATATCTCAAGTCTATCCATATTAGGCTATGTCATGAAAATAATGCAATATCCATATCTTCAGTGTATGTATTACACAAATTCGATTCATAAGTTTGTAGGTAAGCATCCCTAATATAACTCATATACATCTCTAGCATAACACATAAAGTAGTCTAACTATCTCTAGTACCACAATATATAATCACGTAAGGTAGGATAAAGTCAATATCTTCATTTAACATCTATACATAGGTATAGTCCCTGACAAGTATAAATAAATGGGGCACTCGAACCCATACATAAGGAAATCCTATCTATATCGCCTTCAGAGATCACTCGGGGGTACTGAGTGTAGTCTTAGGCTGTCCAAAACCTAAGTCCTCATCACGACCAAGAAATAAATCTCTATGCCCATCCTTCATTCATATATCCTACCATACCCAAGTCTATATGATGATACCTCCTCGTAAAACCCCCTCGAGACACTGGTAATAATGAATATGGAAAACTTGTATCCTCACCGAGGCACTATCGCAGTCGATGTTGCACGCGCCCCATAATTGAATTCCTCCTAACACGTTCTCCATGAGCACTCAGACATGATATGCATTGCACATAAAGTATCCAATTAAATATAAATCTCACTAACGGGTTATATCATATAAACATATATACATACCAACCTAACACTATCGGGTCACATTTATAATCCTCACTAATGGGATAAATCAACATAACATATACATAGGCCCATCACTATCGGGTCATCTGTAATAATCCACACTATTAAAAGGTAATACACCCGTTAACCCTATATGAATCTATATGTTACTAGCCCTACTTTTCGAGGCCTTCAAAATTCTAGTTATAGTTTCATACCCAACATATACTAAAAATACTGAGTATAACTTTATTCAATCTCATAAAATCGTAGCCCAATATCCCAAGGCTACACGTATAGGTATAAAACCTTCTAAAACCCTATATTAAAAAACCATCCGACTAATACATCGTATACAATTCGACCTCTACAAACCAACCGACGTCTAAATACCCAAATAACTCGAACCCAATTTCCAAAATCTCAAACATTAGAATTAACTCTATTCTATAATTATAATAAACCTAAAGGCCAATCTGTAATATCCCATGTAATACCCTGTCCAAATACTTTAATTAAATTATATATAAATTATTATAAAGAGGGGTTAATGATGATTATAAAACAATTGTGGATCAAAATTTGATTAAATAAAATAAGGTTGTTCAAATGACATTGGAGGGTCGTTAGAAGTGAGGTAGGATGTTGCACGAAGTTTGCATGAAACAGGACTTCAAACAAGATGCAACTACTTTACAGTGGCATATCATGCGAGGCGACCCATTAAACGAGGTTGAGATGTCGTTTGAATAAGCCCATGTCTTTCGAACGACATGCCTTGAAAATATTTTAATCTGATTTGCCTTTGTGCATTGTCATATTTTTGTCCCTTCAATCTTTGAGTTGTGGAGCTTAGATTAGCCCAAATTGGGAAAAATGGGAATTTGGGGGTGGGGTGGGGGGGGGTGGGGGAGGTTTTATAAGGTTGTGTTTGGGGTTATTTGTGTGGGGAAAAAAATAAGAGAGAGAGAGAGGGATATGGGTGGTCTTTCACCTCTTCCCACCACAAACCACCACTCATCTACCATGCATCAACCATAGAACAAGTGTTTTCTGCTATATTTGGACCATGTACACCCATTTTCACCATCGTTAAAGAAGTGCTACGAATTTTTGGAAAATGTTGGGAGGGTTTTTAATGAAGATAATGAGAGCTTCCATAGAGTTTGAAGTGGGTACTTCTTGGAAACTTGGATAAAGAACATTTGGAGCATTTTTGGAGGATGCATTTGGTAACCCTTTGAGGTCACCTTGGGATGTGAGGGTTTTTCCTCCTGCACCAACATTTCTACCACCAATGGAGCCTTTAGAGGTGTAAAATCTTACTCTTAGTATTAAGACTCTATTTTTCACTATTTATAGTCTTGTAGTAAGATTACATGAGTAGGGTGCATTTGATTAAGTGATGAGATCATGTGTAGTAAATAATAAACATTTTTATGGAATAAAACTGTTGGTAAATTGTTATTTTGTTGAAAATAAAGAATGAGCAAATATTTCAAAGTCTTGAAATATTAAAAGTTGGTGTTTTGTGAAAATGGTGAGTATTCTAGAAAAGATTGATGATTAAACATTTTATGAAATAAAAAGTTTGAAAGTGATGATTTATTTTATTAAACATTAGTGAAACAATTCTTTAAAGTTTCTTGCAAATAAATGAATTTTTTATGAAAAATAGGCATTTGTTGAGTTTGAAGCAATTAAATATCTTTTATTCTTTGAAAGTGTATTTTTAAGTATGATGAATTTTTAGAATGAAAAATATGTTTAACCCATTTAATAGAATTTTAAGGTTTAAAATTCACATTCTCATGCATATAAACTTATAGTATATGGATAATGAATGTGTAAACAAGTTTAAATAAGATTTTGTTGTGCTTCAACATGGAATAAGAATATTAGAAATTCTTGCCTTCAAGTGTGTGAAAATGAAAATAAAGGTATAATGAACATAAGGTTGTAAGACTACATGTGTGGAATAAAGGAAATGGCATTTTCTTATTAAAGTAGTCTTTAAGTGTAATAAGATTTCTTTAATAAAGAAAGTAAAGAAATGTCTAGTTTGAAAAAATGGTTAGTAATGATGTTGAATAAGTGTTAATGGCTAAACATTAGAAAGTTTGCGTATAACTTAATAATGTTGTAAAAGATTAACACTTATGAAATTGGAAAGGAAATAATGAGATAAAGGTGTTTCCAATTAAGAAGAATATCATTCCAAGGTTAAAAGGGTGTTAAGGTGTTAAAGCACTTAAGAAGTTAGTGTGGCTAACTTAGTAGTGTTTTGGAAAAATTAACACTTGCGTAAATGGAGTAAAAGGTGACTATGAAAACAAATGGGTAAAATGGTAATTTTACTAAAAGTGGAACATTTTATGAAATAAAAATGTTGGAAAAGGTGTTACACAAATTCGTCCTAAATGATTATAAAATTTGGAATAAAATCAATGTAAAAGTGTAAAGGACATGAAATGATAAATTTCAAAGTTTAACACAAGTTTGGGTGAAACCCCAGGCTTTTGGCTTCAACCGGGTAAAAGGGAAATGTGGATAATGAGGACATTTATAAATGTTAAAACACGTGTAAAGGAACTCAGATGACACCAAAAAAATTAAGGACGGCCCGGATTCCTGGGGTAAAGATCCAAACAACTGGACAGAGCATATGGTGCGCATAACCGATGGTGTGGAGTCCATTGAAGTATGAGATATTTTCAAGATTTTGAGAAAAGATAAAGGAAAAACGAACATGTCAAGAAATGGGCTATGTGGTGAAGAGTGTTATTACAACCTAACTTGAATGAATAAATCAATGTTTCGAGAAAGGTTAAAATTGACAAGTAAATGTATATTGAATAATGTCCATAAGGTAAGGAAAAAGGTAAAATAAGTGGGTAAATGGGTGGTTGAGCAACCGAAGTGGTTAAACCCATAATTAAACAAGAGTGTGTCGCAAAAGGTTTTAAAAGGCTAAATGAGTATTTTCTAACACGGTAAATGCGTGTGTTGAACATGTGGCTTTCAACGAATATACTAATGTGCATTGAATAAAATAAAATGGTGATTTCAATAAAGAAATATTTTTTGGCTAATTCAAGTGGAATTGTTTCAAGTACTTAGCGTGTTAAATAAAGTGAGAAATGTCAAAATGAGAAAATTGAAGTTTTTTATATGATTAAGGTGAATTAATCTGGATAAATAAGGTTTTTAGAAGTAAAACTTTTTCATGCATTAAGTGTGTGTGTGTGTGTGTGTGTGTATATATAATAAATGAGGAAAGGTTTTCACTATTCATGCCACATCATATAATTTTGTATACAAAACCTATATAAACAGATTTTGTATCTATATGTTAAGAGTTTGTATCTCATGGTTTCGAAGGAGCCACGTGTCTTTTACCTTGACTTATAACTCAACCATTTTCGTACATTTGCGTGGCTCGATAAGCATGGGAACTCACATTTCAACTTGAGACAGCTAGGTAGCTGGTACTCCCAACTTTAATCTGAACGCCCCCTTTATCCAAAGCAAACTCAACCCTCTGCAAACTCAACATAACTCCATTTTTTTTCTACCCATTCCGTCTCATTTTTACTCTCCTTCCCACATATCCCGATGGTAAATTCTTCCTACAAATTCCGACGTCAAATACCATCTATATATCTATATGAAACATGGTATTTGATGAAACTGGGCATTTATTGAAATTACGTATTTGACGATTGAACCTCGGTATTTGATGGCTGAATCCGGGTATGACTTGAATGGGTTGGGTGGCGATTGAGGGAGCCAGTATTAAGGCCAAACACGGATCTTACCGGATATTTATTTTATCGCCAATAAGCTGAACATCGGAGAAGTAAGAAGGGTGACCTTCTGGTTGGTCCAACCCTTGCCTTTGGTCGCCTACACATAAGGTATTTTTGTACAACCCTTGGCTAACTTTCTGGTTCGTCTCTCTTTAATGGGTTGGTGGTGTTGTAAAAGAGAAAGATCCAAGGGTTTGAGTTCAAGGTTTAGGAGACTGGTCTGTCTCTGTTTGCTGCAAAACGTTTTTTTTTTTGTAAGGTTGTGTTCTTATAGAAGAAAAGGATCCAGCGGTGTTATTGATTTGTAACTTTTTTTTGGAGATCCTAAACACACACTCAAAAAACTTCTCTCTCTCTCTCAAAATCTGGGTATAGGACCAAATAATGAGGTAGTTAAATCTATTAGTTTCTCATTGGGTCCTGCTCAAATCTGGGCATGTTTGAATTTTTCTACTACATATTTCTATTGTATATGGGTTCTTCACTTTTTTACCTTTTGTTTTTATGATTTTTCACAATTAGTACCCAAATGTTTGAGTAAATGCCTCAAAGACACTTTCAGTGTATCCAAAAGATAGTATTCCCATTCTTTGTTGAATTTTAGATTTTTTATTTTATTTTCTTGCATATCTAATAAAGCAATGGAGCATCCTGTTGGAATCCTTAGATACGTATACTCTCTCTCCCTATCTCTCCCTATCTGTTACAAAGTTTCATGCCCATATTATTTTATTAGTTCTTAATCTTTTATGCCTATTAGATCACTATGGTTGAACCAACTAAGCATGAGTTGCAACAGATTTTGTAGGTTCAACAAATGGCTAATACACTGGTGGATCCATACGAAAATGGTGGGACTGGCGATTAAGCTGGTGGATCCGTGTCTTCAATGGGCGAATACCCATCACCTTAATTTTTATTTTTTACTTTCTGGTGGCTTATATTTTTTATCTGAGATCAGGTGAACCAACCCCTCTTAACTGAAGCTTTATTTCTTCAACCCATCACCTCAAGGTTGGCTCTCTACCATAAGCTTGACCCTCTTTTAAAATCTATTCTTACAAATCCTTTTTGTTGACGTATTTGTAAAATTTTGTTTATTTTATTATGTATTTTTCTGTTCAGTTTTAGATACCATCACCAGAACGTCCAATGCCACCACCGTGTGGTTTATGAATGACACCACCGACACCGATCACTGTATTTGGATGCCGACTTTTGGTCTTTTCAAATGTTAAAGGGATAATAAATGAGTAATACTATATGTCCTACCTCTAAACTGCATCTTTTAATTTTTTTTCTTATTCTTTTGTTTTTTTGTTAATGTATTAAACATTTTATTTAATTAATATTTTTGGACCCACATCATTTGTTGAACTTAGATCTCTGCCCACATCATTCAAATTTAATCAATTAGTCAATAAGCATAATTTTTTATATATGAAAACAATATTTTTTTAATTTTAGTTTTAATAAAAAACTATTTACTTTCAATAAAAAAACTTCTTTTATAAGAATTGTTAAAAACAAAAGAATAAGAAACTTATAAAAAATCTGCATTCGAGGAAGTGAATGGATTAGTTGGTATATGTCATTTACATAGAAAACAATTGTTCTTATCATTTAAAAGTGGTCATTGTTGTTGATGTTAGTTGATAATGTTGCTCACTCTACTAAAAGTTTAAAGTTCCAATGGATAAATTAATTTTTAAGGTGCCATTGATTACTGTGAAATAGTCCACTGTCACGAGCTCTTGAACTACTTTTTTTTCTTTCTTCGGTACCCATTTCATGTATTTTATTTAGTCATTAATCCTACTATTAGTACTTATATGAAAAACTTCACATTTGTTTTTTATTATCACTGTTGTGTTTTTTATGTTGACATATTCTCCTATTTTTCTTGATATATTTTGACATTTTGGTATATTTTCCTAATTTGTTCATTTCAGAAATAAATCCCAAGGGCTTCTTATGAAAAGGAGATGTTTTTTATTCTTAATTATGAGTGGCATAGTTTTCTTTGATTATGTAAGTACATGTGTATTAATAGTTTTCTATGTTTTTTTTTACATCTTGATGATCTGGGGTTTTAAGGGACATTTGAATTTGTATTTACTCATGATTTTCGAGACTGATATTTGATTTTATGACAGGTTAGTCAAGACCTGAAGCCACATGTAATGTCTTATCGAATTCGTGATGAGAAAACCCATTAGCAGAATTTACCGACCTGTTCAAATCCCCCAAAATGTGCCAGAGTTGGATCTTCTATGAAAAGGACAACCCTCAAATAATCCAACATGTCATAGGGGTTGCCCAAGTCTACATTGAAACGGGTCTGTGGAGAAATCTTTCGTTGATATGGTGTCATGTGATATCCATGTTAGTACACCTTGCAATAAATTTGTGGGCCACACCCCTGTTATGGAAGCTGCCTATTTGCTCTGCTCAAACTGGTTAGTGCCCATTCTGCTGTATGATTTTAAGGATAGATAATAAATTGCTCTCTTAACAAGTTGATTAATAATGTAATCTTATGTCCCCTCAAATAATTTTTTTTGGTTGTCTTTTTGCTTGGAGCTAATTTCTCTAGGTTATGGCATGTTATTCTGCTCTAAACTATTATAAAAAAAATATATGCAGAGTTGCATTTTTTTAATATAGATTGGTTACTGTTGCTGACACGGACTCGTATTATTTAATGGACGGGGGTAGAAAATGTTTTATATAAAAATCTTTTGTTATAATTTTTTTAATACTGATCGGTTAATGTTGTTGGCGCAGACGTTCATTAAATGACGTGGGTACGCGCCATTGACACTAACCAATCATTAATCTAATAAATATAAAAATTAATTTTTAACTAAAAAAATCTTACCACAAAATAAATAGTAAATAAAAATATAATTTGAGAAAGAATCGTAGCCTTGGTTAATTGTTGAACATACAACACATCATTTTTTCAAATAATGATTTTTTTTTTAAATAAGTTATATCCAACTGTTTTTTTTAATATGTCCATTTTAAAAAAATAATGATTTAAAAAAAATGTTTTACAATTAGTTTTAAAAAAATGTCCAATTTTATTTAACAAAAAAAGTTAATGGCAAATTTAACAGAATTTAAATATAACATCTTGAAAGAAAATTGATTAATGTGAGTTAGTGTTCTATAACCACAAATACTCGGAAGCAAATTTTATCACTTTGTCATCGACACGGGTTTGAGTGTGCGATAACTAGAAAAATATTTCGGTGGATATTTATCGTTGTGCCATCGGCACGGGTACACCCTAGTGTGTGTGTATATATATATATATATATATATATATATATATATATATATATATATATATATATAGTTACATGTGCACATAAGTGTAACGTGTTAGAGTCTTCTTTCTGCCATTCGATTCTATATTGCATTTGTATATTTTCCACTGAGCAGTTGGCTCACACCCTTGCTTTGTTACGATAGGTTAAGATCGGTTTTATATTTTGAGAACGTTATACATGTAAGTGCTTTATTTATTTTACGTTAGTAGCTCTGTATACTTGGACTTCGAGGTGCTCCCCATGGGTCCCTCACATAGATTATTTAAAATTGGAACAACATCTAAATAATTGAAACGTTAATTAAAATAAAACTGGACTAGCAACATTATATAGGTTGTTTCATTTCACTTCACACCTGACACTCGGGTCGCACCAGGCTAACTGCGGGTAACCCATAAATCCAGGTCGGGGCGTTACACCTCATACTTTTATATTTATTTAATTTTTGTGTGCTTATAAATTATTAATTTAATTAGAAAAAATTAAATTTGATTTCGATAAATATTAATTAGCGAGATAAAGGATTAATATTTATTATTATTATCTACTTTCATGGGATAAGTAAATAGATATGTGATTTATTATATGTCGCATATGAGTGAAAGCGATAATTTATTATTATATGTTGACAGAGTGTTACATTGGCGGATCAACATATTTCATGAGCGACGCGTACTGTATGCATGAGTCGGGCCCGAATAATGAGATGTTAGCACATTTGTCATTGGGTGACTCGGATAGCCTTTTTGAGTGAAGTGGTGATCCGAGAAGGGTCGAAATAGTACAGAATGGGTACCTAGGTGTTATGATTGGGTTCTAGTGGCTTTTTAGACATCGATGGACCCATATAAGGTTAGGGTGGTCTCTTTACACTTAGGGCTTAATATAAAAACTGGATTATGGTGAATTTTGGAGGTATTTAAAGGTAGAAAAAGTGGATGGCAACCCCACTTTTCAATCTCTGCATATTTGAGAATTAGAGAGATTTCAAGAGAAGAGAAGGAATAAGAGAAAGGAAGAAAGGATTGGAGAAGAGAAGGAAAATGAACCATCTTCGGATTTAGCCTATCACAAATGTAGAAACTTCAGATATAAATCCACCAAGGCAAATACTTATTTGCTTTAAATTGCATGATTAGGTAGTTAATCACTTTGAAAATTAATGGGTTAAAAATCAGTGATTTAAAAGGTTTAAAGATTGGAATTTTCATTAATTGATTTATATATGTTGATGATAATTGATCTCTGATTTGAATTGATTACAAGTTGATATCGATCATGTAGGTTATTAGAAATTAAATCTTGGTTTATAATGTTTAGCATGTAGAACATTGATAGGAAGGTTGAAATCATGAAAATCTATTTTGGTTAAATTTTGAGCTAGATAGAATTGATGTTTGATTTATAATCCTAAGGTTTTGATACGGGATTCGGGGTTAATTATGTGTTAGAATACTTTTGGGATATTAGTATAATGAAGAGGAGGTTAATTTTATGTTTGGGTTGGTTTGGGCCTCCATTGGAGGATTTGAAAGAGAAAAACTTGAGGAAAAAGATGACAGGCAACCCAGTGAACCGAACCAATTTTCTTGGGGGGGGGGGAGGGGGGGAACCGGTTCGGTCTTCCAGTGAACCGATTTGATTTGTGGCCTACCCAATTTTTGTTTGTATGTTGTTTTGACTTGTTATATCTTGGAGATTGACCGTAGGGAATTTTGAGGTATTGTGGGACTACTTGGGAATGTTTTTTAGGGGTTGGTATGTGTGATAAGTCAATGAATAAATGGGTTTGGGTGAGGAAAACCAAAATTTTAAATGAGTGAACATTTAGATATCTAATAGGGAAGTTGGTTCAATCTTCGGGATTGGGAGACTAGTGCGCTGTGGGATATATATATATATATATATATGTGTGTGTGTGTGTGTGTGTGTGTGTGTGTGTGTGTGTGTGTGTGTGTGCGTTCTACTTGTCTATATTAAACATAGCTACTCGGTAGTAGTGCTATCGTAAGAGGTTGCGCGTAGTGGGCAGTCCACCCTGGCATTGACTAGAAGGTGTTGGATTGAATCCCGAGGTCATACTACTATTGCATGACCACTATCCACGTGAGTGGATAGGTGTTGGTTTGGATACCAGTTGGGTGAGATGTAGTATGGTTGCGACCCCTGGACGTATGTTTACGATCACCTCCGCCGTACGTGTTTACGTTTGGGTTCAGTGGGGAGATTTTGATCTGGTAGCTCAATGTGATGCGTGATGCCTGGAGCCTATAGCACACGAGGGATGTTTCAGCGAAATACATGCACTGGGGCTACGATTATACGTTTATAGCGAGAGATATATATGTATGTTTATATGATATAATGTATATATTTACTTATAGCACGAGTGTAGCTATGTTATATTTATTGCATGAATATTTATCTACAACAAGTGTGTCGCTACAATATTGTTTATGAATGTATACCTAGTGAAGGTAGTTATACTTAGCTAATAGAGAGTATTAGCGAGATGGGGCTTTGATAGAGATTTTATATCCTAGTTAGACTGTGTAGTTTCATTAGGAGAAACATATGCGGTAGGTGCATACTGTAGATGAGATGTGAATTTTCATCTCATGTGAGTGCAATCGGGTACATAATTATGAAAGTAATACACTATAAGTTTAATCGATTTCAAATAATTAATTACTTACAAAATGTTTTCAAAATTTTCAGGCTTTGACTCGTGGGTAAATTATTTTTCTTATTTTATTTTAAAACCCCGGGTGTGCAGCAGTAGCAGCCGAAACTTTAAGGATAGATCCTTTATTTCCGTTGCATTAGTTGTGGATGCTACGGGATTTGACTTAGCTGCCTCAACTATTTATTTCTAGATAGGATCTTTATCATTTCCACTATTTCATTTTGGGTGTGTTTCCAGTAGTTGGTTAAGAGTTTAATTATGTCAAGATACTATTACATTTATCAGTTTGTTTTAATTGTATGTTACTATCTGGTGACTGATGGTTTATTCTGTTCACTTTTATTATTTATTTATGCATGTTGATCCATCTTGTTCATTTAATTGTATGGTTTTATTCATATAATACTTATATTGTTATTACGATAGTGGTTCTGAGAATGACACCCTACTGAGATTGTTGTTTTATTTTAGTAGAGGATTTTCCACCCATATTAGAATAGGCGGGTTGCCATAGTTGGTATCAAATCATCAAGTTCTAGTGTCCTTAGGATCTATCCGAACTTGCTACGTTTTCGGTGTTGTGTTTCTTTGATATAGAGCCCAATACCTAGGACCGTTGTTTCATATTGCACAGTTATGTTCTCATGCTATTGTATATCTTTTGAAGTGTAGATTATAAAATTTTGGTTTGGTTTCAAATACCAAACATCAGGAGAGGTAGACAAGCACGTGTTGCGAGGAGGCAAGTAGAGGAGGAGGCTCAGTAGGAGCTACAATCCACTTAGGGTACTATGACCGCACGAGAGGTCGCAGTAATAGTAGCCTAGTCTGTTAATGCCTCTATGACCACCCTAAAACCACATTTTCCTTAGGCACAGCCATCGCCTCCAGTGGAAGCACTAGTTCGGGCTCATCCAGTGCCATAAGTTTAGGAGAGAGTCAAAGAGGCCTTTTAGAAGGCTCATCCGCTGGAGTTTCAGGGGAGTGTGAATGTGATCACAACTAGCCAATGGAAAAAGGATATAAAGAGGAATTCGTTGAGTGTAGTGACACTCCACTCTTCAGTAGTGGGAGCCGATTACCATAGTGGAAGAGAGGGATATGATGAAGATATAGTAGTTTTGGGTGTGGTTTGATTGTAAGTTCTTTTCATCAGCAGTTCAGACGAAGAAGATGAAAATATTTCTAGCTATATCATAGGAGGGCTGAATTGTGGCTGAGTATGAGGAGGAGTTCACATGCTTGGCAAAATTTGTGCCATATAAGGTGAACACTAAGGATAAGAAGGTCCTCAAGTTTACAGATGGGCTTACTTGGAGGATATGCTAGAACTTATTGAAGAACCCGATATTGAGGACTTGTAGCGAGGTTGTTATATCCACATTGCTCCACTGTCATGACCATCACTTCCATCTTAGGGGAGTGAAGATGATAAGAGAATCTAGCTAGTAAGATCGGGGGCAGCGGTGACAACAGGGCACTACAGCAGCAGTGGAGGTCGTAGGATAACGGTTCGCAATAGGGGGACTTGGGTAAGAGGTTTAGGACAGGTAATGGTCATTACAAGCATGGCCATTAGGGCCAGCAGCACGCTCCTCAAGGCCAACAAGGCTAGGGGAACCATACTGGAGGCTAATAGGGCCATGGTGGATAGGGACAACCATGTCAAGGTCAGAAGGGCCATAAGCAGGCAAATTTTATTGGAAGATGTTTCGTATATGGGGAGAAAGTCCATATGCGTAGCGCTTTCCAAAATAGAGCTAGAGGTTAGTAGTAGGATGCTCAGTCGGGGATATAGTTATAATAACTTCTATCCCCATCGGTAATTTAGCATTGTTGCCTCCACAAGGGTAGTTGCAGTTTGGTCATGTGTATAATGTCCATGGATCAGTGACAGCCAACGCTATTAGCAATTATGGGTATGTTTCCTATCCATGGTCACATAGGGCGGCTACTGTTTGACACGAGTGTGTTATAATCTTTTATTTACACTAAATTCACACATGAGATGAGTTTAATGGATAAAACGTTAGATATTATTATGACCGTAGATTCACCGTTACATAGTGGGGATCTCATTCATTCCATCTATAAGGGAGTAGGTGTGTACATTGGGAAGTTATGCCTAGTAGTGCATATGATCATTTTAGAGATATAGGAGTATGATTTTATCCGGGGTATGGAATAGTTAGAGACGGTTAGTGTGATGGTGGACTGTTATAGTAGGAATATCGTGATTATTATTCTAAGACAGGATAGGTTTCTTGTGGAGATATCTCATCCTGAGAGAGGGACGAACACGCATTTTTATAATATTGAGCAGGAGACTTCGAAGAGTTTGGTTGTCTTGTTAGATTCGATCCATGTGATTCAGGAGATACCAAGGTTACTACAAAGCTGGTAGATTGAGTATGTGATCGACTTAGTGCCAGGGACAAGGTCGATAGTGCATGCATTGTATCGTACGAATACTTTAGAGACACGGGAGTTAAGAGTTGAAATTTAACAACTTTTGGGGCATGGTTTTTTCTGTAGGGGTACATTACTTTGGGGTTCCTCAATACTATTTCTTGGGCTAACGGATCTTGATAACCAACAAAGCTAGGTGATAGTGTATCTAAAGGGTTCCATGTTTGGATTTTGCATATAAGATATCCCACGCATAGTGCTTGTTAAGTGTCAAGAGTTGAGAGACATTGGGCTCCAGGACGTTGGTTTAATACATTTGGCATTACATGTGTGAAGATTTAACACATCAATCAATGAGTTATTATATAATTTAAGGTCAACGGAGCCAAGGAGTGCAACGTCGGGACCACTAAGGGATGTTTATACCACTGGTTGGATAAGTGGGGCAATCTTAAGAAGAGTTAACTCACGATTAGTAGCGTAATTAAGTATACCTTTACTGTATGGTCACACATGATATGCATGGTTGATTTTTGGGATGCATGTGAGTTGCACACGTGATAACTGTACATGTGTGTGTGTGTGGTATAGGAGGTATGGGAACCCTGGTCAGTTTGGTATTCAGTATCATCTGGGGAAGGCTAATATGGCAGTAGACACATTAGGCCATTTGCTTCCAGTTAAATTGGTAGCAATGTGAAAAATGAAGTGGGATGAGATTTTTCAAGAGGATGGGGTAGTTAAGGATTACATAACAGTGATGACGGTCACACCTGAGATCATTTTGAGGATCGTGAAGGCACATACAGGGGATCCATCTTGTTAGGAGAGGATTCAACAATTATTAGAGGGTGGATCGAAGTCTTACTTAGTCAGTTACAAGGATGGATTACGCTTTAATGGGAGGTTGATTATCCCAG
The DNA here is from genome assembly GCA_949130495.1 of Sambucus nigra. Lineage (NCBI taxonomy): Eukaryota > Viridiplantae > Streptophyta > Magnoliopsida > Dipsacales > Adoxaceae > Sambucus > Sambucus nigra. The sequence continues at coordinate 688,023,342 of OX422207.1, read as the reverse complement.
ATGATGAGGACATATGGTGCGCAGTTATGGAGGAGGCGCACGGGTCATGGTTTTTGGTACATCCTAGAGGGGATAAGATGTATCAGGATAAGAGGAGGCAGTATTGGTGGGTTGATACAAAGAGGGACATATTAGAGTTTATCTCCAGGTGCACCACTTTTCAAATGGTGAAGGTTGATCATCATAGACTAGCTGTGGTTCTACAGTCTTTGGAGATTTTGACGTGTAAATGGGTGAGTATTTTGATGGAATTTATCATAGGGTTACCAATGTTAGGGTCACTATACCATCTGGGTCATTATGGATCTGTTGAACAATATAGCCCATTTTTTTCCAGTTCGAGCGGATTATACGATAGGGAAGTAATGACACGTGTTTATAGCAGGGATAGTGAGATTACATGGAGTGTCGCATAGATTTATTTCCTATCAGAATAAGATCTTTATTCCCACTTCTGGCAGATTTTTCAAGAGGCGATAGGGACGGATTTGCGTTTAAGCATGACTCATCACCCCCAAACAGATAGGCAAACAGAGAAGGTGAATTAGATGTTGGTGCATATGCTGAGGATGTGTATTCTGGACTTTATGGGCAGTTGGGTGTAATATTTATCTTTTATAGAGTTTGCGTATAACAATTGGTACCAGTTCACTTTTGGCATGGCACCAATTGAGGTTGTATGGGAGACCTTGTTGATCGCCCTTTTGTTGGTTAGAGTTGGGGGACAATAAGTTTCTCGGGCCAGACTTTATTCATTAGACGTTAATGAAGATTGAGTTAATCAACAGTCGTATTCGGGAAGCTCAGGATTAGCAGAAGAGTTACATTGATGCGAACTAGATATTTTTGGAGTTTGACGTGGGAAATCAGGTGTTACTAAAGGTATCTCCCATGAAGGTAGTGATGAGGTTAGAAAATAAGAGTAAGTTGGCATCGAGGTATGTGGGGCATTTTCCTATCATCGATAGGGTTGGGTCAGTGGCATATAGGCTCGCCTTATCGAAAATGTTATAGTGGATTCATGACATGTTTCATGTGTCATCATTTAGGAGGTATCTCAGGGATGACATGGCTTACTGGCATATAGCGGTAGAGGTGATTAACTTGCAACCGGATATTTTTTACGAGAGGAGACATGTTGCCATTTTTGGTCGTAGCGAGCAAAAGCTTCGGTGCAAGGTGATACCATTGGTTTGTGTACAGTGGGGACATCATAATATTTTTGAGTCGATGTGGTAGCATGAGGATAGCACGCGGGAATAATATCCAAAGCTCTTCGTGGAAGGTAGGTTCGAATTTCAGGGACAAAATTCTATTATTTGGGAGGAGAATGTAATACCCCGTACTTTTATGATTATTTAATTTTCTTGTGCACATAAAATATTAATTTAATTGGGGAAAATTAAATTGGGTTTCGATAAATATTAATTAGTGAGATAAATGATTAATATTAATAATTATTATTATTACTATTATTATTTGCTTGCGTGGGATAAGTAAATAGATATGTGATTAATTATATGTTGCGTTTGAGTGAAAGCGACAGTTTATTATCATATGTCGATAGAGTGTTACAATGGTGGATCGATATATTTTATGGGCGACGCATACTATACGCACGTGTCGGGCCCAAATAATGAGATGGTAGAATATTTGCAGTTGGGTGACTTGCACTGCACCAAAATAGGCGGATGATCATGGCAAGCTGGTCACGGACAAAAATCGTGACCAGATGGTCATGGCCCAAAGCCATAACCAAAGCAAAAACACACTTGACCAGTTCCATGACCATAAACTTCCATGACCTAAATTGGAGCTTGTCACGTCCCTAAACCGTGAGTAGGTTGGGTCATTGCTATGGTTCATGACAAATGAGTAACCATTTTGGCAGCAAAATTTCACCAAAATTCCCTCCAACTGTGGTCACGACTTTGGGCCGTGACCATTTTAAATTGGTTATGATAGTGGGTCACGGTCATGGGACATAATCAGTCCAATAATGATGACATACTCACGGATGATGCCCTGAGTCGTGACCAACCACTTTATTTATAAATCCCCAAACCCTTTATCCATTTCTTACTTAAAATCCTCCTCTCTCTTCCTCTCGGGCATTCCTCTCTCTTTCTCTCCAAACATTCCTCTCTCTCTCTCTCGCGTTCCTCCTCTCGTCCTTCCTCCTCTTCAGCATTCCTCTCTCTCACTCTCTCAGGTAACATTTTATCTATCTGTCTGTCTGTCTGTCTATCTGTCTGTCCGCATGTCTGTCTGCCTGCCGGCCTACCGGCCTGCCTGCCTGCCTGTCTGTCTGTCTGTCTGCCTGCCTGCCTGCCTATCTGTCTGTCTGCCTGTCTACCTGTCTGCCTGTCTGCCAGTCTGTCTGACTGACTGTCTGTCTGTCTCTCTGTCTATCTATCTATCTATTTATCTATCTATCTATCTATCTATCTATCTATCTATCTATCTATCTATCTATCTATCTGCTATTTGTATTAGTGTGTGTATATGTGTGTATTAGTGTCACTATATACGTGTTTATATAAACACACACGTATATATGTGCGTATATGTGTGTGTGTATACAGTGTGTGTATATATATTGTGTATATATACATTGCATGTGGGTCTGTATGTGTGTGTATGTGTATGTGTGTAGTTTAACTAATTTAAAATTTTCAAATCTTAAACCCTAATAAGTGGAAAATTTGCCCTTTTTAAAAAAACTAATTTAGTGGAAAAATACCCTAAACCCTATTTACTAAACCCTAATTGATGAACCAAATTGATGAGATTTACTATGACATATTGTTATTTTTGGTATATGTTTTATCATGTAGATGGTGGAAGGAGTACGGGATAATTATTAATTGTTGGTTTGGCTATTGGATTATAATGTTGGATTGTTTGGATTGATAATACACATAGACTTTCAAACTCTCTCATAATAAACCCCAACATAATGTGTCTTAAAACTTACGATGGGTTCTTGTTTGGATTTCACCTCGGGGATATCCAACACGCATGGAGTTAAGAGAAGGGTAGTGATGATTCAAAACCTTAATCAAACTAATACACCTTTACACCTTATATGTTAAAATAAGATAAACTTAAATTGAACCAGTTGAAAAAGAATAACTAGTCAATGATTAATTAGAGCCATTATTTGTAGGACTTATATTCATGCCCTCATTTATTTTTCTCATGAAAAATAATGCACAAAGATAATCACTTGCAATAAAAGTACGAGAGGTTGCAATTGGACCGCACTTATACCTCTTTTACTAGTGCGTGCAATTTAAAGGGTACTCACATTTATAGGTATCATAATAAGAAGATCGAACAATTTAACTACCTTGCCAATTATGGAGTTCATCTCCAGTAAGAGTACTAATCCGGTCGTATTCGATTTTCCCTGCCAGAAAGTTGGGATGACGCTATAGAGAATATATTCCACGTACATAATCCTGATGTAGCACTGACCTTGCTTACATTTTTAGAGAATGCATAAAAAATTCATCCATTATGGATACAACTACGTATAGAGAGCATTTCCTATACGGTAATATCTCGCAATATATGCACGTTAAATTGAATTTTTTTAATAAGTTGAAGAATATGGGATTTCGAGTTCATGTCACGAACATCTCTACATCAATTATGGAAACACTTCCTCCTAGTTAGCCACGTGCAAAAATCCATATGTTATTAAAAACTAAAACTGAATAAATGGAGATCATACACATTGAGCATATTTTAAAGTCTTACGCTAAAAAGATTAATACATATATAGTCATAAACTTAACTAGTTAGTTATAATTTCGTATTATTATAATTATTTAGTCGCTTATTAATTTTTATTTTTGTAGATAATGTTGGGCGACAATGGATAAAATGTACCAAGTGACAAGGTGACACCCAAACCATGATTCTTATCTCATGAACATCTACGAGAATTCTCATCACCAATTGCTGAGCAATTATTAAATACACCATTGGAACACAAAGTACGAGTAGGCAACGAACCCCTATTGCTCCAACGTCCCCCACTCAGTGCTCCCTACACCTCCCTATCAAATGTGAATAAGACCATTGGTTCTACCTTCTCAGGAATAACCCCACTAGTGATAAAATGACCTCTAGAGAATTAAATCCCATTGCTTTACAATTGGGAAAATGAATGTGGGAGTCAGGGTGGCACATAATTGGAACCTAGTTGATAAAGCCATAAAATATGACATCTATGACCAACTCTGGAAGCGATTGTACTTACTGACCGTTCAAAGAAAAAGGTTTTTTCCTGGGTTGCTAAACAGATGAAAGCATATCGAAGAAACCTTCAACAGAGAAATTTCCCAATGGGGCATCGAGCTACGACATTTTGGTGCTGAGAGACAAAGTTCTTCTGAATGTTGAAATGTCAGTTGATAATTGGAATGATTTTTGAAAAATGAGGCAAAGGATAAGAAACTGGTCTAGAGGGGGGAAAATAAACAAAATAGGAAAAAAAATTGATGTCCACAGGTTGGGATCTAATTAGTATGAAGACTTGAAGATTGAATGGCCGGATAGGATAAAGGATAGTCCAGATGCCAACAAAGAACCCAATCGGGGCAACTTGTACGTGCATGCTCGACGGGACAAAGATAATAAATTCTCTTTGCAGTTGGCTAAGACACTGGAATCAATAGATTTCATTAGCACTCAGTCAAGTTCGAGCCCATATGATGACATAAAAATGATGCCCTGGCCCATACCTTTAGAAAGGACAAAAGAGGGAGAACGGGAGGTGCCAAATCACATATAACGAAAACAAAATTAAAACACGATCTCAACCCAAGACGGACATCAGTTCAAGATCGATGGGGAAGTCCTGGAAATTAAAACTAAGATAGGAGCCTTGCCGAGTGAAATTAGGAAACTTGTGTTCTTTTTTACTCAAGGTTTTCAGTCCCTAATGACTCCTCAAGGTTTCCCCTTTCCTTCCTTAGCAAGTTTTCCCTAAAAAATACAGCCTCCTTCAACATTCCCCGTCCTAGTGCCTCCATCTGTCATAGGTCTTGGATCATCATCAACCACTGAGGGTGACTATGGCGAGCAATTCTATTTCAAGGACCTGACCATTAGTAGGATTATTGGTGTGTGCACACTCATCTCCGTAATTGTTGGAAATAAAGTGCATAACCGACCTTTGCATAAGGGTGAGTCTCAAGTGATGGTTGATGAAATATACACCAGTTACAAAGATATAGTTGCGCACGTTGATAGCGGAGAAAGGAAAGAATTGAAGTATTATGAAAATTATTTTACCACTTGGCCATTTTTTCTGTTGGACAAGTTGTAATGATATTTTTTTAATTTAAGTTGTAATAATATCACTTGAAAAATTTGTTTAATTTGTGAATTGTGCATTCTTGTATGCAATATGACATTTGTTTTAACCTATTAATATTGGACTGAAATTTAAAGATTATTAAATGAATTTCCCACAATACAAAGAGTTGATGGGGGAGACTAACTGCATAACAAATAATCACGTAAAGAGCATTCAAGAATTTGTTAAACACGCTTATAAGAATCTTAAAAGTGACTAGATTCCCTGTACGTGCATCTGTTGTATGAACAGAAAATATAAGTTTTTAAAAGACGTTGAGTTGAATTTACTAAAGTGGGGAATTTGTCAAGAATATAAGATATGGACATGCCATGGTGAAAAAATATACCTTATGTTTCGAAAGAATTACCGGTACCCGATCGCGTAATGGAACCCCAACGAGTGGAAGTGGTACATGATTTGTCAACACATCGTCCATTGACCGACCTAATTAATGATGTGATGGAAAGAAAATTGCTTATAGGTGTAATCGTTGTTCCAAAGATTTTTCCAATCAACAAAAACTTCAACCTACAAACTCACTAAAAATATGCATATGATAAGTACGGGTATCAATCCATCTTTCATGTGTGAAGAACAAAATATGTGAAGACAAGCATATAATCATTTTCATATTATTACATTTTAAGGGATTATTACTTAACTAAGTGTGCTAATTTTTAAAGTAACTCACTAAGAAGTAAAAGATAATTAGATAAATATAAGAGAAACAAAATACACAAAATTGGGATAACAAGTAAACTAACTAAATTTAACATTTATAAATTTTCCTCTCAAGAAGTAACAATCTCAAAGAGAGGAAAAAAATTATTACAAAAGAAGAAAACAAAATTATTTACAATATGTACAATGGACGAATTCTCAATGCACTATTAAATAATGAGAGAGATTTGCTAAAAAGTACAAACCCTCCCATTATAAATTTGCACCTAAGAACTCATTCTAAAGAGATAAATTCAACGACACTAATCTATATTGAGATATTTGTTAAAAATGCAAATACTCTCTACAGAGTATGGAGAAGAATGTATACCACAAGGTTAAAAACTAAAACGGAGATTCTTTCTTCAAATGATCCTTCATGCTTTTATATCATGGTATATGGAGCTAAGGGGTAATATGTAAATGTTTAAATGTGCATGTGGGAAGAGGTGTGAGAGTTAATTAAGGGTATTTTAGGAAATGGGTATAAGACACTTTAAACACACGTGAGGCCTTTATTAAGTCTTTGGTTTATATTTTAAAGTGGGTTTGTTTTATTTGGGCAGAATGGGTTTGTCTTGAGGAGAATAAAATAAAGTGGGTATGGGGTTTTGGGTAGAGATGGATTTGGGTAGATGATTAGGAGGTTGGGTATGAGATGCTCCGGGTTGGTAAGACTCGTGATTCAGTCGGATTTTCTTGGGTCATGGTGGATCGATCATGGGGACGCGCTGATTTGTTGGGTGTAAGGGGAGCAGCGGCCGAGTTCGATGTGGGTATAGGGCAGCAGGTAGCGGGTCTTAGCATCCGGGTATGGAGTTTTTAGGTGTTAGGTTGATGGGTATTGGTTTGGGATATGAAAGGGGTGCTGATTCTTGGTTGGGTTTTAGTTATGGTGAAAAGAGAGAGGAGAGAGAATGTGTGGGCGGAGTAGGGAAGAAGAAGGTAGGGGTGTTAGGGGGTAGTGAGATCTAGAGTATTAAGGGGCGAGTGTGTGTGTGTGTGTGTGTGTGTGTGTGATATTTACACTTAATTAAAAATAAAAACAAAACTTCCTAAGACTTAACTAATAATATAACTAAAACTAAAAATATAAATTCTGCTAAAATACTAATAAAAAAAACCTAAAATTTAAAATCTTAACTTAATAAAATTAAACTAAAGAAAATATTAAATCTATTAAATTTAGAAAATTAAATTCCTAATCTAAAAACAAAAACAAAATAATAATAATAAACCTAACCTAATAAAAATAAAATATAATAAAATATTAATAAAACTAAACTAAAAAATAAAAAAAATAAAAATAAAATAAAACGTAGACCTATTATATTTACAGACACGGACATAATGACACACAAGTGTTATACAATATTTACATGAAATACTAAAAATAAAGACCCTAAAATAAAATAAAGTTAAAAAAATAAAATGAAAAGAAATAAAAATGACACAACCATACTCATGCATATTATATTTACATAAAATATTAAAACACTAAATAAAATAAAATAAAATAATAAAAATGACTTGAAAAATATAAAAAAAATTATAAAAGTAACACAACACACACAATAGGTGTTTGGGATAGTCTGGATTCGATTCAGGATTGGGTAATTGGTATGAAAATTGGGTAATTGGTACGAGAATTGGGTTAAGGATCTTTTAACGGGCATTTGCCACATTTGACTGGAAATTAGGCTTTTTAAATCTACAAGTGACACTTAACCAACAAAATAATATATATGCACATAAACCCAATGTTACCGAGAATTAGCCATTAAAAATCATTTATTTGGAGTTTTATTTAAACACTTTTGGATTCTTATCATGCCACCTCCAAACAGAACATTGCTAATCCTCGAGCAAATATAGAGAGAATGAAAGATAAGAAACTAAAAGTGTGCCATTTTCGGGGGCACTTGCGATTGCACTTAGCATGTGCAATAAACTTTTAAACCTATAGGTGGCCCTATAGGACGAGTTTTGTCTCGTGCGGGTTTGTAGACAATATACCCACAAAATTCTTTATGTGCAAATGATTCTTTATTTGCAAATGACAACCAATCTCTTATTTGACTTAGAACAATCACACAATCCATCATGAAATAAGTATTTTAAGAAATACAAGCTAGAAGTTTATAAAAAGTTTTGCTAAGTGAATACTCAAGGCACATCCTTCCTATAACTTAAAGTGCGTGGTGTGAATTTGTCAAAACGGATTGAATATCATAAGATTAATTCCTAAATTGTCTTTTTGGAATCAATGCTTCAACTTCAAAATATCACGTATCTCTCTCTCTCAAACGAACTCATGAAATTTGGCTAAGAGTATCGCTCTTGTATGTGAGGAGGTGAGTAAATGTAAGGAAGGTTAAACGTCTCACACATATATAAGAAAGAACTAACATTTTACATAGAAAAATGATCTCATGAAAGATTGTTATTCAGTTTAGTGAAAACGTCGAGTTATTCCCCTCGTTAACCTTCACTTGCCCGAATACCGAGGGGAAGATATTGGTTGTTTATTGGTGAGGGAAAATGAAATAAGAAGGATATGATCAGATAAGGTAGGATGGTGATATGAATGATGCATGTTTGAGAAGAGTATTGGACTTGAGGAGCAAATGCCTTTATTTCACAAGATTTTGATTGCAAATTTTGTCTTTTTCTCTTTTTTTTTTCATTTTTCATTTTTCATTTTTCATTTTTCATTTTTCATTTTTCATTTTTCATTTTTCATTTTTCATTTTTCATTTTTCATTTTTCATTTTTCATTTTTCATTTTTCCTTTTTCATTTTTCATTTTTCGTTTTTCCTTTTTCATTTTTCATTTTTCATTTTTCATTTTTCATTTTTCATTTTTCATTTTTCATTTTTCATTTTTCATTTTTCATTTTTCATTTTTCATTTTTCATTTTTCATTTTTCATTTTTCATTTTTCATTTTTCATTTTTCATTTTTCATTTTTCATTTTTCATTTTTCATTTTTCATTTTTCATTTTTCATTTTTCATTTTTCATTTTTCATTTTTCATTTTTCATTTTTCATTTTTCACTTTTCACTTTTCATTTTTCATTTTTCATTTTATTTCCTTTTTCTTTTTCCTTTATTTTTTTTTTTACTTTCAAATACTCATCAATGTGTGAGATAAATTTGCTAAAAATTGCAAATAATCCCAACATATATTTGCACCTAGTTTTTCTCCATCTAAATGAACTCTGAGAGAGGTATTTGCTAAAAATGCAAAATACTTTCTATGATGGCTTTTTTCTTTTATACTTTCAACAGTGTTCCCTTTTTCAAAATGGTGGGACAAAAATGGAGTTGATATGGAAATAATTGGTATGAAAATAAGGATGGTATATGGTGACGATATGAAAAATGAAAGGTGTGTGGGTGTATGATAAAATGGAATTCGATTAGTGTATGGGTGAAAACCTGGTGATTCGGACAAACTTCAAGATACATATTTTTTATAACTCGAAAGTGATGTAGTTATCAGTGATCAAACCTAAGATTTAGGGAAGAATAATGAGATCATACAACGATTAAGTGCAAACTCAAAAGAAGTTGAATCAACTTGTGACTCGGAGATTGTATAAAACTTTCTAAAAGATGAAAGGCACGAATCTCACAAGATAAAGTCTCTGCTAGTGATTCTTAAGGTTTACTTGATAATTGTAGTACTGACGTGACAAGTGAGTAAATTTTGTTGAGTCTAGAAATTCAAGTGCAAAATGCCTTATTACGTATTACGTAAGATATTTAGAAAAAAATATCCTCTAGCTTGATTCTTAGACTTAAAAGATGGATGACAAAAAACTCACATCAATGAGTGAGATGAAAGAAACTGCACAAAAATTTTAAAAATAAAGTCCTGATTTTTTTTCAAAAGAGGTATGATTTTGATAAAATTACCCACCCCAAACAAAAAGGAATATCATCCTCGATGTAAAAAAAAATTAATTTTAAAATTAAGAGGACAATGTAGGAAGTAGATTAACATAATCAACCACTGATGATGTGGACCATACGTATCTAAAATGAAACTGAATAAGTAATGAGATAAAAAAGCGTACAAGTCTATAAACATGGTAAAGCATTAGGTGTTATGAAACACCACCCACAAACAGGATAGACTCACACAAAGAAACAAGATATGATGGGTTGCCTCCCGATAGCACTAGGTTTAACGTTGTCAGCCATACCAGTCACCCAGAAATAAGATATAATCTAGGATAGATTAGGGTGGCAAAAATGGAGTGGGGATGGGAATCACCCCCAAACAAAACTGAAACGTCAGTCTGGTTGGATAAAGGCTACAATATAAATGCACTTGTATGGAAAAGTGCTTCACACGATGCAATGCATCAGTGGACCAAGGATGGGTGGGGAGAGGGGTATATGGAAGAAAGGTAAGGGTGAGGGTGAAGAAGGACTAGTCACGGGGCTTATTAAGCATAAAGGTGAGGGCAATCAGGTTACTAAAACAATAAAAATCTTTTTGTGCTTTTTTTTTAGAAGAAATGAAAATCCTCTTTTGTTTTTTATTTTTGAATATTTTGAAAAAGAAAGGAAATATTTTTGTGATTTTTTGGAAAAGATTTTGAAAAGAAGGAAAATATTTTTGGGATATTTTTTTTCAAAAAAAAGAAGGATTTTTCTATAAAGATGGGAAAGAAAATGAAAAATAATTTTTGATTTGTGAACAATATGGAGATATTAGGCGTGAAAAAATATTTTTGGAGTTTTGGAATTTTTTGATGAAAACTATTTATGGATTTTTTTGGGGAAAAGGGGGATATAATGAACTCCCGTTGAAACTCAAAAGGATGGTACACTCAAAATTGACTACAAAATGATGAATTAGATACATACGAGCAAAGAAAATCCTAAGTAGCACGTAGCCAATTATTTTATCTTCAATTAGGTGATGCGGTAGTCAAATTTTAATTAATTCACGGGCGAGAAAAACACAGAGCCTTATATGTCACATTTGAAAATTGTGCTCCTATTTGTCTTTCTAGTTTATTGATTTTAATTATCTGATGGCAAGGGTAAGAAGAAAATGGGATAAAGTGATTGGGTGGGTGATGAATTTTCAACTCCTTTTAATGGCCGAGTCTATGTCTTAGGTTCATTAATTCATCAAACCATACAAAATAAATGCAATGCAATAATAAAAATCACATAGGAGAAAATAAGAACACAAAGAATGAACTTGCTTGTGTGAGATTCACAAGTGATAAAGAAATGTACCTTCCACAACTTTTACACACGTGGGGTGAAGACCGAGTTGAGTCAATCGGGGGAAGTTTTCCTAACATCAGTCATCCCCTAGAGTCCTACGGATCCAAATTAGAGAGGCTTTAAATTCCACTCCAAGGACGCTTTCTTTCTATTTTGTCCCGTTTCTCTTTTCGTTTTTTTATGAATAATTATTACAAATAAATTGGTGTCAAAATGCATCAAAGTAAATGCCAAGCCTCAATAATCCTAATACAACCAGTCTAATGAATAATAAAATTAAAAGTTAAGAACTACACTACAAATGAATTACAAGTCTTCACTTTGTCTCCTCATCAAAAAAGCGGCAATGACGCCATTTGGTGGAAAGAAAACTGTTCTAAGTGTAATCGTTATTCCAAAGTTTTTTCCAATCAAAATTCCTTCAACCTACAAACACAATTAAAAATATTCATATGATAAGTAAGGGTATCAATCCATCTTTAATTTGTGAAGAACAAAATATGTGAATGCAAGTGTAGAATCATTTTCATATTATTATTATCATTTTTTTATTTTTCAAGGGAATATTACTTAACTAAGTGTGCTAATATTTAAAGTAACTCACTAAGAAGTAAAAGCTATTTAGATACATATAAGAGATACAAAATTCATAAAATTTTGCTAACAAATAAACTAACTAAATTTAACATTTATACATTTTCCTCTCAAAAACTAACAATCTTAAAGAGAGGAAAACAATTATTACAAAAGAAGAAGAAAACAAAATTATTTACAATATGTACAATGGATGGATTCTCAATGCACTAATAAATAATGAGAGAGGTTTGTTAAAAATTACAAACTCTCCCATTATAAATTTGTGCCTAAGAACTCATTTGAAAGAGATAAATTCAACCACACTACTTTATATAGAAATATTTGCTAAAAATGCAAATACTATCTACAGAGGATGGAGAAGAATTTATCCCAGAAGTTTAAAAAATAAATGGAGATTCTTTCTTCAAATGAACCTTCATACTTATACATCATGGCATATGGGGATAAGGGGTAATACAAAAATGTTTAAATGTGCATGTGGGAAAAGGTGTGAGAGTTAGTTGAGGGTATTTTAAGAAATGGGTACAAGACACTTTAAACACACGTGAGGCTTTTATTTAGTCTTTGATTTTATATTTTAGAGTGGGTTTGTTGTATTTGGGCAGAATGGGTTTGTCTTGGGGAGAATAGGATAAAGTGGGTAGGAGGTTTTAGGTTGAGATGGATTAGCGTAAAAGATTAGGAGGTCGGGTATGGGATGATCCGAATAGGTAAAACTGGATGTTCGACCGGATTCGCTTGGGTCATGGTGGAACGATCATGAGGATGCGTCGATTTCTAGGGTCTAAGGGGAGCAGCGACTTGGTTCGATGGGGTATAAAGCAACCGGTAGCGGGTCTTGGCATTCGAGTATGAAGTTTTTAGTTGTTGGGTGGATGGGTATTGGTTTGGGATATGAAATGGGTGTTAGTTATTGGTTGGGTTTTGGTTATGGTGGAAAGAGAGAGGAAAGAGAATGTGTGGGTGGTGTAGGGAAGAAAAAGGTAGGGGTGTTTGGGTGTAGTGAGGTCTAGAGTATTGTGTGTGTGGGGGGGGGGGGGGGGGGGTGTTTTATGTACACTTAATTAAAATAAAAGCAAAACTTCATAAGACTCAACTAAAAAAATAAATTCTACTAAAATACTAATAAAAATAACAAAAATTTATAATCTTAACTTAATAAATTAAAATTAAAGAAAATATAAAATCTATTAAAATTAGAAAATTAAATTCCTAATCTAAAGACTGAAATAAAATAATACTAATAGACCTAACCAAATAAAAATAAAATAACCAAAAAAATATTAATAAAAATAACCAAAAATAAATAAATAAAAATAAAATAAAATGCACACCAATTATATTTACAGACATGGACATAACGACACATGGTTAGTATATAATATTTACATAAAATACTATAATCAAGACCTTAAAATAAAATAAAAGAAAAAGAAATAAAAATGACACAACCATACTCATGCAAATTATATTTACATAAAATAATAAAACACTAAGTAAAATAAAATGAGATGAAATAAAATAATAAAAATGAATTGACAAATATAAAAAATAAACAAATAACACAACACACACACGCACAATAGGGGTTTGGGATGGTTTGGACTTGGTTCGGGATTGGATAATTGCTACAGGAATTTGGCAATTGGTATGAGAGTTGGGTTAAAGATATTTTAACGTGCATTTGCCACACTTGACTGGAAATTGGGTTTTTTAAATCTGTAAGCAGCACTTGACCTTTAAAATAAACATATATGCGCATAACACCAATTTGATCGAGAATTAACAATTAAAAATCGTCTATTTGGAGTTTTATTTAAACACTTTTAGATTCTTATGATTATACTTACGGAGTCCACCACCATCAAAACCACCAACCTATTGTAATACCCCGTAATTTTGGAATAAAATATTTTGACTAATTGAAATTTGATAATTTAATATTAATTTGGGAATAATTTAAAGCCGATGAACTTAAACCAGATGAGTAAAGTTTAAATTTAAAACAAACAATTATTCGTGATTATATAAATATAAAACCCAACTGAACATAATGGTCTTACTAGTGAAAACTAAATCACTCATAAATAAATTTATGGGCGCGCGTCGTTTTAACATAATAAATTGTCTAAGTGAAATAAAAATAGTTGGGAGGCATTTTGGGGAGCATTGTAGACTCAATTTAGTGTTTTAAATATTTAGAAATGGTCCCAGTCCATAGGTGTAAGAGTTAGGGAACTTTAACGCAAGTTGGGTTACTGATTCGAGTCTATTTGGTGGTAAAAAAGTTGGGTTTTAGGCCCAACTCAAGATTAGCCTTTTTTAGTGTTTAAGTGGGGGTAAACCACTCCCCCACTATCATTACAAAAAAACCTAAAATAACAGTTACGAGAGATGAAAAGAAAAATAACCAAGGAAGGAGAGAAAGGGCAAGAACAAATGGGGAACTAAGTAAGAATTAAGGGTCATCTCTTCTACATTATTAAGGAAATAATTATCTTGCTTAAATTATGTTTCAAATCTATTTCTTGATGCATGTAATGACCCCCCTTAAATTTTTGGGATCTAGGTTTGAAGGTGATAAACTTGATGATGATTATTGCATGTAGAGGACTGAAATTTAATGTAGAAATTGTCCCAAAAATTTAGGTATTGAAGACTTAAAATTTAGGGTAGATTCCCTAGGGTTTTGATGTATAAAGGGAAAATATTATGACAAGTTTTGTAAAGGACACTACGGTTAATACGTATGGACTGAAATCATGATATAATCCATAATAGATACCCATATTTCAAGTATATAGGATTGGAATCTAAAAAAATATTTAATGGATTAAGACCCTGATAAGTTTGAATGTTAGATTAATATTTTATGGAGGAATTGGTTTCTTCATATTAACTTCTGGGTTTGTTTAGATATTTTAAATTTTGGGTTTTGTTATAACAGTTAATGGAATGAGGTATGGGTTTTTTAGGTTCAAATTTTCTGGGCAAAATTTAATTTGGGAAGAAGAGTTTGGAGAATCAGCGGGAGGTATGAAACAAGGAGTCGTTCGAACGACGACAAGGGTCGTTCAGACGACATACCATGTCGCGCAAATCTCCCCCTGCCACGTTCGACCAACGCGTGTGTATTTTTCCCACTTCGTTCCTTTTTGGTTTGGGTTGGTTTGCGAAAAGTTGGGTTTTGTTCCTTTTTAGTTTGGGTTGGTTTGTTGAATTTTGGTTATAGTATATGAGTTAAAAGGAGGAATTTAATTGGGGAAAATTTAAATGGAAGTCTTAGGAATAATAATATTTATGAAGAATATTAATATTAATGAGGGTAATATGGTCCTTGGATTTTGGTTGTAAGTATTTTTACGAGTCCAAGTAAGAGAGTGGGATCGGGTTTGTGGAAAATAAAGAATTTATTTAAAATATGAATGTGCCACGTTAAACAGGGAAAATTACAATTAACTAGCTTGTCAAGTAATTATTTTATCGATTAGAATTAATAATTGATTTGATGGTAAATTATTAATTAATGTAATATGGTGGAATTTAGTTGGACTTTTATGTTAATTATGGAGTAATCACATATACATATTATATGGGATAAAAATATGTACTATCATGTGTTTGTGTGGACATACCACTGGACTATCCTATCGTCTCGGGGGTTCATGCGTTTGGACCGTGTACCACACATTGTCACTGGTGGGCTTGACGATATGTAGGTCATATAGGTACTATGTGGAGGCATCACCTACGAGAGATAGATGTTTGCACAGACCGTTCCTGTGTCACCACTAGGTATGGGCTGTGTACAGGTGTCCTACGTAGGGACCTCCCCAACTTGTGTGTGTTTTGTGATGTCCACTTAGGATAAGTGATTCCTCCGAACTTGCCGATGGAGCACGAATTAGACACCAACGGTAGATGCCCTTGTGTGTCATATATATATATATATACTAGCGAATGCCCGTGTCCGAGGGCACGGTGTTAAATTTTCCCCCGTGATAAAACCCAATCCATAATAACCCGCATTTTAAAAAAAAAACTTTAAAAAAAATATAAAATATATATATTTTAAAAAAAAAATTTAAAAATTTAAAAATAATTTAATAATAAAATAATAATGTATGTATGTATGTATGCATGCATGCAAGCATGCAACATATAAAATGCCATGCATGTTTATCATGCATGAGTTACTATTCATAACACAATTGTCCCATATATATATATATGAGATAAACTGAAATGCCTAAGATTGTGGACATAATGACAATTGTGATTCTTTGATGCATAATATATGTTTATGCCATTTATGTGAAAATGATGAGACTGGGATATTACGGGTATTGATAATTAAATGTAGTCAGTACACTGAAATCATTTAGCCATTATTATCAATTTCAGACGTTGTTAGAATTATTATTTGAGGATTTATTGGAATGCAAATAATATCACACTTAGACAAGGGGTGAGGTGTTAAACACATGTGAGTGACGAAGGGGGAATATTTATTTGCATCGACGGTATTATTTCATCATAAATTAATTAAGTTAATTCTTGCACACCCCGGGCTCTGACCCAAATTATAAATGTTTTTACCCCAGGTTATTTATAGATAAGGATAGCAGGACTGTTGTTGTACTAGCCTCGCGATCTCTCGTACTTAACAGCTTTCCAGATATTGAGTCTAGCCTAGGTGCTTTTCTGCCAGAATTTTGTTATTTCATTTGGTAAACATTATAAGGGCATAAGCCCATGATTTATTTATTATTTACATTATGCTGGAGTTTTGACTTTTAGTTGGTGTTGGATTTATTATTTAGTGGGTGTTGATTTGAGTTTAATTATTATTAAGTGATATATTCATAAAGGTTAAGGTATCGGACTTTATAAATAACAATATTTATATTATGTTGTGTTGAGAATGGTATTCATTGATCGAGAACCCCATCTTCGGCGTATTGTTCCTGGGCAGCCTTTGCATGAGAAAATGGAGGTGTTGTGACAATTAAACTCAACAAAAAATAATAAGAAAAAGAAATCACCAGAATAAATAAAGAAGTCGAAATGACTACAATCACACACAACACAGGATATACGTGGTTAGGCAAGAAGGCCTACGTCCACAGTGGTGCTCTTTGTATTTTATTTCTGTTTACTCCAGGGGAATGTTTACAACTGCATGCCCTTTGCCCCAGGAAGAGGGTTTTATTTATACAACTTATTTTCGGAGAGTGGGGGAGTGGGACTCCTCCACGTTAGTCCATGATCCCTGGAATATCTCTTTGAGAGATTTTAGGAATTGAATGGGTCATAATTAAATCATTTACAGCATGAGGCCTCTAGACTTTGGGTCGGGCTTACCCGGGCTACTCATTTGGGTCGGAATTACTAATCGAGGTACCCACAATTGCCCCTAAAATTTTTGGGTCACAATTTGGGCTCAATAATTTTAAATGATTTCCTTAATGGCATTTTTGTGAATCGTGCAGCACCTTGGGATTAAAGCATCTCTCTTGAATTGATTTAGGTGGCATATTGCTTCATTTCCTGCGCGTTATGATTGAAAGGGTTTAAATCAGCTTGGAGAGGTCATTCCCTGACGTTGCTTCAAATTTCGTTACATTCTCTAGATTTCTCTAACCTCTCACTGTTGCTTTCTTACTCCCAGGTCTCATCTTCAATCTTCAATCTTCGTTCTTATCCTTTCATCTTCCCTTCTTGAGGCTTTGCATTTTCTCAGGCTGATTCTTACTTCATAAGTTCTTCATACTTCTTCTTTTCCTTTTTCTATTAGAATTTCTTCAGATTCGATACAAGGGTTTCTCCTTTTTGATGAAGAAAATAGGCAGTAGATCGATAACTGAGTTTAGGAAGTTTTATAATATTCCAAACTGGGTAGACATTGAATGTGCTCCTATTCCTCATAATGGCAGGTACATTGAGGATGGTCATTGGATACATGTCCTTCTGTTATCCCGGGAGGGGTCTTACTTTTCCCCCAAATCGCTTGTTTTTGAACTTTTTTCAATACTTCTATATAGTTCCTGTATAGTGCTCGCCAAATGTTTGAAAGATCGTCAATGGTGTGCGTAGAATTAATCAACTCTATGGCACCAATCTAGGGCTTTCTAAAATCTTCTATTGTTACTCTTTTTCTAGAATAAGCTCTGGTCTTCTTTACCTCAAAGCTAGGAGTCCTGATAGGGTATTGGTAGTAAATCTACCTGATTCCCACAAGGACTACTGGCATGAGGGGTTTATTGCTAGAAACTGCCAGTTCCCTCCCCAAGCTGGAGGGGAAAGGTACAGGGGACCTGTGATTCATTTTTATGGGGAGGAGTACATAGTTGGGCATAGCTCTTATTCTGCTCATTGACTTTTCTGTTAGTGCATGATCTTTCTCACATCTTTCTCTCTTTCTTTTTTTAGCAAAGGCAAAGAACTCTTAACCTGCTCTTCATGAGATTCGAGCTATTGAGCTGGTTAAGGCTTGGAAAGTCAGGAAATTCTTAGCTGACGACAAACATCCTCGAACAACAGTATTTCTTCTGGAATACAAGAACATTGGCTCTAATTTCATCGTATGACCTATGGATAGCATTCCCAAGCTAGATATTATAGAAGACGTCACTGATGACCGAATCCAATTAGACGAGGAGGAAAGAAACTCTAGTGTAGAGAGAGAGGCGACCAATAGGGGTAGTGCTGAAGGTGATTACAATGAGGAGAGCTCAATTAGCGAAGAATCTTACAGCTCGGAGGAGGGTTCAGAGGCTCATGAGTCTTTAGGGGATTCAAGTAGCTCCAGCGAGGAAGATATTGCTCCTCCTAGGAAGAATTTGATCTAAGATGATGATGATGAAGACATTGTGCTACTTTCTCACCGATTGAAGAAGAGAAGATTTAGGAGGAGGGATACCAACACTGTCTCCCAAACTGTTGATCATGAGAAGGAGAGGAAGAAGAAAAAGAAGGAAATAGTGAGAGAGGGGGAGAGAAAGAAGGAAGAGGAGAAGAAGAAGGCATAAGAGAGTAAGAGGATAAAGAGGGAAAAGAAGGAGAGGGAAGAAGAGAAGAAGAGAGAAGAGGTGAGGACAAAGGCGGGGAAGTCTCTGGTGCTTGTGTCTGCTCTAGCTGAGGGGGCTTTCTGTTTCTCTTACCCCTCAGTTAGCTCCAGTAGTGTTTGAGAGGGAAGTGCTGCTAGTTGATCGCCAGAGGTCGATAAACATAGGGACCGCCCAGTTAGCCCTGAAGGCGAGTCAGGGGCTATCCTTGGTAAGCCTATTTTCACTTCTCTTCTCTTGCAATGTTTCTTTCAATATTTTCTCTGCTGATGTTTTCCTTTTTTCTGCAGTTTGTGTCTAATTTCACTATCCTCTACCGTAGCCACGACGAGTTGGCGAGGAAGAACACTGAGCTGGACAAGAAAAATGTCGAGCTGGAGGCCATCTTGAAGACTGCCACTTCTGTTCAAAAGTCTTCTGACCTCTCCTTAGCCCAAGCCAACAAGGTGAAAGAGGTGGCGACCAAGGAGCTCGAAGAGTTGAGGTAGTTCTATGACTTGGTCTACGCAAGGAAGCTAGCTATGGCAGAGGAGAACAAGTTTCTTATTGGGAAGGTGAAAAAGGTGAAATCTGAGGCCGCATCCCTTAAAGAGAGATCGTACAATGCTGGATGGGTTACAGCATATGAGGATGTTGAGGCCTAGATTGGTTATATTGTCCATCTCAACTTTAAGAAAGGTTGGGACAAGGCCTTACTCACTGTCGAGGTGGATATTGATTCCACCTTTTTTGACGAGCACGATCCTGGTCCTAAGCCTGTCGTAGACGAGGTGCCTCTTCCTACTTCCAATGAAGGTGCCCCTACTGTTCTGACCATCGCTGTTGATGATTCCCTTGACCAAAATATGGCGACTGATTCATCTAAAGGAGGTGTGCCTGGAGCTGTTATCGATAAGGGGAAGCAACCAGTGACCTCAGAGCAGACTAAGGTTACCAGCTAATCTTCTTTAGGGAGATATTTGTGTTTTTTGTATTTCAGTTACTCTTTCTATTCGCTGATGTACACTAAACCTTCTTTAAATGAAATGACATTCAGTTCCCTTTCGTATACTGATTTATTTGCTTTTTAATGCTTATATGGTTTGTAGTTCATCGATATTGAGGATTATATTCCTGCAACTTCTCAACTAGGAAATATTCTTGGTCTTGATGCAAGAAATCGAGTTCACAAAGCCTTTGTAAGGATTTGCAAGTATCTTAGGTCAAGGAACCAAGATTATAAGAACCAGCCAGAGCTCATCACCAAGATGAAGGATAGGTTCCAAGAGATGGAGGAGATTGACGCTTTTGTTCAAGAAGAAGTGGATGCTTTGAAGGCTAAGATCATTGATGCCTCTGAGGTTAATCAGGTTGGGGAAGTACTTCAATAAGAGAACTATGCTCTGAGGAGAGAAGTCTCGTGACTCGGGGAGAATGCGTTGGGCATTGCTCCTTGAGTTCTATGTGGTTCCTCTTCATCGACTGGACCATAGGCTGGTACTGATGACATAGGTTCATCTAGGGAGATTGTCGAGCTTTGAGGTGATGTTCGTCGGGCATACATGATAGCTACCGGTCTTCAAAGAGATGTTACCTTGCTGAGGCATATGTTCACGAAAGGTCCTCGGTGAGTGTGGTCTAATAGTTACGATCAGGGTTGAACTGATGCTCCGATGAAGTTGGGGGAAGTTGAAGAGTTATCCTTTATCAGGGGATGGTTGAGTGCTCTTAGGGAGTTGCAGGTCCCTAGGAACTCTATCCTCTGTTATCATCATGAGATCTCTCCCTCAACTTTGATGCCTAACCCATTCAGGAGGGAAGATCCGCGGGTCTCCATCGATACTATCCCCACGCAGCTATTGGAATCAGATTCAAATAAAGTTGAGGATGAATTAGCTCCTCACCCAGATGATGGTCGAAGAGTGCAAGTGGCTGACTATCTTGCTCAGAGACCTAATCCTCATTAGGATTTATTTTATTCATCACATATAACTCTTCGTATATGTAATGATTTAATAAAATAATCATGTTTTGGGCGATTCACCGACTAAACATGTGTTGGGTATTTTTTACTTCATTCATTCCTTATTCGACTATCTTGGGCTCTTCTTAGCCGACTAGATTTGATATAGGCAAAGTTGTTTTATTAAGTGAGTATCCCCCCAGTCCAGCATGCTTATAAGATACCATTCTACCTCACTTTACCTTTTAAGTTGTGTCGTCACACTTCTTAGGCCTAAGTGTGGCAATGGAGAGGACACACCTGGTGTTGGATGTTCTATCCGAGCAGGTTTTTTTAGCCAAAACATTGTTTGGCGACCAACCTGAGTTGGCCGAGCTGCCTTAGGGTCCCCTGTAGGGCTTCATATATTTTCAGGGGCAATGCTAGGAGGTTATTCGTGTTTGATGATGAAAACCTGAGGAGGGTAATACCCTGATTTTATATGTTAAGAGGAGACCTAGTAACTTGGAAAAGGTGCACAAATTATAAAGTATTTGAGGAAAAATCAACACTTCATAGAATTCCACTGCGAAAAAAATTTTTATTGATAAAAAAATTACAAATTTTAACATTGGTAAAAGATTGACACAGAAAACTAAAAGTAGAATTTCTTTAAATTGGCTACGTTCCAAGCTCGAGGTATATCCCTGCCCGCCATAATTTCTAAGTGATAGTGATACGATGCAAATATTGTGTATTTCACCCGTTAACCTACGCGTTATTAGCCCCTTCGAGTATCTTAATCCCTATATTTATGCTCGTTAACCAGACAACCTCAGATTTCTATGTTAACATGTTTTGTAGGGGTTAATTGAGCTTTGTAGATATTTGGATGCTTAGTATGAAGTTTGGATGCATTCCGACGAAGTTTCGTACACAATCGCACGTTCAAGGGCAATTCGGTCAATTCATAGCTTGGGCATCTGGCCCAACATCTTCACGGAAGTTGCATCCCTCCTCGCAAGCTTTGTATGAAAATGAATGGTGCACGATTCTGAGTCCAAACAAAGAAGTTATGGCCGTTTTAGCAGAAGGGAATTTCAAAATACCAAAAAGAGGGGAAGGATTCAAAACCTGTAGGTCCGAATCAATTCAGCCCAAATCCGAATCAATTCGGGTTGTGACAGAGTGCCAGTTTTTCCATTTCGAATCGATTCAGATTTCCAGCCGAATTGATTCGCCCCCATTACGAATCAATTCAGATTTCACCCAAATCGATTCACCCCTTTGGCAGTCTCGAGATATTTTCATCCGAATCGATTCGGCCCAATTTCGAATCGACTCGGCCCTGCAGATATTTGTTTTCTTCCCTTTTTATTTACAAGTTTTCCTTGGGATATTTTGTATATAACTCAATTCTCTCATTTGTGAGAGGACATCTTCATTTTTTCTAGTTTTCGGGCTTGTAAACTTGGGAGCTAAAACCTACTCCTCTCTTGTACTCTTTGTTTTGTAAGTTGTACCTTAACTTTAATTACATTAATTTAGTTGTCTTCCTTAATTTCCATGCTTTCATTTACTTTCTTTCTCTACTTTCTTGCCTATATTTATTTATTTCTTGTTGTAATTAGTTTAGTTGTAGTTTAATTTAGTTTATTTCCATGTCTTGCCTTTAGATAAATAGTGTCGGGATTTCGTTCCGCCATTTACGGGTTTGGACCTCGGAAGTTAGGGTTTCGTGTAAAATTGCATTTAATTGAAACCTCGCGTATTAAATTTGGATTATTATGCGTTTAACTTTCTTTGTCACGCAACGTTAGTGTTTATAGCGATATTTTGAATTTAATCCACGTGTGACCATTTTCTGTTAAATGTTTAAT
The DNA here is from genome assembly GCA_949130495.1 of Sambucus nigra. Taxonomy (NCBI): domain Eukaryota; kingdom Viridiplantae; phylum Streptophyta; class Magnoliopsida; order Dipsacales; family Adoxaceae; genus Sambucus; species Sambucus nigra. The sequence continues at coordinate 688,000,530 of OX422207.1, read as the reverse complement.
CTCACAACTTTGGATTGAATTCCTTATTGTGTGATGTTTATGCTTAATTGCAAATGCTCGATTAAATTTCTTTTGAGCCGGAATCCTGATTAGTAGTTGTTTCGATCCGTGTAGTAGGATGCGATCCCGATCCTCGCTTTACTTTTGTGTAGTGTAACTTCTCTTTTTCTTTATTCACCTTTCCCAACCATCACCTTTTCTTTTATTTATTTTACACTTTTATCCTTGAAGTTTTAAAGCAATTAACATCTAAAATTCAATCACTCCCTGTGGATTCCTTACGATACCCGACTTACCGATATACTGGCCTCGCAAGTGCAGTCGTAATTTAGGTTTTTGTATTGTGTAGGAAAAACGAGAACAACGATTAGCATCTTGATGCGATGCTACTTTTGACGCTCGATCAGATAGGCTCTTTGTAGGTTGTCCCTAATCACCTTGAATGGTCCCTCCCAGTTTGGTCCCATCTTGCCATCTGATGGTTTTATTGTGCTACCAAGAACTTTCCTTAGGACGTAGTCCCTAACTTGGAATGCTCTCGGAATGACCTTCTTATTGTAGTTCTTTGCGAGCTGTTACTAATAACCTATTAGTTTCACTATAGACAGCTCTTTTCGTTCCTCAGCTTGGTCAAGTTCAGCGAGCAATGCTCCATTGTTCTGGCCTTGGTCGACCAGGGTGGACCTCATGGTGGGGAGGCCAGCTTCCAAGGGATTAATTGCCTCCATACCATATGTCAGTGCGAATGGTGTTTCCCCGGTTGGTCGTCGTGGGGTAGTGCGATAAGCCCATATGATATTAGGCATCTCGCTCACCCATGCCCCTTTGGCTTTCTCCAATCTCTTCTTTAATCCAGCAATCACTTTTTTGTTGGAAGCTTCAGCTTGTCTGTTTCTCTAAGGGTATGCCACCGAGCTAAAATGGTGCCTAGTCCCGTGGTCGTTACAGAAACCCTAGAAGAGGCCACTTTCGAACTGGGTTCCGTTGTCAGTGATGATGACCCTGGGGATCCTTAAGCTGGTGATAATGTTCTTCCATACAAATCTTATCATATCCGCTTCTCCGATGTTTGCCAGCGGCTCTGCCTCTATCCATTTGGTGAAGTAGTCTGTTGTAACCAACAATACTTGTGATTACCGATAGCAATAGGAAGAGGTCCCACGATGTCCATTCCCCATTGGGCAAAAGGCCATGGGCTATAAGTGACTTTAGGTCACTGGCCAGTTGGTGAACCATAGGAGCGTGAAGTTCATATATCCCAAAATCCTGCTGCATGTACGACCACCAGTAGCCTTCCTTTATTGCTCAGAAAGCTAGCGACCTGCCCCCAATACGACTCCCACAGATTCCCCCATAGAGTTCGTGCAGAACTTGCTCAATGTTCTTTGGGTGAACGCATTGGAGGAAAGGACTGGTGAAAGATCTCTTATACAGTTTTCCCTTAGAAGATAAGTGAAAGCGAGAAGCTTTGACTTTTATCTGATGAGAGGCCTTCTTATTATCTAGTAGGGCAGCATCTTTCAAATAATCCCTTAAGGGATCCATCCAACTGGGGGCTTAATCAATCTGGAGAATATAACCTATGTTTGGCAGTTTCTCGATCTGGGTAATGCTTGGATGGGCAAGGAAGTCGATCGGAATTATTCTCTTTAAGTCAGAATTGATTGCTGAGCTCAAGGCTTCTAGGGCGTTAGCATGACTATTTTATCCTCAGGGGAAACTGTTGGACACTGACCTATTTGAAATTAGATATTAATTTCTTCGTTGTGGCCAGGTAGGCTGCCATTCTCTCATCCTTAGCGTTGAAGTCTCCACTTATCTGGTTGGAGACTAGCTGCGAGTCACCGAACACTTGGAGTTGCTTTGCCCCCAGCGCATGTGCCTTCTGTAGGTCTTCTATCTCTGCTTCATTATTCGAGGCTTCAAATCCAAGCCTGATTCCTTGCTCGAGGATTGCATCTTCAGGGGTAACTAGCACGATGCCCATTCCTACCCCTTTGGAGTTGGAGGCTCCGTCAATGAATAGTCACCAAACCCCTTGTGCCGAGGGTTTTTACCTTTGACCAATAGGTTGAAGTTGGTCTCAAGGATGTTCTCCTACAAATTCTGCGATGAAATTGGTGAGGACTTGTCCCTTGATTGCATTCCTTGGCTGAAACTGGATGTCAAATCGCCCGAGCTCGACTGACCATTTTGATAGTCTACCGGACAGATCTGCTTTTCACAGGACTGCTTTAAGGGGGTGAGATGTAAGGACGATGATGGAATGATCTTAGAAGTAATGATTTAATTTCCTTTATTCTACCACTAGTGCAAAGGTGAGCTTTTCTAGTGGTAGGTAGAACTGTACGGCATCCAACAGAGTTTTGCTAGCGTAATAGACTGGGTGCTGGATCTGCATTTTTTTGCATACCAGTACAGAACTTACAGCGTGACTGGAAAGTGTGAGGTACAGGTGTAGAGATTCATTCTCATGAGGTATTATGAGCAACGATGGTATACTGAGGTAATCCTTGAGTCTATCTAGCGCCTTCAAGAAATCCTCATTCCACTCTACCTTTTTACTTTTCTTCAAAAGTTGGAAGAACGACTTGCTCCTTTTGGATGATTTTGAGATGAATCGGTTCGGGGTGGTGAGCATTCCTGTGAGCTTTTGCATGTCTCTTATCATAGGGGGTTGCACCCTATTAATGGCATCAATCTGGTTCGAGTTGGCTTCAATGCCTCTCTTTCTAACCAAGTACCCGAGAAATTTGCCTGACTGGACATCGAAGGAACACTTACTTGCGTTAAGCTTCATTTGGTATTTCCTGAGGATTTCGAAGGCCCTTGATAGGTCTGAGACGTGTTCTTTTTTATGTCTTCTCTTGACGAGCATATCATTGATGTAGACCTCCATGGTATTTCTCATTTGGTCTATAAACATTTTGGTCACCAACCGCTGGTAGGTTGCTCCTGCATTTTTTAGCCCAAAGGGCATGTCCTAGTAACAATACATCCCGACGGTGGTGATGAATGTTGTCTTGTCTTGATCTGGCTCGTGTAGAGGGATTTAGTGATACCCGGAGTATGCGTCTAGGAAACTAATTATCTCATGAGCTGTTGTGGCGTCCACCAACTGGTCAATCTTTAGGAGAGGAAAACTGTCTTTAGGGCATGCTCTGTTAAGGTCGGTGAAGTCAATACAAACTCTCCATTTTCCATTACTTTTTGGGACCACTACTGGGTTAGAAATCCACTTAGGGAATTGAACTTCCCGTATGGATACTGCATCCATCAACTTCTCCACTTCCTTCTCCACAGCCTTGGCCTTCTCGGGTGAAGATCACCGTACCTTTTGTGCCATCGACTTGAAAGTCGGGTCAGCATGCAACCAATGACAAACCACACTTGGATCAATCCTAAGCAGCTCGTAGGGTTTCCACGTGAAAATATCTAAGTTATTTTGTAAAAGTACTGTTAGCTCCCTCTTCTCTCGATCTGTGAGAAAGACTCTGATTAAGAACATCTCATCTTTCTTATTACCTCCAGCTACAACTTCCTCCAGGTTCTCAATGACCCGCTCATAGGGGAGGATCTTGGTCTCCTCCACTCCAGGTCTTCCATATTTTAGCTGCTATTTGGAAGGTATCAAACCTTCCTATTCTTTAACCTTTTCCTTGGCATTCTCGACCTTCTTCTCCGCCTTTGGGAGGATTACTTCTATAAAGCACTTTCTCGACATTGAGTGATCTTCGTGGATTTCCATCACTCCTCGCTCAGTGACATATTTGAGTTTCTGGTGGTAGGTAGAGGGGACGACCTTCATCGCATGTAGCCACCCTCTGCCAAGGATGGCCTGGTAGGGTGAGTCAATGTTGACCACTAGAAATTTGATCATTTTAGAGACACTTCATACCCTTACTGGTAGTACAATCTTTCCCAAAGGGATGGTCACTTTATCGGCGAAGCCAACTAGAGGAACGCTAACTTCCTTTAAGTCGGCGATGCTTAACTTCAACTTCCTGAATATGTCAAGATATATTACTTCGGATGAGCTACCCTGGTCGACGAGTAACTTATTGACATCGTAGTTAGTTATCCTGAGTGTAATGATCAATGCATCCTGATGTGGGGTCCTTACTCCCACTAGATCTTCATCCGTGAACACTATGTGTTTGTTGTAATCAATGTCACCTGCTCACCTATGCTTTCCTGCCTGTGTTTTTGCTTGATCGATTTGGCATATTTTTCAATAGGATCCATTAGATTGTCAATTTTCGTGGCTTCCTTCTTAGTGAGGGACTAGTGAAAGAGGCAGGGGCTGGGTAGACCAGTCTTAAAGGATGCCACAGTGACCTTCTCTGAGAAGTCCTAGACCTCATTGAATAAATCCCAATATCTTTTCGTATAATCTTTGAGGCTCTTCTGAGGCATTTTCTTTATTGTCAACAAGGCATTCATCCTTTTCGGATGGGAGTTGCTGGTAATGAAGCGAGATGTGAAGAGCTCT